>ML685838.1:88413-176108 GCA_007922175.1 Pelusios castaneus
GCTTCGAGCCGGCCCCCCAGCTCAGCTCCCGGGCTTCGGGTGTCAGCAGGCACCGCAGCGCTTTAGCGCTGCAGCGCCTGCTGAGACCTGAACCAGCTGGGGGATCGGGTGGCGGCAGAAGCTTAAGCGCCGCGGTGCCTGCTGACACCTGGAGCCCGGGAGCTGAGCTGGGGGGCCGGCTCCAAGCGGAGCCAGCCCCCCAGCTCAGTCCAGGGGTTCGGGTGGCGGCAGAGGCATTGTTGTCGTCGGGCTGGCAGGGCTCCGGCCCCGGGTAGAAAAGCCTGAGCTCCGAATCTATTCCAGGGCCCAGGAACCCAGAAAACTATGGCGGAACGCAGGTTCCGCTCTGCCCTGCCCTGCAGGCAGGCTGCTGCTCAGCTGGGAGCAGCGGCAGCCAGCCGGGCTGGGGAGTTATCAAATCTCCCGCCCTGAGCATGCTCCGAAAGAGCAAGTTCAGGGCGGGAGCAGCCTCCTGGCCAGCCCAAGGCCGGACGCCCCTACAGCTCTCTGGCCACGTAAGCTTGGGGGCCGGGCGGGTGAGTGCTGGGGAGCTGGGACCGGGAAGGCTGGGCAGTCTGGGGAGCTGATGGGGGACGGGCAAGCCGGGAAACCGATAGGAAACTGGGGGGTTGGAGAACAGGGGCTGGGGAGCCGATGGGAAACGGGGGGGGCTGGGGAACGGGGACCGGGTGGGCTGGGAAGCTAATGGGGAACTGGGGGGGTCAGGGAACGGGAGCCGATGGTGACCGGGAGGGTCAAGGCGTTGCAGCCAGCGAGCCGGGGGCAGGGAGCTGCCGGGCAACGGAGATCGGGGGGCCTGGAGAGTGCCCGGGCCAGAGGGACTCGGGTTCGGGGTTTCTAAAGGGGACTGGGGGTGTGGGGTGGGTTCCCCTGCGGGGCCCGGCCAGCTCGCCTCCTGTCTGGTCCCAGCATGCAGATGGGAGCCACGCTATGGATGCTCGCCTCCCCTCCAAAGTATGAGCCAAGGATAGACAAATTATCAACATGCATACAACAGCAAAAATCAGATTAATTGTTCAAAAGCATTCTAAATGCAAACTTTTGCCTTTCAATAAAAAGTTGTTTGTATCATTGAAAGCTCCGTTATTGTGTTTTTCTTTTAAGACAAAAGATGTTAATGTATAAGTTGTTTTTTCTAAACTAAAACCTCAGTATTGGCACTTTGTGATAAATAAGTGGGTTTTGGGTTGCAGTTTGGGCACTCGGTCTCTAAAAGGTTCGCCATCACTGCTCTAGAGGGTTATGTACATTAGATTAAATTTATCATCCTGCCTTTAGCATGTGGTATGACCTGATACATTTGTGTATATTCATGGGTGTACAGAAGCTGAATGTGGCATTTTGCTTCAAATATTTTTTTCCATGGAGTAGGAAGTGATCAAATGATTCAAGCATGGTCATAGCTAGGACCAAGGTCATTTTTTCATTAATCAGCTCTGCTACTATTTGGAAAACTAAATCATGCATGCAGTGTTAACCATGCTGTCTTCTATGCCTGAAATAACCTCTGTAGTCTTTAGTACAAAATGCAAACTTCCATTTCAAATCCTTGTACTTCAACCCCTTCTGCTAGTCACTGATCCATCTTAACAGAACTACATTTAGACAAATATCTGTATCGTCATCCATACTGCGAGAGACATAACATGACATGTTGACAAAAAAACAAGTAACCTCATGACTTTATATTCTGTATGTCTACCTCTTGTTCCCTGTCATCTTATCTCTATGTACTAAGTTAGAGAACTTGGCACAGAACATAAGCTTCTCTACACAGGCACTATCTTTTTCTTTTGCTTGTAAAACACTAACCAGGAAATGTACTACATAAAAGGTCAATATTTCCTGACCTCTAACATTACAATAGTGAAACAAGACATGATGAAGTAATAACAGAAGTTAGTCCATTAAAAAAAAAGAATCTATTCCTTCATTCACTGTCTCTCTCTGATAACCTGGGACCAAAACTGCTACAACTATACTGCATACAAGCAGTGAAACAAATTATTTATGTACTGTAGGTAAGATGAAATGTGTTATTTTGACAAGACTACATGAGCTCACCACTGGAAATATTGGCAATAATCACTTAGTAATTCATGTTGCTACTACATTTTAAATGTTTTTTAAAAAGGCTCTAGAGATGATCCTGGCAATTACAGGTTGTAACCCTAACTTCAGTACTAGGCAAATTGGCTTAAGCTATAGTAAAGAATAGAATTATCAAACACATACATGAATGCGATTTGTTGGGGAAGAGTCAACGTGGCTTTTGTACAGGGAAACCATGCCTCATCAATGTACTACAATTCTTTCAGGGGTCAAACACAAAAATGGATAAGGGTGATCCAGTGGATATAATCTACTTAGATTTTCAGAAACCCTTTGACAAGGTCCCTCATCAAAGACTCTTAAGCAAGGTAAGCAGTCACAGAATAAGAGGGGAAGGTCCTCTCTTGGATCAGTTAAAAAGATAGGAAACTAAGGGCAGGAACAAATGGACCATTTTCAAAATGGAGAAAGGTAAATAGTGGTGTCCCACATGGGTCTGTACTGGGACCAGTACTGTTCAACTTATTTAGAAATGATTTGGAAAACAAGGGAACACAGTGAGGTGGCAAGATTTGCAGATGAGACAAAACTAATCATGAGAGTTAAGTCCAAGGCAGACTGACAAGTTACAAAGGGATCTCACAAAACTGGGTGAACTAGGCAACAACAAAATGGCAGATGATAGGGTCTAAATCAATGTTTCTCAACCTTTAGTGGACTGGGGAACACCAAAGATATTAATTACTTTACATGGAACACCTGATGAAAACTTTCTAGAAAAAAAAAAAATCAATGTATACCACCTGTAATGTTTGTAATGCGTATACTACACATTCCTGCGAAAACGGATTCAGGAAACCAAATTAAATACGATTTTATGAATATAAAAGGTTTATTTCTAAAAAAATAGGTACATAATGATAATGCACACAACTTAAAACTGAAATAGATGCAACTCAAGTTTTTATGGGAATTTTGGGCCCGCATGTTTGAAAAAATTTGTCTATTTTTGGAATAAGGTTCATTAAAGAAAGTCTTATTGTGGAAGTTATGTCCAAGCAATTTCGATGCTGGTGGTAAACTTAAAATGCTCCAGCCATTACAAAGGAGCAAGGATGCCAATGAGCTGTTCTCACTCAAAAAAGATCTTGGAGTCATTGTACACAGTTTTCTGAAAAACATACACTCAATGTTCAGCAGCAGTCAAAAAAGCTAGCAGAATGTTGGGAATCATTAGGAAAGGGATAGATAATAAGAGAGAAAAATATCACCTTGCCTCTTTATAAATCCATGGTATTCCACACCTTGAATATTGTGTATAAATCTGGTCACCCCATCTCCAAAAATGTTATTGCAATGGGAAAGGTACAGAAAAGGACAACAAAATAATTAGGGGTATGAAGCACCTTCTGTATGAAGAGAGATTAATAAGACCAGGACTTTTCAGCTTGGAAAAGACTATTGTGGGAAGATAGGATAGAGGTCTATAAAATCATGACTGGTGTGGAATAAGTAAATAAGGAAGTGTTCTTTACTCCTAACACAAGAACTAGGGGTCACCAAATGAAATTAATAGACAGCAAGTCTAAAATAAATAAAAGGAAGTATTTCTTCATACAACACATAGTCAACCTCTGGAACTCTTTGCTGAAGGATATTGTGAGGGCCAAGACTATATATAACAAGGTTCCAACAAGAATGAGATAAGTTCATGGAGGATAGGCCCATCAATGGCTATTAGCCAGGATAAGCAGGGATGCAAAACCATACTCTGAAGTGGCCCTAGCCTCTCTTTGCCAGAAGCTGGGAATGGGTGACAGGGAATGGCTCAGCTGATGACTACCTGTTCATTCTCTTTAAGCACCTGGCATTGGCCACTATTGGAAGACAGGATGCTAAGCTAGACAGACCATTATTCTGATCCAATATGGCCATTCTTATGCACTACCATCTATTTACCAGATAAATGCTACTAGCTAATACTCCACAACATCTTGCTTTTATATGGACAGAGAAACACTTGGCAACACACACCATCTGTAAATTGATTGCAGCCCTCCAAGGAAGCCAAAGTCAGGTCATCTTTTTATCCTCTTCGCTATTGTGCTTTTCTGACATCAACACTCTTACTGAAGTCAGTGGAAGCATCCGAAGGTTTGTTTGAACTGGCAGCACAACAGAGCAGTCCCTGACCCCTCACGTGAAAACGTGTCCTTAGGAAATACTGCCTGACTCAGTCAACTCAACCTCCAAGCTTTCAAACTTTACCAGCTGATTAGAACCCCTGGGAGTACTGCAATACAATAAATGAATCCTTCAGTATTTAAGTGCTACCCGACTGTCTTCACATTAGGTCATTTCTACTTCCTTAAGTTTCCTTTATTTTTCCCCAAAATGTACAATATGCCTGGTACTCGTGACACTAAGTCCTGCCAATACATCTCAGTCCAGACCAGGAAGGCCTCTTTTTGTCGTCAGAAGCTGAACCTCTTTAGAAAAAAAGACTCCAATTTATACTAGGCTGTGAGTTGTTTAGTATTACCTCTTGACAGGTTTTTAAACTGTAGTAATTGCAAAATGGACCTTATTACCTTGCAATTGATAAACACCATGATATCAATTGCTTGACAGCTGTCATGTGAGGTCAATTTATACCACTGGCCAAACACCCATGGCATGGATTTAAAGTTCTTTCAGCAACATAAAAGATGCATGGTAGTGGCTGCTGGGCATATTTCAGGACTTACTGATTGGCTGTTGATTTAGAAGAGCAGCTGAACTACCAAAGATCAGTCAATCAACAAGCTTTTCAGAAGAAAACGGACAGTTTTAAGGCCAATGATTGAACACAAATTGAACTACATTTTACTACTTTCTCCTAAGCAAGGAATTTGGAGAGGTATTAATCCACAAGAAGCAGAAAGGACAATTCTAAAAGAAATTAACAGCCCAGCACCACCCTGGGAACCTTTTAAAGAATGTACATGCAGCAAGTAAGACCTCAGGGCAATATCTGATAAGTCATGTTAGAATCATCTGCTTTTTGCTGGAAAGAATCCTTTCTTTATAATCCATACATTTGGTCAGAACTATCCGCTATTAAAGTGACAAAACCTCTCATTACTATGTATTTATTTTGACTCGATTGCCACAGAAAAAAAAAAAAATAATTAATCCACAGAGCAATTTTAAAAAGTCAACAACATAAGCAGTAACATAAGAATCTCTGCCCTGCCCCCCACATCACAACTACTAAACAAACTTAGTTGTATAAAACGCAGGTGCCTTGTTTAATATTGTACAAATTCAGTTATTTGGTCTGTATCTTAGTCCCACTGACAGATGACCACATCACAAAAACCACCACCACAAATGGTAGTATCTAGCAACTTTGTTGACAGTGTCTTCAGAGAAGCCAAAGGCTGAATGAGCCATGGAGACAGCACAACCTATTGATCTGCAGAGAGGATCTGAGACTATTGTTTAAGTGTTCACATGCACTACATGCACAAACACTGAGTGTATAAATTCTGCATCAGTGAAAGATGGTAAGTTGAGAGCCCTCGAGACTGACGCCCTTTAGTCACAGAGTAGGAGCTGTGTAGACAGCAAGCATGGAAACCGCTCAGCTGTACCTCCACATGGTCTATGTCAGTTTGCCTGAATGCTGGTCTGGAAGGACGACCACCACACTTGTGATGGTAGTGAAGTCTCTGTGGCTGACTCAACCCTTGGCCTTTCTGAACACAACATTAACAGGGCTGCTAGTTAGTAGTGGTGATGGCATTATTTGGGGAGAGGACTGAGACCAATTGCCATTAGATGGTTAAAACTACAAACCTGAATTGAAACTGACCTAGTGATCTATCAGTAAAATGTCTTAAAACCCATTACTATCCCCAGAGTCATCCAAGCACCCAGGTAATTTAAAACTACATTAAATTCCTCTGGGCTGTCACTATGTAAAACGTTATATACAACAGAAAATTAATACTACTACTGTTAGTATGTATCTGCTGATGAATTTTGTAATAAGACGTTTGTCTTATAGTTGTTCTACTTTGCATCTGAAAAAAACCCAGCAGATGCTTTTATATATATATAGTCTTCTGTATTTTTTTACTCTAATCTTAATGATGAATCTTTATTTCAGGAACAAGATTTCACTCAGAGATAGCATCCAAATTTGTGCTTGCTTGATATATGTTTTCAAGGGCCTTTTACCATTTGAATAGCAATTTTTTGATGAAATACCCATTTAGATATTAATAACTCAGACATGGTTGGCAGATTTTTATGTCCATCTGGATTTTAATTCTTCTGTTTTTTCCTTAGCCAACATATGTTTTCCAGTTTCAACAAATACAAAGTCATAGCTGGTAATTCAGCAGCTCTATTTAAGATTAAAAGATTTTTGCTACTAAAAATATTACCTCGGCAATAAAAATTTCCAAAATTTTTTGTGTACACAGACTGTCTTTCCAGAACATTTTAGCTAAAGTAAATCACGACCGCATGCAAAACTAAAGGTTTTATAAAGCCTATAAGGGGGTAAACCACATGGATTAGAGTATGTGGTCTTTAAACAGAATAATGATAAATTCTGCTCAACCTGAATAAATCCAAAGTATTTGTTAGTGGGAAACTGTGTAATGCTCCTTATTAAAAATGCATTAAGAGTCCAATACTGTACCTCATATCATGGATAAGTGAGACCCTTAGTGTAGGTAATGTAATTCCTGTCTCAGACTTCCTTCTTTCTGGTCCAAAGGAAACTGTATAGAAAAAAATACATAAAATTTAAAAAAATACAGTCACTCGTTTGTAGTGCATTCACCTACATATCTGTAGAAGAAATCAGTAGAAGAAATCATGAAACACCAGTAACTGTAAATAGTTGTGTGCAGTTTCAGAAATATTGCCTGGCAAAGAGTTTTCCAGTTTGTCTGATTCCATAGCAATACATTATTTAGATTCCTCTTTGCTTTAGTTAATCCAGGACTAAAATTGGAGATTATATATGATTCATCAAATGCTTCCTTCTTTGCCTATGAAATACATGTCTGTAAATCTGTTCTATTTGGACTTGACCCTTGATAAGATTATTTTTGCTGAAAGGCACTTGATAAATTTACAGAAAATAAATCGGTCATTTTACATATTAAGAATGACAAGCATTTCTGCACTCTATTATTATAATTTGACTACTTTGCCCTTACAGCTTTGCACTCTGGAATTTGTGTGTGCTGGTCAGATTGCTGCTTAGTGGTTGTTCATTGGTCATGGACAGTGGCATGTGATGACATTTTTAGTAAGGCATGCCACAGATTACAGAGATAGACTTCCCACCCTGACAAAGAGTTTGCACCAGTAAGTCTGGGCTATCAGACAATTGAGTTCTACATTTGCATGCCTTGTATACTAAATTCTACACTTGCAAGCCTTTTTAAGTCCTCCCTGCAGATATGCACTCAATTAATTTACCTCAAGAACTCAACAAATGTTTCCCTATAGTTAAAAACCAATAGATTTTATCGGCATGTGTGACATTTTAGAAGATGCATGGTATCAGCACACAAACCTTAAGGACCTATGCTAATCATCATCTATAGTGCACATAATTGTATCATCTCTGCTAGAAAGGTACAAAGGCATGATATCTCATTAGTAATTATTAAACCACTGAGTCATGCAAAAGGGAGATATTCCATTCCTTCCTTATATTATGGCAAGTCCCCCTAAAAGCCTTACGTATTCAATATTACACTTGCATACATTTTTAGTGATGTTCCACAAAATGGTGTCCTCCATGCAGCGTGATCACACGTGTACAGTGTGTGCAATGGTCACGCTGTGCAGAAGCTGCTCTTCTACAAAATGGCATCCACATGAAAGTTAGAGGGCCAAATGGAATCATCTTTCAGGCCACCAATTGGGCTTTGTTTTAATTCTGGGGCTTGCTATGCAACATGATATGCTCATGGATATAGAGGTTTATTACAAAACTTCAGTGAATCAGAGACCAGTTTATCCATAGATATATACTTGGGCCCTGGTCCTGGGACACACTGAGTTCCTTCAAATCCTACTGTTGGGATTTCAGTTGGAACTTTGAATGGGGACATTGATCTAGAATCCTTCCCAAAATGCTATCCTTGGTTAGCCAACTGTAGGTGGCGGGAAAAATCATGCACACTTATTTGATGAAAATATGTCATTATGACTGCAATGAATTTTGTGAAATACCTTATGCCTGTCCAAAACACAATCCTGAATTAGCAATGCTTATATACACCAGGAGAGCAATGTTTATATATGCTACATCGAAAAGACAAAAACCTGAGGAAACTTAGGAAGACGACCATTTAATTCAGCTCAAAGGCTTATAGAAACAATGCTGAGAAACAGCAGCATAGCAGGGGAGTGCCATCCTATCCCATAAGAGGCATGTAATACACATCAGCAAGGTAGCTTAATGGCTATAGAATGCCAAAACAAAGTGGATTCACACTAGGCACAAACTGGGAGCCTGGGCCAGTGAGGGGAGGATCAGTTATACATAACTACTGAAGAATATGTGTTCGCCTCACTCCCTCCCAGCCTGCAATTGCTCTCACTTGCCTGTGAATACACATCCCATGGAATCCTACTCAGTGTTGAAGAACATGATCTCAATGAATAAGCATGAATACCAAATTTATTTTAAAAAATTCCATTAGACACTAGAGGCCAGATTAACTTTTCTAGTTGTGCCCTCTTATACGTGTATTTCGCAGAAACTCTTGTGCATCACGTCTCACTGAGAAAATTTATATTTCTGGAAATAGTCTATACAAATCTGTCTCCTGTCAGTTCAAAGCTCAGTTATGTATTTGGTATGTTCTTGGACCTGTCTCAGTATAACGGGGTGGACTTGATGACCTCTCAAAGTGCCTTGCAGCCCTACATTTCTATGATTTTATGATACACTTCAGAAAACATACTGCTTTCTCATGCACTGCTTGATGCTTAATCAGAATTGAAATGGAACAGACTAAGCAAAATGCCACATTCCGTGATTTTCCTGAAAGTAAGAATAGGCATAGCATTAAGGAAAATAAGCCATCTGTTTAAACTACAGATTTGAAAGAACTCAAATTACAAGTGTGACGTCAGTATCACTGCGGCTATGTCTACACTTGTTAATTTAAGTTGATTTAGCATGTCCACACAAAAATTAAGTCGACTTAAAGGGGACCCTGCCAAATCGACTTAGAGCATCCACACTGGATGCCTAAGTCGACTTCTAGGGGCTAGGTGGACCTGGAATAGGTCCACGGTGGTGGGGGGCACCCCTTGCCAAGTGCCTGGGGGCTCAGCATTTGCCCCACTGTACCTGGGTACAATGGGGGCTGAGCAGGACAGGGACACTAGCAGGGCAGAGGAGCAGGGCTCTGTCCTGCCCTGTGGGGGGGCATGCCAGTCTCTGCCTGTGCCAGCCACCCTGGCAGGGAGGACAGTGGGGGAGCCCTGAAGCCCTTTAAGTCTACTTAGCCAGCAAAGACAACAGAGTCCTGTGGCACTTTTAAAGACTAACAGATTTATTTATCGCATGAGCTTTCGTGGGAGAAAATCCCACTTCGTCAGACGCTTTGAAGACGGGAAACTTACAGAATGGGAGGAAATTAAATGCAGGGGAGTGTATGACATAGGATCAGGTCAGGCTGTAACAGCAAATCAAAATAGGTGCTAGGATTCAAACACCGGGGAACAGTACATACAGGCAGGTGAGCAAATCACCTGTTGTAATGAGAGAAAAATCCATAGTCCCTGTTTAACCCCAAGACAACTGAGCTCCCCTGCATTTAATTTCCTCCCATTCTGTAAGTTTCCCATCTTCAAAGCGTGTGACGAAGTGGGATTTTCTCCTACGAAAGCTCATGCGATAAATAAATCTGTTAGTCTTTAAAAGTGCCACAGGACTCTGTTGTCTTTCTACAATAGACTAACACGGCTACCCCTTTGGAATTAGCCAGCAAAGTCTACTTAAAATGAGGTTTAATAAAGTCGACTTTAATTTTCCTTAAGTCAACTTAAGATGCTGCTTAAATCGACTTAAGGAAAATGTAGTGTGGACGCCGATTAAATTAAGTCGACTTAAGCAAGCTTAAGTCGACTTAATTTGTAAGGGTAGACGCACCCTGAGATACTGAAAACACAAAATGAAGTCCAACATGAAGTGCTGAGGCCTTAATCTGACCAGAACCAAGACTGCTTACTGTTACCTTTGAGAGACCGTATATGGAGAACAAATTATTGAATACTCACCTGGGGACTCTGCTATATGTTCTTGCTTCTCTTCCCTTTCCTGGTACTGAAGTAAATGGGACCACAATGCAGATTTCCCCTGAAAATAGAATATACAAGACAAGTTTATAATAAATGAGAAAGGAAGCAAATATAAAAAAGCTAGATATTCGATTAGAGCCTGGTGATTTAGTCACATTAGGTTTTTGGTTCAATTCTTTGCTCCTGAGCAATGGGACTGAGAAAACAGGAAAAGACCACCTCACTGAACAAGTATTTCCTGTCATAATGTAGCTTTCCTCGTAACCGTTGTTTCTTTGCTCAATGTTCCCTCCCTAGTCCTCCACCCCTCCTTAGGATGGAAAAAATTATCTTTTGTCATTATTACAATTTGTAGAAAGGCTTCTCTTCAAAGTCTCACAAAAATTTTAGGAAATGAATAGCTGTACCTGAGATGTTCAGGTCTGTTTGGAAATGATATAGCCTAGAAGTAGTTTAAAGGGATGGATTACAGGAAACACTCATAATATGTGCTAAATGGTACTACCGGTATGTATACATGCTTTTTACTGACCAAATTTCAAAATACCAACCTGCTTGACTTGTAGACCATGGCTCCAGATCCTTTCCAACAAGTCACAAAGACTAGCAATCAATGTATTTTCCTCCAGACCTGTTATGTTGGCTTCTCCATGTCCTAGCTCCACTGCTTCATGGCCCATCTTCTCTACCAGCATACGTTTAGTCTACAAAACAGCAAGATTTACAGAGTACATCATCCAGGAAACTGTGAAATCTTCAGATTAGCAAACTTTCATGAGTGCATCTACTGGTTTAAAAATCAACCCATGTCTCTCAAATTCTGGCCAATGAAACATCAATTCTGATTTAAAAATGTCTGTATTCCAAAATCTATTAATTTTAGATGGAACTTTCTAAATAATGTATAATAAAAGGAATTTGATACTACATAAACGATGCTGATGCAAATATACTTAGGCTTTCAACATATTATGCTTCTTTATCTACACAGAAGGGCTTTTCGCGTTCATGGAAGATGTTTTCTATTTTGAAAACTGGGACTTCCTGGATAGCATACAAAATGGTCACCAGTCTCTGCAGACTACTCCTCTTTAGTACACTCCAAAAACCTCATCAATGTGTGGACCATATTTTAATAGAGTTTATATGGACACCTTCTCTCCTGTTTCGTGATCATGCAGACTACCTTTCCTCTCCCACTCCTGATCCCGTAAAAATGTCTACAACTACGATTACTGTATCCATGGAACAGCAATATATTTCTTCTCTCTCTAAATACAGCTGGACATACCAAGGAAGACAGGCCTCTGTCCAGTAACTATCTCTGGCATGTAAGGAGACCAGCTATGGGGCTGATTCTGGAAGGTTTCAAGGGAGATAACTACCAGTGAAGCCAATGGAAGTTTGTTTTTTATGGAACTTTCCTGCAACTCCTCCACAAAGACAGTTTCTTTCTGCTTACAAAACGTTAGAAAACTTGCATTAAAAAAAAAAAGTTACCTTCATGCGACATTCTTTCAGTAACCCTTCCACAAATTTCCAGTTTGTCTGAGCAATTACAGCTGGAGAAAGGTCTGAGAGTTTGGGTTGCCTTAAATTTTTCCCCAAACTCCTTGCCTCTTGCATGTATTTCTAAAATAAATAAATTATAATAAATATTACATGACAGAGATTCTCAGACTTCCTTAACTATTGACAGATGAGCATTGAGATAAAAAGGATGCAGAGCATCTATGCACTGTAGCACTGAAGTGATTTATCTGAAGCTTTGAGCATAGGAGTGGAGAAGTGTAATACTCCACAGGCCAACAGGGAGGAAGAGAGGGAATACTCTGGTGGTATATGCATATGCAACCAAAATAGTCAAACAAAACTAGCCAGTGAACTGTGTTAGCTAATAGCAGAGTTAGCCAAAATAATATCTTCAGTCAGCATAAAAGTCAAACCTGCATTAAAAATTTCTTTCCATTGCTATTTGATTTTCACTAATAAAAGCATGAAAAGCCAATAATCTGAAGAACACAGTATGGAATTGAATGAAAAATACTATTGAAAGAAACTAGAAAAACAAGCATGTGGGAAGGGGAAGGAAGAGGGACTCTGATTTCAAGGAATTTTGGCTTAGGAAGAAAGGCGACAGACAAGTTGGTTCTTGTTCTTATTGACAATAAGCTTACTGAGTCAGTGGTGAGTTCATTAATTCTTACACTTGTTTTAAACAAAACTAAATTTTTAAACTGTTTTGGAAAATGGCATTCATGCAAAGTACAGACAAAAAGTGGATACGCACTAAATACAGTGTAAGGCCAAGGTTTTAAAAACATGGGTGACTAAACATGGGTCATCTAAATCTGTGGTATGACATTCAGAAGTGTTGAACACCTATTCACATCAGTGCTGTGCGCTTCTAAAAATTAGACCATATATAGTAGGTGCTTAAATGTGGGGTTAAGAGCTTAACTTTAGGTATCCATTTTTAAGATCAAATTTTGTTAAAAAGGCAAGTACTTAAAAATATGTCTGATTGTACAGTTGATATTTTATTGAAATGTTGTTGACTAGAACTGCTAAATATATGATGTTCATGTTCCCATATTGTAATGAACTGTCTCTCACCCTAAGGGTAGACGTTGCCTCCCATGTACCTACAAGATTTGAGAATTTTCTCCGCTTGTTTTCATCCACTTAGTTCTGTCTATACTTTAGGTCCCACAGAAAGAGCTGGATGGCACTTCCCTCAGACACATAATGCTGCTGTTTAACTGGGCTGCAGAGCTTACTGTTGAGCTAGACCAGTGGTCCTCAATCTATTTACTATTGTGGGCTGCATATGTAGTTCCCTGTGTGTTATGTGGCCCACATGTACACAATATGTGTACAGAGAATGTCAGATGGGCCACAACTGTGTGCTGATTAGGTGCAAGAGGCCCACAAGCCACATGTTGATAACACTGAGCTAGACCACACAAACAGGAACTGAACATGCTGTCTCTGTAGCACTTTCAGACTCTATCTGGAGAGAAGATTGTTTTAAAACTAGCTTGTTTAATGAAAACAAAATCCAAACTTATGTTGCTGTAAATTAACCAAAATTGCTTGAGCCTGGGAAAAAAAACAAAACAAAACAACAAAAACAGGTGGATGATCATGGCAGAATGCAAAATCTGAGCAGATTAGCTCTCAACCCATTCAATAAATTTGGTAGGGGATGAGCAAGTACTTCTGCTTCTTATCTCCAATTAAACCCAGAACAGTGTATGCATAAATAAGATCTGAAAGGAGAAGGGAATAAAAACATTAAAAAGTTGTTTTAGACAATAATGAAGTGTCTACTGAAATGAAAGTATTTTGTTCAATAACTAGTAGCCTCACAATTGTTGTTTCATCTGACTAATGCTAAAACAATAAACATTATGCAAACAGTGAAAAAGGACTAGCTAACGGATAGATATAACTTCTTTGTAAAGGAAAGGGACAAAGAAAATAAATCAAAGTGTGGTTATAGTCTGAATAGTGAAAAAATTTAGACAGTCTTCCTCTATTCCTTGGCATGTCATCAAGTCACAACATATCACCCCCGGACACATTTTTAGTCCCGTTAACTCTATTGGTCCTGCAAGCTCTACAGAAGAGCAAGTGTGCTACAAAAAAAGTGAGCTGGATTCTGTTCTGCCTGTGTACCAGTATCAACCAACTACCATTGCGACCTAAGCTTTCACTCCAGAATCTTTATTGGTGGCCTAACTTCACAGCCCAGGACACAGGTTGAATTTGAGAAATGAAGCTGAGATGACAGTCATAAAGAGAGAAAAAATAGCTTTGGGGGGGTAAATTTAGCTAAAGAGTAAAAATGAAATCCCAGGACTTCACTTTCAGTGCTACTTTTCTGACTATCACCACACTTCAATAACTACAGGAGGGTGCCTGTGTGCTACAAAAAGGAGAGATTCAAGTGATGTTGAAGACAGTGATTTCTTATTTTAGACTCTTAAATCAGCTTTCAGCAGAAACATACCAGGCAGCATTCAGAGAAGGATTTTTTAGGAGGCCGTGCAGGAGGGGGTGGTCCCTGATCCCACTCCCAGAATGCCATTGAGTTCTGACGAATCAAAAGCTCCTCCGATGGCTAAGAGGAGGCAGATATACCAATGGCAGAAAAGCCAGAAAGAGAAGAGATGAAGCAAAACAAGCATGCACATGATCCACAACAACAAAAGAAAGAAAAAATTAAAATACATGATGAAGCATTGAAAGGGTTATGTTGAAATACATACAAGGCAATGTTTAGAACTATGTTTACAAAGTCACATTAACAAAAACAGCAACAAACTTTTATAAAGGCTGTTTTGCTTTGTTTGATCGAGTTTATTCAGTAATGTCAGTGGCAAAACAGAATAAAGGTTTGGTGTGTTTGTAGGGCTTTCCCCCCCCCGCTAATGATAAAAACAGCACAAGGAAGATAAACACTGAAAATATGGCAGAAATTTTTTTTAAACAATGAAAAGTAGAAACAGAAAAGATAGGAAAAAGCACACAAGTAATTGATGTCTACAACATGAGTAGGAGCTTCAAGGTTTGGATACAAATTAAAAAAAACACCAAACACCTCCCTTTCAAAATGGGCTTGCTAGTAAAAGTTACTAATCTATGCAATACAAAAGAGAACCCTTACAACAACAAACCCTCCTTCTTTTTGTCTCTAAACAGTCAGCGTTATAAGATCTCTGAAAAACTCAAATACACCCCCGCCCCACACACACACAGGATCCGCCTGCATAAATGCAGTTGTAGGCTTGGGGTTTATATCAGCCAAAGTCTGCTTATATCAAAGGGTCTGTTTCATTACGATGCAGATTTTAGAACTTTAATTGATTTTCTTATAAGATGGAAAAAATGTCAAATATCAAGTCTGGGCTCCCCCCCATTGCATTTGCATTTTGCAGTGTGTGTGTTCATGAATTTTCAGCTACAGTAGTAGTCTAAACAATCTATTTGCTATTTTATAGCTCATCTTGGGAAACACAAAATCTCTACCAGCATGGACACAATTCTGAATATCTTAAAATTCCATACTCTGTATGAATGTCTGAGATGTACATCACATAATGGTCACAAAGGTGAATGAAAAACGTATGGTACCAAAAACCATTGCTATAGGCAGCAAAATACCATTTGATTACGTCTGCATTCTTTGATTTCAGTCCCCGGGTGCCTGCGGATATTACCTACCTCCCTTAAATCATTGTCCAAGCCAATATGTTCTGAATGTTGTCTGAGGCGATCTTTTCTGCGCTGTGCTGTAGCGTTTCGACCGGCCCATCGACTGAAATGATGCAATAAGAGAAACCTTTTGTCAGTAGTTGCAGTAAGTCTTGAGGAATTACGCATTTCAAGAAGCTAAGTGCATAATCATTTGTGAATTTTAGTAAGTGTTCGTGTTGTTGAATTTCTGACATCCCTTCATGGCAGAGGAGATGAAGAATCAGCCAGCACCAAGAAAACAATAGGATGCCAAATGCTTGCAGTCTCTCCTAACACATCGCAAGTTTATATATGGATAGGGCACAAGAACATGAAGCAGTGTCATTTAATGCTAACTGAATAGGTTACATGTTCATTTAATGAAAACTCCCCATCACCACCGTTAAGCTGGACACGTTGAATACACACAGGAGAAGGAGACAAGAAATATATTCACCTGTAACATAGAAGATAAGCCCTTTCACATAGAGCCACTGCCAAGGTAGATTGCTACAAACCTTGGCAGTACAACTTTTATCCACAAGTTACATATGTGGATGAAACAGCTGGATCTTTTGTACCCAGAATTATTATGCCTTAAATGGGTGACCATCAATCACCTTCTCTGGCTTTTGTATTTATTAACTAGTAAGGAGATTTATTACATCTTCAGAACAAATGAAAGCGTGGTGGAGGGGGAGGGGAGAAAAAGAGCAGGGGCATTTTTTATGCAAACAGTTCCACATTTGATCTGCTCAGTTTTATATACTTCTATGTAGCATTAGAAAATCACCCAGCAAAAGCTCTAGTGGTTGTTAAACTGAAGTGACACTGAACCGTTTAAATGGAAAGTCAAAACCAAGATTAGTACCTTACAATATAGTGCTTTGGTGACTGTTTGGGGCATGGGATGTGTTCTGTACCAAATTTCTGTAGCAGGTGTCTACACTAAGCTCTCCAGAGGATAATGGATGTCGCGTTTTCTTACAGGGCAGAATAGATTTTGTTTGTGTATGCGCACGTGCGCTTATTACCTTGATGATAACAGAAGAGCTTTTAAATAGCCAATACTGAAAAAAGCTAATAAGCATGATTTGCAGCCATTCCATTTTGCACTGTAATCTTTTCAGATAATCTGAATGGAAGTGATTTGGTGGAATGACAAATAAAACCATCTCAGGCTGCACAAGTGAGGGAAAAATTCCACAGGCGTTTGGACTGCAAACTCTAACGCAGAGATCTTTGTCTGTAAGGTGACAGAAATACCACATACAGAGCATGATGTAACAAATACATGCCACTGTAGGAACACAACATTGAAACAGAGCATTCCTGTTACACTACTCACTGCTCTGCCTTCTTAGGTAACAACATACATCTAAAATAAATGGTTACTATTTACACTCAAAATAGAAAAAATGGGTTCTTTTACTATTACTTGTAGGGGTTTATATTTGTATGGGTTTGTTTGCATTTCAGGCTGATAGATCACCACTGCCTTTTACTTAAATGCAGTGCAAATATGCACTTTTCTATGCAAAGTGACAGTACTACTTGGGTGGTCATTTTAAAAAGCTTTCTAAAAAGCAACCAGTCTTAAAGCAGTTGGTAATATGTGAAAGGGAAGAAAACATTAATATTCCTTGAGCATTCAGTGATACACAGATCCCATAGTCCTTGCCCCAATAGGTTTCCAAATCTTACTTTAAAACCATTCACTGAGCTGAAACTAGGTGAAGGACAGTACTCCAGTGAGATGAGTAAAGCAAGTGGCATTCCTATTTCAAAGGCAGGAAAATTGAGGTGCCAAGTTTGTAATACCATGGCAATTACCATGTAAAGCAGATACCGTAACACAAGAGTTCCCAGTTTCCAAACCACTGGATCACACCTCTGTCTAGGATTGTTACAGAAGGAGCACACTAAGTAATATAGAAAACAGGAGGCAGAGATAAGAGCATGAAGTCTGCAGGGAGTGGTTGCAGTAGGAGTGAGAGGGTTGAACAAAAAAGCAATTACGAGAGAGGAGTTAGAATGAAGTCAGGAAGAAAAACTAAACCAGAGACCAATGAGGAAAAGATGTGAGGAGATAAGAGAGGTGGATTACCTACTCCTATGGGAGAACACCTCCTGTCAGCATGGGTAGGGTCTTCGATAGAGCACTGTAGTGTTTTAAGTATTGACAAGCCCATATGTACATAATTACAGACTGATTAAGTCAGACCTTAACCTTCTGTTTCATAAGTTAAATAGATTGAGCTCCTTGAGTCTTTCCCTAAAAAGGCAGGTTTTCAATCCTTAAATCATTCTTGGGGCTCTTCTCTGAATTATTGCCAATTTTTCCTTTTCAAACTGTGGACACTAGAACTGAAAGCTGTATTCTAGCAGTGGTCACATCAGGGACCAATACAATAGCAATATCAACCTTTATCAGTGACCTATCCTCTACAATTTACCACTCCGCCCAGCCTCTGTGCCATCTACCATCTTTATCAGGGATTATCCTATCCTTAATTTGCCTGACCATGGATTTCTTCTTGTGACCTTTAGTTTCCCTTAGAAATTAATACACCTTAAATGCTAAGAGTTGTATATAGCCAAATTTCTGACTGGTGGTGGAAGTAACTCTTCAGTTTTATCTTTGATTTAATTAATATAAACTTAAACAACATCAAATGTGTGGTGGACTCAGTAAATACCTGATGTGACTGAATCAAACAAAAATGACCACTGAGTATCTCAAAAATTAGACTTAGCCAGAGCTTAAAGAAATACCAAAAAATCAGCTTGCAGTGTACACAAAAGTTACCACTTCAGAAGATAAACATAGCAAAAGCTGCCTCCATTTTACTGATTTCGGAAGAAATACCCATCATTTCTGGCTGCTGTCCAGAGAATGGGTCAAGCATAAGGAAAACCTGGATACTAAAACATCTTCAGAAATCCAGGAAATAACAAGTGGGCTTACTTGTTATTGGTAGGGCCAGTTGCCAGCACATCTGATTGCAACTTGGGGAAGAATCCTTGTTCATATTTGCCTTGACCAATCTTCATATCAAGTAAGTGCGGGTGGATGGCAGTGTGATCCATCTTCATTAGCCGCTGTTCAATTGATTGGGCTGCAAAAGATATGCATACATGAATAACTACTTTAGTGTCCTGATCTAAAGGCTCTATCACAACAGGGAACATAACCATGCTCTGATTTTCTCCACGTTCTACAATGAATTAATCTATCATTTTAGTTACAGCAAGCAGTAAGCTTTCTCAAGCATGTTTATATATTGATGTGGAGAGACACTTGCATGCATCTTCAGGAGTTCCCTCTCCATTAAATTAGAGGCATTTTCCTTTCCCTCATTCCACATCACACCCAAAACTGCCTCTCCTAACTAAATCTGTGGGACTGCTTAAAGGGAAGAGTTGCTGTAGAGGAATGGCTTGAGGAAAGCAGTTCTCATTGGATAAGCATCCTCCTTCCACAGCACTTCTCAGGCATGTCAGCTGGGGAAAATTAACACCCAGAGACTGGCATCAAGAGGTCTAAGGCTGAAATGCAGAGTAGTGCAATATTAAGTTATTCAACCTTTGTGGCCATTCCACAAAGCCAGGTATGCAATTTATTAATATAGCGACTGACAGCTAATGACAATATTTTATTTTGCGGGTGGGGAAGGCAAAAGCACAGTGTGATCACAAGAACCTCTCTCAAATGCTTCATTAATGAAAATGAGATGTTTGTGCTGTTATTTCATTTTTCTAGGGTCACACTAACATTTATTGGTATGTGGATAGGTACATTACAGTAATTCTTTAGCTCTAGGAAAACTACTCTTGACGAAAAGCAAGCAAACAGGCCTTTAAAGCACACTAATGGTAGCAAAAATGTATTTGAGGGATAAACCACTTCATTGTTGTTATTGGGAAAAGGAATTGAACCATTTTTCTCTCTAAAATTTTGTATTCTAAGGCTATAACTCAGTCATCTAAAGGATAGTGGTACCTTATGGCATTACACCAAAGCCCCACATTGTCTATTTCCTTGGACAGGCAGGATCTATGGTCTTGGAAATGTCCTCTGATTACACAGTCATTCACCTGAATCTAAATAAACTCTCACAGATAACTAGTTCTGATGGGAGTCCTATCTAGTCTTCATAACGATTAAGGAAAGTTGGTGACTACTGCGAGGCCTGAAGTGTGGGGAAAAACTAGGAGTCATGAAAGACTCACCAGAAAACAAAGGGTGAAATCCCAGCACCACTTAAGTCAATGGGAGTTTTTTCATTGACTTCAAGGGGGTCAGGATTTCATCCCAAATCTCCATCAAAATGGGACCAAAAATTCCAGATCAGTTAAAATTATTCAGAATGAGCATTGAACATGAGTGGAGAAATTTGTATTTACCAAACCCTAATTTGATTATTCAGCTCTTCTAGAGTGATCAGATAGCAAGTGTAAAAAATCGGGATGAAGGTGCAGGAGGGTAGAAACACGTGCCTTTAGGAGACAAGGCCCCTAATATCAGGACATCTGGTCAGGCTAAGCTCTTTACAACCTACACACTAAAGCAGGCCAGATTTGCTATGACGGGCCAGATTTGACTTAAGTGTACTTCAAGTGGGCCATACATACCTTAAATCAAAATACCACAGCACTCTTGTGGCATTGCAGAGTATTGTGTATGTGAAACTGTGCTCCGCGATACCGTTATCTTTGTTAGGGAGAGAATGGAGTCTCACAGAGCGCAGTCTCACATACACAGCATTCTGTGATGTTGTGAGACATGACACTCTCGTGGCAGAGTGCTGGGTCCTGCGGAGCGCAGTCACGGGCTGGATGGAAGAAGCGGTCTGCGGTCCACATTTGGCTTGTTTAACACCCCTGCACTAAAGGAACTTGCTTTTTTAGCCTTAATGATTGTCAAGGTGAACAAGTATGCAAAGATGGAGAAACCAGAGCTGTGAGCTAGACTATTTTGTGAAGAACACAACCCACTGCCCTTATCCTACTTCACAGATTTGTGATAGGAAGTGAGGAGATCTTTTGGCATTTTGTTATTAGAAATGATTTTTTTTTTTCACATTGATTTTCACTTAGTTTTAGTGTTTTCTCTTACTGATAGCATAAAATACTAGGCGGCACAATGGAAGATTAAATGCCTGCCCTGAGGGTTCCAGAAATAGCAGGTTAGAGAATCAAGTGATGGGTGCTGGGTTCATACTCATGTGACCGATAAACATGAAAGAGACTTATTACTATCAACTTGCTGCCTTTCACGATACAGAATGTGGGGTTCCGGTGCCACAATATCAACTGAAAGAAGCCGTTGGAGAGATAGTCGACCTGTAAATTAGAACTCTTTTTAAATCAAATATGAACATTACCGCTGTTTTTCTGTTCTCAGGACTATGCTGAGATTTTAGCAATAACTAAGAAAAGCTTTATGTACATAAAAACACATTTGAAAGAAATTTCTGTGGCCAAGTTATTTTATCACGTATCCTAATAGGTTTAGGGCTACATTTCTTAAGTGAGGTGGTGGAATTTAGTTGCTTAACTTCCACAGAAAACAAGTGATGCATGGCAAAATCCCTGTGCAGGACTTTGAAAATGTGCCCTGTGAATGTAAAAGAAAATTTCTGTACCTTCCTGTGTACTGCACACTGTGGAGTAATACTACATCACTGGAGCAACCAGACTCCATTCATAACTGTTTCTGTTAACATCTCCCCATTTCACTTTTGTTCCCCTCACAGCACCAAAACAGAATCTGTGATCCAGTCTCTCAAAAGCCAGCTGCTCAGGTGAGAAAATGGAGGAGGAATGCTGTCAAAGACCTAAGCCCAGGAACTCAACCTTTCTGCCTAGTGCTGTTCCCTTGAGTTGCTGCCTCAGCTTACCAGAACAGCACCAACAGCAGCTGTTTGAAGCCAGGAAGAGACAGGGATCACAAATCTGAAACTCACTCTAAAATTAAAGAGCCCTGGGGTTGAGGGGAGAAGTGAAGTAGGGGTTAGGAAGGACGTACTCTTCTTCCACCTTTAGTGTTTTAAAAAAGTGTAGGTAGCCAAATCAGTGATACTGCTAAGTACTGCTTTCAATTCAACAATCCTTTCGTCTCTCTCAAATGGCTGAGGAGCATTGAATTTATTTAAGGTCTTTGTGGTCTCCATTGTACACTTGATTTTTATTGTTTAAATGGAGCATTGACAGCTCTCGACATACCTGCTTCTCTTAAAGTGCCACACTTCTGGTAAATAGATGTCCGCAGTGCAGGAGCCCTGACATTATACAGTCTAATTTTCTCAATTCTGAAGTCAAATACCCGCAGAAAAGGGTCCTTTTCTTCCCACTGGGACATAATCTTATTATCTATGAAGGTTGCAAACATCTGGGTTTCAATGAAGTGTGAGAGAAATGGCAGGTAAGGTTCCGGCTGGTCCGACAGAAAAGAAGCCTGCAATAAGTGATATTTAATTAGTGCTGTACCCTTATTTTGCCTTGACACTTATTAAACAAAGCCTTCCTATGCTATAGAACAGAGACAGAAAAGACTGACTACTTCATGTAGCCTAAGGGTTCCCAGACAAATTTACAGAGAGGACTCTGACACTTTTGTAATAGCTTCAGCAATTACTTGTGTGGAGAAGCATTTAGTGGGGAATGCCCAGCTTCTTACAGTAAAAGTTGGCATCTGGAAACAGGAAGAGCCAGCATTACATGACATCCCATCTCCCTATGGACCACCACCAAGTGCACACAGTTTGGAAACTGGAGGTTCCCTTGGTCTTCTTGTCAGCGCACAGTTTACAAAGCTAATTAGCATTCACATACTATCAGCTTCCACCAGAGACAAGGAAACAGCTGTTTAATATATTGATAAAGGTTAGGGGAAGATCTTGGATGCATATATGCAATCTCAGGTTGTAAGGAAAGAGAAGACACTGAGGCTGAGATTTTTAAACCTGACTAGAGGAATTATCTACACAACCCCTTTTATAATTGAGCTGCATGACTAAATCTTCAGTTCAGATTTGACCCTCTCCACCTGAACTCACAGAAACAGACAGCATCTGTAAAATGTTAGATAAATGAGCCTAGTAAAACAAGCACTTTTTTTTTTGGAGTGGAATAAATATTAATAAGCTAAAGAATATATTAGAGCAGGGGTCCTCAAACTTTTTAAATAGGGGGCCAGTTCACGGTCCCTCAGACTGTTGGGGGGCCGTATTATAATTAGAAAAAAACGTGAATGCGTAGCTATCACGTCTGCTGCTGGCCTGTGTTTCTGGGTACTGGGTGGCAGGCAGTAATGCATCCACACACTTTTTGTTGGTGCTGTAGGCTCCGGCCAGGCCCAGAGTGTGGGACTGACCGATGTTAGCCTGCTGGCCTGCTGTTGTGTACGCAACTAGTAGCCAATGTTCCCTCTAGGTTTGGTGGCTTGTGTGCAAAATTTTCAAGCCGTGTGAAAAACTTTTTCAGAATAAATTTTTGGGGAAAACTCACAAGACAGAAATTATAGGCATTAATTGAAGATAAAGTGATTGTAAATAGAATTAATTAATTGTGTTTAATTTAATTGGAATGAATTTGGAATTGAAATCTAATTTTAAGAAAGGTTTTTATTTAAAATTAATTTTTAAAAAGTTTTAAAAAAGAAGGGAGAGAAAGAAAAAAGAGAAGGAAGGAGGAGAAAAAGAAAAAAAGAAAGAAAGGAAGGAAGCAAAGACAGAAAGAGCAGGAAGGAAGGAAGACAAAGAAGAGAAAAAGAAAAAAGGAAAGGAAGGAAAGGAAGAAAGAAGAGAAAGGAAGGCAGGGAAGAGGAAGACAAAGAAGAGAAAAAGAAAAAAGGAAAGGAAGAAAGAAGAGAAAGGAAGGAAAGGAAGAGGAAGAGAAAGGAAGGCAGGGAAGAGGAAGACAAAGAAGAGAAAAAGAAAAAAGGAAAGGAAGAAAGAAGAGAAAGGAAGGCAGAGAAGAGGAGAAAAAGAAAAAAGGAAAGGAAGAAAGAAGAGAAAGGAAGGCAGAGAAGAGGAAGGAAGGCAGGGGAGAGGAAGACAAAGAAGAGGGAAAAAAAAGGAAAGGAAGGAAAGGAAGAGGAAGAGAAAAAAGAGAAAGGAAGCAGCCCCGGGGGTCTGGAGGGGGTGGTGGGGGCTGCCGGCCTGCGTGGGGGTCCCTCCTTGTCCCCCCCCCCCCCCCCCTAACCCCGGCCGTTTCCTTGTCCCCACCCCCACCCCTCTCCAAGCCTCCCTCCAGCGCCCCCTTACCTGGCCGGAGGCTGGGAACTACAGAGACGGCCGGCAGAGCTGCTTGCCGGCCAGGCCGCTCCCGCCCTGAGCACGCTGTATCTGCGCATGCTCAGGGCGGGAGATTTGAATCTCCCCAGCCCGGCCCAGCCTGCACAGCTGGGAGGGAGCACCGGCGGGGACCGAACGCGGCCCCGGCAGGGCAGACAGACCCCGGCAACGGAGCCTGATCCTGGCCCCGTGCCGGGAGGCCGACGCTGTCGGCAGAGCGGGGCGGGGTCGGCTCTGGGCCGGGAAGTCGAGGCGGCCGGTGGGTGGGAGACCGGCAGCCTGCCCTGGCCGCGGCCACCCCGCTGCCCCAGACGCATGGGGCAGGCCGCAGCAGGGGCGGGGGCCGGATAAATAACCTTGGCGGGCCGTATCCGGCCCGCGGGCCGTAGTTTGAGGACCCCTGCATTAGAGGAAGCATTTCTACTTTTTGTCAAACCTGACATAAAATCATCTTTTAGTTTTCTCTTTGATGTTAATCCCCCTACAGTCATACTTAGTAGAGGATTTGGATATGAAAACAAAGCAGATGTTATAGGAGCTCTACTGCTTACTTTGAAAAGCCACACAAATATAAAGTTGTGTTTCTTTTACTAATATTTCAGATTTTCCTCATTCCTTCCCCTACATATCACAGCCTACTTCTGTAAAATAAAGTCACAATACGAGGTTTCGAACACCACATCTCTTTCCATAGTGTGAGGTTGCAAAGAACAAACCAAGTTTCACTGCAAGGGCAAGAAAGAAAAAAGGAAGTCTAGATGGAAAGCAAGTGGCTAAAAAAAGTCACTATAAATGGATTTATATTTTAAATTTCATGAATGTACACATTTCCACAATATAAGAGCTCTTTTATACCACTATACTCCATCAACTGCACCAACTAGTGTAAATTTGCTTAGCTCTACTGACTTCCATGGAATTATGCCAATTTACACCAACTGAGGTTCTGGCCCTTTTATATCAAAAGGCACAGACTCTCAGTGGAGTGGATGAGTGATGAATATATAAATAAAATGTAGCTATTTCACTCATTAGGCATCAGCTACAGGCGTACGGTTTCTGGTTGTTTTTACTTTGTCAAAGTTTTGCATCTGCTCCCTGTTTGTCAACCAGGACTCCATATCCTGTGAGGCTTGAATGACGAAGGCCTCATAATCCACAAACATCTGAGTGAAGCGGTTGGCAAAGATCTCACGAAGCTGAACATTTAGTTTATAGTCCCTCAGCTCCTCCTCTTCACACTGCAGTTTTAAGTCCCTTTTCTTCTCTGCCATTGGAGCTGTGATGGTCATTTTTTCTACCGTCACGCCTGTCCTCTTTGCTAGAGCATGCAGACGAGCAATTGTTTCATTGCCTTTCAGCAACTCATACATGTTGAAGGTGTTGCTGGGTATGTTCCCGTTCTTCTTGTCATTGACCAAGTCATTAAGGACAAGATTCTTGAGTTTCGTAACACTCTCACTGCAGTGCAGGTTACCCTCAGGAGGAATTCCAAACTCAAGGAGAACCTCAGAGATTTCCTGAATAAACTCCAGTTTGTTCGGGAACTGCGGTAGTTCCTCTGGCAGCTCTATGAAATGGTTATCAATATCCACAAAGCACAAGTTAGCCTGAAAGACAACACAAAAATCGCATTTTCAAAAATTGGAAAGCAGTACCAACTTTATTTCTCAAATGCTAGAAAATAATCCCTGATCTTAGTTTGTATTTTCCAAATTGTTTTTTAAATAAACTAACAAACAAACAAAAACAAACTTAATTTGAGCTCTCTTTTCCCTCTCTCTATTAGTCCAGATATAACTTTCTAAACCTGACTTTTCTAATCAAGATTTCCCCACTTCACCACTTGAAATCATGTAATATTGTAACTGTTTGGTTGTTTTTCTCTCCTTGTAAGATTATTATTAGTAGTAGCAGCATCGTGAGTTTATATACTTGGAAATAAAACAAATGATCTTATCAACCTGGTTGCCAGACCATCAATTACTCCTTTGTGTTCTTGGCTTCCCTATCTTGCTCTGTAGTAATGCTTCTTTAACCTAAACTAAAGATCCCTGAGGAACTCAAAGATCTTGTGGGGTTTGCTCATCAAGGTCTTCAAAGTGTCTGATGAAGTGGGATTTTCTCCTACGAAAGCTCATGTAATAAAAAAAATGCATTCGTCTATAAAAGTGCCACAGGACTCCTTGTTTGTTTTCTCATCAAGGTGGTTACGATTAGAACAACTGTAGAGTGAGAGAGGGATAGCAACATACTGAATATGCGGCATATAAGGGTGGGAGGTGAAAAGTGCTGTTTTGACCCAACCTACTCAAACATGTGCTCTATTCCGGGGCAGCATCTGTGGCATACAAGAGTGGCAGCTGGGAGGTGCTGCTCTGCCCAGCCTCTGGAGTTCATGGGCATATAAGTGTATGAGCTTAAAAGGTGCTGTTTTCATTCACCCAGCTCAGATGTGTTCTGTTTATCTGTGAGTGTGTGTGTGCATGTGGGTGTTTGAGTCTGGGCCTGGTGGGAGAAGGAAACTCCATATAAAAGCCACAGGGGACACAAACAGTACATTAATAGAATTATAATCTCCCCTCACTCCCCAAGAAAAGTAGCCCTAATAAATAAGCATACCCCACGGTGACGGGCAAATCTGGTAACACACTCTGGCAGCTACTCTGCTCATGGGAGCCTCTGTAACTATGCAACCAAGAAGTGGGGGTGGGGAAAAATCCTGCTGAGATCAGAGCCACAATGGGGGAGTAACAAGGCCTCCACGCGGACCTTCAGGGATGTGCTATGTTTGATGGCAGCATTTCTATTGAGGGACAAAACTTGCCCCTCAGGGGGTCGTGCAGGGAAAGCTCCACAAGGATTTCCTTCTGGAGATTTTCAAATTTCCCTTCACACAGCTTTTAAAACAGAGGGATGATCTCAGTCCATGGATTTTAAAACCGTGCACAGTTCTCTTCATTTTGCAAGCTTCAAAGGGAAAAAACCCTATATATAAATTAGTTGCACTGCAAGGCCACCCGAAAGAACAACAGTAGGATGAAAACAGTAACTGATTTCCTTCTCCTGAATTGCAGCTTGCATCTGAAATTCACTGCCTGTGAATTCACTGTGCTGAATAAAGCAAGTACTAAAACAAATCAGTTTCTCAAGGGTACTGTGTTCCAAAATGTTCCAGCCTGACATAAATCTACAGAACAAAGATCTACATCTTCACAGGGCAACAGAAATACATCCTTATGAGACTTTGAACTGATAGTTAATTGATTACCATAATTCCTTCTGTTAGTGCATCCTAAATGTCTGCTCCATTTCTAACATATTATGTATTATTATTAGCTAATCTCCAGATCAGGTTAAAGAAATTAATATTTCTCCTCCTTTTCCAAAGCATTAGTTTTTGGCAGGACAATGTTCAATGCAACACCAAAACCCACAAAAAAAAACTAAACAAAACCCGTATAAATCTTTGAAATAACATTATTTAATTTCAAAGTCATTTCTATTGCATTTCCCGTGGAACCTTTCTGTGATATTAAAATTCACTGATTAAAACAGAGCATCATTATTATGGTTTTTCATAATAAAGCTGGAACATGTGCATAACATTATTGCTCAGTATAAAGCAATCTGCCTTTCTTAACATATCTATTTATGAAATGATTAATGACTTACAGTAGTGTAATTCTTTCTATGCTTAGCTCAAAGACTGTTTATCAATTTCATTTCAAAGACTTTTTTTCATTTCAGCTCTGCATACCAGTTATAAAATTTTAAAATGAGATCTGGGTTCAGAGAACCCCTAGGGTGTCTTGCTCACTTTCCTCTTCAAAAACCATCTGACAAAGTAAATGCAGGGAGATTAGCAACCTTAAGAATGCATGATGGCCAGTTGGTGGAATTTTATCTTTAACACACAAAAACAGTTTATATTTAGACCAAGAGCTTGAAAAGCTGGCCCTTGGCCTGAACAATAAAGGAATGCTAGAGAGAACAGTATTTCCTCATCACTCATGTATTAGAGGATTTTCTGGTTGCTGTTTTTTTATTTTATCTCCACGAAGTCCAGATTCAAAATCTTAACTTTGAATTTTAATAGAGTTCCCACTCCACCTCGCATAATTGTTATGACATTCTGCATCAGTCATGTACTACAACCATTTTTCAAATCATAATAATGCATTAAAAATAAAACACACTTTGGTATAGTACATCCCTAAAATATATGGTGTATATTTAGAAAAAAAACTAAAAGAAACAGCTCAACAGCTTTTTGTTCACAGTCTATTTTTGGCACCAGATATCTTTTATAACTGCTAGCATTTCCAACTATTAAACTGATTAACAGTTATTTTTTCCTCCCAAATATTACATTCCTTACATTGGACGCATTTAACTTGGCATACCAGTAGTATTACTAGGCCACAACATTAAGATGTAATCGTCTTAATTTTTTTTTGCTATCTAAAGCACACAATAATGACACTTTATTAATATAGCCTTACTGAAAAGCATGGCTAGATAACACAGCAAGTTTCACATGGTTAGGGCACTTCATTCAAAAAACTACTTATTGACAAAATCCATATTGTCATGCTTCAATGGTAAAGAATCAAAGCCCTCCTAACTCAGAAAAAGGACTTATTATACAAGCAATATTATCCCAGCATGTTTCTCTGCCTCCTGTTCGGTGTAGAAATTCTACCTAGAACACGTCACAGCCCCAGTCTTGCCTGACTTCTTACTACTGTTCTAAAGTAACAGTACATATCCCTCAAGCACTTAAGGGACCATCTCTGGCAAAGGGGCATCTAGGTGTTCAAGCAGTACAAACAAGTCTTTATAAAAAAACCTTAGTGTAAAGGCAAAACCCATATAATGCATATTGACGCTTGAGACATCAGGCCCTTTAACCTACTGCCATTTCACCTGAAGGTCTAGAATACAATTTTGAATATAACTCAGGCTGGTAGCAACCCAAAGCAATTACCACTACAATGGATGCCCAGTGGCCTATTTGACACGAATTTAGTGATCTCAGCCCAATTCTTACTCTGACACACCATCCTTACCATACTTATCAATGAAGAGCTCAGTAGCCAGCAGTCTTAGAGAGGCCAAGGACTGAGCAAATACTGAGTCTTAACTATCTTCTCATTGCTGTAAGGGACTCCAAGTCAGATAGGAGGCACACTGGTAGGGGGCCGTGAGGGGAAGTTTCAGCTTTCCACAATGTACTGGTTAGAGACACCTGCTCAGAGCAGTAATCCAGCACCTCTAACAGTTACTAAATTCACTTAAAATGTTTTAGAAGTACTCAGACATGCACTCGTGCAGAGGCCTTAGCTAAAAAGGTATACATTACAAATACAACTTTAATTATAAAACTTATTTAAGGCCAGGCTGGCGCTCTAGTGGCAGACCCAGCTTCAATTCCCAAAAGCTTATCCTTATCCAGGGGCAAGTAGAGTGCGGGATCACAGAAAAGAGAGAGAGCATATTCCATCTTGTGGGGGGAAGTGCACATAAAAGCCTTGTACCACTTAACGGCAACCCCCGCATCAATTCTAGTAGATTGTCCCCAAATGGAATCCCATCAAGGGCTGTGACCTTGACAAAGAGTTATAAACAGTTGGGGGAGGTGGGGGGCACATGATGAAGAGAAGATGAGGAACCTTCTGAGTTTCAGAGATTCAACAGTCCTTTTCCATACTCTTTCCACACCCATAAACTGATGAAGAAGTTGTCAGAACATCCTTTTCTATCATATTCACCAATGTGTTACTAAAGTAAATCTGTCTCTCTGGAGGAGCAGTGACAAGAGAGAAGTTTGCTAACTAAAAGAATTAACAGCAGTTTTTAAGTCAGGCCCACCATGGACTAGTACAGGCTTTCCCATAGTGTCTCAATTTTGTCCCACAGGATTCCAGTCATGAGCCTCTCCTAAGCAGAGACTTACCTGCGACAAAGTTATTTTGGGGAGTTGTTTATGATGTGGCAGCTTTCCACCGGGGACTAGAGTGAATAATGATTAAATATTTTAAATAAATATTAAGTATAGTCAGTGGAGTTAGTAAAATACAAAGGCTGACAACTGTATGCAATATTTACCTCTTGAGGAAGTTCCAGTTTGGAACGGTCAGTTCCTTCTTTGGACTGAAGACCCATCAAATAAGGGACAGGAGCATCAAGAAAATGCAAGAGAGAGGCAGGAAGGATAGGAACATATACATGTTGCCACTGAAATGGGAACAGCAGTGTGGTAATCCCCTCTGCTACTGTCATCAGACGCTGATAATCTAAAGATAAAGAAAAAGGTATTCATCTCTCTCTTGGCTTTAAGAACTGAAATCAGTTTTATGCAGATGGGAGCTATAAAACAATTCTGCAACCTCAAGTATATTTTGCAATATTACAGATTTGATTTTAAATAAGCCACACTCTTTACTGTAACATTTTTAAAATACACACTCTTTAAAAATATTATCCCAGTAAAAAATTATTGCACACCGAAAGCAGGTATTTTAACTAGATCTATTCCACCATGACCTTAATCAAAACCAATTCACTAAAAAGGATACTCAGACTACTCAGAATAGTATTGAAGAAGAAAAAAAATCGCATGGTCCAGTTCAACAAACAGCATAATCTTCTTGCAGGGAAGAAGAGGAGAAAGGAATGAACAGTAAAGAAAAATTGCTATCAGATCCTTTTTCACATAAACTGCTTATTAATTTTTCAAGCATTTTCCAAGAGAGAAGTCTAGATCACACATTAGCAGTAGTTTCCAGTGTAACTCAGACCAGTAACTGTGTATGAAGACACTGTGTATGAAGCACCCCACACTCTGTTCCTTTTCCAAACTCAAAGTCCTCTGCCCTATTTACTGTCCAGTATAAACCTGTTTGTGCACTAATTCAAGTAAAATTTCATTAAGACACCAATTCATGACCACATTTTAAAAATAAAATTGATAGCCATTTAAACTTTCACAGCAAGTTTTTTTTTTTTTTAAACTATTCAGACAAAAGATTAATTCAGTGCCACCATATATTCATTATATAAATGGGACAATCTTAGCTGCACAATATAGTAAAAAGTGTATGCTGGCAGTTTGCCATGTTTATGGCACATCCTCACTTGCCAATTGTCCGTTACCAAATATAGGCAAATGTTCATGGACTCACGAGAGCCATCAAAGGATACGGAACAGGACTATTGCTTCTTCCCCAGATTATAGCAATTTCCAAAAACATACTACTTTGTACTTCTTACAAGGAAAGTTTACAGAACATGAAATACTTCATAAAACTTAATTCAGAATCATGATGTCTCATAAGGAAACACAGAGGGCAACTAAAAAAATTAAAGTGAATAGTTTAAAAAAAACAAACAAACAAACAAACAAAAAAAAACAAAAAACCTCTACTGCCACCAGCCTCGGATTTGTGCCAATATTCAGTTAATTCCTTATCTCTTCTCTACTTCACAGAAGAAGAATTTTCACGTTTCACAGAGTCATGTGTAGAACCTCTTCTGGAGCCCCACTGTCTGTAGCAAGACAGTACATCACTCTGGCTAAAGCCTGACTCTGGCCTTGTCTTCACTTCATTATTAGATTGAGCTATACCTTGAGTTTTGTCCCAACCCAATTCCTAGCCACACAAGTATCTAGTATTAATTGTACTTTATGGTTCAATTTAACTTGCCCATGCGGGTAGAGAGGGGATTGAAACTCTAGTGCTCAGGTTAGTAAAACAGAGGAAATACCACAACTTATCAGCTGCTGCTAATTAAATTATGTATAGCTTGGGTACCCTTTGGGAATGTCATCACTCATCATCAGCCTAGCTGGAGTGGACTAACTCAAGTGTATTAATTCATGTTTTAATGAATACAAGTCCTCTCACTTTCCCTGGGTAAGACTGACACCAACAGACCAAGTCAGATCAGGGAGACAGGCCAATTCACTTGAGTGTTGGAGTAGATCAAAGTGTGTATTTAGATGTTAAAACTTCATGAAAACTAGTGGAATGTTACTTGTATTGTTTCCACTTATCTGTTCCTGTTAAAATATAACAGCAAACATTCACATTATGTATACTCTGTGACTAAATAACCCATGAAAAATCTTGTGAAATGTTCATGAAGGACTTAAGAACTTTAACAGAAAATAAATACTCATTTAAAAGGAAGTGACAATTAGGCATGAAGGTCAGATGTCACAAGCCTAAATGTGTATCTCATTTACCATTATCAAAGGAAAGACCCACAAGTATAGAGACACTGTCATCTGTCTTCCATAAGAAGATACAAAAATGGATTCAAAGGAAGATCCCTCATCTCTGGGCTGTTTGGATTCTAACAGGGTAGAATAATTGAAGAAGATAAAGATTCCCAAAATTACTCTGGGTATCCCTAAGACTTTTGGGAAACTGGCAGATAACTACATCTCTGTTACCATGTGGAATTATAGACTGTGACTCACCCTGTACATATATTTTCCTGCTTTAACCTCTCAGTGACACTCATGCCTTTTTTTCTTAGCTAATAAGCCCATAGTTGATTATAGAATTGGCTGCCAGCATTCCCTTCAGTGGAGAATGGAGTACCAATTGATCTGAGTAAGGGACTGCTCTCTTGGGACTGAAAGAACTGGATGAGGAGGGATTTTGGCAGCAGTCAAGGGAGATATACAAGCTACGTACAGTAACTTGAATATCTCCAAATTCCAAAGGGGTAGCTGTGTTAGTCTATTGTAGAAAGACAACAGAGTCCTGTGGCACTTTTAAAGACTAACAGATTTATTTATCGCATGAGCTTTTGTGGGAGAAAATCCCACTTCGTCAGACGCTTTGAAGATGGGAAAGTGACGAAGTGGGATTTTCTCCCACGAAAGCTCATGCGATAAATAAATCTGTTAGTCTTTACAAGTGCCACAGGACTCTGTTGTCTTGAATATCTCCCTTTGACTTCTTAACACCTACTTACCACAGCATCCCCACTACGCTGAGTTGGCAGGAAATGCTCTCCCTTTCACTCATCACTAGTCTTCTTGCTGGGTAAGTCCTAATAAATTGACCTCTGACTACCTTCCAGGTTCACTTCAGAGCATCTTTACTGATGCTCAGTTGAACTCTCACAATCGATTCTACACTGTTGAAGGTACCTAGCCTAAGTGACATTTTATCACACAGTTCAGTTTTTGTATGGGTGGCAAGATGGACTGGAGAGTCCATGGTAAAGCTGTTATAGTGACCCAGGAGTTTACATTTATTTCTGGCTTGGTGAAATCTAATTATAGAACATAGCCCCAGTTTGGGGTGTCTGCTCTTGTTTTCTTACAGTCTGCCCTGAAATAGGTACTCTCAGTTGTGAGCCACTCCAGACAGCCTGACAAAGATATACTGTACAGTTAAATTGTCACAGCACTCGATTTATCTTACCACAACTGCAGAGTACAATTAGTCATGCAGCTTTAAGCTAGAAGGAACCACCTGATCATCTAGTGTGGCCTGTATATCACAGGCCATTACATTTCACCTGACAGCTGCCCAGTCTCAGTGTGTAATCATCTCTAACAGCTTCCCAGAAGGGGTATAAAGTCACAAAATCACAATCAATGCTGTGTGTTTTTCTGTAACTAATAGCTTTTCCACATAATCTATTTTCAGCCAAAGTGTTAGCCGTAACTACTGTACAACAATTCCCTTTGTAACAAGAAAGTCATGGATTAGAAGAGATGAGTACAATGAACGTGGTTGAAAATAAAAATTACTTCATTTCTGGATCTGAACTTGGGTCAGGTACTCATGGGAGCAATGCATGAAGTCACGAGCAGCAATTACAAGAAATATTTGACTGGCCTAGTATTTTTTTTGATCCGCAAGGCTCATCATGCAAGGGATGGGGAAAGGGATGTGTGGCAACTAGGCTTATAAAGTTATATACACCCAGGTCTTCCCCAATATTTTCTCTTTTCTGATCCTTCACCCTCTGTCCAAGTGGATTTTTCAACTAAGAGGGAATGAATGTCTGGGGTTCTTGCAGAACAGACTTTGCAGCTGCAAAACAGCTGGCTCTAAGTTGTGATTGGTGCCTTTGTTGCAGCCACCTTGCCCACTCAGGCCCCACTCCCAGCCAGGTGGAGGGAGAAAGGTAGGCAGGCATCAGCCACCCTGCCAACTAGTGACATTGCCCCTCACCTTGACAGTGAGGCCACACCTACCCCACCCCACACACCCTTCAGCATCCCCCAGTTGCAACCCTCCCCCATGCCCTCTTTGGGAACCTGAAAGACAGTAAACCTGTATGCTTCTGTTACAAACAGATTATATAGCATAAGATTTTAGGGTGGGATTTTCAGAGTGTCCGAGGTGGAAGGGTTGAGGAAGCCGACTCCCATTGATGTTAGACACTTTTGAAAATCCCTGCCCTCACATGGGTGATGTTTGGGGTTCTTTTGTTTGTTTGTCAAGTATAGCAGCTGCTGATGGCTGTACCAGATGATACCTCAGGTTTTGACCTTATCAGATTTGAAAGTAAATAGGATTAGGCCTTTGTAACTTGGGTGGTATGGCCCACAGACTTCTTGATGCCCAATGGCAAAGGGCATTGTATTGCATAACAGTTACGTGACCCACTGGGTTTGGTATTTACAGACTAACTCACACAGTGTCATGTAAGGTCCCTACTGAATGCTTGTGTTACACTGGCCATCACATGTATGTGGATAATACGAGTGGAAATAAGAACATCATTGCCAATGTGTACATATGTCTTGATGATAAAGGCAGGTCACCAAGTCGTAATGTGTCTTAGGACAAGTTCCATGAGATAGAAGGAAGGAGACACTTATCTCTCTGGCTGACCATTATGTAGTGGATGTCTTACAATGAATCTATTTGCAAATGCCAATGAACAGTTGGCAGGGACTTTAGGAGAAGAAATTAAAAGGAAGAGGTGAACAGCAGGGGAGAGGAACCCTGTTTAGAGGTCAAGAAAAAAGGTATCTATGGGTGGAAACAAGGTGGCAGCAGGCTTGGTCTCTTGAAGGGAGGGTTTCAGCCTTCCTGCTTGAAAAACAATGAAGAGGACTTTGGGTAAGCACTAGTTTAATTAACAGGAGGGAGTCTTGTTACTTATGTTTAGACTCTAGAATGGATCTTTTTTGTTTTATAGCGAATGCTTTGTTTCCAATACTTCTGTTTGTTATCACTAGATTATCTAAGCTTTGTTCAATAAACGTATTGTTATTCCTGCTATGAACAAATCTAAGTGCCACGTACCAAGCGGAGCTGGGGTCTAAACTATAACTAATTAGTAAGTTGTGATGTAACTACTTAGTACTAGTGAGCTGTATAAGCTTTACAACGATGGGTCTCATAATACTAAGGCACTGGACACCTCATGGGGATGCTCGGAGCACTTGGTGCCCATTGCTAATCAGCACAAGGGCCAGTGGAGCAGGCTGAAAAGGGATGTGTGTATGCTGTCTGAAATACAGAATTTCCCCACTAACTTTATTAAGCAACAAGTTTGCTTGGCTCATTTTTAGCTTTCAGAATATTAAGTCATTGATTGCCATATCTGCACATTTAATGACACAGATTGAGAAGGTGACAACTAGCAAAATGAAATTATGCTTTTCTGACGGGGAAAGCATAAGGGTGGAATGGGGTGGGAAAGTAGATCCTTCTAGCACAGCCTAATGATGGCCAGCGCCTTGACTTCCCAGAATGTAGAGCAACGTAATTTGAGAAATTGGGCATATTTACTTTAAAAAAAGTGAGAGCATAATGAGTTTAAAAACAAAAAGTTTGAGAAAGCATTGTTCATTTTTCCCTCTCCCTTTAAAAAAAGGCTAATATGTTGGTTACATGTATGATCCTACTTCTGCTGTCAAACATCTTTGTTGTTAACCATTACAAGTTCCTCAATAGTTTCCACTATATATTTATGAGGAACGTTATTTAAAGAAGATGTACTTGGTAATGAACAGCACATTGCAGGGGCAGAGATAAATATTTTATACAGATGAGTTTGATGTAAAAGTTGTTCTACTCTGAAAGTTACAGTGTCAGTTATTTTAGTGAAATTTCTTAAAGGAGAGTATTTTCTTGGATAATATGGAAGTTTATATCCTAGATGGACTGGTTTTCATGCAAGTTACTTGCAAATATGCACAGTATTAATATATGTGGGATCACAGAGCCAAAATACTAAGAACCAGGATCCCTTTTATGCCACAGTTAGACACACAGTTTGCTCCTCCTAATTATTTTCCCAAGTTTAAAATACAAAAATATTTCAATCTTTGAGCAGCAATTATTCAAATCTTCCTAAAAACAGCTTGGGAAATGTTCAAAATTACAGTAAGCAGAAACAGCCTGAGTTAAAAAAACGTTAATCGCTTTTGTCCACATGTTCATGTTTAAATCCCTTGGAAAGCAAACATACAAAATGGACTGCCTAGCTTTCTGCAGGGCCACAATTTAATTCATTTCTCTCCAGCAGAGATCTCACGCCAGTAGCATTTTGTTACTGATTCCTCGGAAATTATAGCAACTATCACAGAATGTTATTAACTTGAGAACTGTTGGAAGCACATACATCACAGCTATTGCCTCTCTGTAATCACAAGAGAAAGTAAACATAAAAGCATCGAAACAAATCTGATTCACTAAACTATAGAGCATCTATAGCAATAAGTCTGTTTCAAATAAGAAAACTACTGCAGAATGTACTGTATTATATATAATTGTATTATAAAAAAGCATAAGTGTTAGCTATATACTTTGATTGTGTCTCTATGTAGTTCAGTATTCAGTGTTGCCAACTTTTTTTTTTCCAAGTCTTGTCATATTTAGTGTGTTTCTTAAAGCCCCAGCTCCTGAAAGTGAATATGTAAGTCTCCGCTTTAAAAAAAAACAAAAAACAAAAAGACCCCAAACCCCAGTTTTAGTCCTCAGGACTGAGTAGGACAGCTTAAAAATGTGACAAGCAAAATTTAAAGGGTAAAACAGAAGATGCATAAAAATTTTAAGTCCCACGATTTTGGTTGATATTTTTAAATGATTGGGTTTGGCAACACCAATTCCTGTGAGAAGGGTTAATCACAACATTCAGAAACCCTTAAACTGAATCCAGGGGACTTGGGTTGTTCATAATGGTTAGAAGTGCCTGGGACTAGCAAATAACATTGTTACAACTGGTGTCCTCTCCTTCACTCATGTTTAAGTCTAGATTCAGAGTATAACACTGAAGCAACATGATAGTTAACACAGAACTGCACTTGTTTCTAAGATGGTTAAGCTGATATTTTGGGTCTCAACTTCTTTGAATTTCATTTTTTGTGTCCAATGTAAAATTAAACATTGTGTTAAACCGTCTATCCTTCTGCCACTGCTACTGCTACTCTCTGCCAGATACTTGAGTGCACCTCTGGTTGGCCGCTGGGCCGCCAGCTGTGCCTTCTACACTGCCAGCTACCAGACCTTCCTTCTTAGTCCATCCTCTAGGTCAGTGGTTTTCAAACTTTTTTTCTCAGGACCCAGTTGAAAAAAATTCATTTATACTCATGATCCAACAATTATATCTTTCAGCAATGCATTCCAGTCTTTTGGTGGTGGCAGCAGGGAATGCCATGACCCATTAACTGAAGGTCTGCAACCCAGTACTGGGTCCCGACCCATAGTTCAAAAACCACTCGATAGGCTGCTGTCAGTGTCTTTTCCACCTGAAGCTCGTGTTCTCTTCTGACCATGGGCCCTTCTGACCTCAAGTTCTACTCCTTCCCCTTCCTGCACTCTGAAGGTAATGGCATCCTCTGCTCATTATCAGTGTTTATGAACCGTTAGTGGACTGGGGAACACCTAAAGGTACTAATTACTTTACGCGAAACATCTGAAGAAAACTCTCTCGAAAAAGCAAATATATACCAGCTATAATTTTTGTAATTTCTACATACTACACAATCCTGTGAAAACAATTCAGAAAACTGAATTAAATAAATTTTACTAATATGTGTATATTTCTAAAAATAGATACATAATGATCATGCACACAACTTAAAACTGAAAGCGATACTACTCAAATTTTAATGGGAATTTTGGGCCTACAATTTCAAAGAAAGTTCACCTATTCTTGAAGGAAGGTTTGTCAAAGAAAGTCTTACAGTGGAAGTTGTGTCCAAATGATTTTGATGCCGGCAGGAACAGCAGCGGGAAATTTAAAATGCCCCAGCTGCAGCAAAGGAGCAAGGTGGCAGTGGATGTCGACACCTGTCTGGAAGCTTTGCTGCAGCTGGGGCATTTTAAAAATTGCCCAGACACTTCTCGGTTTGCCACACTGCTCCTTCCTGCGTCCCCACTCGACCCCTATCCCACTCCAAGAAGGAAGGGTGGGGTCAGTCATGGAACACCTTTACTATGTTGTGAGCACCAGTGTTCCATGGAACACTAGTTGAGAAACACCTGGGTGGGAGGGGGTGGGGAGTGGTACCAAGAATCAGTGAACTAGCAGACTCCATTATGTTAACAACTTTTCAAAGCTTCTTTCTCAGGCTCAAGTTTTAAGAGTTTCCTGTAACTGAAGTGAATTGAATTGACTTTTTGATGAGTTTTAACAAAAGTGGTTCAGACATTTTTGAATAGGACAGTAGGAGGGGAAAAAAATTGGTTTGTTTTTAAGATATATAGCAACAGCATTACGGCTGAAATAGTTGGGGCAGAAAGGTAAATTCAGACATAATAACCTTCCTTGAAAAACACATTTCAGTGTTGCAGTGGAAGTTGGTTTTGAATTGATAGTCATGGCCTGGTAATTGCACCCTGTGCACATGAAGCATATTTGGCACTGGATTCTTTGGCTGAACTCAGCAAGTTAAAGGTAAAAGGAAGACTTGCATATGCACGCACTGTAGCTTAACTTATTTGCACAGTGAAAAGCATAGGGAAGCAGACAGGTCTGCATGAACCCTCCTCACCTTCAACTGCTTATTTTGTAAGATACACCCAAAGAAGGCAAGAGCTTCTTTCAAGGTAAAAGCGGTGCAGGAGTTTACTGGAGAAAGGCTTTCTCAGCTAGATCTCCAAAGCTGAGTGCAATGGAGGTTCAGTGGTACTCAGTTAAACAGAAAAAACTTCTCCTCGTTTTCTTTTTAAAGAACTCTTGAAAATATGAAAGAAACTAGACTAGAAAATGTTAAGTTTGTGCAGGTAAGCAAACACTCAAAAGTCAAACATGCCGAAATTGAAGCTGCACACAAGGCTCCATGCAGCAGCACCTTTAGGGATGTGGATTATGATTCAGTACAATAACAATCATGTCATTTGCCAAATACCACCTATTGCAACAGTCCCGCCCCGCACCATATTTTCTAATATAGACAATTCTTGACAAAGCACACTGAGTTGGGTCACACTGCCTCACACTTTGCTAGGGGAGAGATGGTGGAGGGCAGAGAACAAAAAAAAAAAAAAAAAATCATTAAAAGTTATTTTGGGGAGAAAAGTTCTTCAAAATTTCCTGTGAAAAAACCTGTTAACAGTTCTCGTTCCATCACATTTCCTTCTTTACACAAGATAATTAACACTAAAGATTGGAAGAAAGTTCCTTTGTTTTCCAATCTGTGCGATTTTTGTGTTTGATAGCACTTTGCATAAAAAAGAGTCCAATGCACTGCCGTTGCATCATTCTGAGACTGCTGTGCAAACAACATACACATGGCTCTTCCCAACTCTCTGCAATATGTTAATTAGTAAAGACAGCAGCAAAGCCAAAACTGAAGAGGCAGCGGTTAGGAACATGCAGAGACAGACTGCGAAGAAGTCTGAGGGGTTAGTGGTGGTGATATTCTATGTTGTTCCCCAAATAAAGGGAGCCAGAAATACTATTTAAAAAGACGCTCTATCAGATAAATCAAATTCTTTGAATCTTGTCTTTTCAAAATATTTAAGGTGACTCATTTTTCCCATTCTTGTAAACTTTAAACTATTTTGTCAGTATATAATGTTTATTAACTTTCATTTTGTGTATGACAAGGGTACCATTTTCAGACTTGAGGTGTGACATTCAGGATCCATGTCCATATTTAAGCAGCTTCTTGCTTCCTTCACCTGCCCACCTACCTCCCCACCAAAAAACACAATCCCATTTTCAGAGGTGCTGATCACCTGTACTGCCCATTAACTTTAGTGGAAGTTGTGGATAGCCAGCATCTTTAAAGAACTCATTATTTAGATGCCTATTTTTATTCATCCTCATCTGAAAACCTGTCTCAAATTCTCTTCTCCCCAAAGCATGTATTTTAATTAGGGCCAGATATACAAAGGTATTTTTAGATGCCTAAATTTGCAAATAAGCACACAGTGCAAACATCCAAAAGCAAGTTAGGTGCCTAATTATCACCGGAAAATAAATAAATAAATAAAATCACACTATGCACCTATCTGCATCACAGGCACTAAAATCTCTTTCATCTGGGCCCTAGCCAACAGACTTGCAGTATAAAAAGCCATGTTCCTATGGAAGTTTCCATGCTAAGGCCAGCAGTAAACCTCAAAACCTGAGCACTGGGAACTAGATATTAATCAAAACCTGAATCAGGGGACTTGTACAGTCAATAGGAAATGTTGCATCTTCTCTCCTGACAAGCCTAACACCCAAAAACTCATTAAAACCTTACAAGGGAAAGAGGTTGTGTACAAGATGCCTCTTCTACAGCTTTGCCAACATATCTAACCTGCAGCAGCCCTATGACTGCAGAAGCCGCCAACTGCATCCGCATGAAAATAATTACTTCTGAATGCCAGTAGGACCATAAGCAGACAGCTTCATTTCTACTTATAACCCCCTGATGAATTTCAAAGTTTACTCTCAAAGGTTAAAATGGTCAATACTTGTGACAAATCTGTCACATCACTTTGACAATCTGCATTATTGCATGCTGATGAATTTGAAAGAGAAAATGTGAGTCTTTTGGGCAAGACATACTACTGAATGTCGTTACGCCATGCATAAGGGAAGATTAATTTTGTGCTGCCTTGCAAGATGATCAAGGGCCATTTATGGATGACAGTTAAATCAATTCTGTCATAACCCATCATGAGTGATAAATATGATACATAAACAAATGGCACCTATAGTGCCTAGAGGAAACATTAGCCTTTTCACTAGCAAAGCCTCATTTCTTTTTATTACACCATGTCTCACTAGTCCCCTGAAATCTAATAGTTCACAGAAGTCTCACCACTATCATTGTACAAGAACTCTCTCATTGGATGAGCAACTTCAATCCAGAAAGACAACCTACCTTGTGAATACAGAAGAATCTGCATCTCCAGGAGAACACATGTAAAAACTTGGATGAGGTTTTCCAACCCCAGCAGTTCGAAGGCCTCGCGAAGAGGGTAATCAGACAGTGGAAGTTCACTGGGTCCAGGTCTCTGGCAAATGATAGGCTCATAGACCCCATAGAACTTAAGTGACCTCCCTGGCGGAGGAAGGGGCACTTCATAAAGAATGTTATGGATATAGCTTTCCAGTGGTAAAGGTGGGGGCTGCTGAGAGGTAACTGCCTTGTAAAGCTGGATAAGGAACTTCTTGCAGGCCTGCATGAAGGGCAAAGGAGTGATGAGACATATACATTTGGATACAAATAATGTGTCTTTGCTGATGTCATACGAGTTGTACTGCTGGAGCTTGGCCAAGGAAGTGGCATCTCCTTCATCAATACTGCTTGCCAGGGAATCCATGCTGCAAGAAGATGAGGCATAGACACTGCTGTATTGCTCTGCATTGTGCATTTGGTAAAGTGTTTGCATGGCTGTGCAGATTTGCTTGCTGGTGACCTCCTCGTAGAAAGTGAGCACAAATCCGTAAGTACGAGAACCATCTTCTCTGGTAATTATAAATGAATGGAACTGCGGGTCTCTGTTGTCAGTCTGTGTCCTGAAAGACAGCCCTTTAGGCATACACAGCTGTATAAGAAAAAGATAATCATATCAGTACCTAATCTGGAATAATTGAAGATTTTGTATTTTTTGCTTTCATGAACAGCTCAGGCAATGAAAAAAGTCAATTATTCTACCACATTAACAGGCTTGATAAAAAGCCATATGTACACTTAAAATAAATTTGAGATGGAACAGGTTAGCCACATAGCCAAAAACTATTGCTTACAGAAAGCATCTTTTAGACGTGGTTTTGTTTTACCAAGTCAGCAGCACCATTTCACAAATGAACAGCCTCTTCATCACATGTATTTAGGCATCACATAAAAGCCTTTAGTTTTTGCTTTCAATGAGATATCATTTGCTGATGTGTACAATGAAAATGGACAAAAAAATTACATATCAAAATGCAGAGTTCTTGAAGTTACATGCTTTTTGCTATCTTTAATTTTAAAAATCAAACTGATTAAATAATCAATAATAAGCCATTAATAAATAAGCTTACACAGAGGGAAGTTTATTTTCTTACCTAAACAGTAAAATATTATTTTGATTAGGGAAGGGAGAAGAATACAATGTAAACCTGGTTTATGATTTATCAGTCCACAAGCTATTTCACAATGATTCTATTACACAAAAGTACTTTGAAATGTAACCCTAGAACAATGAATCGAGGCATTTTCCAGACATTTTTAGGAATACCAGTCATATAATATAAAATAGTGAACCAGTTTTGCAAATCATGTTTAAATCATACTACAGCATGAAACCAAATTGAAAATATTTGTAGATTGCGTTAAACATACAACAAGAACTAAAACCTCTTTAAATTGGAACGTGTCAAAAAACAAAAAACAAACAAAAACAAAACAAAAAAAATGAGGGTGGGAAGGAACCTTCAAAGAGAACACAGTGAAAGGTGTCAGGGTGGTTTGACTTAGTTCGCTGTTAAGGATATGTGCCTATTCACAACACAGAACTGACTAGAGAATGAGAGTGTAGACTTCCTCACCTTGACTAGGAGTAATCAATCTCACGTTGGAATAGGTACAGGAAAATTGGAACAGGATAATTTCATAAATGTAACCACATCCATTCTTAATCAACACCAGCTCACATTGAATTACCACTTAATTGTCTGAAGACAACTGGTTTCAGCTGCTCCTGACCCACACAGGATTCAGACCAATGGCTTAAAAGCCAGATTTCCCATCCCATTAGTAATCATGTGCACCATCTAGACCACTTTTTATATGGTGCTATAAAAGTTAATGCATGGGATAATAAATGGCCCAGAATCAATAATAGGATTTAATTCCATGGATATGCTTTCCTTACACACACCATGAAATTGCAGCTCAAGCCGTTCTTTGAACAGCTGCCACATATTAATTCGAAAGCTCTGTAGTTTTGTTATTAAGGTGATAATAGTAGGTCTGTCATTACACTTCTATTGAACTTCTCTGTTAAAGTAGGAGTAAAATCCCTATTTTGCATGTTAATTATTGAATTTAGACTTCATAATAGGCATCCCTTAACTTTCACTAAATTAGTTTGCTCCAAACTATGTTAAATTCTGAAAATGGCTTCTGCTCTGGAGACTGGCGAAATTCTGCACTGGGCTTTATCCAGTCCGCCCACAATGGAGTTAGACTAACTCCATATGATCTTCAAATAGCTCCCACCCATACTTCTCTCTCTCGGCAATCTTCCAGTAGGGTACCTTCCCTCACAGTCAACAGCCATTTAAATTTTGCATGCCCTCGAGCACACAGCATGCAACATTTCAACTCAGTGGTTGCATATTATTAGGCTTGAAATAGGATAGGAGAAAAGAGAGAAGATAAAGGAGAGAGGCCAGGAAAATAAGCAATGAGAGAAGAGCTCACCCAGGGAAATAGTGAGCTGCAGAATCCCATGGCTAAACCAAAAGGGATGGGGCCAACTGCTGGCACTCATCTGAAAAGAAAAGCCTTACACCTGCGGTGGTCCTGATGCCTGGCATTATTCAGACAAGTGCCCTGCAAGCCAGTAACACGCACTCAGCCATGTTTACCATATGGATCCCAAAACAGAGACTAAATCCTAAAGGAAGGTCCTTGAAGAGAAGAATTCACACTCAACACTAAAATAGGTTTGAGTGAGCTAGAAGAACAGTAGAAGGAGATTTATCTCTTGATATAGGACATGACCAACTGCCTTGGGCTTTTTGTTTTGTTTTTGTGGAGGGGAGAGGGGTTAAACCATAATTCAGAATTTTTGAGCTGCCTACCTCCTGACTGCATTTTTCTGAGGAGGAATTAAGATAACTCATTGTGTTAAGGGAAACTATAAAATAGCCAACAAAAATGTTATCAAGCTAAGGTTGATTGAACTCAGACCGGACCCAAATCCCGATCCTCTGAACTTCATATGATGGTGGGGCCCCTGGAAGAGAAAATTACAGCTACCCAAAGATGACCACACCACCATTGCTTGTTCCACAAGAAAATCATAGAATAATAGGGGTGGTAGGGACCTCACGAGGTTATCTAGTCCAACCCCCTGCTAAAAAGCAGGACCACTCCCACTAAATCACCCCAGCCAGGGTTGTGTCTAACCAGGCCTTAAAAATCTCCAAAGATGGAGATTCTACCACCTCCCTAGGTAGCCCATTCCAGTGCTTCACCACCCTCCTAGTGAGAAAGTTTTTTCTAATATCCAATCTTGACCTCCCCAGCTGTAATTTGAAACCATTACTCCTTGTTCTGTCCTCGGTTACCATCAAGAACGGTCTAGCTCCCTCCTCTTTGGAGCACCCTTTCAAGTAACTGACGGTTGCTATCAAATCTCCCCTCAGTCTTCTCTTCTGTAGACTAAATAAACCTAGTTCCTTCAGTCTCTCCTCATAAGTCATGTGCCTCAGCCCCCTAATCATTTTTGTTGCCCTCCACTGGACTCTTTCTAATTTGTCCACATCCTTTCTGTAGTGGGGAGCCCAAAACTGGACACACTATTCCAGATGAGGCCTGACCAATGTCAAATAGAGGGGAATTATCACATCCCTCGATCTGCTGGCAATACTCCTACTGATGCAGCCTAATATGCCATTGGCCCTTTTGGCAACAAGGGCTCACTGTTGGCACATATCCAGCTTCCCATCCACGATAACCCCCAGATCCTTTTCTACAGCGCTGCTACTTTGCTGATCCCTAATCTGTAGCAGTGCATGGGATTTTTCCATCCTAAGTGCAGGACTTTGCACTTGTCTTTGTTGAACCTCATGAGGTTTCTTTTGGCCCAGTGCTCCAATTTGTCCAAGTCTCCCTGGATCCTGTCCCTGCCCTCCAGAGTATCTACTATTCCCCCCCAGCTTGGTGTTATCCGCAAACTTACTAAGCACGCAGTCTATCCCATCATTAAGATCATTAATGAAGATGTTGAATAGAACCGGCCCCAGGACTGACCCCTGGGGCACTCCACTCATTACTGGTTGCCAACTAGACATCGAGCCATTGATTCCTACCTGCTGAGCCCATTGATCTAGCCAGTTTTCTGTCCATCTTACAGTGGACTGGGCAAAACTGAAGAACCAGAAGGACTCCAGAGATTGTCAGCAATTTATAGAATTTGGCCAGGAAACATGGATCTGCTTTTCCTTTAATGGCATGAGAAACTATTCAATGTCATCTGTACTCCAAAAGGTCTACACTGAAATTTTCTTCAGTCTTCAGAAATTAAGACCACTTGTACATGAATAAGTATTTCCATTCAAAAAAGCAGGGCTATTAGTTGACTTCAGTGAAACACCACCCAATCAACTTCTCCATGACAAAGTCAGCAGACAGATGGATTTATCAGTGCAATGGGAATGAGCCCTGATGACTGGTGTTCCACAAACAAGTCAATCCGAGGTAAAGAGAAGCTGCCTAAGGAAAGCTTTTAACCTCAATGCCCCTTTCCAAGCAGTTTTTTTTTTTTTTTTGTTATTATATGAACACGGCTGTAGCCATATAATAATTTCAATTTATGTTGACAAATAAATCCCGTAAAAGGACTTCTCCATGCTTTGCTTTATTATCTGCCAAAGGCATGAACACAGACTATATATGGAAGCACAATTTTACTTTCTTCTATTGGAGAAGTTTATCCTCTTTGCAGCTCTGTACAAAAATGCAAGAATCTAAAATTAAACAGTGGATGTGTTCTTCGTTAAAAAAAAAATGTACGACCTGTATATGTATTTTTAATGTATTTATTGTTACAGAAATAGTTTAAAAGTGATTCTGCCTTTCATTTTGATTTTCTTATTAGGAATACTTGCATTAAGGCTCCAATTAAACAAGGTATTTTAAATATGTCAGGAAGCCCACTGATTTCAGTGGAGATATGCATGTATTTAAGAAATACAAAACCTATTTTTGGTCCCCAATTGAGCAAGGTTTGTAAGTTTTCTCTGTCTTGTGTTCTTAAAATATCAGCCTGAAAACAACCAGTTTGTAACAACAAAATTGGATGCTGAGGAGCTGCCAGCGAAGATTATGATTTTAGGTGGAGATAAGCACAGGAAGCCATGAAAATGGAAGAAACAAAGGATTTTTTTTTTTTTAAAATTATTATTTGAATGCAAGTGATGTCTTTACTATTCAGTAGGGAAAAGGAATACTGATCTATAGGAAGAACGGTACAGCTACTGAATGTGTCGGTTTTGCTTTGGCTTTTTAAAATGATGTTCATAAGACATTTGTAATTCCTTAAGCATCTAGCAATAGCAGAATACTCTCACAGATTAATCTTCAAAGGCTTGTGCATTTTCTCCTGTAAGGAAATTACCTTCTGCAGCTTATATAAAGCAGACAGTCAAAGGACGACAAATCAAAGGGAGAACTCAAGGAGGTCAATAATTGGCTCCAGTGATTAAAAGGAGAAAAAAATATTACTTTCAGTGATATTTTGGATCAAAATAATGATCATTTTTTTAAAGGCTAAGGTGAAAGCAATTATTACTACTGTCTATAAATACTGCTGCTTTTGTCAGAACATACAATATTGGATGTGCTCGGAAATGACTTTTTCCAGAAGATCTTGGTTCTGTATGATTTTGTTTTAAATGGGTTCTTACAACTCAATTCTATCAGCCTACACAATTTTTATTCTATTTTTTTTACATTATTACCATCTCTACTTTCTCGTGAATACCCATTGAATTCTCATATAATATTTTTCACTGTCTTTTCTGGCTCACTTATGAAAATGTTGGACAGCACTGGCTCTGGTACAGATCTTTGAGGAACCTTATTTACCTTTTTCCATTCTGAAAGCTGACCATTTCCATCTTTTAATCCATTACAGATCCAAGAAGGAACCTCTTATCCCATGACTATATTTAGGATCCTTTGGTGAAAATGCTTGTCAAAAGCTTTCAAAAAATCCAAGTACATTATTAACTGGACCACCATTATCCATGTGTTTGTTGACCCCGCCCACCCCAGCCCAGTCTCCCCAAAGAACTGGTGAGGCATTATCTCCCTTTACAAAAGCTATGATTTCCCTTTACAAAAATTTCCCCAACAAACCACATTTATCTAAGCTTCTGATAATTCTGTTCTTTACTACAATTTCTACCAATTTGCCCAGTACTGCAAGTTAGGCTCACCAGTCTATAGATCACTGCTGGAGCCTTTTAATAACTGGTGTTACTTTAGCCATCTTCTAGTCACCAGAAACAGAGGGCTGTTTCAGCAACAGGTTAGATGCCACTGTTAGTTGTTCTATAGTTTCATATTTGAGTTCCTTCAGAACACATGGGTGAATACTATTGTGTCCTGGTGGCTTATTATTGTTAAATTTATCAATTTGTTCTAAATCTCTTCTGTTGACACATCAGTGTGGGACAGTACTTTACACTGGTTACAACTTCAGAGCTGGTCTTTTGTGGCATCTTCCCCACAACCTCTTCAGTGAAGACCAATGGAAAACCAACCAACAAACCTCATTTAGTGTCTCTTCAGTGTCCCTGATTGCCTCAAGTGCTCCTTTAGCACCTTTTTCACCTACTACGTGTTTGGCACGCTTCCTGCTTCTGGTGTGTGTAAAAAATTCTCACTGTTAGTTTCTGTATCTTTAACAAGTTGCTTCTCAAATAATTTCTTGGACAGCATCATTGCATGTTTACACTTAAGGAGCACAAATACTGGCAGGTTCCTATTAACCTGACTAGGTTTTGGCTGCCAGATTTTATGATTCCATGACTTTCCTGTTCTCCATATTCTCAGGGCTGTTCCAGAGTTCAGTGTAGTCATCAAGAAACAAAAGAGATGTGAAAAAAGAGTTAGCATACATACCATGTTTACCGCATCTTGATCAAAGGGGTTCCACTCTATATTCTGGGGATAATGTGCCAGAACCTTGGACTTGAAAGTTCTTCTTAAGGGGCTCTGGTCAAAATTCTCTCCTGAAACAGATTAGGAAGCAATAGTTTGTCACAAATGAAGTCATTTCAAGATAATTTATCTGTGCTTATTTTGCAGTTGAATGATCATAGGTATGGAAAAAGTATAGTGAATTTCATTTTAACAGGTTCTTGTCTTTAAAAGAGGAGCAGAAGTGAGATTGTGAATGGCAGATTAGAACCTTACCTTCTTTACCTTGAATCATGCCTTGTAGTACAAGGAAGAAATGAGTATGTGTAAACATAATATATAACTTAGTATTTATTGCATTGAATTCACCTGTGTTAGAGTTTTTTAGAATTACTACTTGAATTAACTGAAGAAAAACCTGAAGCCAATTGAATCTACAATCTCTTACAGCTATTTTAATAAGACTTATTTAAAAGAACAATTTCCTCTGACTTCCTCTTGATGGATAAAAGAGGATTTTTCTTACCATCACACAAGTCATACATTAAGATCACATCTCTGTTTCCTGTGTCAAACTTCAGAGAGAGATTTTGCCATAGTTTCCCTATGTATGAGTATCAAGATTGAAGTTAAACCTGTAGTAAATTAGTAAAAAAAAAAAAAAAAAACCACACTAAATGAACAGCCTACAAATAAAATAAGTGTCTCAAGCTGCAGTTGTCAATGCAGTTATAGTGAACAACAGGGAAAGCTGTTGTGGAAGCAACAAAATCCATGTAAAGGAGAGTTGTTCAGATTTATGAATTACATTATCACTACCGCCGTCTCCAACTCTTGATCTCAGGTCAAAGGGTCTAGTGCCACAAACCCCTTACTTCCTGGCTCAAAAGACTAATTTATTACATACATATGGTTAATAAACCAGCAGGCAGATAATTAATCAATCAATAAACAAAGAAAATGGTTGAGAAAATTAACACTGATTTCCCAGCTACAACCATTTTCAACTCTTCCAAAACATTCCTCATTTTTGGCACTAGCGCGTCTCGATTTTACAAGCTAACAGGCTACACAGTTGAGCTCCTAAATCCATATTCTGGCACCTCATTTTCAAATTCCCATATGACATTCTTATAAGCTAACTAGGGAAATGTGGTCTAGATGAAATTTGTGTAAGACGGGTGGCACAACTGGCTGAAAGATGGACTTAAAGGTTATCAATGGTTCGTTGTCAAATTAGAAGGGCGTATGTCATGGTATTCTGTGAAGCTCAGTTCTGGGTTTGGTACTATTAAAAAATTACTTGGGTAACAGAGTAGAGAGTATTCTTATAAAATCTGTTGATACCACTAAGCTGGAGGGGGTTGCAAGCACTTTGGAGGACAGGATTAAAGTTCAAAATGACTAGCAAATTGAAAAATTGGTCTGAATTCAACAAGATATCCTTGTCGTTATTGAAAATCCAAGTTCTTCACTTCAGAAGGGGGGGAAAAAAAAATCAAATGCTGAAAAGAATCTGGGGTTATAGCAATCATAAACTGAACATGTGTCAACAATGTGATGCAGTTGTGAAAAGGGCTAATGTTCTAGCATGTATTAACAGGGGTATCGTATGTAAGACACAAGAGGTAGTTGTCCCGCGCTACTCACACTGGTGAGACCTCTGCAGGAACACTGTGACCAATTCCAGAAAGAGGTGGCTAAAAGGAGAGTCCCGAGAATAAAAATTATTTTAAAAAGTTTTTTAAAAATCTGACATATGAGGAGAGAAAAAAGGGTTTAAAAAGCATTTTTAGTCTTAAGAAAACACAACTTAGTGAGAACCTGATAAACATGGTAAGGGCTATTATGAAGAGGACAGTGATGAACTGTTCTCTTTGTCCACTGAGTGTGGGACAACAAGTAATGGGGTTATAATGTGCAGCAAGGAAGTTTTATGTTAGATATTAGGAAAAGCGTCCTAGCTGTAAAGACAATTAAGTATTGGAATATGTTTCTAAGAGAGATTGTGGAATCCCCATTATTGGAGGTTTTTAAGAACAGGTTGGACAAACACCTGTCAGGAATGGTCTAAACTTTACTCGGGCCTGCCTTAGCGCAGGGGGCTGGATTTGAGAGTTTCTCGAGATCCCTTCCAGCCGGACAGTTCTATGATTCTATGAACACCCAAAAGTAAATATTGAGGTAAATATTCTCTCCATCTCTTACCTGGAGACGAGAGCTTGATTAAAAATGAAATTGCTCTGTGAAAAAAAGGTGCATGTTTGTAAGTTCTTTAAATTCTAAAGAGTTCAAAACCCACCCATTTTGAAGTTTTTCTATGTTTTCAAAACATTAATTTAAAGTATTATCAAAACGTTACTGAAATAGTTACATGTTTTGTTTCATGAAATCCTGTTTTGTAGGTTTGTTTTTAAATATGAAAAAAAAAGGCACAAAAATGTTTTTCCACCAAAAAAGTTTGTCTTAGGGTAAAAAGCAATTTGGATATTTTGTTGCTGCTGCTGCTTGAAACATTTCAGGCACTCTACTGGAAACTATCTATTCCTATCAGAGAAATGAAAACATGAGTTACCTTCACTTGGATTTTTCTAAAGGGGTAGCCATGTTAGTCTATTGTAGAAAGACAACAGAGTCCTGTGGCACTTTTAAAGACTAACAGATTTATTTATCGCATGAGCTTTCGTGGGAGAAAATCCCACTTCGTCAGACGCTTTCCTAGTAGTAAGTAACTTTCCTATCTTCAAAGCGTCCGACGAAGTGGGATTTTCTCCCACGAAAGCTCATGCGATAAATAAATCCGTTAGTCTTTAAAAGTGCCACAGGACTCTGTTGTCTTGGATTTTTCTGAAAGCAATGTGGATTGTGATAATCTATTATTTAAGATTTGGGTGTTCAAATTCATTGCCAGAGAGGACGAGATGTTACTCAGGTAAAAGACATTCCCAACAGATAACTGAAGAGTTACATTCAGTTTAAAACGTTCTGGTGCAACAATAGTTAGGTCTCCACCCTGTATATTATGGGCATATAATCTATATGAACACTCTTCCCACTCTCCAAATAAACATCCTTTTGGTCCTTTTCAACAAACACACTAACTTAAGCAGCAGAGCACACTTTTTCCAGGATAAAGTTTAGAACTAGTATTTGTCCAGTGATTTTTTTTTTTTCCAACATTCAGAGAACTATTTATAATCACATAAAGAAACTCTCTCAAGATTGGAATTTAAGAGAGTCATACTGAAGAGAGACTCTCAGATGAAAAGAAATTTAATTAACAATACTAATAAATGTATAAGAATAATATGCATCGAAATAAGAAACATGTTTAAAAAAAATGAAGATGGTTCAGAAGTGAGCCTCCAGAACAGAACTTTGGCTAAACTATTTCATATTTATTGACCTATTCTAAAACAATGGTGTTGAATCAAACTAAAGTACCGTAGTAATGTTAAAAGGTAAAGCAGTTAAAATTATATATGTAATAAAAAGTTCTTCCAACACACAGCATTCATGGTTTAAGCTGTATATCAAGACAGGATTCTAGATTGGAAAGCCGTAACAAAGGTTTTGCAAATTTAGTGCAACTGGCCCACAGAAGGCTACCAATGCACAAAAAGCTCTGCTGCGACTCAGTTTGCACTTTCAGATGCAGAGTATCTGCATTTGCCCCATAGTGGCAGAACAAAAAGAAGTAGAGATTTAACTCCAATATCTAGCTTAAAATCCTTCTACTGCGAGGGATTTCCCAGGAAATAGAACTGGCACAACTGGCTCCCACACCTCCCTCTCTCACAACCCTTGACACAGGGTCTGCCAGGGAAGGCAGTGGGAGTGGCCCCAGAGGTTAGGCAGAGAATCACAGAGCCATAATTGGCTCCTAGACAGCCCTTCTCCCTCATTTTTTTCCTCATTACAACAGGTGATTTGACCTCACCTTCCTCTATATGCTGTTCCCCAGTGTTTCAATCTCAACATCTATTTTGATTTGCTGTTACAGCCTGACCCATCCTGTGTCATACATTTCCCTGCAGTTAATTTCCTCCCATTCTGTAAGATCCCCATCTTCAAAACATCTGACAAAGTGGAATTTTCTCCCACGAAAGCTCATACGATAAATAAATGTGTTAGTCTTTAAAAGTGCCACAGGACTCCTTGATTGTTTTGCTGACCTAGACTAACATCGCTACCTCTTTGGAACTTCTCCTTCTCAGTTATTTTTTAAAAAGTGGATAAGTATTATTCCATAGAAAGTTCCCATTTCTAAGAGTATGGCAGAGACAAGTGGCCAATTAGGCATTTCTAGTACACCCCTCACAGTGGCATCTAGGTACCTCAAGTAGTTAATCAGTACTGCTCTATTTTCATTAGCACTTTTTGAAGGAAAACAAAATTGACTGCTTTGTAAAACAAGATCTCCACCAGCTTTCTTCCCTCATTACCCCCCACCCTTTGTGAAAAGCCTTTGGAGATGTAGGTATGACATATGAAACAGTCAAATTTACTGAGTCTGGGAGTTCTGGAGGTAGGTTGTCAGGGATATTGGCTGGAACCGAATGGCCTGCTATTGGACTCTCAGGCTAAGCCAATCACCACCACACATGCACGATATAGATACTCCATGCAGGAAGCCCAAGGTGTGAGCTAAGTTGAACTGAGTGAAAAGAACATTCAAGTATTTAGCAGGCTAGTCTAGAACATTTTCCAATTTTGACAAATATCACATTTAGTTGTCTATGTGACAGTCCACAGCACAAATGCTTAAAGATCCTTTTCAAGTTACCCTCCAATGTTGCTACATAAAAACAGAGAATTACCCTCCAATATAGAATGTTGCAGCAGAATCAAATCTATTGTAGAAAAGTTTTTGTTCACAAGTCATTTGCAGATGTTCTGAGTTATCTATTGAGGTTTAAATTTTACAAAATTAAATGTTAACAAGCTAAAATAGAGTGGGAATTCTCTCTCCAAGTCAGCATGGAAATATTCTTAGCAATTTATATTCTTAATATGTAGAATCAACCAATGATTTATGTGCTATGTAATTTAAGTTAACATCTCATGATGCTACTTTTTTTTATTTGGACACTAAGTGCATTATCCTCCTGAGACACCTGACATGGTTTATCTTTACAAAGACGTGTGAATGCCCAGAAGTGCAGCCACATGATCTTAGTCACTGTGAACACATTTCAGACTAATATATTTAGAACACACACACACAAGCAATTCTCATGTCAAATATTTAAGATTAAATGTGTTTTCTCAGACCACTAGATCAACAGCTTCCATTTAAAAACTGAAGGCAAGTGGATTTTGTCCAGATAACTAGGGAGTAATTAAGGCAATCTGTGGACTCAAATTATTTGCAATGGGTTGTATACTGCCAGTGGTACCCATATTCAGTAATACCTTGTACCAAAGTAACCTCCCTGGAATTAGCTAGATGATTTGCAGAATGAGAGGCTAGTGAGTAGGAGTACAGGTGGAAGAATTCGTCCTTTGCAGACAAGTTGGGTGACAAAATTGTCCCAAAGAACAAAATGGTGGTGGAAAGAACACTGGATGACTCTCTATAATCAGACAACAAGATTTAACAGGTTATGCACATCAGCAAAAGTGATGAAAGATTAATCTCCTGCTGGCAGAGACTATTTTGTGCTGGAATCTTAGTCTCCATGATTTAATAGTACATTTGACAGTACCTATTTGAGAAAGAAAAAAATGTTCTATTTTTACATCTGTAGCTCCCTTCATCTCTATATACCTCCAGCAAAGGTAGCACTGCATCTGGTAGCTTCATTTCACCAGTATGAAAACACTGAATAGGGAGTGAAAGGTGAGAAAAGTTTAAAAAACAAAGTAACTCATGGAAATAGGTCTCCATTCAGAAACAGAAAAGAACCACAGAGGAAACATCATTTGCAGAATAACTAAGCCAGGGATCTGGAAGACAGAATTTAAGTACACTGAGTTCAGTCCTAATTTGTGCAAATCTTGTATTACAGTTTTCCCTTTCATAGTTACAGAATGGATGCCCACATGTTCAGTATTTCATTACTCTGTAAATTGAAAGGAGGGTCCACTGCCATTATGGGTCATCTTTTTAGTCCTAGTAGGGCGTCTGGACAACAGAGCCACTGCAGTTTTCCACTAGTAGAAGTCTGTTTTGCACCTTCCCATTGCATTAAATTCCAGCCAAGAGAGACTGTGGCTTACAAGTAGCAGTAATACTTGGAGGGACCAACGTCTGAATACAAAAGCTTGTCCAGTCAAATTACCAGTGGTCACAATAACTTACAATTAACGCATCTACATTTCATTCCTGGAACATACTGAATGATTTGGAACTCTCAGTTCAGAGGATACAGACCATGTAATTATGCCAATTTAATCCAAAAACTTATGGACCTGATTTTTCAGAAGTACTGGACACCTACAGTTCCCGCTGACTCCACTGAGCTAAAATGGGAGGTATGGGTCTTCTGCACCTCTGAAAGTCAGCTCCTATATCATTTGAAAAAGTCATCTAATATTTTAGGGTGTTTCCTGTATTAGAGATCAATGAAAGAATATAAAACATCTTTATAAAGGAAATTAGCCAAAAGTAGAATGAATTAGATTCTTGATCCATGTGATTGAGCAAGCCTTTAGAAAAGGGGCAGGAAAACATGTGAAAACAGAAGCCGCATTAAACAGATGCTCAAACATACAAGTTCTGGACAGAGCCAGTAGCAGATTGCTTTTCCCTCAAAATGATCCTTTCTGATATTGACTAGTTTTTGGCCCATCCTCTGCACTGACAGTGTTAACCTGGTCCCTGCTACAGGAAGTGAAGGGTTTAATATCCATTGAATCTTGAAGAATCACATTCCTCGGATTCTGAGTAGTAACTCTAAAGCAACCAGCTAGTAAGCCTATTCCATGTCACCTACAAGAAAAGGCATAGCTAACCATTTCATTAACACAGCCAGAGCTGAGTCTCTCTCTAGAAGTTCTACTCTGTATTAGAAGTTACAAGCCTCAAAATTCTGTAGCTGAGAAGTTCATGGTAATTAACCATCGATATGCTGACATCTGCCAGTCCAAGCGCAAAGAACACCACACAGCACTTCTGAAGCACCTTATACCCAACTTTATGAAAGCAGTTTACAGGTGTCTATTTACCTAGTTAGAGGCAACCGACAAATACAGAATGTAATGCAATATTAATTTCCCTCAAGCATTCCCTACTATATAAATTTGAGACTGGTCTTTATGCAATAAAAGTTGGGTTAACTGTAGCGATCCCTAGTGTCACTATCAAATCCCCCTCTGGCCAGTGCTTACAGCAGCACTGATTGAGTCAAAACTGCAACATTCAGCACCTAAGCTGTAGAGAGCCACATTAGGAATCTGAAGATGTTTAGGCCATATAACCGAGGAAGATGGATGGCCTGGATAACTTACCTTTACGGAAAGCCTGCAATGCCTACAATTTATTAGAATAGCATTATTTAAAACAAACAAACACACATGCACGTTTTCTCAACTGACAATTGGAAGACAGAAGGAAGCTGCCAACAAGCCACACCAAAATCATTTCCATTGATTGATCAATTGCAAGACAGAGCATAGAACATGACACCCTCCGCCAAAGGCTGCTCTGGATTACCAGAGATTGTGAACAGGTAGTAAAGGAAATTTACAAGTAACTTCAATTAAGTTGAGAAAAATCACAGCAGAAGCACGTCAGGGTAGTGCCTTCTAAAAGAGCTCTTTATCGTGAGGGTGAAATGTCATCATTCACAAAAAATGCCAACCAAAATGTTGTGACAGAATCAGAAAGATAGAATAACCAAATCCACCCTGGAAAGAAAATGGGAAAAGTCACAGCAGGCAGAACCTTCTTGGCAAACATGAAGGAATCAGCACCCGAATGCAAATGCTTTTTATGATCTAAACTGCCGCCATTGATGGACTGAGCTGCTGAGTCACATCCAGCAAAAAGAGAGAGTTTAACTTGGCAGTATTTTCAGGCACTAAGTGAATGATGATTTAATCTAATTAGTATGTAAATTTTAGAGATGTTAGTTTCCGAGAGCCCTCACTGTAATGAAAGCAGAATGCACTGCATTTAAGTCTGACTTCACTTTTAAAATGGAATCCACCTGCTTATCACCAAGGGCCAGATACTGATGCTATTACTTGCATGGTATTCCAAAACAGATTTTGTTCTCTTCAAACTTGCAGACTGAAGTGCTATTCAGTATAAGGAAGGTTAGCAAGCCATCCCTAAATTAAGCTGTTGAACTATTATGTTAGTAAATCACAGTAAATTATATCCTCATATTTTAATCAATAATAGGCCAGGTTAAATTTCACTCTAAATGGCTACTTAATTATATTTAGTGATACTTGTAATGGAATTATAATGCTGCATATTTTGGCTCAAAATGCTGATTACATTTTTAAAATTTTCTGCTAACTGTAGTTTAGTTCAGATTTACAAGGAGTGGCTAAGTGAGGAACACTTCTGTTAAATAAAGTGAAACTGTGCTAATTTTAGAATATGAAGTATTATTGTTCATTTACAGTACAGGATAAAGTTATTTGGGTAAATGAGAAAAAGTTCTTGGATGGTGATCCATGATTAGTCTCATTTCTGGGCTGATCATTCAGAAACCAAAACTAGACATGCGCATTTCAATATTAGATAGTGCTGTCAGAGGATGCATGCACAGATTAATATTAAACTGGCAAAGTCTCCCCATCCCATACTCTGTCGCCTGAGGAATTTTAACTGTGTCATTGATTACAAATTCTGAAACGTGACTCCTGAAATAAAAAGCATTTTCTAACTCCTTTGGAGAGAGATCTTCTGGAATCATGCACAGTACTGAATACTGGCTGACAACCTTTTTTGTTAGCTGTCATTTTTAATTAAATTGGTGCAACATTTCCCAATGATCCTGTTATCTACCAGGAGACTAATTTTAGAACCGAAATCTACCGGACTATTGTATCACATTACACGAGATATAAGTGTACACAGCCTTGAACAGAGAGAGGGAGCAGGGAAGACTAATGTTTGGAAAGAGTCCAACTGTGCTGTTAATTGCTGGGTTTCAGAAATGAGTGGATGTAGTTGGAAAACAGCAGTGCATAGCCTCAATGTTATTTCTAGGGACATGCCATAAGCCATGCAATATTCAGGAAGTATACTTAAGACAGGCCTTGACAAATGTATGTTTGGCAACCAGTTTTGGTAGCCTGTCGCCTAACTCCACTACAGAAATGTAAGGGAGGAGCGCTCTCTGGCGATCAAAAGTAAAATTGCTGGAGCCTATCTGTGAACCAATTTTGTCCGCCCCAACTTAAGAGTATGTGGTGGGAAAGGTGTTACCATTAGACTATTGCTTTGCAGTTGTTCTGGATGGGACCTTGGCAGATGAAAGATAGTTCTAGAACTAAAATTTAAAATATACAATGAATTTACTCAACAGGAAGCCTGTGTGTAGGTGCAGCTGTATATCCAGTGCAGCACATGCCTTTCAGTGTTCAACAAACATATGTGAACAACAGATTTAAGTGAGCACAAACAAATCAAGTAACCCTTTGGAAAGTCAGCTGTCTTGTCAATCTGTCTGGAAAGCTTTTAATTTTTAACCTCAAACATGTTATATATAAATATAAATAAATATATCTAATCTATATATAGAAGGACTTTCCATCACTAGACTTCAGAGAAAATTAAGTTTATCTTCTAAGAGAGAAGTATATCTGCCAAGAGAGCTTCAGGGAAAAAGTAAAATTTAATAGATATTGATTCAAATTAAGTTATAGACTAAAGGTGCAATATTTAATTCTGATCCTTAATTTGAGTTGATTTAAGGGAAGTTAAAAGATGAAGAGTATGAAAAAAAAGGCACAGAGGGCCTGGAGTTCTGATTTTTAAACCCCTGTTTACCTGAGGTTTTGTTTGCAGTATCTGAGCTCTTGCCATGGAGATCTGCTTCTAGCCACTGGTATAAGACTATATAACATAATAGAAACAAAAACAAAAAGCATGTATGAACAAACAAAAAGATGCACAAAACTCGGAAAAATGTGAAGTAGAAGAAGTCATACCTTCCCTGCCCTTCTCTTTCCCACTGCTGCCAAAGAGCAAAGCATATGGTACTAAATATCAAAATATGTACTTTCTACGTTAGCATATTGCTGATAAACACATTAACAGAAGTGAAGATTTGTCAAGATTAGCAACAAAAGAGTTAATACTTTCAGAAGTTTAGAAGCTATCCTACTGTATCATTTCATTATAAAGCAACAGATTAATACTCCAACTAAGCCCCTGGCAAATTTTATGGAAAGCAATCATATGACAGGGATCACACTCAAACTGATAGACCCAATTAAATACGTTACATTAGCAATCTTAACAGTCCCAATGGCATGTTGTTTCTTGCATCAGTGAGTATAAAAAAGTTTGCATTAAAAATAGTTCTATTTATCATCTCAATCTTCTAATACAATAAGTGCCTCTAACTGGAAAGGACTTGGATAAATAAATTTCAGATTTATGGTACAATTTGCAATGGTGATTTTGAACATTCATCATATAGTCTGAGCTAAAAGAAGCAGAACTCAACCTCTTTCCACCTTGGGTATCACAATGGACGTTGGGAACATTGAATTGGGAAATTCATTTACACCATACCTAATTGAAGTGTTCTCCCCCCAACCTCCCCGCCCACCGATGTTTTGTTATGACTCCGTAGAAAAACGTTTGCAAAATCTGAAAAGAAAACTAGCATACCCCAGTAAAAAAGATGCAACTCCAGAAATACAATCTAGATGAGCACACAGATTATGCTACTAGAGAAATGAACTGCCATTCAACTCTATGGCTATGTGTACACTTACTAAAGTTAGTTCGAATTAGCGAATTGCATTGAGTTCAATGGGCCGGTTAGTTCGAACTAAGCAATTAGTTCGAACTAACATGGCCACATTGGTTCATTCAAACTAACTAGTTCGAATAGCCTATTTGAATTTATTAGTTCAAATTAAGGAAGCCCTTAATTCGAACTAATGAAAGCCTAGTATAGCCATGGCTTAAGTTAGTTCGAATTAAGCTTCCTTAATTCGAACTAACTTGCCAGTGTAGACATAGCCTACAAAACTGAAATATAAATGTTCATTGTGACACTGAGTTACCAAATAATTCAACTGGCTCAAAAAAGAGAATTAAAATAAATTTGCTCTACTGGCCTCCTTAGCAGTTAAATTGTCTATGGCACCAAGAACATAGCGAACCAATGAATGATCATTTCTTCTAATTTTCTATCACTTTTAAAGACATTCCTCTGCAAATGACTGAGAGAAGTGCTTTTAATAAAGAGACCTCTAATGGAATTTTTGGGTTTCAGGAGATGATGTCTTGTTTTTTGGGTTGACAGTGGCACATAGGGCTCTAATTTTCTTTAACAGACACAGCACATTGTTCACTTTTTCCAGCTGCAAAGCAATGGCTTGCCTCTTCTAAAACCTTAAATTTTTTTCAGTCCCATGTTTTGAGCCACTTACAAAATAAATTTTTAAAAATCCTTTTTGAATCTAATCATTAAATAGGTGACTTAAGAAATGAACTGCTGCTTGTGTGTTTCCTAGGGTAAGACAGAGGAAGAAAAAATTCAAAGGAGACCACCAGCTAGGAAAAAGTGCTGAATTACACTGCAAAAGAATGGCCTCTTCCAGTTAGAGCAAAAGGAGGCTGTCCAAGTAGACACAACCACACTCAGGTCTCAGTTATGTAATTCCCAGTGCTGCAAGCTCTCTTGGTTAATGAAAGCGGTGTCATCAGTGTACACTAATAAGCAAAGTAACTCAACAAGTGTCTTCACTGATTGGTTGCCACCATCAAAACTTCTCACCTAAGCAAATCTCAGAGGGCTATTAATGAAGAAATAAGTGTGTACATACAAAACAATACTGTATAGCAACTGTCAATATAAATTAAACAGAAAAGATTATAGTATGAACATAGTTTTACCGGTGTTAAATAGTTACACTTGTAACAAAACCTAGCATTTTAAAAAATCCTTTTCAAAAGAGCACAGCTAAATAAATGTTATATACTTCTAAGGGTTTTTAAAAAGACTAAAAATCTGACAAGCAATTCAGTTTACCCATCCTCCCACTCTTTTGGACCTGATTAAAATATATGCAATGTCTGTCAGCAGAGTAACATTATACAATATCAACAGTCAGTTTCTTAATATAGTTACACTCCCAGATGCCAACAGATCAACAAAGACTTCTTGCTATACCAGGAACCATATGTGAAACAGATCAAATCTACTTATTTAAACTGCATAATAATCTGATTGAACACCATGTCACCAAAAATACTGTGGCTTACATGATTTTAGAAACATAAATTTTATTTTTGCCATTAGATAATAAAAATTATTACATAGGGTTTAAATCATTCATATTTCCAATGAATTAAGAATTTCCACTTCATGTAAAGTCATTATAGCAGAGATTAACTATTGCATTTAGACAGGTAGCTGTAGAATATATATTTTAAATATGTCTCTTTATTCAGCTTAATTGCTAAAGATTACCATGCTGTTATATGAATGTATTCCTGGACAGTTTATCCCAAAGGCTTAGATTAGTCAGCAGGAAGCAACAGTATACCTGTTGTAAAATTGGGCTTTCCACCATTCTGGATATTTTGGGGAATATCTTCTTCTCGGAGACAAATATGCATGGAATTCTAAGACATTCCCCTTTCACTGCCAAGTTGGATTTCTGTCCCAGGAAATAACTTTCCACAACTTTCCATTACTTCGACAGTATCTGGACATTGGACTTTAATCTGTCCTATTCAACAACCAACACCACAAAAAGTGCTGCTCCTTTATTTTTTGTAGTCCCCCTGTGCTTAAGATGAGCATTCTGAATCCTTGAAACAGAGAGAGTAAGGATCTGCACTACCTTGAAAAACAGAGTTTGAATGATAGTGATTTTATATAACCTGTGCTTCATACGGCATTACTGAACACATTCTCCCGACATCTTTCAGCACACCACTCTATTATTAAGTAGTTGCATATTGCGCTAAAAAGGATTTGCTTCACATTCTTTACATATTTGATCAAGTCCACAAAACAGATGCTGATGGCGGTTTTAGGTTCCGCTTAAAAATGCGCTCAAGCACATGCTTTCGTCTCGCTGATTTTGCCAATGGCATTTAAGTTTGCTATTCAGTGTTTTCCTTAGTCCATGACCATCTTTAATCCACATTTAGCCCAGCCTCCTGTTGACTGTTCCTGTCTCACTAGTCTAAACATACACAAACACAGGAGATTCTGATACAATTACTTCTCACTGAAAGCACCTTTCAACCATGAGAAATCCCACTGAAGTGTATTGGAGAACAGATATCAAATATCAGGAGTGAGATTATAAAGGAACAAACTGTTTATAGAGTTACTATAAAGAGTGGCTGGGTACCCAGGGACAGGGTACAGCTCATTGGTAGGCAATGGTTTACCGTAAGTATTGTGAGTACAGCTCATTGGTAGGCAATGGTTTACCGTAAGTATGTGAGTACGACAAGTACATAACCTGCAGTAACTTGGTGTAGCCCTTACCTATAAGATTTGCTCCTCTATAGCAGAAAGACCTTTTTCCAACCCTTCTTTATATAGCATGAAATACATTTTCAGTATGGTAGATTGGTAAAGCATTTAGAAGCTTCTTTATACAGACATCTTGGGAGGAACACAGAGCCAAAGTGCAGCAAGTTAACAAAGATGCCAAATTTAAATGTCTCTTATTAGTAACTATCATTCTTTATACTGACACCCTGCTTGGCATGGGGAAGAGAGGGAGAAGAAGTACTGTACCCTGAAAAATCAAGCCTCTTCAAGATGTTTCAAATTGGACACCCTAAAACAGAATCACTGAAAATCACTAGTCATTTGAAAGTCTTGGCCAGCAATTTGACATATAAAAGTTTGATAAAGTCAAAGCTAAACCCAACAATACATGATTTCTGTTTTTGGTCTAACAAAAAGATATGCAAGTATTAGAAAATGAGCAGACAAGTCAATATTTGCTCACAAATCAATTTTGTTGCACACCAAGGAAAGTTCAAGAAGTTAGCAGGTCCCCAGAGTCTGTACAGCACTCTGTTACCAATCACCACACATAAAGGTGTAACAAAAACCCCCCCAAAACAAAAAACTTAGTAGTTTAGTAATGCACAATGCTACCAAGTAGCTACCAGTTATAATCAACCCAGAGACAGACTAAATTAAAAATCAAGAAATATTAGCGTTTCAACTGAATTTTAGCAGCTCCAAAAGGATGCCACTTATTCTGTGATCTGTATACAGGTGGTATAGCATACAAGGTCCTACTCATTCTGTTGCCAAATAGGCAGACAGAGACCTGCTGTCACTTTGAACCCATAGGTTACAACTCTGTCCTCTACCTCCTTATCTCCCTCCCTTCTTTATTCACAACTCAGGAGAGAGTAAATACAACGCATGATAAGTACTAGCAGGAAATTTACATGCTGGTCTTTATAGTAACGTTATACTGAGCTTTAAAAAAAAAAAAAAGTATTTTAAATTTTTTAATTTGTTGTTTGTAATGTGAGAGTGTCAAACTTTTTAAAGACTGCATGTCATTCTAATTTCCCCTTCCACAACAATTGCATAGTACAAGACAAAATTTTGAACAGTACTCCTTTGATGCTTGATCATTCTACCTTGCAAAAACAGATGCGTCATGCATTTGACTTGTTCAGTGGAAAGTAGTGTAGTTGGGTTAAATGTAATGAAATGTTCTGAAGTCATTTTCTGGATGTGTCAACAAATTTAACTAACTAAATATTTAAAAGTCAAGTTCATCTAAGATTTTTCACTGCACTGGTTCACGATTTACATAAGTGTTTTAGCTCAAGATCTGTTTTCCCAATTTCTAAAGAGATTGATATGGTTTTTTTTAAAGGGAAATGGGAGGAAATATTTTCCTATTTGAAAATCCTGCTGAAATCCTCTAAAATTAAGTTTTGTTTTTTATTTTTTGACATTAGGAGGGAAAAGAAACAAGATAAGGAATTCTTATAGTATTAAAAAAGCCTTAAAACAAAAAGTACGCTAGAAGTGTGGATTTTTTATATAATAAAGAAAAAAAGAGCATCTCGGCATTCAGAATTAAAGCTGCTAGTTTTCTTTAATACAATATTTAGTTCACACATCTGAACGTATCAGCTCAATGAAGTTCTTATTTGATGGCATTTTTTCAGGTTATTTTAGGATTTTCAGGATATTTTAAGGTTCTTGATACTTACCCTACAAATACTTATATAGGCTCACAGACCATAATGAACATCTAGCTAGTCTGACGTCCTGCTGATTGCAGGTCACAGAATCTCACCCACCCATTCCTGTAGTAGGCCTGTAACCACTAAAAGAGTTACTAAATGCTTCACGATTTAAAGATTTCAAGTTGCAGTCTCCACCGTACACATTAGTTTGAACATGCAACTGATTAATGCACCATCACAGGGGTAGCGAATCCCCGGCACGTGTGCCAACAGTGGTACTCAAGCCTATTCGGAGCAGCACGTGGCACCCTCTGTGGCACCACAGAAATTGCTGCTCCTGCCACCAGAAGCCACTCCAGGCAGCTTCTTTTGGGGGCAGCTGGGGCACAGGGGATCCCCACCATGCCCATGCCCCAGGCATACCATGTAAAGAAGCTGCTCAGGGTGATTCCTCTCTCTGGTGTACTGCCACCAGAAGGAACCATTCTAGGCAGCTTCTTTCTGTGGCATGCCTGGGGACCGAGAGGAGCTGCTCTGGGTGATTGTTTTCTGCGAGTGGTTCCTTTCAGTGGAATGCCAGGGAAGTGCCTCCCCCCACTTCCCCTCCCCCCCCCATCCAGCTGTGGCCACCGCTGAATGTTTAGGCAGCCGCTGGCCCTGGCAGAGGGTCAGGGAGGAAGGGCTGGCACAGGGGTCAGCAAAGGTTGTTGACCCCTGCACCATCATGCAGAGGAAGGCCAAAAATAAATAAATAAAATAAATTGAAAAACTCAGGGTCTCTGCCAATCTGACTCGCAGGGAAATTCCTTCCTGACCCCAACTACAGTAGTCAGCTGGACCCTGAGCATTTTGACAAGATCCAAGACACCCAGGAAAGAATTAGTAAGCCAGAACCCTTCCCATCCAATGTCTAATCACGAACTACCGGAGATATTTGTTAATAGTCACAGATCAGCTACATGCCATTACAGTGCCACTCCACCATTCCAGCCCTCCATAAACTTATCACGCTCAGTCTTGAAGCCAGCTGGATTTTTTGTTCTCCCTACTCCCCTTCGAAGGCTGTTACAGAACTTCACTCCTCTGATGATTCACCTAATTTCAAGCCTGAACTTGCTGATGGCTAGTTTATACCCATATATTCTTATGTCCACTTTGCTGCTTAACTTAACACTTCTCCCTCTTTGGTATTTATCCCTCTGATGTACTTATGGGGAGCAATCGTATCTCCCTTCAGCCTATGTTTGGTTAGGCAAAACAATACACGTTCTTAGATTCTCCTCTCATAGGGCAGGTTTTCCATTCCTTGGATCATCCTAGGAGTCCTTCTCTGCACCTGTTCCAGTTTAAATTCATCTGTCTTAAAGATGGAGACAAGAATTGCACACAGTATTCCAGATGAGGGCACAGCAGTGCCTCGTATAGTGCTACTAAACCCTCTTCCTCTACTGAAAATACCTCACCGGATGCATCCTAGGGCTGCATTAGGCTTTTTTTCTGGCTACATTGTATCAGTGGCTCAGTTATCCTGTAATCAACCAATACACACAGATCTTACTTCTCTGTTGCTTCCAACTGATAAGTCCACAGCTTATAGCAAAAATGCTTGTTAGTGCATAACTTTGCACTTTACAATATTGCATTTCATCCTATTTCTTATCCTCCAGTTTTCAAGATTGTCCAGTTCTTCTTTAATGATATTCTGGTCCTCCTCCATATTTTTGTATACATCCCACCTTTGTGTTATCCACAACTTTTATCAGTACACACACAGTTTTTGTTTCCCCAATGTGGCCCATAAGGGGTTAAAGGGGCCTGAAAGAGCAGCAGCCAATGGGCTGCGAGAAGCTGAGGGCCAATCAGAGGCCAGCAGCCCACTATAAAAAGGAGCTGCAGGGACTAAGGGCTCGCTCTGGGTCAGGGAGAAGGTTGTCTCCCTGGCTGCCTGAGGGAGCCAACACCCTGGAGAGCTCACAGTGTGCTACAGAGAGCTGACCAGGAGGTGGGGTCCTGAAGGTTCCTGGTCTGAAGACAAAGGGACCAGCAAGGAACAGGCAAGGCAACTGCAGGAGGTCTGGGAGAGACCACCAAGGGTAGGTAGACTGAAGCAGCACAGCTCCAAGATGAGGGTCCATGTATGACTAGGGACTGCAAGGAAAGTGGCCCAGGCAAGGTCTATTGCGGAGAGACTAGAAGGAGGTGGCAGACAGTGCTGAGGTCGCAACGTTTCCTGGGTTGGGGCCCAGAGAAGTCGGTGGGCTTGGGTCCCTCTCCCCTTCCCCCAGAACACAAGGAGCAGTGCAGCACTTGTAGCCACTGACTGTTCACTAGTGGCCAGGACTAGTAAGTGGGACTGTACCCCAGAAGGGGTGGACTGACAAAGGACTTAGCTGGAGGACTGAGGTCCTAGAATGGTGTTCAGCCAGAGGGTCAAGTAGCTGATGGTGTGGAATGGAAGGTGCACAACCCACCTGATGGGGACCACTTGAGCAATTCCCCAAAACACCACCAGGAGGTGCTAGTCAGGATGGGTCATGTGCTGCAGATCTTCTACCGTCATTAATAAAAACCATGTTAATGAAGATTGGTCCCAAAACAGAGCCCTAAGCAACTCCATTAGTAATTTCTCTCCAGCCTGAGGGCTTGTCTACACTGGGGATGGGATGGTAATTTGATTTTAGGCTGTCGAATTACAGAAGATGACAGTGAGTGTTCACAGCAAATTGCTTGCTTGGGGTCTCATGTCCCCATATTGCTTCCTGAAATGCACTGCACTGTGGGTACAGACAGAAGGGCTTGTGGGGAAGCAGTCATCCTCCGCTCACGCCCTCTCCCCTCTTCTCAAAAGTCAGGAAAAGCTTTCCTTGCTGTTTCTCTGCCGCAGGCACAACAGAGAGACAGTGCTGCAAGCAGAGAGAGGAATTAATTGAAAACTTTATGGGGCTGCTGGCAGGGGGAGAGGCTATGCTGCTATGGTGTAGCAGACTGGAAAGATTAGAGCTATTCTCTGGCTACACAGACCTAAATTCGAATTGTGATTTCTACCTCAGTGCTACACCACTTGCAGGGGTGGCATTATCAGGTCAAATTACAGCCCCATTTAATTTGAACTTACTGCTCTGACAGCAGAGACAGGCTGCAGAAGGTCAAGGTCAGGAGCATTATGTCAAACTTCACTGTCGGTGTAGGCCAGGGCTGAGAGTTCACTTTTCAGCATGACAAGTTGTAATCTCCCTGTTAACTGGTTCCTTATCCATCTTTCAATTCTTATATTTACTCCTCATTTTCTCCCATTTAAATAATTTCTCATGTGGAATTGTATCAAATGCCTTACTACTGAAACCCAGGTAGATTAGATCCACTGCATTTCCTTTGTCTAAAAATAATCAGTGATCTTCTCCAAGAATGATCAGGTTGGTCTGCTATGATCAACCTTTTGTAAAAGCACAATGGATTTTATCCAAGCTACTCTTTACCTCCAAGACCTTTTCATACAACTGAGGCCAAACTAACAGGCCTGTAGTTTCCTGGATCACTTGTCCCGCTCCCCATCCCCAGTAAAAATAGACACTGTATTAGCAATTTTCTAGTCATGTTCATAAGATGATCCTTGAGTTTACAAACTATGGGCAATAGGATACTACCTCCACCCTCTTCAATCAGGACGGCTGATTTTGGGTAAGTTTTATTACTGGAAACTGGAGACCATTTCTACAGTAGCAGAATGTGAATAAATTAACTGTGAACACCCTCTGCCAATGTGTTTAAGTGTGACTACAAGGTAGGCAAAGAGGGATGGGAAAAGAAAAAGAAGCTTAAATTTGTGCTGGATTCTATTTCAGAAGTTTTAATTAATGAATATTTGAAATGACTGCAAAGTGCAAAGAAGCTTGATAGCCAGGAGTCAAAGTTCTTTTTCTTTTTTTTTTTTTTCCACCCCACCTCAGCTTCAGACTGGTAGAAACCTGGGGAATTTTCACCATCCTCTGCAGCACGGGGCACAGGTCCCTTGCTCGTTTCAACTAGAGGAACTAGTGGATTCTGTGTACCTTGTAGAAGTTATGGGCCTATTGCAGGAGTGGGTGGGTGAGGTTCGGTGGCCTGCCATATGAATGAGATAACACTACATAAACACAGTGGTTCCTTTCAGCTTTAATAGACTCTAGTAGTCTATTTGTTCTTGACAAATCCAGTCTGGCCATTACTTACAACGCTAGTAACATCTATTGATCTATTTGTAAACACCTACTTCTCTATTTAAGAATCTATACAGGAACCCAAGTTAGGCTGACTAGTCTAACTCCGCAGGTGGCTTTTTCCACCCCTTTTTAAAAGACAAGTACTATCTTTGCCTTTCTCCAGTACTCCTACTTGTCTTCCAGGAGCTCTTGAACATAATTGCTAATGGTTCTGAGATTATTTCAGCTAGTTCCTTATGTATCCTAGGATGAATTTAATCAGGCCCTGATCGCTTGACTACATCCGAATTATATGAATATTCTTAACCTATAATTCCTCTATTTTGGGGCTTGCATTCCTTCCTTCTTACTAATATTACTTGTATTGGAGTACCCAATAACCATTAATCTTTTTAGTGAAGACTAGAGAACAGACATAAGCACCTCAGTCCTCTTGATGTCAGTGGTCATTAGCTTTCTTTCCCCTTTGAGTAGAAGATCCACACTTCCTTTGTCTCTCTCTTGCTTCTAAGGTATATGAAAAACCTCTTTTTATTGCCTTGTGTCCTTACCAAGGTGTAACTCATTTCGTGCCTTACCCTTTTGATTTTTGTCCCTACAGGCTTATGTTATTCTTCCGCACTCCTCAACAATTAGTTCATTTCCATTTTTTGTAGGATACCTTATATGCACATGCAAACACACTCTTCTCTCCAAAAAGACAGGCACTATAAGAAAACATTTCCAGGAGTCAAAAAATTTCCCTTGCCAGTTAATCAAAGTTCTTAATCTTTTGGAAGTTGTAAGAGACAAGATTAAGCGAAGTAAGAGTGCTTCTACAACCAACTAGCTCGGGGAAGGCAACCCTCGGCACGTGTGCCAGCAGTGTCACGCTAGCCCATTGCACCCTTTGAGGTGACACGGAAATTGCCACTCCTGCCACTGAAAGCCTGTCCAGGAAGCTTCTTTCAGCAGCAGCTGTCGTGCAGGGGGTCCCCACCATGCCCATGCCTAGGCATGCCACATAAAGAAGCCACCAGGAGTGGCTCCTCTCTACAGTGTGTCACCACCAAAAGGAGCCACTCCAGGCAACTTCTTTCCGTGATGTGCCTGAGGACCTCCATCCCCAGGTACGTGGGCGCTTCTTTCCATGAGTGGCGCCTTTCAGGGGCATGCCTGGGAAGCACCACTCCCCCCAACCCTTGACTACAGCTGTGGCATCCACCAAATTCTTAGGTGGTTGCTGCTTTTTTGCAGCAGAGGGGGCCACTGGCACCTGCTGAGGGTTGGGGAGGGGGCACCAGCCTGGGTGTTGCACTAGCTGCTCATCTACCATAACATTGTACAGAGCTAACTAGGGGGAAAGCAGTATTTCATTAACATGATTTTTAGTGCTATATTATTCATTATTCTGCGATATAGGAAGAAACCAAAAGGTGGTTATAAATATAGATATAAATCAACTCACCTCAGCATAAAAGGGAAAGATGGCGTAAACATCTGCATAGGTTTCTAAACTGTAAAAAGGGGACATGAATGTACTCTGTTTACAGATACTTGCACAGGGGTTTCCCCTTTTGTTTTTTTAAAAACATTTCAAAGGCAAGTCTCAGATAATAAATATTTCTCAGGTGACAGCAACTGAAACAGAGACACAGCTGTGTGACTGAGATCTGCAAATCGGCTGTTGTATTTAAGACAAACAAGCAGTCTGACAAAGGGGCTAAAAGACATTGAGAACATGTCATTATGTGGCTGCTAACAGCTTTGGCAAAAGAGACTGCAAGAGGACACACTAACCCTCAGTTTACCAAAAGTTGTTACCAAGTAAGATACCCAGGGCTCCACGGGTATATGGAAAAACATCATGAGATCAGCTATTGCCAGATAGATGCCTTTACAAATTTATAACAGCGCATACTGGGAGTCAAATTCCCACTTTAAAGTCAAAAAGGATACACACATGCATACGATAATGAAGAAATCTGAGCCCTTACATAAGTGAAGGCTTGTAGCTACAAAATTCAAGAAGCTTGATGGAATTTAGAAATCTAAAGCTAAACTACTACATCTGAACCAAAACCAGCTAAGCTTCAGACTAAAACATTTTTTAAAAAGTCTCTTTGAACAAGGTTGCTTGGCTAAGAGCTAAAAGGAATGTTCCCTTTTAGGCTGTAAATTCATAATCCTCATACCAGTTAAGAACAAAAAACTGTATAGTTTAACCCCCAAAATGTTGAATAGTTTTTGTAGAGAAACAACCTGAGTTACTTAATTTCAATAATCTGATTTACTAAATTAATATGCCATCCCACTCTCTGGCATTGCCACTGGTGCTTGGTAACCAAACAATAAGGAGACTAGGAAACATACTCTTGAAGCTTTGCCCTTCATAAGGTCACACAAGAACCTCTATCCCAAGTGAAGTGGTGCTTCCAACCCAGGCTAACTACCACAGCAGGGTGCTGTTCAGAGCTGGATGCTACTTTTCTTCAGGCTGATAACCTGCCAATTTCACAGTAAGGGGACAGAATAAATCTCAAGTGTCAAAAGCCCTTCAATACCTCCCCACGTGACCAGAATGGAGGCATGTGCCCACAATTCATTGGGAAAGAATGACACAGCAGCTTGGTTTTCTGCAGCATAAAGAACCATGGAATTGAGAAGTTCCAGAGGGGTAGCTGTGTTAGTGTAGGCTAGCAAAGCAAACCAAGAGTCTTGCGGCACTTTTAAAGACTAAACACATTTATTTATCTCATGAGCTTTCCTGGGCATAATCCTACTTCACAGATGCATGAAATGGAGACTGCAGTATGTTAAGTGTATCACAGAATCATAGGGATGGAAGGGACCTCATGAAGTCATCTAGTCCAACCCCCTGCTAAAAGCAGGACCACTCCCACTAAATCACCCCAGCCAGGGTTTTGTCTAACTGGACCTTAAATATCTCCAAAGATGGAGATTCCACCACCTCCCTAGGTAACCCATTCCAATGCTTCACCACCCTCCTAGTGAGAAAGTTTGTCCTAATATCCAACCTCGACCTCTCCAGCTGCAGCTTGAAACCATTGCTCCTTGTTCTGTCCTCTGTTACTACTGAGAATAGCTAGCTCCCTCCTCTTTGGAGTACCGCTTCAAGTAGTTGAAGGTTTCTATCAAATCCTCCCTTAGTCTTCTTGTCTGCAGACTAAATAAGCCTAGTTCCTTCAGTCTCTCCTTATAAGTCAGTGTCTACTTTGAAAAGCACTTAAAATCACAACCACACATGCAACTAACAAACCAAAAGCATTTCTTACAATATGTGAGCTCATTTAAAGACAACTGTCTTTAATCAGTATACTGTAATCTATGCAATCCTAGTTCAGTAAATACATTGTGTCAGAAATGTATTAAAAAAACAAAGAGGCTAAAAAAGTAAGATTAACAGAAATATGGCACCTAAAATATATTTTAGGGATAGTATATCCATTTTAAAATACCAATGGCTTCTAAAAGCATCTGCACCCATGACTAATAAAGCAGGGAACTAGGGAAGATTAAACTCTACAACTTTCACCAAAACTTTTGCAACCTTCACTTTCATGGGTGTGGCTGAGCCACAGTGATAACATATATATTTGAAAAACATTAAATGAGACCATAAAAGAGGGATTAACTGAGGAGCTAAGATACCAGAACTGCCAAATTCTAAACCTGGCTTTGCCGATGACTTCTATGGCCTCAGGCAACTCACTTAACTATTGTGGAGTCTTCCCTCTCTGAGAAACTTGGGTATTATTACTTACCTTCCTTCCTAATATGCAGGCAAATGAGAATTACACAACATTAGTAGAGCAAAGATGATGTAAATGTTATATGTTAATAGTGTTCGTAAAATAAGAGTGACAGAAAGCTTTTCTTCAGCATCTCCTTTTAAAAATACATTCTCTCCCTTTCTCCCGCCCTCTCTTTCTCACACCAAGATTTTACAGTATCAAGATATGGTTTCTGTTTTTTCCCTGCTGATGCTGTGTGAGCGGCATACTATGCATACAAGAAACAAAATGTGGAATTCAATTAAGAAAGAGATGAGCTGCATTAGATCAAGTTTTCCTAAAGAGCCTTCTCTTTCAGTGATGAATAACTAATATCCAAACTAGAGCAGCATGTACAGACTACTCCACTTTTCACTGTATCCTCTAAGGGGAAAAAAGAAGTAGATATATGTTCACAGCTAGGTTTATCCCTGTGTCAAATGAGAGACCCATTACTGACTCATCTATACTGATGACAATGGGACCTTTAACAGTGGAAGCTGTGGCAGAATATAGATGAAGTAGTTAAGGAGATTTCACCCTCACGTGTTTAGCTCTTTCCTCACAGCCCTGAGCTGTAGGACAGCCACACATCTTCCTCCTCTAACAAAAAAAAAAAAAAAAAAAAAAAAGGATTGTTTCCTGCATCATTCCTCAACCTAAATGAGCCTCAACCACCCCCCGCCCCAATACCAAGACTGGCACGGATTTTCACTATGCATAAGGATCCCTTTTAAACAGGCAAGTCTCCACGAATCACCAACCATGTAGTCTAAAAGAGAAGGGAATGAAAATAGGCTTGCCCAATGCTTGAGAGATGGACTCTGGAGAGCTTTATAAAACAGAGGGAGACTCTGGAGTGGAAGCGAGCCCAGGACATAACCTCAGGGCAAGGTATTAATAGTCATCAGGTGAAACCTTCAGTCTGTACTGCATTACTAAGATTGGAATGACACCATGACTGATATTTGCCACTTTCACCAGGGACAAGTGAGTCTGTTCTTTGCTCCATTGAAAAAGATTCTGTGCAACAAGTTCCAGTTGGGAGATCGAATTCGTGTTCGCCACTAAGCTGGATAAAGAATGAACTCATTCCAGTGCCCATTTGATTGCGGCCTGCATTCCCCACAGTAACAGTCCTCAAACTTGTTAGTTGTTTAAGGCAGGCATGACCGTGTGTCATATGTAAATGGTCAGCTGTTGCCATCAGCTTCAGAATAATTCAGGGAGCTCCTGGGCATAATGAATGTGAGCAATACTGCAGGTGACTATGCCCACCACCACCAATTTAAAAAAAGAGCAGTATCTGATGTCTGAAAAAGTTAGGTCAATGTAGCTACGATAGCTGTCAACTTCACACTCCAGCCCCAGTGTAGAGGTGACTATGTTAATGGAAGAATTCTTCCATCAGTCTAGCTGCAATTACTTAGGTCAGAGAAATCCCTTTTGTCACGGCAGAAAGTCTACCCAATGGTGCACAACAACATAGTTACAGAGCCACTGTCATGCCATTATAGAGCTTGTAGTGTAGACTAGCCTAAACCTATCAACACATTAGGTGTGTCACTCTGAAAAGTCCCAATTTGGACTGTAACTAGTCCCAATTTCCCCCCCCCCCCCCCCCCCCCACACACACACACAAAAGGCGAAAAAGCACTGCTCTCTCACAAGAACGCATTCTTTCACAAGAACACAGTAGGGTAGTTAGTTTAGTTAGCAAAATAAACACGGGATGGCACTTTTAAAGACTAAATTTTATTTGTTGCATGAGCAGGTGATAAATAATGTGTTAGTCTGTAAAAGTGGCATGGGACTCCTTGTTTGTTTCACAAGACCCAGTAGGCCAAAGGAAGAGTGCAACTGTTTTCTCTAGTGGGAAGGGCCTTTGCCAACACAAGAGGTCACTTGAAAAAAAAAAGTCTATGTTCTGCACAGGATCTTTTCACTTTGCACAGACCTTAAAGAACTACATCTGAGTGGGGAGAAGGAAAGTCTTTGCCCTAGTCCACACTTGCTGCACTTCTTGGCAGCAGGCAACAGGAACTACGTAAAATATCCTGCATATCTACCGTCGACTTATTAGCTTCCACTTACCGCCCCCTACACACTGTGCTAAGGCAAACGGAAATGCCAACCGGTCTCCCTAGTGCTACGCTACTTCCGGGGCTGAAGTTATTGATGTGAACTCCAGAGTGATTGAGCGCGTCTTGACAGATTTTGCTGCTGTCAGTATAGACATACCCTTAGCGTCAGGTGCCATTAGGGGTCCAGAATGAGTCATGTCTGTAGCCTTCTGCACAATGGAGACAAGAGTCACTAAACCTAACTTTTGATTGGGAGGCAGGCCGTGAGAAATGGGCTGCTGAAACAATTGTTCTTGAGACCGTCTCTTTTCACTCTGGACTGGAACTAGACCCAGCAGCAGTCACTGAAAAAGTTACTCTTTCCTCATATACCTTTTTCCTTTGACAGTTTTGGTCACTTATTTTTCTGCCTAACTGAAACCTTTGCTCTTGTAAATCTGGCCCTTACTGAGCAATCCTTCCTGCCATCCAAAGTCAGGAAGGAGCCCCCATGTGCTTAGTAACTCAACTGGTGTAGCAAGATCCAAATAGTTCAGGAGTGACAGCAGAACCTTTGAGTCAAACTTTCAATACAAGCTGCTTGGTACTTCTACCCAGTACAGGATTAGCGTAATCATTGCAAGTAACAACCCTTGGCCAGACACCAGGAACTAACTTCCCTCTCTAAGCAGGAAAAAACCAATGCTTCAAGTTTCAAAACAGTAGCTCAGTATATTATAGATCTTGCAGTATTTCTTACTTCCTCTGATCTCCTTTCAAAAATCATTCTGAATTCCTTAGTGTATTGGCCTCTATGCAGCTATATTTCTGTGGCAAGCTAGGAATCCTTAACAATGAATCATGAGTGAAATACTACAGAGATTTTACACAGCTGCAGCCTAGGCAGTGTTCATACTAATCCTTTCTGAAAAGCCTTGTTGCTACTGCCTTGCCTTGGGGCAGCTTTTTGCAGCTATCCTGACACTGGTTTAATGCTGATTAGTCCTGACACAATTCTGGGGTAGGCTCCCTGCCAGGAAAAAGAATGAACAGAATTAGTTTGCACGCAGACCAGACGACAGCTGTAGTCACTCCAGCTCAAAATCTGTCGAATTAAAACCATTTTTTTGTTTACCAAGATGAGGCTAAATTAGCACAGCATGAGAGAAGGATAAAAACAAATTCTGAAAACCAACTATACAAGCTTAGTTTGAAAGGTGTGAGGACAAAATCATTTTAGGTTTGAAATAAACCCTGGGCCTAGGTTAAGCAGTACAAAATGCACGTTCAAAAGCTTTGTTTCAAACTCAGCCTGAAGTAGGAACTATTTCCTGCAGGGGCATGCGGAGGAATAAAAGTTGGACTGCTTTTGGAGAGGCACCTTCTGTGCCCCCTGCGGCCAGAGGCGCTAGTTGTCCCCCCAGCTCTACCCCCTGCAATCTCTCTGCCCAAGGCAGGTTTTGTGACACCGATTGAGAGAGAGCCTGTGCCCCCACTTGTCGCCACTTGCACATGCCTCTCGTTTCCTGAATTCATTAAAGAGGACTTGCACATGCAAATAAAAAGCCACCCACATCAGTTGTGTGCAGACTACCCTTAGTTATCAAAGCAAGAATGTGAGACATATAAGCATGTCATTTCCTGCAAGCATGCTATTTTCTTCTTCCCTTCATAGGTCCAGCTGTGCAGTTCCATCGTGCATCACAGGCTCCCATAATGCCAAAAGCAAGCTCTAGTCTGGTGATTTCCTCTCCTTCCACTATAAATACTGTTTTAAGCTACAGGCTGGCACCAGTCTAAAAACAGCTCAAAGCAGTTTATACTATCACTCTGTGTGCTACTTCAGACGTCCCCAAACTCTGGGGCACGCTCCCCTACAGGGGTGCAGATGAAACCTTTGAAGGGGAGCACAGCAGGACCTGGGCCAGCCGTCAAGGAGTGGAAAGGAAGCACCACCCAGCTCCAGTCTGCCCTCATCTGTTCAAACACAGCTATAGCCTCAACCTCAGCTCCTGGCTGCAGCCCCAGGCCCCACTTCCAGTCACATCCTGCGCCTGGCCCCCACTCCTGGCTGTGAAGCGGGGCCCCAGCCCCAGGCCTTGCAGCTGCAGCCTGGGTCCCAGCTCCCAGCCCCCAACTTGGGCCCCACTTCTAGCCCCGGCTCCCAGTTGCAGCTCCTGGGGGAGGGGAAGAGAGGATGGGGATGAAAACCAGGTAAGAAAATGGAAACCCCCAAAATTTGGTGATTACTGACCTAGTGTCAGAGCACCTTCCACGCAAGTACACGAGGCTAGGTCAGCATGAGATGGAAGGATAAAAACAAATTCTGAAAACCAGTCTGTATTTTATCCAAAGCTACACCAGAACATTAAACACACAAAATCAGGCAACCAACTATGAAACCATACATTTTTTGAGGAGACAGACTTCACAATATTTTACCCTGCAGGAGGACTAGAGCCTACTTACTCCAAGTCAATGGAACAAAGGAGGTCATAGCATCAGCAAGTTCCAGGACAGCTCACAGAAAATGAACCTGATTGGGGCGGAATGCAAGGGAAGATTCATTTAATTCGATATTTGATGGATTGCTTTGGTATTTTGAAGGATTCAAAATGTTTACTACAAGCCTTTTAAAGATGACGGAGTGAAAGAAGATGAGAAAGAATGAGTCTTTCATAATTGAAGGGATCAAAATTTAAGACCCAAGATATCTTATAAAATTATAGTGGTCCAGCAGTGCCACGATAGTTAAGATTGCATCATGACTTGTTCAAATGTCAACATTCCTATATCCTCTAAATTAAATGTATTTAATCTGACTCCTCTGAAATTTGTTACACCACAGTCAGATGCAGAGTACCATTAATTGTGGGGTCATTTCACATAGGTGTTACAGAAATAAATCGCTTGACAGAAGATCCATTTTAAAAAGTTTTCAGTAGAGGGGTCTTATTTGTGTATCTAGGGAATCCAACTATTGATGTAATGCAAGTCAAAAATGGTCTCAATCTGTCAAGTGTTCCCCAAGGTACTGTGCAGCACCTGGTAAATTTTTAGGGGATCCAAACCAAGAATGATCTTCAAGATTGTGTTCACTTTGCTTGCATAGTGTGCAGTCTGGAGGGATTACAGTACACATGCACAAATAAGGAAAAAAATGTGAGAGTTTATGTGCAGCAGCTATGCTTGTGTGGATATCTCAAGGAAACGTTCATCACTGTGCCCAGCTGTGGCCATGCCTAGTTGACGTTTTGTACACCTGTGCAATAAAGATGGAACAACTCATGTGCTTGCCTACAAACTGTCAGTTGTAATATAATGGGGGGGTTTATTTTATTGGGAAATTCACTGTCAACACAATGAAACAGACAAAAGAATTTTGCATCAGTGTGGAGGAGACAGAGGCGTGGGTATAGTGGAGATGGAAAGGGAAAGGAGCTGTGGCTGTAGAGGCAATGAAAACTGGTAGAAGGCAAGCCTTGGCTCGCTTGTTTGACAAAAATCTGTTTTTCATTAGCCTAGAGGGAAAGGCAACAAGAGGCTATTTCCTCATATTGGAACAGATGAATGCGGCATTTCGACAACACACAGTGCAGTGCAGACCTTTGGAACTGACAGGGCACGTTCCTTGATGGCTGAGGGAAATGAAATGGCCCCGGAGGCAGGGCTGCCAACAAATGGGTCCTCAGCGGTTCCTGGATCATGAGGATGCAAAAGTCAGAGGGGGAGCAAGGAAATGGGCATTGCTAACTATTGCTGATTTGGGTGAAGAGAGGTGGTCTGTGTTAGCAGAATCTAACTGGTAACTAAAAGACAACAGAGTCCTGTGGCACTTTTAAAGACTAACTAAAGACTAACTAAAAGGGTTGTCATCTACTTGACATTGTGATGATTCACTTGGGCGGAAATGATCTGGGCCTTATTCCTGCCATGCACCTCATACACTGTCAGAGATCTGCATCCAGGAGTTCGGATGGTTTTCACTGGTTTGACTCTGTGTCTGACTTAATTTTCATACTGTATGAATTAGACTTGGAAAAACAAAATCAGGAAACTGGAGATTTAATGGCTGACTGGAAAATGCGAACTCTGACACCCTCCCACCCCCTTTCTTGTAGATGGGGCCTATCTATTGAACAGAGCTCAAAGGGTCTGTCTCTCCAAACAGAAACGTCGTTTGTGATTTCTCTTGCCAGCTATGCCCCTTGCAACCATTCTGAGCAGGAACACCATTCCATTGTGATAGAATTGTCCTTTGTGCCGAGCATTGCATGCGAGTCAGGTTATAAGAAAAAGGGGAAGTAACAGAAATAGAAGTGTTCGTAAGCAAATTTTTTTTTTTTTTTTTTTTTTTTTTTTTTTAAAGTAAATGTGTTACTTTAGAACATATATTGCAGAATGCCCAGCACTATTCAAAGCACACATTGCACCTAAGGCAACAGGATCACAGAAAATAACGTAATCATTACAAGTATGCAGTAAGCACCGCATAATTCACTGAAAGATTGGGATATTCATAAATGGACACTGAGCCCTACACAATTCCTAACCACATCCAAAACTTCAGGGTCAGACAGACCCTAGCACGACTGTGCCCTTCTTGTGATTTTGCAACTCCAAAATAATTTCCCACTGATCAGCGAGAATACAGAATTGCAAGCTTCTACAGTGTAATCACCACTCACTTCTCCACTGTCAATGCAGTTCTCATTCTCACGTCTACACTCCGGAGGTCTGAGGTATGAGCTGAGCGTATAGATCACGGAATGCGGCCTTTTACATGCCAAAGTTCTGCAGCCACCACCTGTCATCCCAAACCTGCATTTGATGTGATCCCACCAGTCATTGCTTATTTCTCAGGCCCAGAAGCAGCACTCCACCAGCTGCAGCAATTCTGAATACACAGCTTGGAATTGTTTTTGTTATGTCCCTTAGCCATCTGCTCTCAAAAGAAAGATTCCCTACTGTGCCATACTTCCTATGGTTCTGCAAATACTGGAGGATCATACATCCTGTATTTCCAATATCCATGACAATAGTGTAGATCTGTGTGGGCTCCATGCTTCTGTCAGGACACTTATGTGACACTTCTCTTATCAGAGGGATGTTGAGAGCATAAAAGCCACAAATATTGTGAGACCCTCAGGTACATAAAGGAGGCCAGGTACTTGTCCAAGGAGCTACATACTGTTGAATCAAATATGGTAAAATACTTGGGGTTTTTAAAAAAAAAAAAAACAACATACAGACTCTTGGCTCTGAAAAGGTTTATAGCTGCATGAAATAATGCCTTTGGGAAAGAAGAGTTATTTGAATTGTGAAATGATTCACAGATCTTTTGACTTGAGATATTAAAATCATATCCCTCAAGTACTACTGCATTCAAATGTAGTCAGTCTTTACCATATGCATCCACATATGAATACCTAAATTTCATGAGCAAGGTTACCTTTAGAGACCATACTCAGTCTCCTACAGCATATATCAAATGGAAGTTTGTTGCATTTTTGTTTTTGGCCCTTCAAAAGCTAAAATGTTCTGCAACTTAAAATCTGTAACCCCCATAATGAAACTCTCCCCCCACTCCACAGGTTAAACATTGTTGATATATAAGAATTCCAAAGCAGTCTGTGTTCTGTATTGGTACCCTTCCTAACTTGGTATATTCTTCAGAGAAACTGACTGACCTCTAAGCGGACAAAATTCTCCAGTTTTCCCAACTCATATGTGAAGATGACACAAACAGTCACGATGTAGTTATGTTAGGCCAATTCAGACAATGCAACTGGATGAGACAGTCATGATGTAGTTGTTTTGCATTATCTTAATTGGCCTATGGATGAGACAGCCAGTTCATATTACCTTTTAATTATCTTCAATTAAGGTCTGTAGCATGTTTGAACGGATGCAGCACTAAGGAGTATTTTAGTTCCAAAGCATCATGTAGAAAGCAGCTCGAAAGAGAATTGATGCTCAGAGCATGGAACCATTTCACCACAAACACCCCTCTAACCCTTCTGGCCACCAACCATTCTCTCGTTCTCCAGCAGGCTCACTTCTCTCACCATCCCATAACATCAAGCTTGTTTCCGCCAGCTGAGCACCTGCTTCTTCTCAATCTGCTCTTTACCGCAGTCTCATTTCCCCACTTTTCCAGTTCCTAGATTTTTTTCCCCTCAGTGCTCTTGAAAATAAATTCAGGAAAAAAAGAGAGTAATTTTTTACATCAGACTGTTATTCTTTGTCCCATTGACCCTCAAAGGGGAGGGACGAGAGGAAAGGAAATGTGACACTGGCGAACCAGATGCCTACTCCTGCCAAGGCACGGGATCTCAGTGAAAACTGGCAAATGCATAGGTAGAAACCAGTCTGGCTTACCAGTGGGTTAGTATAGTTAAAAGAGGTATTAGGCCATGTCTGCACTGGGGGGCGCCATCTAAAGTCGATGTTTATACATCAACATCATAAAACCGGAGGAGAGTGTGTCCACAGAAAATGCCTGCTGCCAGCGTAGACACTGGCCACTGGGCTGCCACCGGCCCCCCTGGGCTGCCACCGGCCCCAGACTCGGTCCCGGTGGAGGGCTGCAGGGATTGGGCTGTCGAGCCCCACCAGTGGCAGCCCTGGCTGGGGGCTGCCAAGCTTGCAGTGGGGCTGCGGGGACTACCAAGTCCCCAGCCAGAGGTCAGTGTCTACACTGGGGTTAAGGCGAATTATTAAATTCGCCTGTAAGCCCTACGCCTCTTGGAGGGGTGGAGTTACGAGGTCAACTTGTAACAGCCCTTAATTCGACCTTCCAGCATCCTGAGTGTAGGCAGGCTGTAGAAGGTCGACGTAAGGAGCGTTATATCAACCTAACCCCTCAGTGTAGACCTGGCCTTAGTTGTATAGGACCGAGTTTAGACTTTACAGAATGCTTGTAGGATGCTACATATATTAATCCTACTTATATCTGAATCCTATGATCTCTCTCTCTACATATTGCTCTGTAACCGTAAAATATTTGTTCTGAAACTAAACTCACCAAACAGGAATAAGATTCACCTAATGCAAAATGCTGAATGAATTCTCCATCTCTGGCAATTTTAAAATCAAGATTGGATATTTTTCTAAGATGTGCTCTATTTCAAACAGGGATTTCAGGTAAGTCCTATGACCCAATGTTAGGTAGGAGGTCAGCTTGCACCAGCATACTAGCCCATTTTGGTCTTGGAATCTTTATATTAAAAAAAAAAAAAGAAAAAAGAAAAAAAAGAAAGAGAACCTGAACAAAAAAAGTCTTTCAAGTTTATAGGCTTCGCTCATACACAAAGTCTGCCAAGTGATGGACAGCCAATTAATCAACAGAAATTAGACTTATTCAGCCAAAAGTTCCTACTAAGGTACCTTCTGCCAACAACAATTGTTAAAAACATAACAAAACTCTGAAGCTGCAACTTCAGGTATGGAAACAAAGCAAATCAGAGTGAGCACATAGGCATCTCAAAAAGAACAGCAATAACCTTTCAGGTTGCAGATTTAAAATAGAAGGGGGTGGAGGGAGTGGAAAGAAGCCAATCCCAGTTACTAATCTAGCAGTCAGCTGCAATTAAACATTTAACTCCACAGTGAATTTGTTGCTAAGGAATTATTTACTACACTGGCATTTGAAATTCAATTCTGCCAAGAACTTATCATGCACAGCACAAATCTCAAATTTAATACAGGATTAGAAGTTTGCTTGGGGGTCTGTCATCTCTTTGTTAAGTAGACACTGAAATAGATTTGGGTTAAGCCATATAGCACATTATGTTTATATATCAAGACCTGTGCTACTGAATGCAGAAAGAGTAATCTGCTCCCCTCCTTCCTCCCAGCATATTTAGTGACAAATTCAACATCATTTTGATACAGACCTGGCCATCTCCCTTGCTTGGCTCATGGAGAAATTTGGCTATTGATTGTCATTTTTGATGCTCTTGGGTCTAAATATTCTTTGCCTGTTGAATACAGTAGAAAGGAGGACTACTGGCAGCTTAAAATGAAGTCTGCAGCCATTTTTTATTATTTGCAGCACTAATTTAATCAAGGAGTAGATTCTTCACAGTTTGTAGTCCCTCTGCCTGTATCATCACCACTTTATAACGATGTTATAAAATTGTTTTTCCCTTTCTTCTGCTTTAGAATTCTTACCATGTGCTTATTCATATTATTGACTCAAATCAGAGAAACAAAAGTGTGTGTTATACAATTGATGTTTTTATTTTCTTTGCTACTCTATGATGATCCAGTATATGTTCTCCCCTTTACCCCTCCCTCACAGTCACAAGGCTGGACCCTTGTCTGATCTGTTCTTGGCCTTGTGTTTATGGATTCGGTAATTGAGCTGGCTATAGTGTCATCATTTTGTGATGTTTCAGAGGGTAGTCTTTTTATCTCAACAGTGCCCATTGCCTTGCCAGGACCTATGTGAGGTAGGGAAGCATTATCACCCCCATTTTACCGATGGGAAACAGATACAGAGAGGTTAAGTAACCTGCACAAGATTACCCAAGAAGATCATAAAGCAGGGACTTGAACATGGGTTTCCCACAGCCGATGACAGTGCCTCAACCACTGGGAGGAAAGAGTAGTTTATACATATCCACAGAGCAACTAAGGAAAACAGACTCCCTTTTAATATAGATTCCTCACTATTGTTATTTATCAATGCCTGGTTGCATTCTATTCCTTGTGAAATCTGAGAGAGTCTTCAAATTCCTCTATTACCACAGGTCATTTTAATGAGAGCAATGTTTTACAGTAACCAGGTGAACAAACAAGGAGTCCTGTGGCACTTTAAATAAATTCGTTAGTCTTTAATTGCATAAGCTTTTGTGGGCATAATCTCACTTCCTCAGATGCATGAGATGAAAACTGTAGTGTATATTAGCTATATGTACACATGCAGAGAAGGGTGAGCCATAAGGTCAATTCAAACAGTTCCAGAGAGGTAGCCTGTTAGTCTATTTCAGCAAACCTAACAAGTTGTTTTAATTCAAATGATGTGGGCCTTTAACAACAATAGCTGAGATGCCGAGAATGTTAAAAGAAGGGAAATTATCTTTTGTGGTGAGTTGGTCATTTTAAGTCCCTATTCAGATCCAGTCGGATGGTGTCAAGTCCGCATATGAATTCCAGCTCAGCATCTTCACACTGAAGTCTGGTTTTGAGTGTTTTTTGCTGAAGTACTGTAACTTTCATGTCTGTCACAGAATGTCCAGGAAGACTGAAGTGATGCCCTACTGATTTTTAAATGTTACCATTCTTGATGTCCAATGTATCTCCATTTATTCTTCCAACTATGATTTACAATTATTTTATAAAGAATTATGAAAGAGCATAGACGTTTTAGGTTAAATAAATAAAATACATGAATGAAAAAAATGTGAATCCCATAAAATATGACTTTATAAATAGGAACACTTCCTTGTTAAAGTAAAGTAAAAGCAACAGGAATTTATAGTAGCTATTTTTAAAGGCAACCAATGATGATCATTAGAAGGTATATTTGAGACTTGACACATGATTATCCAATAACAGCTTTTAAAAATACTAGACATTTGTACTGTAGTGCAAGACGTGGACTCATGTTCATGCTTCTAGCTAGGCTCTGCAGACAAAGGCAGTTGCTTCTCCCAAAATTCTCACTTCATTCTCTGAACCAGTTACAGATAAGCAGTTAATGACAGTTACTTTAAAGCAAATATTTCTCATTTTACAGTATATGCAGACTGCCAAGAGAATATAGATAACTGCTCTGTATTCACTTACAGAAATAGATTCACTTGTACCGTAAAAATAATTTAAGTGTTGAAATAAGATCTGAAATGGTTACTAAAAACAAAGGATCTGGAAATTATGAGACAGGACATCCTAAGAGCAAGTGGGAACTAAAACGGTGAAGCTTTAGCAAATGTACTTGTAAGCACAGTTGCCATCCTTAAAGTGGTTACACTCTTCTGTGGCATCTATGTCCCAGCTCTCCAAAGTATCGCTGGAAAAAACTTTGAGTATCCATCTCTCCAAACCTGATAAAAAATTTATCAAGATATTTCTACACCTTGCAGAAATACACCAATAATTTTTTATCTTCTTTACAAGGAGTTTAATTCTTTTCCCATTGGCCAGGTATTTTGCAGTTTGACTATTACTATTGCCCAGACAAGCTTTTTCCATCATTGTTTCCATCTTGTGTGTGTTTTTTCAGACTAAGGCCAGGTCTATATTCGTCTAATTTACCACTGTCAGAATTGATCTTTCCAGATTGACTTAGAGGTCAATTAAGACCCACTAAGTCAATCTAGAAATCAACTTAATAAAACCACCCCTCAAGTGGCAAGGCACTGTGTCGGCAGGAACACATTTTTTGTCAGCACAGCACAATGAAGACGCCACACTGAAGGGGAGTTCGGAAGTTCACCAAAATTACGCAAAGTACACAGGGTGTTCTGCGGAGCTTGCATGACTGCTGTCAAATGTCACGGCCAGTGTAGATCTGACCTAACTCTTGGGCTGTCACTGCAACTCATTTTCTCTTATCTTTAGCTTCTAGAAGCCTCTCAAATCAAGGAACCAGCTTTTCAGAAGGAGTCAGCAACCAGCAGCTCCCAGCAAAGATTGCAGGATATTAAACACTTCTGAAGATCCAGCCCAACTGGTACAAAATCAATTGACCAACCGGATTTCCTTCTATGATGAGATGACTGGATTTGTGGATGCAGGAAGAGCTGTTGACGTGGTATACCTTGACTTTAGCAAGGCTTTTGATACGGTTTCCCACAACATTCTCGTCGGCAACTTAAGGAAGTATGGGTTGGACGAGTGGACCGTAAGGTGGATCGAAAACTGGTTAGATCAACAGGCTCAGCGGGTAGGAATCAATGGCTTGATGTCTGATTGGCAACCACTAACGAGTGGAGTGCCCCAGGGGTCGGTCCTGGGGCCGGTTCTATTCAACATCTTTATTACTGATCTTGATGATGGAATAGACTGCGTGCTTAGTAAGTTTGCGGATGACACCAAGTTGGGGGGCATGGTAGATACTCTGGAGGGCAGGGACAGGATCCAGGGAGACTTGGACAAATTGGAACACTGGGCCGAAAGAAACCTCATGAGGTTCAACAAAGACAAGTGCAAAGTCCTGCACTTAGGACGGAAAAATCCCATGCACTGCTACAAGCTGGGGACCGATCAGCTAAGTAGCAGCGCTGTAGAAAAGGACCTGGGGGGTATGGTGGACGGGAAGATGAATATGAGCCAACAGTGTGCCCTTGTTGCCAAAAAGGCCAATGGCATATTAGGCTGCATCAGTAGGAGTATTGCCAGCAGATCGAGGGATGTGATAATTTCCCTCTATTCGACACTAGTCAGGCCACATCTGGAATACTCTGTCCAGTTTTGGGCTCCCCACTACAGAAAGGACGTGGACAAATTAGAAAGAGTCCAGCGGAGGGCAACAAAAATGATCAGGGGGCTGGGGAACATGACTTATGAGAAGAGACTGAAGGAACTAGGCTTATTTAGTCTACAGAAAAGAAGACTGAGGGGAGATTTGATAGCAACCTTCAACTACTTGAAGGGTTGCTCCAAAGAGGAGGGAGCTAGGCTGTTCTCGAGGGTAACAGAGGACAGAACAAGGAGCAATGGTTTCAAATTACAGCTGGGGAGGTCAAGGTTGGATATTAGGAAAAAACTCTCTCACTAGGAGGGTAGTGAAGCATTGGAATGGGCTATCTAGGGAGGTGGTAGAATCTCCATCTTTGGAGATTTTTAAGGCTCGGTTAGACAAAACCCTGGCTGGGGTGATTTAGGGGGAGTGGTCCTGCTTTTTAGCAGGGGGTTGGACTAGATGACATTGTGGGGTCCCTTCCAACCCTATTATTCTATGATTCTATGACTTCAATATTGTTTATCCCCAATTAGTATAAAAATTTATCTCAGAGCAGGCTTACCTCTTGCTAAAGTAACACTCTCTCTAACACGAGAAAAACTGTTTACACTCAGCAATGAGTTGGAAGTGGTCAGGTACCCTTTTTTATTTTTTAGTGCTTTGTTGAATACTTCATAACTTCCTGTTCTCAGTTGGAGTCATACATTACTAGATTTCCACTTTATGAATGGCAACATTTTCACTTACTCTGCATCTAAACGGTTCTAGTCCAGTCTTGCTCAGAGCAGCTTTTTTGGATAGTGATTGTATTTTTCTTCTGTGTTGTATTATGCCTAGCGCAATGAGGCCCAGGTCAGATCCCCCTAAGCGCTACAACAATACTAATAGCAAATAAACTTTGATGCCCAAGCGTATGTGAGGAACAAGGCAGGTCTTAGTTGCACAGTTCTGCAGGTTCAGTTCTTGACATCAGCTGAACTCTACAAGTTGCCGGTGAAGCACTACTGAAGCATTTTGGAATGTTTTAAGAGTTCTTGCTCAGATTTCATTCCTTTTTCACAGGCGAAATGACAGCCACCAAGTAATCGAACACATTTTAAAAACTTGGGTATTGTTAAAATACACTTTTGCTTTGCTTTTTCATTCCAAGATTTTCAAAGTTTGGAAATTCAAAGAAGCAACTACAAGAGTTTTAATTTTTTGGTTCCATTTCTTTACTGACATTTCAAGTTTTTTTTTTAAATTGTGAAAAGAGAGTTCTGTTTTTCAATTATGCTTCTATTTGCCTAATCAATTAAATTACTCCACTAATGATTCCATGAATGAACCTCTTATTTTCCATCTGTTGCACATTTCACATGTTCAGACTTATTTTTGATAGGCTAGTCTTCCTTACTGGTGCAAAGCTTTATAGCTACTATATTTACAGATGGGAAATGACACAAGCATTCAGATTTACATATGAAATGTGCATGTTAAACATCTAAGTTAGTTCTAATATATATATAATATCTATTCAGCAGTGTTCACCTAAAACAATTTAAAGAATCAGCGTTTTGGGGCAAAATTTAATTTTTTTTATCCAAGTTCCAATATAGTTGGAAGTGTTAATTAAAAAGATTTTAAAATGGTGGTTTTGTTTTGATTTAAACAAGTATTTACCTCCAGTATTTGAAAGTTCAAACTTCATGGCATTATGCTAGGGCACAAGGAAAAAGCAAACAATGGAAACCGGTCTGTTTTCAGTACTCTAGATAATTTTAAACCTATTTTACTATATATATAAAAATAAAAGTAAAATAATTTTAAATTACTTGATATTCTCAATTTCCCATCGTTACTTTACATAAAGGAATTTTTTTTTAAAAGCATGATTAACTTGATTTTCAATTCTCATGACAGGCAAATTTCTGCCCTGTATCACAAACACATTGGCTTGATACTGTGAGGTGATTTGTCTCCCACTCCTCCCCCCCTCCGCAAAAAAAAGGGGGATCCTACAGTGATATTGAAAATAATCAGTCCCAGTACTATCAATGGGACTACTCTATGAAGCAAGGTCTGCAGAATTTGGCTTTCAAAAAATTAATACTGAATTGAACACCCCTGTCATGGACCAGAGATTTTGCAAAGAGAGAAGTCCCCTATATATAGAAGCCTACTAACTTTGTGCAAGATAACAGAGGAAGCAGTTTAGGAGATTAACCCAAAGAACTGGGAGCACTGGTTCCACCACAGATTTAGAGTGAGACATTGGGAAAGATCCTTAATCTGAGCCATAGTTCATCTCGGTCAAATGGGGATCTATCCCTATGGATGTTATGAAGCCCAATCATTTCATCAAGTCTTTGACAGCCTCCAACTTCATGTACTAACATGGCACTGACAATACTCTGGTAATGAGAAAGGTCATGTTGCACATAAATGGCTAAGCGACTATTACATCAATGGAATTTCTTTAACTGGCACTTTTAATGCTTTGCCCAAATTCTTAATCCCTCATCACTCCTCCCCCACCCCCCAATAAAGGAGGAAAAAACAAAGATTGACAGTTTACAGATATTTCATGATCTACTGATATCTGTAGTCAAATTCCAAAAGGGTAGCCGTGTTAGTCTATTGTAGAAAGACAACAGAGTCCTGTGGCACTTTTAAAGACTAACAGATTTATATATC
>ML685838.1:176208-190484 GCA_007922175.1 Pelusios castaneus
AAAATCCCACTTCTTCAAAGCGTCTGACGAAGTGGGATTTTCTCCCACGAAAGCTCATGCGATATATAAATCTGTTAGTCTTTAAAAGTGCCACAGGACTCTGTTGTCTTGATATCTGTAGTAACACACTGCACATAGCTGCCTCAATAAAATGTCTGAACTCCAAGCCATGCTAGTTTTAAATTAAATGTAATGAACGTTTTTCTGTACCAAGATTTTAGGTTCAATGTTAATATTTCATAATGTACTCTACTTGCCACTAAATTGTAGAAAAACCCTGCAGGTGTTTTTGAACGCAGAATAGTTCCACTGTAGCAAATGATTCACACAACTTGAAAAAGGTTTTTATAACTTCAGTTATTTGAATTATCCAAAAAGGCAGTCAAAGATAAAATAGTTATGTGGTCATAGGATGGACACATCCTTGAAACAGTCTGCCCATAAACCACTATCTACAATGAGAACAGAGTAACTAATAAAACTGGACTATTTTGACCTTGGAAACAGAACTAAGGGGGAGGAGGTCTGTGGGGAGCAACACAATTAAGAAAACTGAGCAAAATAAGTTTTGTATGAAAGCCTTCTAAAATATTTCTTTCTGGACCACCTGGATCACCCTTTAGTGCCTCACATTTGAGATTCCATTTTCTAGTTTTGTGAACAACAAGTAACAGAGGAGCTAGCAGGAAACTGTCTTTTCTCTATGAAGCTTGTTTAGTTGACAGGATTCAGTTAAGTGTAAAAAGTAATGGAATAGTGATTTATAAGAGAAAAATCTTATGGCTATTGTTTCACAGATTTGTCTGCAATGAGAAACAAAATAAGGAGCTCATCACTGGAACAAAGTAGTGAGGGGCCATGACAGAAGATGGGTCAGAAGACAAGGAGGAGGAGATGGTGAATTGTTGAAACACAGTGAGTTCTACAATGAAGTTAAGAGGATACTCACAAAAGGTCATCTGAAAACTGAAAAGATAAAAAGGACTGTGGGAGAAGGCTGTGCAGGCTATACTTTCCGACGATATCCAACACAAGTAGTCAGACAAATATTTTTAATCATGCTCAAGTGGACTTTACAACACTGTATATCTAACCAGAAACAGAAGGAGAACCATCACGACTGCAAGTACGAAATCTTCCCTTGAATATTGAGTTAGCTGTGTTGGCAGTTTTTGTAACGCAGAGGTATGCGACGGACAGCAGTGAACTTTAGAATTTTGCTCACTTGAGATACAAAAAGCAGCTGTCCCTACCAGACCTGGTCATCCCAGGGAAGAAAAAGTGTATAGGATTTGAGGGGTAAGAGGACAGAGTTTTACATATAGGTTATTGTTGTTTTACCTCTTTGCTCCTTCCTGCACTGGCATATCAGATAATCTTGTGGCTTTTTTATGTAGTCTTATTCAGTCTACAAGCAAATTAGAAATACCTTGATTAAAAATTAGCCTGATAACTTGCCATTTCTTTGAACATTGGCAAATGTCTAAAAATGACTTCTGCTGAATCCCTTTCATTTGTCATTATCCTTGATTTATACACAAAACTAATAAGGTTTAATATATAAATGAAATTATATACAATTGAGTGCTAACTCTGATTTCCAGTTGTCATTCTTAACCTAAGGTAGCTTTCCATATTCAAACCAGTAACAGAACTTACTACATTTGCCCCGGACATATTTATACATACTACTCAGATTTAAGAGATAAAAGATATGTATCATGTCTAGTACTCTACATAACAAAAAAGCACTTGACAATAAATTAACTTGGTGCTGAATATCCAAGGTTCCCATTCACTTTATTTGATGAAATGGGAATCCTTCATCCCTTAGAGTCCCAGATAGCGCATGGGTGCACTCATGATAAATAATTCAGTGTGAAGTCATCTTAACATCTACCATTTCATATGAACAAGCTGAACTACCTTATTGTTTTGAATACATTTGCAACCTTTTACATATAATCCTAATGAAAGCAGTGTGGCATTTTTTTCAAGCAGATGCCTTGAAAAATACTGAGCCTACACGTTGAATATGACCAGTTAAATGTGTTTTAAAATACTGTTAAAAACCTCTATCTATATTAGTGTAAAAACTCACATTCAAAGACTGGTTTTTAAAACCTATTTTCCTAGCTTAGCATGGCCTAACATTGTTTGCAGACTCAGAGAGATACTAAATATAATTAATACCCTAATATTTAAAATATACCTACTAAATACATCTAACCCAATAAAACATCACACTACAATATTAACTGTGACATTTATTAGTATTTTAGAAGGTGTTCTCAGGGACGTGAAACACAGATCGTGTCATGGGTTTTTTTGTTTTGTTTTGTTTTTTTGGCAAAAGCATATAATCTGCAACTGGCCAGGCACAGTCAAGGTTATATTCCAAAGCACAGCCGCCAGATGCCACATAACATGAGAGTCCAAAGCATGTCCCCATCTTCCCCCAGTGTGTGATAAAATGAAAACTGCTTGTACATTTTCCAGTTCTGATGAGGTTCTGAAGAAGGTAAGTGATCAAAGTATTTTAAAGAGTGCATTTACAGAAGAAAAATCCATTTACTGATTTCTGAACCTGAGCCTTCAGGAGAATGTCAAAATCCATGCAAGGCTCCCAAGGGCCGTATTTCATAAATATATTTTTGATTTAGCTGAACATCATTGCTATCCACAAGTCACCAGCCAGACCACACTCCCTGACTATCTACACAGGAAGGATAAGTTCCATATTTTTTTTAATCAATTATAATTTACACTCACTAAATTGATGCAAGGCCTACCACCGTGACACATTACAATACATTGATACTGCAATGGATGGTTCGGTCTACTTGTTAATGTTACTAAGCAAGGCAACTCTCAAGCAGCCTTATCTGCAGACCACCTTTATGTCTCACTATATCCTGTGTCTTGACAAACCATAACATACTGTGGAGATCTGCCATCATAAACACAAATGATGTGGCAGTGAAAAACTATGCTTTTGTGGTTGATGGCACAGTGTGTATTAATTTAGAAGCCAAGGTTACCAACAGCCCCTTGAACTCTTAAGTTTACTACTTATTTTGGTAATGTACAATATTGATAGAGTAGAACCTGCGCATTTGTAAAAACAGAAAATGAATCCTTTGTAAAATAAGTTTGTGGCCAAACACTTCTTAACCAGGAACATATTATACCACTGCAAAATGGAAATTCTACATCTATTTATAGTATACTGCAGTCTACGCTAGAGATTCAGCATTAGTCTGTCAAGTAGCATAAATATATGGGGTAATCCGCATAAAACGCCTACCTAGACTAAGCCTTTTAGAAAAATCTGACAAGAGCAACTTCATATTTGATTTTTCTTACGTTCGCACCTTCTAACATGGAGAGATGGAAATAGGTACAGTATCTTGTATTGAAAGAATTAAGGCAAGAGTGTTATCTTCAAATACCATGAACAGAAACGTGTTTTAACAACATAGAAAGTAGCTTGGGCACAGAATCTTATTTTACAATCAGCATCTCCCACACTCATCGTTAAATCAAATTAAGTTATCCAAGGGTTTTGACAGAGTAAGCCTATGCCTATAAGGACACCATTAAAATAGTCAAGAACGACCATATACCACTATCTGCTTAATGTCAAATCCATACGGATTTAATTGAATGACTACTACAAAACTTCTTAAACCCCACTTGCTATCATCTAAATTCAAATTCTAAAATAAAAAGCCACAGTGAAGTTTCTTCACTAATCCAAACAAAATTCAGACTTCTATCATTCACTTCCTCCTAGATAAGTGTTAATCTCAAGGGAAATGTTGCATGCAGTTGGGTGTCCTGGTCCTCAGAATTCATAACTTTTAAAGAAGTACACTCCAGGACAAGATACTAGTGCTATATCCTAAGAAACTTAACCCTTATTTAGTGAAACTTTAGGCACCTGAATTTTCCATCCCTCTGCCCCACATTAATTGGAGCTTCTAAACAAATACCAGATGAAAACAAGCAGGAGTTGGGATATTCAGCCTATTTGAATATGCCAGCCAATACAATATTAAGAACATGCAGAAACTTCATTACATGTGAAAATACTATATGATGTTTAGGGTTCCATTATCTTTAGCGGAATAAGGACTGAGTTTTGGGAAATTTTATACAGCATTCCTATTTGATCCATCTGTAGCAGTATATCCTAGCCAGATTCTTTGAGTACCTTTTTTCTTGCTATGTACTAACTGGGTTTCACTTCCTAGACTAGCAAACAATTTATTTAAAAATCTTATTAATCTTATTACCAAATCTTATTAATTTCTCCAATACCATTCATTCTCCAATTTTATAATGTACTTTAAATGTCCAGTCCCACGTCTATACAGTTTAAAACAAAGAACATAGAACTGAAAAGATTTTTTTTTAAATGGTACCGAAGGTAAAAGGAGAGCTCTTATTCTTAAGCCCTCTTCATCTCCAAAATCCTATTCATTTCAGTTAATTTCTTATTAAAAAAACCAAACAAACAAAAAACCAAGTCTTTTCCTACAGACCCCAACAGATGCACATACAGTTCCCACTTATCATATAGACATACTCATACCCTCCCACAAATGGATTGGGTCCCCATCTCTTACAGTGCCTCTGTCGTTTTAAAAAAAAAAAAAAAAAAAGTGCAGCACTTTAGGAGAGTATTTAATTTTTCCTTCACTAATACCACAGTGCATGACCTACAAGTATGTTGGCTAGCATTATCAGAAAATTTTAATTCTGGGATTGAGTGTGTAAACACTAATCCAGCAGTGAAATTGCATATTTTCATGGAAGAGCTTATATAACGCTCACATGACTTCATTATTTGCGTTTTAGCTCAACTCTATAAAAAGATGGTTGATCTGAATTTGGTTTAACGTATAGAGCGTCCAAATGATCCAAATATACTGCCAACTCTCTTTTTGAAAGAATAAAAAAGAGCAACATTCGTTTTACAAGGTAACTGAAAAGTCTTTCTTGACAAGGCTCACATTTGAGCCCTGACGTTTCCTTCTCCACCTCAATTTGTCCTTTGTTCAACTGAAATGATCACCTAAAAAAGACCAGTAAGCCGTATTATCCATGTGCGAGGGAGGGGAAGGAATAAAATATCTCTCTCTCTCTCACACACACACACACTCCCCCCCTCCCCCCCCCCCCATGTACTCTACCATAAAAAAACAAAACAAAACACTCACATGCATTTGTACATTTGTGGTTACATTTGTAACAGTAACTGCACAGACACAGTTTTGAAAGTGGGAGCCCTATTTTTTTTTTTAAACTCCCTTCCTATTTTCCTCTTCACCCTATGGCATTTAGTCATCCCCAAAATGTTTTGCCCCCATCACCAACCTCTAACCAGTTCGGGTCCCTAAAGATGCCATCAGTTATAGTGAGTTTCAAAAGCAGCATTTCAAAAGGGAAGGCAATTCTAGACTTGCCGTTCAGGGTTGTAAGTGGAGATGGAAAGGTCTCTGTCCACTAAAATACCTGCTCCTATCTATTGAGTCATGGAAGAAACCCACAAGATAAGAAACACGAGATACAAGTCTGCAGACACACATCCAGTGGTTAAGTAGGTTGAACTAAGGAGACGTTCTTACCCCGCCTATCAAAGAAGAGGGGAACTCCGCTCAGCCAAACCAAGGAAAGGAAGGGGAACAACCCTTGGCTTTTAGCATAGGGGGACTGAATGTCATGCTTCTACCTCATCATTTCCTAATTGGGACACAGATGAACTGTGGCCTCATCTGTGCCAGAGCTCAGCTCCTCTCTCCCCCTGGTGACCTAAAAACCGTTCCTGGGCACATAGTTCAATTAAGTCAGCACCTGGCTGAACTACAGAGAAGAAGGTGAAGTGCCCAAGCACCCCTGTTTTAGCACTGCTAGCAGACCAGTTCTCTGGCAGGAGAAAGCAAGATTGCAGGGTCTTTATTAAATGCATTATATTGTCTTCTTTTAAAACCCTGTGACCCTAGACTTCAGAGTCTTCCTCACCCTGCAGACCTAGCATCACAGCTCTGTCCTACCTAGAGTAGCTGGGCAGAGAAATGCAGTCCACCAGCAGCCAGATGTATATGTGATATGAAGGGATTGTAAATACATCTTATTAGTGTGTTTAAGCCTTACATATAGACAGGCCATTTTATTAATAAGTCTTTACAGTACAAAGTCAATTTAGGAAAGTAATCCAAACTGGAGGAGGTTTAGAATCAATTATGTAAGAGTACAAGAAGCTCTTTATGTTTTACACAAGACCAAACCCAATTGTAAAAGAGGGCACAGCATATGGGTCACTTTAAAGGTTCACTTGCACATCGATCACATTCAAATGTCCTTTTGGATCACGATTCCCAACTGCGATCCAAGAACATAGAAAACACTCCATGGCACTTTTTGCAAGTACTACACATTTCTAATTCTCTGTAACATATGGCGTTGCAAGAAGTTTCTTGTGTTTAAAAAAAATTGAACTACCAAAGAGGGGACATTCACATTTATTTTCCCAACATTAACAGATTACATGATAAACACTGAAATATACCACATAGTTTAATTTTTCAGAGTTCATTATTTTCAGAAAAAGACAATAAAACTTCAGTGGTGTGGTGCAGCTCTCTTTAGAAGCTGAACATAACAGTCCATACATTTTAATAAATAGAAATGAAGATTTTGTGCATCCCTCATTCATTTAGAAGAGGTGTTATTTTGCCCAGTGGAATAGGGCCTCCGCTTTGTCTTGCTTCAGCTGGCATACTAGGTATTATGAAATATCTACCTTACTCTCCAAAGCAGGAAGCACTTCTCCTCTTCTCCAGGAACAGATGAGCAGGAGGTCTGCATCCTGCTTAGAAAGATTCATACACTCTCATTTTGCTCTGAGAAGCTACAACTTAGAAGCAAAATAATCACAGCTAATTAAATCATATCCTTTCTTAAACTCATTTTGCATTTACAGAGCTTCTGGACACCATGTAACGCTTGCTTTGTTTGTATAGCCTGTAATAAACAACTCTGAACTTGAGAATGATTTAATCAGAGAGACTAAGGTGGTATTAAAAAAAAACCAAACAAACAAAATGAACTGGACAGATCATATATTCTGCTTCTAAATATAACTTCACCAAAATTAAAAACAACTTTATTTTCAAGATCTTGTGAATCAGAACTTTTAATATGCTATAGTGGCATCATTTGGTTACTCCCCATATATTCAAACCCTGGACCTAGCTAGAGAGAACATCCTACTTTTGGCCTAATACATTTTTTAAAAAAAGGAAGCAGAGGAAGAGTTTCTGGGATTTCAAAAACTTCTGTTCTGAAAACTGCACAGCTCTTTCAACATTTATTGCCCTGAAACTAAACTTAAAGCATTAAGTCGAGTCTAATCGGATGTTACATTTTCAGGTGTTTTATCCCTTTTCCTTTTGAAGGTAAATATTTCAGATACTTTAGCAAAACATATATTCAGTGTAGGTGGATGCCCAAGTTATCTTTAAAAAAAAATTTTTTTTTAATTTCTCCCTTAGTAGATTGGGAAAATCTTTAGTGTGGAAACAAAAAAGCCTGAATAAAATGGCTTCGTAGCTGTCTCCACACCTCAAGCAAAAAGTTTCTGCATGCAAACTGCATCACTCCCTCACAAACAGTTGCTTCCTGAAACAGATGGCAGCCTGCAAGACCTACAAATCCTTTGTCTAGAGAGCGACAAACTAGGTCCTATTACTCATCAAAGTCAATGGTCACATTGTGAAGCATTGACCCTAACAAATCCCTTATATTTATTTCTACAACAATGCTAAACTAGACAAGTGAATCAAACTTAATGGGAAAGTGGGAGAAGGATTTTCTATATCTCCAAACTACAAAGCCAACTGTTCCCATTTTAAGCTGACTATCAGAAGCTGCCAGTCGGGAATCGTATATTGTTCTGACAGATGCTTTAAAACAGATCACATCTTATGCAACCGCCACTGACTTTTATGAAGCTATACAATGTATGTCAACCATTTAGTCATGCACATATATCCAGAGCTGTAAGGCAAAACCGACCCCGTGTGCTACAGAGTACATTACATTCATTTAAACATCTGGTCTCAACCCCAAATTTGCAACAGAGCTGCACGGATATGCAGCAAGTTTATCTAATAAAAAGTTGTTTTTTAAAAAAAATAACTGCAGGAAAAATTAGCGTGGAATTTTTCTCCCCATCTTTTTCTGAGTCAACTGAGACAGAGGCTATGTCTACACTACAGAGTTCTGCTGGCAGAAGTTTTGCTGGCAGATAGCTACCACTATAATTATATACGGTGGCAACTGTACACACAGCCATACTTTTGCTGGTAGAGTGCGTCCTCACTAGCACCACTTCCACCAACAAAAGAGGCAGTGTGGTGGAGCTAAGGCCTTGTACACACTACAAAGTTATTGCGCGATAAAGCCCTTTAATGCGCAATAACAAACAGAGCGTACACACACAACTTACAGTTATTCCGCGTTAAGTCCCTTCTTTTTGCGCAAAATGTAAACCACCTAAACGAGCGTGGTTGCTGCTAACGCGGAATAGTTGTTGCGCGATGGCCAGTGTGTGTACGCTTATCGCGCAATGTGAATATAACGGAAATGGCCCACAATTCAAATTCCATCCCTTCTGCACTTCCGCCTGTACTCTATCGTCGTGACGTCATTTTTCCCGACCTCCTCTTCTGTCCCGCGAATTTTTGAATTCACCACTCTCCCTTCTGCCTCGCTGTTCGGTGCTGCTGCCTCTGTGTGCTTCGCTCGCAATGTCGTCGCGCCGCAGCAAACGAGCTCCAGCCTGGACAGCAGCAGAGGTGATGGACTTGATCGGCATCTGGGGAGAGTCCGCCGTGCAGTCACAGTTACGTGGCAGCCGGAGGAATTTTGACATTTTCGGTCAAATATCCAAAGCCATGACCGAAAAGGGGTACGAGCGAGACACCCTGCAGTGCCGGGCAAAGGTGAAGGAGCTGCGGATAACATTTCACAGAGCCAGAGAGGCTAACCGGCGCTCTGGCTCCGCGCCAGCAACGTGCAAGTACTATAAGGAGCTGGAGGCGATCCTGGGCGGCGATCCCACAACCACCCCGAACTGCACGGTAGACACCTCGGAGACTGCACCCCAAACAGAGAAGGCAGCAGAAGGCGACGAGGCAATTGTGGACGAGGAATCAGAAGAAGAAGACTACGAGGACGGAGAGAACGGAGCCACTGACCCGGGGAGCCAGGAGTTATTTTCCACCCAGCCAGAAACAAGCTCCACTGATTCCTTCTCCACGCCTACCCAGGAATCATCAGAAGGCAGGTCTGGTAAGTCCCGTTCGCAATGTCCTCTATTCTAGGTGCTACAGCTCAGCGTAGACATGGTTTTTTTGCAAGGGGTTTTTGTTTTCGGTGTCCTCAGTTCTGTTCCTTACAGAACTGTAAAGGTGTTACTAGCATTACTTAAAAAGGTCATCGATGTATGCCTCGATTTCCAAGTAGTCGTTCCCTTTCAACTCACTGAACGCGTCATCCAAATATTTCCAGAGTCTTCTCTTGAAATTACATGGTAGAGCATTCCTTTGCCCTCCACCATTCAGGGACACTCTTCCTTTCAGACTCGCAAGCACTCCTGCGGGCAACATTGCTGCGCACAGTCCTGCAGCGTAAGGTCCCGGCTTGAAGTCGGCAACATGAAGGAGATGCATTCTCGCTTGCAGAGGCACTCTAAGCAGTGTGAGATCTGCCTCTATTTCAGCCATCTCGGGCACGGGATCAGAACTTGGTGTGGCAATAGTCAACTCTCCGTTGTCCTAGCTCTGCAACCCGTACCAAGCTTTGGGAAATCTGTTACCGCCCCCCCATAGGTCCCCTCTTGTGTATTGAAGGAATGTGTGGGGAGAACAACATCATTTGCTCCTGACCGTGGCGAGAACAATAGCGGCATTCTACATTTTTCATATCTGAACAGGAATGACCTTCGGTGGACAGTCTACAGCTGCAGCTGAGCGTCTGAGGAGGATAAGGCGGAGGCCTCGCAGGAGCAAGGAAGACGTCTTCCAGGAGCTCATGCAGTTCCATGAGGCTTCTGCGAGGGAGACAAGGCAATGGAGGAGGCAGTGCAGGCAGGACAGGAGACAGAGCAGTGCGAGGAGAGAGCAGCAGAAGGATGCCCTGATAGGCATCATGCAGGAGCAGACCAACCTCCTCAAGACCATGGTCGGTCTGCTACAGGCTCGCACCCCCCATCATCAGCCTCATATGCCTTTCAGTGCATCCACGCCACATTCCCCCCCCAGACAGTTTTTAGACCACCATGGACATCCATGGTGTAACCCTAACAGAACCCCTCCCCCAACATATGTAGTTGAGTCCCGCACCTACACCCACCTTTAGTCCCTACTCCCCTCAAACCCGAGTTTTGATCAATGTTAATTAAATAAAGTTGAATCCATGTTAAACTTAATCAGACTTTCTTTATTTGTTTCATTAATTTAACATTAACGGTTTTTGATTCAATGAATGTTTACAGGGGAAAAACACAAAATTTCTAAAGCTTAATTTTTAACAGTTGAAACATATAGGAAATGGTTAGTAACTATATTCAAAGGTACAATTTTAACCAACAGTACTAAAATGGGTTTTTAACGCATCCCTTATGCGAACTGCCCTTAGCTGCGCACCCCGGATACCCCTCGTGTCTGGTTGCTGGTAGGCATTTTCCAGACGTTGTGCCTCAGTGGTCCAAGAGTTCCTGAATCTCTCCCCCCGGCTTTCACATATATTGTGAAGAACACAGCAAGCCGAAATAACTAATGGGATCCTGTCCTCGTGGAGATCTAGCCTGCCATACAGCGCTCTCCAGCGCGCTTTTAAACGGCCAAAGGCACACTCCACAACCATTCTGCATCTACTTAACCGGTAATTGAAACGCTCCTTGTCAGGATCCAACTTCCCGGTGTACGGCTTCATGAGCCATGGCATCAGTGGGTAGGCGGGGTCCCCAAGTATCACCACTGGCATCTCTACACCGCCCACAATTATTTTCTCGTCTGGAAAAAATGTGCCAGCATCTAGCCTTCTGAATAGTCCAGAGTTTCTAAAGATGCGTGCATCGTGCACCTTTCCAGACCAGCCAGCATTAATGTCCATAAAGCGACCACGGTGGTCCACCAGTGCCTGTAGAACCATCGAAAAGTATCCTTTCCTGTTGATGTATTCAGAGGCAAGGTGGTCGGGAGCGAGAATAGGGATGTGAGTCCCATCTATTGCACCCCCACAGTTCGGGAAGCCCAACTCATTAAATCCTGCGATGATCTCCCTCACGTTTCCCGGGGTCACCATCCTCCTGAGCAGAATACGGTTGATGGCTCTGCATACTTGTGACAGTGCCACTCCAACGGTCGAGCGTCCAACCCCAAACTGGTTTGCGACCGAGCGGTAGCAGTCTGGAGTCGCCAGTTTCCAAAGTGCGATAGCCACACGCTTCTCCACGGTCATGGCGGGTCTCATCCTCGTGTCCTTGCATCGAAGGGCAGGGGCAAGCTCCTGGCATAGCTCCATAAATGTGGCTTTCCGCATTCTAAAGTTCTGTTGCCACTGATCATCATCCCACAGCTGAAGGACGATTCGTTCCCACCAGTCTGTGCTCGTCTGCCGGGACCAAACACGGCGGTTCAGGCTGTGTTGCTGGTCCGCGAAACTGATCAGAATGTCCGTTTGGTTTTCAATGCTGTCATCATCCGAGACCGAGTCATCCGTGTCATGCTCCGAATCATAGCCAAAGGCAAACCGCAACAGAATCTGGGCTGTGTTCACAATGCTGAAGGCAGCATTCAAGATCACAGCTGAATCCATGTCGATTCTGAAAAGGCAGTGCCGAGAAGAAGGTTGCTTCAATTTGAAATTCGCGCTCGTTGCTATTGGCAACCGCTGGGTAGCGTCAGTAGCGGAATGCACCACGGGAGATGATACTGGGGACTCTGGGATACGTACCCACAATCCCCTTCGCTTTCCTGGAGGACTGCGCTCAGAAGGGGGGGGGCTTTGTTCCGTTAGAGCAAGCATAGTGTGTACGCGATCTCGCGCAACAACAGCCACGGGAGAATTAATGCGGAAGAGGATTATTGCGCGTTAAAAATGGTAGTGTGTACATAGCCTAAGAGGTCAATTTCTCAGCTCTCTGCAGGGAACCCACAGGCTCCCTGCTGCCCCCCATCCTCACTGGCAGCGCTGCAGCCACCTAGGGCTTCCAGGTCCCTGTTGGACAGCAGAGGGGCGCGTCCCTCAAAGGGGCAGCCCCCGACCACCAGGGACCCAGGTAGTTGCCACCACACTAATGCTAGGAACCCAGGAGCCTCAGCAGCTGCCTCCCCTGCCACCAAGATCTAAGGAGCCCCAGCAGCAGGGGGCTGAATCCACCAGGGGCTGAATCCACCAGGGCTCCTCCTTCTCAGTGGTGGGGAGACAGTGGTGAAGCATTGGAATGGGCTATCTAGGGAGGTGGCAGAATCTCCATCTTTGGAGATTTTTAAGGCTCGGTTAGACAAAACCCTGGCTGGGGTGATTTAGTGGGAGTGGTCCTGCTTTTTAGCAGGGGGTTGGACTAGATGACCTCGTGAGGTCCCTTCCAACCCTATTATTCTATGATTCTATGCTGGGGAATCCCTGTCCCACCTTTGCCCTTTGTCAATTTCACTACCAATTGACAAGTATGACAGCTCCCCATCCCCTTAAGGAGGCATATATAATTTTTTTTTTAAAGTGTTATTTTCACAGTAATGAATAATTTGGACCTTTCCAGACTCCTGTGGAAAAAAATCAAGTGAAAAAAATCTCATTTGGAAATTAAACTTCCTCTATGGGCTTTTCTAAGCATAAAAATCAATTTAATAAGAAAATTTCAGCAATGAAGCTGAAATTAGAGGAATTTAAATCTAACGAGTATTCAACACCTGTATAACAGCATTGCACTATATTACCTGGCTGACAATTCAACTTCTTTCACTACATAAATTAAGACTGTATTACTGATCGTATTAATCATGGCCATTGTGTATTAGAGTTCAAGAATCCAAAGAGTATAATAAGTTATTGTATTAAAATTTTAGGTTTAATTAACACAGTTTGCCCTTCACTGTCTTCTCTTTTGTAGTTTACAACTTGCTTACACTGGAGGACATGAAATAAGGATACACTGGAGCTCAGGACTAGGCATGCAAGAGATGGTTTATTTAAAAGGTTTTTTTTTCCCCCCTATGATTCTTCTACCAGAACACTGGGAAGCAGAGATAATGGACTGTTTCCATGCAAGCTGACTAACAATTAGTTGGCTACAGCCAAATGGCTCTCTCTACAGTTTCAGAGATTTTTCAGTTCCCTTTTTATAAGCTTTCATACGTCAGCTTTCAGCTACATAAAACATACACCATTAACACTGAATACAACTGAATAATTACGTGCTGCGTAATTACTAAATCTGTAACATGATGGTTATCATTACCACACAGCAGTGTATCTGAACAGTTTATAATTGCCTGCATGATGGGGTGTTCTTGAGTTTGTTTTGTTTTTTAAATATTTAATGTACAGGAACTGTTCATGTTACCCTTTTCTCTTGAAATGTTTTGACATCCATGCTCATCACATGACAATGATGTTCTATTTAAAACTGCAGCTGTAGCCAAAAGGAAAGATTCGGTTTCCATTTTAAACACCATGGTTAAACTGGTGACGTGGAATAAACTACATAGTTGTTGTTCTGCAAACCTATTATCTTTAGATAGGAAAATTTCTATTTATGTCAATATAAAGTGAAAGTTGTCTAATAAAAATAGATCCTGTTTTACTTCAATGCTTCAGAAAATTACACAAAATTTAGAACTAAAAAGGAACTACTCCGTAAAACGAATTCTCCAGAAAGTTTGTTTCTCCAAGTATCAGAATTGCACATAGTTTATGAATGACAACTCATGGCAATCTCAGTCTTTCATAGTGATGAAATATGCACATTTCAAAGGTGGAGAAATTAGATTTTTAAAATCACCATACAAAAATAACCTCACCATGAAGTCTATACAATTTAAATATGCTACATATTGATTTGATACATAATGAATTGAAGAGGGTTACCGTATTTTTTGGACCATAAGACGCACCTGACCATAAGACGCACCGAGTTTTAGAGCAGGAAAACAAAGAAAAGGGAAGGCAAAGAAGAGAAAAGGAAGGAAAGAGAAAGGAAG
>ML685838.1:195484-294105 GCA_007922175.1 Pelusios castaneus
ATTGCTGCTCTTGTTCCCTGCTTCATCTTGGCCCATGAAATATACTCAACTATCTCCTCCCACTTTACGGAAGCCTACAGATCTCATTCAAGTCTGAGCCAGTTTCTCCCCACACCATCCTTTGAGGAAACCATTAATTCACCTTCATACTGAAGGTGTCATACTGAAAAGTGTCTAGAAGTTACAATGCCAGAACAGAAAAAGAGGTTACTCACCTCATGCAATAACTATGGCTCTTTGAGATGTGTCCCTCAACAGGTGTCCCACTTCAGGTTCACATGTGCCTCAAGCCCTGGATCAAACATTTCCCATTAGCACTGCTTCTTCAGCTTGTACACGTGCTCTATACAACCTCGTGCCATGCTCTGAGAGTACAAAGGATCGCATGGGTGAACCATTCTCAGTTCCTTCTCTATCCCAACATCCAACCAGGAACACTCTGAACCATAGGGGAAGGAGAGCAGGTAGTGGAGGACTCATGGAGAGACATTTTAGGAACCACCCTTAGTGCACAAAGCAAGTAATTTTTTCTTCTAATACTATCTCTATGGATGCACGTCAGGTGACTCACAAGCTAAATATGAGTCAGCAGTGTAATACTGTTAAGAAAAAAAAAGAAAGCGCCATTTTGGGGCGTATTAACAGGGGTATTAGGAGTAAGACATGAGAAGTGATTCTTCTACTCTACTCTACACTGATTAGGCCTCAATTTGAGTACTGTGTCCAGTTTTGGGCGCCTCATTTCAAAAAGGATATGGAGAAACCAGAGAAAGTCCAGAGAAGAGCAACAAAAATGATTACAGGTCTGGAACATTTGACCTATAAGGGAAGATTGAAAGAGCTGGGTTTGTTTAGTCTAGAAAAAAAGGAGACAGGGGGGATATGATAACAGTTTTCAAATACCTAAAAGGTTGTTATGGGGAAGGAGAAAAATTATTCTCCTTAATCACAGATGATAGGACAAGAAGCAAAGGGCTTAAATTACACCAAGTGAGGTTCAGCCTAGACATTAGAGAAAAAATCCTAACTGCCAGTCAGGGTGATTAAACACTGGATTAAGTTGCCTCGGCAGATTGTGGAATATCCTACATTGGAGGCTTTTAACAGAGGTTAGACAAACACCTGTCAGGGATAGTTTAATGGGGGTACTTTGTCCTGCCATGAGTGCAGGGAACTGGACTCGATGACCCACATGGTCCCTTCCAGTTTCTATGATTCTACAAGTAAAATGTCCAAAAGAGGTGATTCAAGAGTGAAATTGTGAGAAAGAAGACTATGTGTTAAGGGGCACTACAAGTTGAAATAACAGCATTATCTTATTTAATTTTTGGGCTGAGGTAATAAAAATTAAACACACACATGGTTAATTAGATAGGAAGAGCAGTAAGTAACTGATTTTTTTATTTTGTATAGTTTTTAAAAATGCCTCATCTAAGGTCCACTCATCAGCAAGGACATAACTTGTTTATTACAACATATAAAAAGGCAAGGTTTTTAGGCATTTGTCAGAGCTCTGATTAACCTCCCTGAAGTCACAACATGATGGGGAGGTATCTCCCAGGCCTCATCCTATTTTAAGTATTTTTGCCAACTATATTCTCGTTAGGATATACAGGATAACATATGGCTGTATTTGTATTTTGGATGTCACTAACACCAAATGGCCTTTAAACAAATAAAGGAATCCTTGTGTGAAAACCGAGTCATTGCAAACTTTAATAAGCTCACCAGGGAAATTACTTCCAAAACACTTTTGATGATGCATCAGTAAACATCTCAAATGCATGAGGAGCTATAAGTACCCCACTTAGTACATCTTAGAAACCAGCAACTAGGCCTGATACTGCCATCTGAGTTGGGCAACACTCTTATTGAGATGCCGAAGTAGTATACCAGGCTTGTGACCTTACTCAAAAGAATGATTTCTCCCCTCCTGCCCCCCCCAACCTAGCTCCACACATGCACACACTCATTCTTGGGGTGATCTCATCTACTTACGCAGCTCCCATTGAAGTTGCTAAGGGCACACTGCAAGACTAAGGTTTTGCCCTTAAAATGCTAAGAGGGAGAACATGCTTCACTTCTGCCAAGGCCTTGAATGCTAGAGTTTTAAAGTTAAGGCTGATTTCAGGTTTAGACTTAGTTTTCCAATTTAATTTGTTAAACCATTGCAATAGTGAACTGAAAGTGGATGAAAGTTGGAAATAGTTTCCCTAATAAGTTTATTAAAATTTACCAAGACACAGGGATTCCTTTATTAGTTTAAAGACTTCTTGCTGTGGTTACATCCAAAATACAATAGAGTGGATACCTTCAAAATCAATTATTTAGAATTTAGAACAGAAAATATTAGCCAGTAACTAAAATCCAAGGTGAATTACTGATTTACTGAATTAATGTTCACACCCAGGAGAAAACGTCGGGTTGTGGTGGTTGGTGACTCTCTTCTGAGGGGGACGGAAGCACCCATCTGTCACCCAGATAAGGCCTCTCGGGAGGTATGCTGCCTGCCAGGCGCCCGTATCCAAGACGTTACGGAGGGATTGTCGAGAATCATCCGTCCCTCTGACTACTACCCCATGCTACTCATCCATGTGGGAACCAATGATACTGCGAGAGGTGACCCTCTGCAGATCAAAAGTGACTACAGGGCTCTGCGAGCACAGGTGAAGGAGTTCGGTGCACAGGTGGTGTACTCCTCGATCCTTCCGGTCAAGGGTAGGGGCCCGAGCAGAGACAGATGCATCCTGGAGGTGAATGCCTGGCTGCGGAGATGGTGTTACCAGGAGGGCTTTGGCTTCCTCGACCATGGGGTGCTGTTTCAGGAAGAAGGACTGCTAGGCAGAGACGGACTCCACCTATCCAGGAAGGGAAAGAGCATATTTGGAAGCAGACTGGCTAACCTGGTAAGGAGGGCTTTAAAGTAGGTTCGAAGGGGGAAGGTGACCAAGGCCCACAGGTAAGTGAAACTGAGGGAAACCTGGGGGAAGGGATGGAACTTGGGGGATGCTGGTGCTGTAACAGCAGGAATAAAAGAGGGTAGTTGGAACTGGGGGGTGGGGTCAAATAATTGTTTTTTATTTCCTGATGAAGTCATAATACCTCAGGCGAGTGGGGAAGGAGGACACCGGGAGAAATTGCAAGGGGGAAGATGCGACAGGAGGGAGAATCGACAGGGCAAAGTAGGGCAATGGGCCCGGTATCTTAGGTGCCTATACACAAATGCGAGGAGCCTGGGAAACAACCAGGAAGAATTGGTAGTACTGGCACAGACAAGGAACTATGATATAATTGGAATAACAGAAACGTGGTGGGATAACTTGCATGACTGGAGCACTGCCATGGATGGATATAAATTGTTCAGGAAGGACAGGCAGGGAAAAAGGGGGGGAGGAGTAGCGTTATATGTAAAAGAGCTGTATGACTGCTCGGAGCTCCACTATCAAAGTGGAAACAAGATGGTTGAAAGTTTGTGGGTTAAGTTTAGGGGAGAATGCAACAAGGGGGATGTTGTGGTGGGTGTCTGCTACAGACCGCCAGACCAGAAAGAGGAGGTGGATGAGGCGTTCTATGGACAACTAACAGAAGTTTCCAGATCGTCGCAGGCCCTGGCTCTTATGGGGGACTTCAATTATCCTGATGTCTGCTGGGAAGATAATACAGCAGTGCACAGGCAATCCAGGAAGTTTTTGGAGAATATTGAGGACAACTTCCTAGTACAAATGCTGGAGGAACCAACTAGGGGCCTTGCACCTCTAGACCTATTGCTCACAAACAGAGAAGAATTGATCGGGGAAGTAGAAGTAAATGGCAACCTGGGAAGCAGCGACCATGAGATGGTAAAGTTCAGGATCCTGATCAATGGAAGGAAGGACAGAAGCAGAACACACACCCTGGACTTCAGAAAAGCAGATTTTGGATCCCTTAGGGAGCTGATGGGCAGGGTCCCATGGGAGGCTGATCTGAAGGGGAAAAGTGTCCAAGACAGCTGGCTGTATTTTAAAGAAACCCTGTTAAAGGCACAGGAAGATAACATTCCAATGTGCAGAAAGAACAGCAAATGTGGACGGCGACCAGCGTGGCTTAGCAGGGAACTCTGCGGGGAGCTGAAACATAAAAGGGAAGCTTACAAGAAGTGGAAGCTTGGACAGATGACAAGGGAGGCGTATCAAGATATTGCTCGGGACTGCAGGGATCAAATCAGAAAGGCCAAAGGACAATTGGAGTTGCAGCTAGCAAGAGATGTGAAGGATAACAGAAAGGGGTTCTATAAGTATATCAGCAACAAGAAAAGGATCAGAGGTGGTGTAGGTCCCTTACTGAATGGGGCAGGCATCCTCGTGGAGGATGATGCGGAAAAGGCTGAAGTACTCAATGCTTTTTTTACTTCAGTCTTCACAGGGCGGGCCAGCTCCCAGGCTACTACATGGGGTAACGCGGACTGGAGAGAAGAGTGGCCCTCGGTGATGGAAAGTCAGGTTAGGGAACACTTAATGAAATTGGATGTGCACAAGTCCATGGGGCCGGATGAACTGCATCCGAGGGTGCTGAGGGAGTTGGGGGAAGTGACTGCAGAGCCGCTGGCCATTATCTTTGAGAACTCGTGGCGAACGGGGGTGGTCCCGGAGGATTGGAAAAAGGCAAATATAGTACCTATCTTTAAGAAAAGGAAAAAGGAGGATCCGGGGAACTACAGACCTGTCAGCCTCACCTCAATCCCTGGGAAAATCATGGAGCAGGTCCTCAAGGAATCCATCCTGAAACACTTGGAGGAAAATAGAGTGATCAGGAACAGTCAACATGGATTCACCAAGGGCAAATCGTGCCTGACCAACCTGATTTCCTTCTATGATGAGATGACTAGATTTGTGGATGCGGGAAGAGCCGTTGACGTGATATACCTTGACTTTAGCAAGGCTTTTGATACGGTTTCCCACAACATTCTCGTTGGCAAGTTAAGGAAGTATGGGTTGGACGAGTGGACCGTAAGGTGGATCGAAAACTGGTTAGATCAACGGGCTCAGTGGGTAGGAATCAATGGCTCGATGTCTGGTTGGCAACCGGTAACGAGTGGAGTGCCCAAGGGGTCGGTCCTGGGGCTGGTTCTATTCAACATCTTCATTAATGATCTTTATGATGGAATAGACTGCATGCTTAGTAAGTTTGCGGATGACACCAAGTTGGGGGGAATGGTAGATACTCTGGAGGGCAGGGACAGGATCCAGAGAGACTTGGACAAATTGGAACACTGGGCCGAAAGAAACCTCATGAGGTTCAACAAAGACAAGTGCAAAGTCCTGCACTTAGGACGGAAAAATCCCACGCACTGCTACAGGCTGGGGACCGATCAGCTAAGTAGCAGCGCTGTAGAAAAGGACCTGGGGGTTATGGTGGACAGGAAGATGAATATGAGCCAACAGTGTGCCCTTTTTGCCAAAAAGGCCAATGGCATATTAGGCTGCATCAGTAGGAGTATTGCCAGCAGATCGAGGGATGTGATAATTTCCCTCTATTCGACACTGGTCAGGCCGCATCTGGAGTACTGTGTCCAGTTTTGGGCTCCCCACTACAGAAAGGATGCGGACAAATTAGAAAGAGTCCAGCGGAGAGCAACAAAAATGATTAGGGGGCTGGGGCACATGACTTATGAGGAGAGACTGAAGGAACTAGGATTATTTAGTCTACAGAAGAGAAGACTGAGGGGAGATTTGATAGCAACCTTCAACTACTTGAAGGGTTACTCCAAAGAGGAGGGAGCTAGGCTGTTCTCGAGGGTAACAGAGGACAGAACAAGGAGCAATGGTTTCAAATTACAGCTGGGGAGGTCAAGGTTGGATATTAGGAAAAACTTTCTCACTAGGAGGGTGGTGAAGCATTGGAATGGGCTATCTAGGGAGGTGGTAGAATCTTCATCTTTGGAGATTTTTAAGGCTCGGTTAGACAAAACCCTGGCTGGGATAATTTAGGGGGAGTGGTCCTGCTTTTTAGCAGGGGGTTGGACTAGATGACCTCGTGAGGTCCCTTCCAACCCTATTATTCTATGATTCTATGAATGTTAATTTTGACGTTATGGAGCAGTTGGAAATATCAAGCTGACATATTTTAGCCATTTTGTAATTAAACATCAGCAAAAGAACTGGCAACTCCTGACACAAAAGACGATCTGTAGAAGAAATTTTCTTTCTGCTCCAAGATTATACCAGCTCCCTCAGCTGCATTAATTCTGATGGGAAAAGGAACTGAAGTCTGCATACATCCATATCTCAAAACAACTAAAACATTGGCTCACTCTTTTTCCTGCTAGCTGGGGGCTCAACAGCTGAACTAATCAGAGTACTAAGCCTTCTGAGGTCGTGGTTAGGGCAACCTCACCAGAAAGTTCAGCTCTTTTTCACCTGCTGGTTAGAACAAAAGCATAGTAGAAGGGGACTGGACTAGTTCAGGAAAATTATTTCTATGAGACATCTGGCCTGTATTACATACAAGAGTAGAATACTATTTCACAATCTAACACACAAAGCAATGTTGCAGATTTTTCGTAGCAGCTTCAAAAGAAAAAGACAGAAACAAGTAACCAAACGTACTCAATATCTTGCAGTGGTATGGTTAAAGGTCAATATTTAAAAGTCACTTCTCTAAAAAAAGAAGATTTGAGGCATTCTTCAGTCACTTTCTATTTATATATAGGACATAGGACACTTGTTTTATTTATCCCACCTAACACAGATGTACACATTAAAAAGGACTGCTTAATAACATTCCTTAGACAAAGAATACCGGTACTTAGATTCTAGTCATTCCTTAGTTTTAAAGACTAATATTAAATCTGAACATCCCTATTTGAATTAAAAGTTGCATAACATCTGGTGTCATATCTATTAAAGCCTGAAAAAGAGTCTACATATCTGAAATAGTTGAGCAGACAATCCACCCAAAATAGTATTATCTTGGAAAAAGGCTGACCATACAATCCCTCTGTGCTGAGTAGTTGCCAATCATTGAGTTCTTTGGACAAAGACATTTAATTGAACCATAATCTGTCAGTCTTTAAAAGTGCCACAGGACTGTTGTCTTCCAGAATTGTAATGACTGCAGCCAAAGGTTACAAAATGAAAAGTGGTGCATTATAGATATTTTAAGACTTCTGTACATAAACAGTTCTTTTTACTCTTTATTGTATGGTTTCTGAAAGTTCTGCAAAGTTTCAGTACTCAGTTCTGGGAGTTAATGTCTATATAGATTAATAGTCTGTATAAAGCAAAACCAAGACACAAAAAACAAGAAAAAAAACAAACGCTTAAAAATAAATGCTTCATGATAATACGCATAACTCTTCGCTATAATGCTAGCTTCCGTATGAGATATAAATCATTTTCTTTGCTTATTTTAAAAGTTGTTACTTCGAGTACAAAATTTTAAAAACTAACATGTCACAGCTTGTTAAATTCCATCACCTAATATGAAAGAAAGAAGATTGGCAGTTAGAGACTGCCCAGAAAAATATCCTATTACAGGATTAAATAATTGAGCAGCACCTCCTTTCTTGCAATCCATTGACAACTAAAAGATTTACACAATTACATGCTGCTCTCATTTGGCCAATCATTTTAGTTTGTGATGGAAAACCAAAAGCCCCAACCAATAAATAAAAAAGTCAACGCGTCTTCTCCATACACTACTGCAATAGGCTCCATCTGTTTCTCAGTTTTCAATGGACACACTAAAAGCAGATTCCCTAAACAAGTTATAAACAATAGCTTAGTTATTTCATTGATATGATGAGTAGGAGTAAATTAAAGCTTTGCTTCATGATTCTACAATAAACAATTTATACTATTGTGTAATATATACTCATTCACTCATAAGAATCCCAGAGTATTTTATTGCTAGAGATCCCAAATTTCAAAGACGGATATACAATCACATGCCTGATTTCCATACGCTGCACTTACACAGTTGGCCACTTGTGTAGATTTTTTTTTTTTCCTACAATCCATACATATGAATAAGCACAAAATACCTACTGTATTTATATAATGCAATAATGGTAACATATATAGCGCTAGCAGGCGAAGTTATCTGCACTAGCCACTGCACATGACACCTCAGATTAAGGGGAAAAAAATTGTCACTGCCAACAGCATAGCATGTCTGTCACTATACTTTATATGGGTTTGCAAATTAAAATCCCTCACCCCTCCTTCCATGTCTTCCTTTTACAGGACCGCAGTGAATAGGGAAAAACTGTGGCAGGGAGAGAAGAGTGGAGTTCTCATTTCCCCATTGTGAAAGTCCACAGAAAAAGCCATGAAAATACTGTGCATGTTGCCTGGAAGCAGAGTGCATGTTATGGCTGAACTAAAACCTGTTAAATAATTGGATTAACTAGCACTAGATACCTCATATTACAATTTCACTCCTGTATTTTATTTTTATTTTCTTAAAGAGACAAGAAAACTAGTAGCTAGCTGAAATCAAGCATACACATTTTAAGGAGAAAGGACTTTTTTCCCCAGAATGAATTCAAGAGAAGTCATATTGGTTCTTGCTTTGTTTTCAGAGGCATCTTTCGTAAGGAGTTTTAAATCTTATTTTTGTAGTCAAAAAGCACATTTTCTTTGCAGATCCACCAAGAGCAAGTACATTCTGATGGAAAAGTTAGCTTAGCTTTTTATACTATCCCTCAGATGAGGGTAATTTCAGATCTATAAGATCTTTACACTTATTTTTAAATAACTTGTGTTAGCAAGAGAATACTCATTCAAGTTCACTCTTCAAATACCCACATTGAAATTCTGACGTTATTTCTCATGGATTTTATATAAAAAAAAGATTTAGTTTGACATTAAGAGGTGACAGACAAATGTTTTTACTTTGCCTGGTAAAAAGACATCCCTTTCCAATCAGTTCACTTGGTATGCAACCTCGGCACTAATGACAAGATAGCTATGAAAAAGCCCGATGAATCCTTATTTCCAAATGTCTGCTGCTGGTGTGAAGGAGAACCTGAGTGTGAGCAATGCAGTCAGGTACTTGTAAAGAAGTTCTTTAATGCTGGTACATTAGAGAGGCAGAACAGGTAGAATGTAACATTTACTATTCTTTCAGCCTGTCAACAGTCATAGAGCTAGCCATCTTTTTCATGTGGATCCTAGCGAGGACCTCAGTATCTTAGGATAGTTCAGTTTTTTAAACTAAACCAAACCACTGCACATTTATGAAAACTCTACTGTTAATTTTGGGGTGGGAATAGCTGCACGTTGTCCCCCTCCCTGACCCTATATGAACTATATTACAGGTCTGTACTACTTAACAGTATTCTTTTAAGATGTCAGATACATGTTCTTCTATGAGATTGTATACATAAACACTTCACTGTTATGCTATTGCAACAGATCTAAGACCCAAACCAGACTAGGATGACACTGGCCCTGATAGTTTTCTGAGCTTAATGAAGTAAAAAGACTGAAGGAAGAAACCTAAAAGGTGAGAAGGACACTGGTTCTTTTATATAATATAAACAACTCTAGGTTTCTTTTAGTTTGTTTTAAATTTATAAGTATAGAAAGTATTTATTTTCATAGGCAAATACAAATTAAAGCCATTTCAGAGAAAACTATGGTCAGTCAAACAGTAAGACTTCATGTGCATAACTGAAAATAAGGAACCCACTTTTTATGTTAGAATACATTAACACTGTACACCAAACAATGATACCAGTAATAGTAATCAAACAAGTCAGTTTCCTTATTAGAGACTTTTGTAGCTGGATTCTATGCTAGTCACTAACATTGACAAGTATGTATAAAGGATGCTGTGTTTCCTTTGGCATCAAAAATTTTTCTAACAGAGTATGTTTTTAATATCTAATTCAGAAAGTTTAGAAGCAGTGTACTGACTTTCTACTACATACTCATTCTTTGGTTTGGGTTTTTTTTTTTTGCAAAAAGGAGTCCTGTCCAAATTTCCACTTTAAATTGGCCATTGGTCTCCATCAAAAAAGATATAGGCAGATCTCAGGATGAAATGATAGTGATTGTTAACTCTTGTTATGAGTCTCTTACATTATATCAGGAATACACTGACATAGGACACTCCTAATAATGCAGGAATTAGTTACTGGCTACAGTATGGTTAGAAAAAGTCATTTTTGAAGGAAGAAGTATGTGGGAAGCTACTTTTATAGTGTGGATTAGGCTAATTCATTTTATTCTATTTCAATGTCTCTACATTTGATAGAATCATTCATTCCCAAATACTTTCACTTGGACTCATTAGGCCTGAGCATCTGCTTATTGCACCCATAAGAAATTTAATAGCAAAAAACCTTTTTTTAAGATGTGGAACAAGGTATTACTGCTGTTATCTATTGAAGTTCAATGTTGTTTTAGGGTATCATAAAAATCTAATTTAATGTACTGTTTATTCGTAGCACCATCGCAAGACGAGGAGGAAAGTGAAGTTATCACCATATTCCCTTTAATTAAAGGGATGACAGGTCTCATAAGCAGACCAAGATCAAAAAAGGAATTCTCATCTACACTGACAAAAACCTCCGATAGATATTTTAAACATACTAGGAACATTATTTTCCTTATTATGCCTTTACGCACACGCACGTACCCATGTTTTCCTATACCCATTGTTTTATTATGGACATCTCATCTTCTTCATAGCAAGGAGTCAGTTTCCTTATTAAAATATCTCATTTTAAAAATCTACTTTTTTGTTTACAATGGAATCTTTCTTACATTTTATTGTGATACTGTATTATCTCACTCACCTTGCCTCTACATCTTAGAGGGCCAACTTCTGTTGGAGAGAGAGACATGCTTTTGAATAACACAGAACTCTTCTTCAGGTCTGAGAAAGGTAATCAGTGTGACAGCTAAAACAAGATGTAAGAGAGAGAGATTCTAAAACTACTTATGCTAAACTAGTATTTAGCTGTGACACGTTAAGTACATTTCCCAGATTCAAAAAAGATCTCTGTGTAGTTCAAAAGTCTCTCTCTCTCTCTCACCAACAGAAGTTGATCCAATAAGAGATATTACCTTCTATCTCACCCACCTTGTCTCTTTAATATCCTTCCCCTGACACAGCTACTACAACACAGCATGAATTGTTATACTGCAGGGTATAAAAATATTAAGCTGCAGTACATTTTGGACAAATGCTATCTTCAAATTAAGTAGTTAAGATGCAAAGTTTAAAATACCACTATCTTGTGAAATTTAGGGAAGAGAATGAAACAATTAGAACTGAGTCTTGCCTTTTATGCCCTAGGCCAGGGATCAATATTTATTAGGATGAATTCATTTTAAAGCCCTGTCATTCTGAGGCTGACAGTTTAATAGCTGCTTTGGCATCTATCTGAAAGAAGCAGGCTTGAATTTACTGTTTGTCCACCTCAGGACATAGGAGAAAAGTTGTCATTCACTCTCTTTGGTATAAAGTTCAATAGGGCACAGAAACAAATACTGAATTTTCATGCTCTTCAGGATACATCTCACATCAAGCATATTGCTCCTTTTCTGACCCCCAACTGGGGATTAAGCTCCAACATAAACTTGAATCCTTTCTCCATTTTCTCACCCACTATCAAAGGAGATTTTCCTCCAGCCTCAAAACTGATTTTGTAGTTTCTTGGCCTGAAATCACCTTCATGTTACATTACACCACCTCCAGCATTCAACACATTAAAGGTCTCTAATTACCTGGCATTTTAAGTGAGCTAAATTGCCAATGAATTACCTATAGGATAAAAATATTAATTGGATATTATGGCACTGGATCTATTTCCTATTTGATAAATAAGCACTCAACCTGAACTAACCTTAAAGACAGCACTGAGGAACTAAGCAAAGTAAGATGTTGCATTATGATGGCAAATTTTATTTAAAAAGACAGCTTATTTATAAACACATTGTTTACAAAACAAATCACTCAATTGCTGGAGCTTATCTTCCCTAAAAGCCTGACAAGATATTATGAAATCTAAACTATGTAGTTTACTCCACTTGATTACTAAGATATCTGCAACAAGAGATGGCTAGAGACTCTCTCACACACACCCTTCAGCTAGAGTCATTTAAACATCCTAGATTAAAAGCACCTTGATTAGGTTGTCTCCACAAGAATTGCACACACATTCATATGCACAAAAATAGCCTCTTTAGGTTTAAATGGAGGCAGCGTGTCCTACAAAGGCTATCCTTAGCTAAAGGGAACACATAGGTCATGTAATTCCAGATGATGTTGGAATGCTGACTCATCTGGCAGCTTACCAATAAGCCCCATGATTTAGTGAAGTGTCTGTACTTCACTGCTGATCCCAAATGAACCCTATGGGGCAAGGGGAAGGGGATTGTTATCACTTCTGTTCAGTGCCTTTTTGTTTAAAAAGAAAAGGGGGGGGGTGCCACTACTCAGCCAGGGACCTGGGGGCTGCATTGCTGTGAAAGAGGTGCTGGTACTTAGTACCCCTGAGTACCATCACAAAAAAAGCCCTGTTTCTGTTCAAAATCCACTAGACAAAAATAAAAATAAAATAAAATTATGGTACTATTGAGAGAGAAAAGCTACCCTCTTCCAATATCTGATTCATATTTTGAATTCCCAACTGTAACTCAGTTCTGCTAAGGCCACAGTTCAGCAAGGCACTTACAGATGTGCTTCACAGCACATGAATTGTGACCTCAACTGGATTTTTATGCTTGAAGTTAAGCATGTGCTTAATTACTTTGTTGGATTGGGGACAAAGATTTGTGTCACTCAAGTAACTACCCTTCTGCTGGAAGTCAGTGATTTACTGCAGTCTTTAATACAGAGATGGGAACTCTCTCACTGTTATATACCCCCATTTTTTCATTTATACCCCCCCCCCACACACACACACACACCCTAAACACACACACTACAGATAAAGAAGAAAATCTATACACTTGTAGAATAATGTGTTTTCATCCCTTTAGCAGCTGCTGGTGTTTAATTTACACTACAACCCAGGCAATTTTTCATGTATGAACAAGGCAGAGTATGTTGCTGTGCACTCCCTTCTCATCCCATAATGGCCAACAAGCCACTTCACTTGCCAGTAAATCATAACCAAGGAAGGGAGCTTTCACTGTGGACCAGACATGTAATCAAATTAATGTCCAAACTGCTGGCTTTGGGGTATTTTTCCAATACCAAAAATCTAATTAAAAATGCCAGGGGTAATTTACATTATTTTAATACAATAAGATGTATTACTCTTATTACTATGTTTTTATTGTCTCATTACACCCTTTATAGTGAGAAGCAAATGGTCCAACTAGAACCTTGATCCATTTATGTAATAACATTTTTTCTATTGCTGTAGCACACAGAGGCCCCAGTTGAGGCTCTAGGACACACTCTGGTAGGTGCTACACACAGTCTTTAGAGACAGTCATAACACCAAAGGCTTACAATCATAGTATAGGACAAGAGAAAGCAGATGGATGCAACAAATAACCAGAGGAAGGTCAAGGTAACGGTGAGACAAGTTTGGCATGATAAACAGTACATTGATTGCTTAGCCATATAATTTTGTTTAGTGGGGTATGTTTGGGAAAAAGAATGGCAGGATGTTTTACGTTGTTACTGTAAACATCATTACTGGGTTAAGTATTTTCCTTTTATATGACTGGTTATAAACTGAATTGCAAAATGTGTTGTTATACTAGTAATGTAACTACTCAACCACATTGCTGGAAATGGACTATTTTAAAACTTGAGTTACTCCAACGTCTCTTTAACAAGAGAGCTAAAGACAATATTTTTAAAAGAATTTGAGTCATTTAATTTTAAAATGTCCCTTACAAATTCTTCAGATTTTTCAATTACATACCTCTTGCCCTTGACCTGACATCAAAATACCCCTCCCTCCGTAGGAAGAGTTGCTTAGTGGTGTTAGAACTGGTCAACTGAAGATACTAGATTAACCCATGAAATGAAATATCAAAAAATTACAGTATATTATTTACATTCACCCATGAACAGTCTTCATTTTGTCTTCCTACTGTGAAACAGTTTATGTAGAAATTAGTCAGTTAAATCATACCTATGGTGAGAAACTGCTCTAAAATGACAGTGTTAGCTAGCAAGTTATTTTTAGAAACAGGAATAAGAAACTACAAGTTTAAAGTGTTAAAACCTCAAAAGCTCATTTGCAAGTCAGAGATTTAGTACATACACCTTCAGTGCTGAGATGCCACTTAAACCAGGAGTTTTCTACTGAAACTAGCAGACTTTAGATGTGCAACTGAAGTCTAATCTTTTAGCCAATAAATTCTAAATTAAAGTTCCCAATATAACCTTTGCTGTGTCTCATGCACAGGCTCTTTCACTACATAATTTACATTAATACAAAGGGACAGATGAATTCTTTTGAATCTTAGATAAATGCATTTGAGACAAGAGAATTACATTCAAATTGTGCTAGTCTTACAAAAAAATACAAAAAAAACCCCTTTATCATTATCAAGGAGTATGTCATGATCTGTTATATAATTCAAATCCTTACTGCAGTGCATGCTTACCATCTGGCAGACTTAAGCTTCTCACAGCTACCTTACTCCCTGGTCCTGCACCTGTTTACATACGTGTATCTTTACTCAGGTACATAGTAATCCCATTAATGTCACTGAGATGAGTAGTTGTTATACACATGCATAACATCGCAGAATCAGAACTCTACTTTGGAATTTCATGGAATTAAACCTCAGCCTTAAAACTGTGGTAGGTTTAATGCTTTGGTAAGTTTTTACCTTATAAAAATTGAGTGTTCACTGTCTAATTATTTGTTCCCAAAATCTCACCCACCTTTATTTGAATGTACAATTGTGAAATATAATTGAAAAGGCATTCTGTTAACTTCCCAAAATAGGCAACTCAATGTTAAGAAGTATCAATAACCTCAGGTCCAAAAGTCATTATTTCTGAAAATTAAAATTAATCTCTAGAAACCTGCAGTACATTTTGTCACTTTTACACTAGGATATTCCCTCCTGGATTCTGTGAAAGTTTTCAATGAAATCCTGCAAGAATAATAAAAGAAAATATTCCTTATTTCACTCATTTTCCTTTTAAAATCTTCCAATTTCCCCTCATCCCCACAAGATTTTATGACTCTAGTCAAGTTTTCAAATTCCCCTAGATTTTTTTATTTTATTGTATTCTGTATTTAAATTGGGAACAAGGGGGAGGGAGGTCACATTTGATAGAACATTCAGTTATTTTTACATTTGCAATGTCATTTTAAGGGAGTCCCAGCACACTAGATAAAGCACAGACATTGTATCTTTATAATATACTGACCAGCAGTGAATAAATGCTGACTTTTTGTTTACAAGTTTCAAAGGGTTAGCTGTGTTAGTCTAGTTCAGCAAAACAAATGGAGTCCTATGGTACTCTTATAGACTAACAAATGTATTTATCCCATGAGCCTTTGTGGGAGAAAATCCCACAGAACTTCCCCATCTTCAAGCGTCTGACAAAGTGGGATTTTCTCCCACAAAAGCTCATGGGATAAATAAATTTGTTAGTCTTTAAAAATGCCACAGGACTCCTTGTTTGTTTTGACTTTTCATTTGTTTGTTTTCATCACTAAGATTCAGGGATAAACTACTCTTTTTTAATCCTTTCTGCACTGGCCTTCAAATTTGAAAATAAAATGGTTCCAGAGAAACCAGTTTCTAACAAAAATTGACCATCCTCCACACTGGCTGGACACCAGTTTGGGTTGGGTTTTTTGTTTGTTTGTTTGATTGAAAGGACACTTCCAACCACTTTCTTCCCAAAAGAGGGGAAATAGAAGAGGAGGAACTTATGGTAATACTCCCCCTCAAATGTATCTCTTTTTCTGTTTGAAGCCAAATGCCAGGAGACTTCAAATACAGCAAGATTCCAGATTCACCCACCTTAGGGACAACCTCTTCAGTTTTCCCTGTCCTCCCTCCTCCTAACTCAGCCCTGCAATGAAATACACCCTCCCATCTTCCAAACACACAATTTACTTTGATTTTCCTGCAAGTAGCAAAAAACCCAAAACCTTGCAAAGGGCCGGGAACAGAAACCCACTGATTCGTACCAGAGGGTACAAAGGTAGCTTTCCTGCTCTTTGGACCCAAACCACTGCTAAATGCACACGTTTCCGACTGGCTACATCTTCCCAGCAACCTCCCAAGGCCGAGCCACAGGCACTGAAACGCAGGGCTAAAGTCCACGCGGTGATAAGATTACAGCAGCAAGAGAAATGGTATCTACTCCCTCGGGGACATAACCAGCCCAGGCCGCTGCGGCTGGGCTCTGTAGAGCATCGTCCCTGGCAGCGGGCGGGGGGAAGCAGGACACCGCTGCAGAGAGCGGGGGATGCACTCGGGCTTTGCATCCAGCTGGTTTGTAGCGCCGCAATCGGCGGCCGGGGCCCGGGTGGGCGGGAAGAGCTCTAGCGATGCGAGGAGAAAGGGCCATAGGAGATTGCAGAGGCAACCCCCACCCCTTTAGCAGCCCCATGGGAGTGCCTCTCCGAGGTCAGCCGCCTAGGAACGCCATCGAGACGCCGAGCAGTCGGGAGGCGCTGGGAGCAGCGCGCCAGCCAGGCCAGCGGGGCGCACATCAGCGGCGTCCCAGGGCGCCCTGCTCTTGCCGAGGTATTAATAGCCGCCGCCAAGCTGCCGCGTGCAAACACAGCGCACAGCGGGCCGGGACGCAGCCAGGGAGGACCCGCCAGAAAGCTGCGGGGACTGGGGGGGCGGAAAAAGGCAAGGGGCGGCCCCCTCCCCGCTTACCGGCCAGCTCGTCGGGCTCCAGCCCGCTATCCGCGTCGGTCCCGCACAGCACGAAGTAGTGAGCGAAGCGGCAGGGCGCCGAGCCGGGCCCGGGGGCAGCGCTCCCGCTCATCCCTGCTGTTGCGACCGCGCTGCACTAGGCTGGCCCCGGGAGCGGGCCGGGCTCTCGCGCTCCTCCTGCTGCCGCTGGTCACAGCAGCAGCGTCTCCATCCCGAGCCGCCGCCGGCGGGGGAGTTGCTGCTGCAGCAAGCGCGTCTCGCGCCTCTCTCGCGCTTCTGCAGGTCCCCGCCGGGCACGAGAGCGCAGCCGAGAGCTCGCGCTACGTCGGTAGCAAAGGCAATGCTCCAGTTTGGCCGGCTCCTGACCGCTGTCAGCTACCGAAGAAGGGCGGGGCTGAGCGTCTGCCGCTGCCGCCAATCACAGCGAGGGGAAGGGGCGGGTACAAGGTTGCTACAGCCCCGCCCCACGCGGGCTATTTAAATTACTGAACGGGCGTGAGGGGAGGATGTGAGTGACGGGGAATCTCTGCAGTGACTCTGCTTTCTTCCTCCATCCACTGTAACAGCCCAATGTTGCTGCATGGACTATGCACATCACGGTTAATTCACATTACAGCACCACCCCAAGGATCGGTTATCTCTTACAGCACGAATCTAGTCCAAACCAGATTGGGGTGGAGATCTAAAGGTCCAGTTTGCTCCCTGCTTTTGCAGCCCTGGAGCCTGCTTCTGGCTGCACAGTTGTGCCCAACAAGTCTCAGCTTTCATTTTAGAAAAGGTCTATGAGAGGATCTCATGCTGGGGAAGATAATATTGGTAATCTTTGCAGCAAGTGCCATTCAGCCAAACGAGCTATTGGATTTTTTTTTTTTAAAGTTGCCAACTGATTTAGAAACTGAAGAGTGTATCAGACCTTTAGATCCATAGGTAGCGGTGCAGTCATTACCGGGTTAACAGAAGGATTCTAGGCTGATTAACTGCAGTGAAGAAAACCCAGTTGGCATAGAGCGTCTTCAAGAGAGGTACTGCACTGGAACAACTCTATCAACACATCTGTGCTGACATGTCCCAAAACACTCTAAAAATATAAGGCAGAACGGAACAGATTCATTTGGATTCTGTTAGTATTTACTGTAAAATCCATAAACTGTTTATCAAAGCTGTGGCCAATATAAAAATATTTCTGACCAGACTCTGTCAAAAATCAGTAGGTGGCTGCTAAACTACCAATTCTCCTTCACTTGGCACCTATAAGGCATATAAGCAAGAGATCCACAAAAACATTAGCCACCTCTATACGCTTCACCACCTCCTCCTAAGAGGTAATCTTTGCAAGTCCCTATAACCCATTTTTTTCTACTGTCATTGCCAAAGGAGTAATTAAGAAACCTGACTCTATTCTGCACAGTCCTTTCCTAAAAACACTTCAAGACTATGCTGTTCCATTATCTGTAGCTTTGTTGTTGTAGTGTGACCATGTTGACACCAGGATAGTAGAGGGACAAGGAGGGTGAGGTAATATCTTTGGGGTTGGGGGAGAATCACATCCTGAAAGAACTCTTTCCCAACCCCTCTCTTATGGTTTTCAAACAACCCTCCCCCAACTCACCATGCTGATCACCAGAAGCATGCACCCCGTAAACCAGGACCCACCAATTCAAAGCAGCACCAGATTATGCCATAACAACAGATGCAAAACCAGCAGACATATCTCCTCTACTACAAACACCTTTCGCAACATGATCACTCCAAATCTGAGCTGCCAGTCCTTGTCCTCAAAGAAAACCTTCACAACACCTTCAAAGGGAGCCTGATGGCTTATATTCATAACTTTGCTAGACACTAAAAATCATGGTCTGAACCCTGGTCCTTATTACAGAGTTTGATCAACATAACACAGCTTATATTGACCTATGTCAGCCTATGATGCACTGCAGACTTGCTGCCGCTGATGTAACCGCCCGACTACACCGACATCATAACTTCGCCTCCATGAGAGGTGTAGGGTTTATGTCAGTGTAGTTAAGACAATGTTCCTTACATCCACTGTTGGCTGTCTTGGCAATTTTACAGCTCTGCTGGAGCCATGAAATTAACAAGAAAGCTGGCTCCCCAAAGGGCTGCTGCTGGATCTCCACTCCAAACCATGCTGCTACCAGGATCCTAACTTGGTCTGTTGACATCCCCTCCCCCCAAGATCCTAGATCCCCACTCCCAGAAGGGAACCCAGCTCCACCGAGGCTCCTGGCTATGCTGGTAGCAAGGCAGTCAGACTGTGGATGAAGATCTCCCTGCCAGAGGTGAGAAGCCTTGGGTGGCTTTCCCTCCTCATCCCCCTGCTGCAGGATGGGAATGGGAAGGCAAGTAGCCCAGGGTGGGCAGCTGGACTCCTAGTTGGGAGCTCCTCATACTACCCTTCTTTAGTTGGTAGAAAAGCTCTTGATGAGGATGTGCACCACTAACAAAGGGTAGTGTGGCCATAACCACTCTGTGTAAATCGAGCTAACCTAGGTCTATTTAAGATTGCAGTGTAGACATACCCTTAATAACAACACTGAATGTATGGCTTTTTACAACTATCTGTTACCTACTAAGCCCCACCCCACCACTTTTTTCCCTCCTATGATTGCAGAGGTATTAACTGGCCATTTCACCTTGAATGGTCTCTTACAATATGTGGGTTAACTACTTACGCTAAACAATCTGTTCCACTTTCTGTTTAGCTGTGACACTCTGAATATCTTTCCCAGAGCTGAAGAAGAGTTCTGACTAGCTTAAGAGCTTGTCTCTTTCACCAACAGAAGTTGGTCCAGTAGAAGGTATTACTTCACCCACCTAATGGCACAGTAGTCTCCAGTCCCTCTGTATATAGGATTTACTAAAGTCAATTCTAAAAGACAGTCATCTGGGGTGGTTTGTAGTAGGTTTTTGATCAGCACTCAGCAGCCCAACAGTGGAGGAAAGGAAGGGAAGAATATCATCCATATGGGGGAAAAAAGAGGGATTTACTGTATGCCAGTACAGTGTAATCATCCAAACTAAAATATGGGTAAGATGCTATCGTCAAAGCCCCTGCTTTGAAGAACTGTGAATTTTTTTTAAAATTCTCTTTTATTTTGTACAAATTTAGAAACAAAATTAATTATGAAGTTGCAATCATCATGTATGTGGTAGAATGATAATATAGCTAGGTACAGCTGACAAAAGACTACATTTAAAAATGATGATAGACCACCTGTGGGATTGCACTGATAATAAATTACATTTGAGGTCTATTAATAACATTTTATTTGAATATGCATTTTTGTTTAATTTCTCTCTCTTACCTTGGTTTTTATAGTATGCTCATCACTGTAGCATTTGAATGCCTTACAAATTTAGACAATTTTCACATTTTGTCATAAGTCTTGAGATATTTGATATTTTTCTTACAGTCTCAGTTCCTATAGTCCTGTGATTGTCTGAAAGGCTTAGCTTTCATATATATAGAAATATATATATATAATATGTATCTATCTATATCTATATCACTATATATCGATATATATATAACGTTTTTTTTATATCTTATGGTTGTGGAGACAATCTTGAACATGTGAATTCCAACAGTGAAGGCAAATATCAAGGATAAAAAAGAAGTATTATTTTTTTAAAATCTCATGATTTTTCTAAGCCAATCGCTTGGAATGAAGTATTCCCTCTGCCTTGTATATTGGACAGACAGGACAGTCTCTGCGCCAAAGAATCAATGGACACAAATCTGACATCAGAAATTGCAACACTGCAAAACCTGTAGGGGAACACTTCAATCTCCCTGCTCACTCCCTTGACGACTTGTTAATAGCTGTGTTGAAACAGATGAATAACAAATCACAGCTTCAAAGAGAGTCTGCAGAACTCGAACTTATATGCAAATTTGACTCAGTTGTCTTGGGGTTAAACAGGGACTAAGGATTTTTCTCCCATTACAACAAGTGATTTGACCTCCCCCTCCTCTATGTGCTGTTCCCCAGTGTTTTGAATCCTAACACCTATTTTGATTTGCTGTTACAGCCTGACCTGATGCTATGTCATACACTCCCCTGCATTTAATTTCCTCCCACTCTGTAACTTTCCTATCTTCAAAGCGTCTGACGAAGTGGGATTTTCTCCCACGAAAGCTCATGCGATAAATAAATCTGTTAGTCTTTAAAAGTGCCACAGGACTCTGTTGTCTTTCTACAATAGACTAACACGGCTACCCCTTTGGAATAGGACTTCTTGCTAGCTTATGCCCAGTTTTACTTTTCTGTATTCTTCCCTGGGCTTGATTCTCCATTGATTTGCACTATGTGTTGTCACTTACGCCTGTGCACAGTGGCCATTTGACACAATCAAATCACTAGTAGCATTTTATCTCCACTTTGCATGGGCATAAATGACTGCACCTAAGGTAAGGCAATAGGGAACCAAGCCCAGGGAAGAACACCATATGTCATGGAACCCTCCCCCCAATCCACATACTTGTAGTGCCATCTCTGTCCTACTACCAGTTTCTCTTATTTGTGAGAAGTCAGAGGGGAAGATTTTGGCTGAGGAGGTTTGCTCTTTTCCCCAATTAGTTCTGTTTTCTGTTAGCAATGATTATTCTCAGAAGTTTCAAGATACTATAGCTTCTTGTTTTCATTATGTGCATTTTCCTTAGTCTCACTGTAAATCTTACTTTTCAAAATCTGTCACTTTAAACTGGGTCAAATGCTAACATCACTTTTCAGTTTTCCTCTTAGGGTTTGTCATAAAGAATCAGACTATTACTCTGTCAGGCCCTGTATCCTACTTCTGGCAGTGGCCAATGCTTCAGAGAAAGGTTTTTTAAAATGTGCTGTTATAAAGATATAGTATATATTACTTGTCAGTGATTCTGCTGCCTCACCTTTAATTTGCTTCAGAATCCTTCAATGAAAGAAATCAGTTCCTGGTGATATACTGCTCTTGAATCCCTCACATTGTTCCACAATTTCTTGCATAAATATTTGTGCATCTGCCAATACCACATTGATTTTCCATTGAAAGTCTTTATTTTTTTATATAAATAGTTTCATAGTGCCATAAGGGAAGGGATGGAGGAACAACACTAACAGAAAATAAGATGCAAATAATTGTATATAAAGCTTGAAAGAACAGATTTTTAGATCTGACAATATGAAAATTAAGTAGATCACATTAGTGTAGGAGTTGACTGGAGAGCTTCCTGAAAGAAGTGCATTGGTTTTAAGGAGGGATTTGAAGACAGAGAGATCAGTCTAGGAGGCACTGTGAGGGATGAAAAAGAAAAACACAAAAGCAAAAGTGGGAGGAGACAAATTAAGTAGCAGGAGAAGAAGAGCTGGCTAAATGTGTGAAGCAAACATACTTTTAAAAAATAATACATTAGAACCTTGAAGTGACTTTAGAATGCTTTGGGGTTAAAACAGAATAAGCCAAATTGGTAGGTATAAACAACAAAACTAATAGGTTTTCCACTCGCACAATTCACAATTACGGAGAACGCAGAGACTGCAGGCGTATATCCTAAACTTAATCAAATTATAATACCAATAAAGTGAGTGGCTTATCTTCAGTACCAGCCCTCATATCTATAAAAGATTAAACTTGAACAGAAATGTAGTGCTTTTCTCTGGCATAATTTGTAATTATTCATATAGCAATGTTACACATAATGCATTCCAAAATTATTGCTGTTCTTTTGATGATTTACCATGGTCGTCTCTACCCTATAATGATCTGGCTCTAGTTTCTGTGTATGATAAATTCTTAAAAATCAGTACTAGTGTTAGCTCTTTGCAATTTGTTTGTTTCATACATATCCAGTAATAGTCGCATGATGTTATTTAGCTGAGATTGCTGTTAGGATGGTTGTGCTACTGGAATAGTATGTCTGAGTTTTGTTTGTGCTGAGGATTAATGAAATCTGATATACTTACCTACATTCCTGTCTCTGCCAGGGGAGTGGACTTTCCCATTGAGTCAAGAGTGAAGCCACCGGAGACCTGCGGCCTTTTCCAATAGAGTTGGTGCCCAAATGATGGAGACCAAAGTGCTATTCCAGGATGGGTAATGTATTCATTCTACAATCAGGTCATGGGAGACATAAAGTCTTTTTCTACCACTTGAGACATACTCTCTCCAAGTACATGAACTAGATAGATCACCAGCATTGGAACATAACAATGGAGGGATTAGCCTGCTGGCACCAAGCAAAACCACCCACACAGCAATGATTCTGTCCCTGTGTGACAATGTGCGTGATCTTTGCAGAGCCACTTAGGCCTGATTTTCAGACATACTAAACACACTCAGCTCCCTTAAATCAGGCCATCAAACTCTTTGCTCTTACCCCATCTGTAAAATGAAGATAAAGATGCTTAGCCACCTTTGGGAACTGCTTTGAGATCTATAGATGACAAACTGCTGTGTAAGTGCACAGCTCTGTCATTAATAAAGCAAACCCTGCTGTTATACCATGATGCAGCCATTCCTCTTAGTAAGCATCAAATTAAAATCTGGTATTGGCAGACATTGCTGAGTTATTCTAATATGGCCCCCTAAGCCTTATTGCATGCTGATGAGGGTAGATTCATGCTGAATTTCAGATGCAGTAAGATGTTTTAGTTAAGATATTGAATCTCCATTGACTATCTGGACAGAAACTGATCATATGTTTTCTGTTAGCAGTATACTACCTCTGGCAGGGATCGGCAACCCCTGGCACATGTGCCAAACCTGGAACATGCACCTATTGCCAGTGGCACTGGTGCTGTGGATGCTCACCCTGCTGGCCCTGCCCCACAGTGTGGTCTGGGGCCACAAGAGCTGCATGTGTTGTAGCTCCTGTCCCCTGCTACCCCTAATCCCCAGCTGGGGAGCGCAGCAAGCAGGGGAAAGGAACCGCAGCATGCACAGTTCCTGTCCCCTGCTAGCCCCAATCCTCAGCTGGGGAGCTGGGCCAGCAGGGGACAGGAGCTGCATTTGGGGGCGGAGCCAGCAGGGAAAAGGAGCTGTTGGCTCTTGGCCCCGCCCCTGGTACCTGCTCAGGGTGCGGTGGGTGGGGCTGGCATGGGGGCTGGCAAAGGTTGCTGACCCCGGTCTTATGGCATATTTCTATTGTATATTACCAGAGGCTTATGCATGGAATGAGATAACCATTTACATCTCTGATGTCCAGGCCTCAGGATGTTCTTAGCATTGATGTTGTAGAATCTGTTTCATGGGAAAGATCCATCGCAGTATCATGTCAGAAGTCTTGTGACACAGTAACAAATACATGCATATTTTCGCTGACTGAAATAATAGAGCATGGCCATATCCCCTCTGTCAGAATGACTGAGTATTCTAAGCCAAGTTTAAGTGCAGACTATTTACATATGGTTGTGGCCAAATTAATGTTTAACACAGTTTGGCCAGCCAGCATGGATAGTAGTAGGCTTCCTTTGGTCTTGAGAGACCATTGGTGTGTGCCTCTCAGACGTAAAAAATTTGTTCAGTTGCTTTTATGGCAGCTGTAGCTATGGCTGAAGAGACCCACTCAAAAGAGACACTCTTTTGCATTTGTCACAATTAAATGTGGTATTTTGATTCTTAGGGCTCTGCCTTCTATGAGCTCTTTTCTCCTCTGCGAAGCTGCCTGCTACCTCGCATAGCTCTGAAGACCTTTACTGAGCTCCTGTTTACAAAGGCTGCAGTCCTGAGTGTGATTTTTCCAGTTATCCATATCCATGTCCATTTCATTGAGGTCTTGCTTGCATATATCCCTTAAATTCAATTTTGGATGTCCTTTAGGTCTTTTTCCAAGTGCCAATTCATGGCAGAGGATGTCATTTTGTATGCACTCATCATTCATTCAGCACACATGCCCCAGCCAGCAGAAGCATCTCTGACAAGTTCCAGAGGCGTATCTCTGTTTAAGGAGTGACAAGTTCCAAAGGGGTAGCCGTGTTAGTCTAGATCAACAAAACAAACAAGGAGTCCTGTGGCACTTTTAAAGACTAACAAATTTATTTATCACATGAGCTTTCATGGGAGAAAATCCCACTTCGTCAGACACTTTGAAGATAGGGGGCTTACAGAATGGGAGGAAAATAAGTGCAGGGAAGTGTAAGTCATAGGATCAGGTCAGGCTGGTTTCGTGGCTTCATTAATCAGCGTGGCTGACACTGTCCCTCCAGGAGATTCAAAACATGCAACAAAGATAATGCACATGAAAATTGATTCTTTTTTCCTGATATGAGTACAAGGTCCACATCTTGCTTGCATACAAAAGTGTACTGATAACACATGCACAATACACACAGATCTTTGCCTGTTCTGTTAGCTTAACTGTTTTGCCATACCCTCTTGCTCAGTTTACATACTTACGTGGCAGCTTTTCTGATGTGGAGAACTCTGAGGCATTCTGATTCAAGTGAAAGGTTGCCTGCGATAATGAACCCCAGTGAAGTGAACTCATTCACCACTTCAAGTTAATAATTATTGATGTTGACAAAGGGTACTACTTCTATTCCCTACCACTTTATGTTTGTCTTTTTTATGCTTAGAGTAAGCCTGAAATCTTGGCAGCCTTTGTAAAAACTATCCATGTTTTAAGAGAGAGGCTTCTGTGTGGGTTGTCACTTCTGCATCAGCAGAGAAACAAACAAGGAGTCCTGTGGCACTTTTAAAGACCAACACATTTATTTATCATCAGCAAAGAGGAAGGGTTGGATAAAGACCTCCCAAGACTTGGTTTTAATCTAAGCCCTCAAAAGCTTGTTTCAGTAACAAGGAGAAAAAGATCCTGAACATAGGATCCCAGTACAGCTAACTGGGTTTAAAATAACAAAGAATTCATTCTAGCTTTCATGTATACCTGAGCAAAGGCACATTTTTTCCAACCTGGTTAAAACACGTTTTTTCCATCTTGCTATCCCCAAAGTCACACAGGAGCTCTACTAAAGCACTTTTAAAACTCCACCACCTCAGTGCTGCCTGTCTTAATGCAAATTGAAGAAAAGTGTGATTTCAGCATTTGTGACTAGGCTTCCCACTGGGGCCCTTTGATTTCAGAGAGACGTGCCAGACATCTACATTACAATGCAACACAGCATAGTTACAAAAGCACAAGACATTTGCTAAGGGGTCATAGAATATATAGCAAATACACAAAAATGAGATGAAAGAAAGTTGTGAACAACATACTGGAATGAATGCTCAACATGGTATTTTGAATCAAATGGCAGAAGGTCAGTCTTTCTGTTAAACAAACAAGGAGTCCTGTGGCACTTTTAAAGAGTAACAAATGAATATTATAGTCTTTATGCTGTGTTTCATAATTGGTGAACACATCTTCACATCACTGTAACAATACTGTAATAAATTTAGAGATAATCCTGGCCGATGAAAGATTTCTGTGGCCTCTACGTCCTGTTCTAATTGCACTATCAGCTATTTTCAGTGCTGTTCTTGTAGCTGTGCTGGTCCTAGGATATTAGGGAGACAAAGCGGGTGAGGTAATAGTCTTTATTGAATCAACATCTGTGGGTGAAAGCAAAGTTTTGAGTTTATGCAGAACTCTTCTTCAGATCTAAGAAAGGTACTCAGACTGCCACAGATTGTTCAGCATAAGGTAGTTAACACCTATTGTAAAACCTGAAGAAGAGCTATGTGTAAACTTGAAAGCTTGTCTCTCTCACCAACAGAAGTTGATCCAATAAATGATATTACCTCACCCATCTTGTCTCTCACATGTTGTAAGATACCAATCAAAGTCAAGATGCCTTTAACACTTTTACAGTCAGGGAGATAAGGGGCGGGGGAATAATTTTAAGACCATTATTTTTAATGTCTACAAAATTATGAATTTAAACTCCCAGGCTCATCTTTTGAAGGTGTTTTGCATGCTTTTTTGAGGACAGGGACTGAGAAATCAGATATAGAGTGATCATTTGGTGGGAAGTGGGTGATATGGTGCTTTTTGTCTTATCATTTTTCTGTGTGAATTCATTCAAGAGTGGATTGTCTGGTTTCACCCACATAGTTGTTACTGGGGCACTTAGGCTATGTCTACACTGGCAAGTTAGTTGGAATTAAGGAGGCTTAATTTGAACTAACTAAAGCCAAGGCTACACTAGGCTTTAATTAGTTCGAATTAAGGGCTTCCTTAATTCGAACATGCTATTTGAACGACGGGTTAATTTGAACTAGTTAGTTCAAATTAACCAATGTGGCCATGTTAGTTCGAACTAATTGCTTAGTTCGAACTATCCGGCCCATTGAACTCAATGCAATTCGCTAATTCGAACTAAGCAAGTGCCATGAATGGCACTTGCTTAATTCAAACTAAATTTTTCTAGTTCAAATTAAGTTAATTCGAACTAACTAAAATTAGTTCAAATTAGTTCGAATTAACTAATTTGAACTAACTTTAGCAAGTGTAGACATAGCCTTAGTGAACAGAATGAGGTACTCCACACATTGTGGTATGCCTGTGTAGGACCCATGAATCTTGACGGGTGCATTGGGAGGACTGATCATTGTAGAAGTGGAGATATATCTTCAGGCTTTGCATTTGTCATTATGGTAGGGTTTGGTGCTGTTTTGAGTTAGTGAGTGAGAAGCTTGCTTCTGATGATCATCTTGGCAAGGTTTGGGGATTGTTTTGAGGCCACAAGAGAGAGTTTGGGAAAGATTTCTTTCAGGGTGTGATCCCCAATGAATATGGGTTGTAATTGTTTGATGATACTCCATATTCATTCCAATGTGGGGCGGTGGGTGACAACAAGGGGTGTGCAGTAACTGTTTGTTTTTTTTCCCCCTATTGAAGCAGCTTCTTTTGGGGTATTTGGGTGACCGATTCCATGATGTAATCTACTTCTCTGGTGGAGTGTCATGTTTGGTAAAGGCCGTTTAAGTGTATTATGGTTTGTATCCTGGACTTTCTATTTGGAGCATATTCTGTGGTACGAGTGCCTATAGCTAACAGATTTCTTGGTGTGGTTAGGGTATTTACTGGATCTGTGAACGCAATGGTATGATCTGTGGATTTCTTGTATATAGTTGTCTGTAGGATTTCATTGTTGAAGCTGATCATGATATCCGGGAAGTTGATGCCAATGTGGGAGTGTTCCAGAAGGATTTTGATGGCTGGATGGTGATTGTTAAAGTTATGATGAAAATCTATGTGGGAGTTTAGGTTGTCTGTCCAGAGGATGAAAATATAATCAGTGTGTCTGTGGTATAACATTGGTTTCATGGTGTATTTGTCTAGAAATTCTTCCTCTAGATAGCCCATAAAAAGGTTGGCATACTGGTGAGCTGTCCTTGTACCCCTGGCTGTTCCCATGATTTTGACAAAATGTTTGGGGTGGATATCTGAGTCCTGTCCATTTTCTTTTAAATATTGTAGGCAGACAGCTGTGCTGTCATTGTGAGGGATATTCATTTGTAGGGAAATGGCATCCATGGTGACAAGGATAGTGTTCTGAGAGAGGTTATTAATGCTGTGGAGTTTCAGGAGGAAGTGAGTTGTGCCCTGGAAGAAATTGAACCTTTGTGTGGTAGGTGGTTTGAGTTGAGGATGGTTTTTATGAGTCCTAATATCACTTCAGTAAGAGTGGCCCAATATGTTAAGTCAGCCTGGGGTCCTTAGTTTGAGTATCTTGGGAAGCTATTAGACGGTGCCTTGGGTGGGCTTATGATGACTATGTTAATGAGGCCAACTGATAGTTCTATTCACTTCTTACTAAGGACTCAAAGAAGACCCCACACCACAATTCACTCATGAAAAAACTCAAAAAAAACTTTACAACCTCAACCCTTTCTACTATAACAGCCTTGTGGGCCAATAGCCTAATAATTTAATACCCATCAGGTTAGCCATTCATATTCTATAACCATTCATATCAGGTCATTTGAATGCTTTTCATAGGCGAATAACCCAGGAATATCTTGTGATAGTGTGGACTAGATCCATAAGCCTTCTGCTGCCTTGCCTTAACCTACTCCAGAAAAGAGCAGAGCAGAAGTCCTCAAGGCAACCAAGAGCAGCTGCAGGGGAAACAGCCAAACAGAGTGCTGCTGGAGTAGACAATCAGGGCCAGGAAGGCCATATAAAAAGGAACAACAAAAACAGAACAGTCAGTTGCTGTCGGGAGCTGGAAGAGGGAGGTCTGAGTTCCTGGCTGTCTGGAAAAGAAATAGGACCATGGACAGCTCAGTGTGGGCAGGCCAGAGCCCAGGGACAGCTGCTGAAGGCCAAGGAATCTAAGAAGGGGCTCCTGGCTAGCTGTGGAGATCAAGCAAGTACTGAGCCCAAAATCTAGCCCTACCAAGCAAGGTACTGTGATGGGCCCTGATTGTCTGGGACTGAACTCAGAGTGGGCTTCTGAAAAGGACACGTGATTGACAGCACCACAATGGGCCTATTGGACTATTATGGAAGGCAATGTCTCCAAGGAGGAAGTCTCGGCGGAAGGTAAAGACTATACACCCCAGAAGGGGTTAGTTTTATTCCACCTACAGATGGTATGTGTGAAACAGCTGGAGGACTGAGCCACTGCAGACTGCAAAGAAAGAGCAGGCTCACATCTGACCAGAAGGGGGCACTTGTGCAAGGCTGGCACCCATCCCATTACGTACTTGCTGGTTAGTGTTCTCTCATAACATACTGTCAATTTCAGTCCAAATTGCATTCCACTATCTGTACTGGGTTAAAAGACAACAGAGTCTTGTGGCACTTTTAAAAGTGCCACAAGACTCTGTTGTCTTTCTACAATAGACTAACACGGCTACCCCTTGGAATTGTACTGGGTTAATTAATTCATGCCCTGATTTCAGAGTTGGGTTATCAATAGTTCGCTTTGAGCTCAGACCTTTAAAAAGGGACTGTGGCTGTATCTACACTAAATTTTCGGTTGATACAAGTTACAGCAACAGCTACATAGCTGCCAAAGTTTGTATATCAATCAGGCTTGTGCATGCTTGGCTGCATGCATCAGCACTGTGTGTACTCATCATGAGTGCTTGCATCTGTGTAAAGTGTGGTGCACCACAGCTTGATATCCCAGGGTGTCACACCATCATTCAGCACAGTCCCTTTTGGGACATTTGCAGTGTTTTGTGGGTTAGTAATGATTCACCCAGGGATTTCTGTGAGCTGGGGGATCAAGTTCCCAGCATGCAACTTTCTCCATCCAATAATTTCTACCACATCTCATAATTTTCTTTCCCTATTTTTTAAAAAAATCTCACATATTCACATGGCATTTGTGTGTATTGGGTTTCTCTGTCAGCAGCATGAAGCTCTGCACTATTCTCATGAATGTTGCAAATACATGATTCTCCTATATGTGCAGAGCTTTGGGAAGGACCACAGCAAACAGGATCACAATGAGGAAAGTGAGGTCTTTGAGGAGAATTTATTGATAGACACACTGAAAAAAATTTCCAGGTTGCTGTTGGTGTTTGCTGAGCAGCTGCAGACAGTGAAACATTCTTTCTGGGCCTGAGAAATGAGCACCCCCTGGTGGGATCACATTGTAATGCAGGCTTAGGATGAAAAGCAGTGGCTATAGAACACAAGGACATGAAAGGCCACATTCCTAGATCTGTGTGTTCCCAGCCCTCCAGAGCACAGACATCAGAATTAGAACTGCATTGACAAGCAAGTGGTGATTGCACTCTAGCAGCTCATAATGCCAACTGCTAATGGGAAATAATTTTTGAGTTGGAAATTCCACAATGGGGGCCATTAATCATCTTCTGCAGTGCAAGATTCTGACTGCATGGGCACTGGACTTGTGGATGGACTTGCAGCAATGGGGCTCCTGAACTGCAGTGGGGCAACAGATAATACACACATCTCTGTTTTGGCACAACCACCCCATTTGCCACTGAGCACATTAATAGAAAGGGATACTTTTCCATGGTTATGAAAGCACACGTGGATCATCAGAGACCCTTCAGGGATATCATTGGGGGTTGGTCATGGCACTCTCATCTTCAAGAACACAAGAGTCTTCAGAAACCTGTATGCAGGAACCCTTTTCCCCAAAGGATTAACACTGATGATGACGAGGAAATGCTGGATTCAGCCTATCCCTTCTTTTGATGTCTCATGAAGCTATACATTGGCCATCTGGACATCAAGAAGGAAAGATTCAACTACCAGCTGAGTTAGATGCAGGATGTCTGTGGTACATGCTTTTGATAGGGGTAGGGGTCATTAACATGGTTTACTCACTAGATTAGATCTCAGTGAGGAAAAGCATCTTAATAGTTTTAGTGGCATAATGCATACTGCATAATATATGTAATGCAAATGAGGAAACTTGCCACCAGGAAGGAGGCATGAGGTGGAGTCGCTGTCTGCTAAATCTGAACAACTAGACTCTGAGGCCTAGTCTATAGTGCAAGGATAAGCTGATGGGAGAGATGCAATCTGCTGCATGCAGCAGATTGCGTATCTCCCATCAATTTACTTACTTCTACTTACCGCACTCTCTTGACTGGGCTGCCTCAACCGGCAGGGCTCTTCTGTCAATGCAGCATTACTCCACTTAGGAGGATGGAGTAACTGCGTCGAATGGGATTGATGCAGTTTTTCAGTATAGACAAGGCCTAAGGCTGTTACAAAAGTTCAACATGGAGCTGTGCATTGGAGGGAGGTTCATTTTCACTGTCAACTAGAGTAGTGTTCTCTCTTGCTGTCTTGAAATAGTGTCTAGCTTGTGTAATTTAAGTTATGTATTTGTTGATTTTTGCCTACTGGCAAATCATAAATACTGCTAAGCTGGGGGCTTTGCCACCCATCCTAAATTGTGTGGTGCTAACTCTACGTTTATAAACAGGGTTACGTATTTTCTTGATGCTATGAAATCTCTGATGCTTAGTGTGTACTGATAAGTACTTTTTGTTTTTTTGGCTGCTGCAACACACTCTGTAATATTTACTGTGAACTGATTAAGATAATTGGAGTGCAAAAATTCAATGCACAGAATCAAAGTGCAGACATGTACAAGGTCACACAAACTTTGAACACAATGTCACACGCTTCTAAAATTCCATTGAAAAGAAAGTAAATATTGATGTCCATTTATGTAAACAAAAGGGTAGTTGAAGATAGGCTGTTTTTGCTACACCAATCTGTGGTTCTTTGTAGCTCCATGTATATTAAGCTGTGGTTTTCCTTGTCCTCATTGCCCCCTACCCCCAGCATGGAGCGATAGGGGTAAGGATGTAATCCGTCATGCTGTAAGTAGTGTAGAGAGCAGCAAGCACAGAGTTCTCTAAGGAGTACAAAAGGTGGAAAGACTAGGATTTCTGGACCTGTATGTGAGCCAAAGTTTGCAACATTTGAGTGTACTGCTTGAGAGGACCCATTGTACCCCAGCACATTTCACCCTTCTTGTACTGCTGGGACTCACAGGCCTTTTGCCTGTCCTTTTTGTTTTTCCCCAAGCTGTTAATCATACTGGCCTTCCAGCCCCTATGTGCATAGTCTGATGTAGCACTGGGTTGCAGGAACTCCCAATACTTGTCCTCCCTTTTCTTCCTCCTCCTTATCAGGGTCAAGCATTCTGCGGGTGTGGAGGGAATACCCCTCAAGGCCACCATGCAAGGAGCAGCTGATAAATCCAGTGATGTATCTGTCTGATTTTACAGTCACAACAGGAAGAGAAAGGTAAGTTACAAAACTCCCTTCCCGCATTCCCATAAGTCCTTTAAACAAGAAATGGTCATTGACACTTGAGCTTTAGAATATCTCAGCACAGCAACACATTCTAGCTCCAACTATGGTGCATACAGATTGGTGGGAATGGGAGGGGTTTTCTCTTGCATGGAACTATGATGTTCTGGTCCCTATTCCATGGCTAGAAGCGTAGGGCTATGATCATGAATACTGGCACTATTGTTCACAGGCAGTGTGATTTTTGGCTGATACCTTACTCCTCGGGGTCACAAAGGAACAGAGTCACACTCCAGCTATTACTGGTGTCCCAAAGCTCCCTGGACCCATTACACCACTAGCCTGTTTTCTGCAATGGTGTCAGCCTTACTCATCACGTGGGCGTGGGAAAGTGTCCTACTGCAGAAGAAAAACTGGGCAGCTATCCTTAGGAATCTTTGGGAGAGGATTGGGAAGTATCTCCTTTCAAGAAGAATTGAGATGTCTCAGGAGGATTAAATGGCACATCCCTCTTCACAGAAACCCAATACGCCATGTGCTCCTCTCCTTCATTCACTTAGCGCCCCAGCCTAACAAGGGAATAACAGGCAAACACTAACTCTTTTTCTCATTCTACCTTTACCAGAGCACAGGATACCGAAATGATGTAGATCATGTAACAGGACCGCCTCAGTACTGTTCCATAATTGATTTTGAATGCAATTCCTAACTTCTTCATTTCTTACCATTTATCAGTAAAGCAGCGAGGTTAACACCTTTGTCTTGTAATCTTGGGGATGGGCCAGGCACCATCTTTAAATGCTGTGGGGAGGGAAGGAGGAAAAGCAATAAAACATTGTAAGGCAAATTACATGTACATACATAATGAAGCTCCTCTCCTCTTTATCAGTGGGATCATACATGCTGCAGAGTTTCAGCTGGATCTTGGTTTGTAGACTCCCACCATATTTCCCCTTTCCTTCACTGTTCAAGGAAGGGGTCTCTGTCTTGGTCTCCTTGCAGGTGTCCGCACTGGTTTATTGGATGCTAGGGAGGTCACTGCCAAGTGTGGCATGCAGTTCACGGTAAAAGCAGCAGGTCTGTGGCTCAGCACCAGATTTCTTCTTGCCCTCTCTCACCTTGTGGTATTGCTCGCAAAATTCCTTTGCTTTCATGGGGCACTGGAGTTAGACCCTGCTATACTTCTTTTCCTGCATCAGCTGTGCAATCTGCTCATTGGTGTCTATATCTGGTCAACAGCTGTGCCTGCACTTCCTTCTCTCTTCACGGACTGGGAGATCTAATACTTTGTCTATTCCAGGCAGGAGCTCCTCTAGTGCATGGAGCCAGCCTGGCTGACTGGGCAGTTGAACACAACCCGGTGGAGCTACTAGGTGTGCTTCCCAAGGTGGGAAATCAGGAAAGGGCATTACAAAAAGATTCAGGCTTTTTAAAGATATAGGACTGGCTTCTAGTCAGTATGACCCCTAGGCAGAGAAGTATAAAACTGTAAGCAGAGGTGTCACTGTTGCAGTGACTGAGTGGGCCATTGTGGGATAATGGTTGAAGAACTCTTAAGGTTGATACAGGTCATGCAGTGTCTGTGTCCACATTTACACGGTATCGACTAAAGTAGGTCGATCATGGCTCTACACTGTTCAGGGAGGTGGTTTTCCTGTGTTGCTGTAACTGGACCCTTATGTTGACCGGAGACACTTAGGCTGTGTCTACACTGGTAAATTAAGTCAACTTAAGCTTGCTTAAGTCGGCTTAATTTACCCCGCATCTACATTACAGTTTCCTTAAGTCGACTTAAGCAGCTTGCTTAAGTCGACTTAAGGAAAATAAAGTCGACCTAATGAAAATTAAGTCGACTTTATTAAACCCCAAATTAATTCGACCTAAGGCTTAAGTCGACTTCCTAGAGTCGACTTAAGTCAGTGTAGATGTGGGGTAGCACTAAATTGACTTAGGGCTACCCCAGGACTACACCAATGCCCGCCCTGCCAGAGGGGGGGCAAAGGGGGAGCCTGGCATGCCCCCCCAAAGGGCAGAGCTCTGCCCACCCTGCCCCTATGCCCTGCCAGGGTCCCTGATCCCCTTTGCCCCATTGTACCTATGTACAATGGGGCAAAGGCTGAGCCCGCCCTGCCCCCATGGACCTGCCCTAGGTCCCCCTAGCCCCTAGAAGTCCACCTAGGCATCCAGTGTGGACACTCTAGGTTGACTTTGTAAGTTCCCCCCAAAGTCTACTTTAAATTTAAGTGTAGACTCACTAAGTCGACTGAAATTTCCAAGTGTAGACGGAGCTTTAGTGTCACAGGCAGAGCTAAATTAACACCTTTGTGGGCCCAGGGCTCTAAAGTTGTGTGGGGCTCCTGACTGGCTACCAGCCAGTCTAGGGGTGGGAAAGTGGGGTCTCCAGCCCCCAGCAGCCATACTTACATTGGTGCCCCACCATCTGTGGCTGCCACAGCTGATTAACACGCTGGTTTTATAGACTAACAAATTTATTTAGCGTATGAGTTTTTGTGGGAGAAAATACCCCTTCGTCAGACTCTTTGAAGACGGGGAATTTACAGAAGTGTCTGATGAAGGGGTATTTTCTCCCACGAAAGCTCATATGATAAATAAATTTGTTAGTCTTTAAAAAAGTGCCACAGGACTCCTTGTTTGTTTGGTTGACCTAGACTAACATGGCTACCCCTTTGGAACAGTGGTTTTAGGGGACCACTGCAGCCCAGGGCCCCAGGATAAGGGGGGCTACAAAAATCCAACCCCAGCTGGCTGGCCAAGGTAGGCACTGCTTTAGAGGGAATGTAGGAGAGACCTTTCCACAGTCCTGCTCCAGGTAGTGTAGCCTCCTGGTCACCTCCCCCAGATGCAGGAGGAGGATTTGGCTCCAGGCTGTTCCCAATTGAGCTGATTGTGATTTCCTTCCCCCTCCCCCCACACCAGGGAAGCTGCTGCTGGCTGCCTTTGTTTGCAGAGCAGGGGATACACTCTGCCCCAAGCTTGGCTCCTGGGAGCCAAAGCTGCAAGGGGGCTGGAGAAGGGCAGGGGCTATTGGTCCAGAAGAGGGAACAGGGATGTGAGGGGCTGGAGAAGGTGATGGGGACGGAACAGGAGAGGAAAGGGATAGAAGGCAGTGGGTGGCTGGAGGAGGGATGAGGTGATGGAGGAGAATTGGGCCAGGTGCGTTGTGGAGCTAGGGGGAGCCTGGAGCAGAGGCAGATGTGAGTGATGGGGACACTGTGAGGGAAGGGAGGATGTGTGGATCAGAGGGGAGGCTGGAGGGAGAATGTCAGAGCAGGAGCCCCACTGACCAGGCTGTCACTTCTCACAGGCAGCCAGAGTCTCCTGTGACCCCAACCTGAGCCTACGGAGCCTACCATGAAGCGCCTGTCACCTCCGCAGCAGGGGGAGAGTTGGACATGGGCCCACAGACTCTCCCCAACCCCAAGGGGTGCTGCTGCTGCCACTGAGAGGGGAGAGAGTGGACATGAGCCCACAGACCCCTTCCACACAGTACTGCTGTAGATGGGATGGGGGGTGCCAATGTAAGTACGCCCCTGCCGGGTGCCAGATCGGCCAGTGGACAGCTAGGGGCCCCACAAAAATCTTATAGATTTCATCCCAGAAAGGCATTAATCCAGCATTAATCCATAATCAGATTACTAGGAGGTGCTTTTCAGCTTGTTGAATGCTGACATGGACCTAGAGGGAATCTGACCTAAGCATAATACCTTATGGAGGTGCCTCAAATGTTCCAGAAGGTATAGTCCCAGAAGAAACTCTCCAGTTCAATCATGGATATGTAGTCACAGTACTGTTTTCTGGATACAAAAACAAGCCACTAGAAGAAACAGGGATCTCAGTGGAGTTTTGAACTGACACTCTACATCTTCAGATGTATGCACTGGGAATAGTAGATGTTACTGATGCACCATGTGAGCTTGCACTTTATCCATCTAGAATACAACTGTGTCTTTTGGTAAAGACCCACAAGAGATTGGAATCCCTTGAGAAGGATTACACGGGAGTGTATTGAATGACCACCTCTGTTTCCAGGAACTGTACTGGTATGTCCCAGCCTTTTTCTCCAGCAAGTACAGTCATGTGCCAGGAATCTAGTGGCTACTGGGAAATGAAGCTATGTGCATTTGAGCATGAGTGGAAAGTTTGGGCCTATAAGAACATTGGAGTATCTCAAGTTCTCACATCTCACAGAGGTGCATTTGTAAAAGACTGTTTTGGATTTAGCAATTGGTTTGGAAGGGAGCTGCCAAAGGATGCACTCACTGTCTCCTGTTAGGTGCAAACCTTGCAGAAAGGCCTACTCATAGGCTTGGTCTACACTACAAAGTTAGACAAGCCTTCCTTGGCACTTTTAAAGACTAAATTTTATTTATCACATGGGCTTTTATAGATGAATTCCACTTGGTCAGATACTGACCAAGTGGGATTCACCCACGAAAGCTCAGACTCTATGGTCAGAAGGGACCAGTACAATCATCTAGAACCAGTACAATCATATAGAAAAACAAACTGTTGAGCAATAGCCAACATGGTTTCTGTAAGGGGAAATCGTGTCTTACTAATCTATTAGAGTTCTTTGAAGGGGTTAACAAACATGTGGACAGGGGGGATCCAGTGGACATAGTGTACTTAGATTTCCAGAAAGCATTTGACAAGGTCCCTCACCAAAGGCTGTTATGTAAGTTAAGTTGTCATGGGATAAAAGGGAAGGTCCTTTCATGGATTGAGAACTGGTTAAAAGACAGGGAACAAAGGGTAGGAGTAAATGGTAAATTCTCGGATTGGAAAAGGGTAGCTAGTGGTGTTCCCCAAGGGTCGGTCCTAGGACCAGTCCTATTCAATTTATTCATAAATGATCTGGAGAAAGGGGTAAATAGTGAGGTAGCTAAGTTTGCAGACGATACTAAACTACTCAAGATAGTCAAGACCAAAGCAGACTGTGAAGAACTTCAAAAAGATCTCACAAAACTAAGTGATTGGGCATCCAAATGGCAAATGAAATTTAATGTGGATAAGTGTAAAGTAATGCACATTGGAAAAAATAACCCCAACTATACCTATAATATGACGGGGGCTAATTTGGCTACAACGAGTCAAGAAAAAGATCTTGGAGTCATTGTGGATAGTTCTCTGAAGATGTCCGTACAGTGTGCGGAGGCGGTCAAAAAAGCAAACAGGATGTTAGGGATCATTAAAAAGGGGATAGAAAATAAGACTGCAAATGTATTATTGCCCTTATATAAATCCATGGTACGCCCACATCTCGAATACTGTGTACAGATGTGGTCTCCTCATCTCAAAAAAGATATTCTAGCACTAGAAAAGGTTCAGAGGAGGGCAACTAAAATGATTAGGGGTTTGGAGAGTGCCTCGTATGAGGAACGATTGAAAAGGCTGGGCCTCTTCAGCTTGGAAAAGAGGAGACTGAGGGGGGACATGATAGAAGTATATAAAATTATGACTGATGTGGAAAAAGTGGACAAGGAAAAGTTGTTTAAATACTCCCATAATACAAGAACCAGGGGTCACCAAATGAAACTGATAGGTAGCAGGTTCAAAACAAATAAAAGGAAGTTCTTCTTCACACAACGCACAGTCAACTTGTGGAACTCCTTACCTGAGGAGGTTGTGAAGGCTGGGACTATAACAATATTTAAAAGGGAACTGGATAAGTTCATGGTGGCTAAGTCCATAAATGGCTATTAGCCAGAAAGGGGTTAAGAATGGTGTCCCTAGCCTCTGTTTATCAGAGGATGGAGACGGATGGCAGGAGAGTGATCACTTGATCATTGCCTGTTAGGTTCACTCCCTCTGGGGCACCTGGGCACTGGCCACTGTCGGTAGACAGATACTGGGCTAGATGGACCTCTGGTCTGACCCAGTACGGCCTTTCTTATGTTCTTATGTTCTTGTCTAGTCTGACCTCCTGCAAAATGCAGGCCTCAAAACCTCACTCACCCTCTCCAGCAATAGGCCACTAACCTATGACTGAGTTATTTACCTCCTTAAATCATGATTTAAGGACTTTAAAATACAGAGAATTCACCAGTAGCTCATGCAACAAATAAAACTGATACTTTTTAAAAGTGCCACAGGACTCCTTTGTTTTGTTGAACTAGACTAACACGGCTACCTCTCTGGAAATTAACTACAAAGTTAGGTTGATGTACGTTCCCTTGCTCCCTACTGTTTCAGACTTTCAGATAGAAGAGTTGTTGTGAATGACCCCAGCCTATTAGAAGCCATTTGTTATTTTCTTGAGGAAGCTTCAAAACATACTGAATATAAAGAAAGAGTCCTTGTTTGTTTTACTGACCAAGACTAACACAGCTACCCCTTTGATACTGAATACACAAAGCTTTTCAGAATGAAACAAATCATGTATTGTGTGGTTCACTGCATCAATATATGCATTCCTCAAAGACACAACTTGAGGACATGGCAATTTTGTAAGTAAAATGCAAAAATAAAAAGAATCTAGTCCCAATCTACCAACTAGCTAGGTAGGTCTGCTGCTCCTTGTATTTGCCTTTAGCTACCAGTACAGTTTTGCAAGCTTACTGCTTTTTCTGCATCTAGCCTACTATGAAGTTTGAACTGATCCTAATATACTAAAAACACAGTCAACTGATTCTGATCTGATTGGATAAGAGTGCAAGTTTTTTTTTTTTAAATAGGCAGTATTCTGAAATCAACTCTCCTGCCCCTGATTTTACACCCATCACTTTACTACTGAGATGCAATGAACTGTGATAACTTTTCTTGCAAACATAGATTTGAGAAACAAAACTGCATTTCCACTGTTAAATGCTAGAAAAGAAGGAATGAAATATTCTGTCCTTGTGTGGTTCCATGTCTTTTGTTAATTAGCTTGAACTAGATATCCTCATCAGCCACTGATCCAGCAAATCCCTCTGAAACCTCCTTCCATTGCTTCTGTAAGTTTATGTCTCTTTATGTACAAAGTTTGTACTATGTTTTGATCAGAATCCTCCTCACTCTCAGTGCAAACTTGGGCATTGTTATGCTATTTGAATTCAAAATACTGTCACAGCTGTGATCAGCAGAGTTGCTCAAGATGAGAAGTGTCTCAGTTTAAGTGAAAAGGAGGTGATGAGGGCCTGCCAGTTTTGAAACCTACTCCTCACCTGGGTTCCAAATAACCTAGTACTAATGCCTTGATTCAGCACATTCCGAAAGGCAAATCAGGTTACCTGAGCTTTTGGAGTGGGGCAAATATGACAGGTGCTGATGTTTTGGAAATAGGGAGGTTGGACTGGCAATCATAAGCTGGTTAGCTTATGTTTTTAAAATATATTTTTAGAAGTTTGTGTGCAGGGTACCTAAAAATGTTAGATGTTTTATTTTATATCACACCAGAAGCCTAGTAATAAATAAAATAATAATAATAATTATTAATAATAATAAAATATATAGAGAAAAAAATCTTCCTGAGAGTTCTAGACAGCATTGTAAAACTGTGGCATCAATCCTCCTTTTCCCCCTCAAACCAATCACAGGGCCCTGGAAAAATTTAAGTTTTGACCATGTTTCTGAAATGTGTTAGATATTAAATTGTTTCACAAAAGGTTCAAACAGAAGCTGCACATCAGAATTTTAGGATGACTGCACTCAAGAAGTTGTCTGATCCTTTTCATTTCATTCTTGTTTGAGCAAATGGCAAAGGCTTTCTTGTCAAATTTGTCGCCTTGCATTCTCAGGCAGCATCTTCAGTAGTTTGAATGCAATATATCAATTTCACTGTAGCTATAGAATGAGTAATATCACATAGGAATGTATTATTCCCTATAAGGATATCTATAGGGTTTTTAAGATCATCTCTCATAAGTGGCTAAACATCCTGCTTTAATGTGAATGTGGTTTTTAGTTTTTAACTCTGTTTCTTCACTTACCACATCTAGGAGTACACCTGCAAGTTGAAATCTGTCTGGCCAAGGACATATAGGATAGAGTGCCTTGATCCTAAATTGCTCATTTAGTGCTTCACCAAAGACAATAGACAGAGGTGAGGCACAGTAAATAGATGCCATTCTACCAAAATATCCAGGATCAGAAAGTTTAAACGAAAGCAGTTCCCTCTGCTTTCACATCAGAGTAACACTTTAATTGTATTCCAAAGAGGTAGCCGTGTTAGTCTATTGCAGAAAAAACAGAGTCCTGTGGCACTTTTAAAGACAACAGGTTTAGTTAGTTTTTAAAAGTGCCACAGGACTTTGTTTACTTTAATTGTACTAAGTCATCTGTTCACTAGATGGCCTCATAACCTAAGAGAAAGATGTTTTTGCATGATAGCCAGCTACTTTCAGGGCCATCCCTTGGTGTGAGTGGGGCCCTGGGCCAATAGGCCTACACGGGGCCCCACCCATGCTGCAGGTGAGTGTGGCAGGCCCACCAGCCTGCTCCGCCCCCCAGGGAGCTGGCCCCAGAGGCTGAGCCCACCGGGGGAGGAAGCCGGCTCCGGCCTCAGGCCCAGTACCGGCCCAGAAGGCCACTGTTGGGGAGCTGTCTCCAGCTCGGGTCACCGAGGTAACAGGCCCAGGGAGCCAGCTCCAGCCTCAGCCTCGGCCCCGGGAGGCCAAGGCTGCTAGCGGAGAGCCAGCCACATGTGGCTCTGTGGGGCTGGCTGGCCCAGAGGTGGGGCTCCCCCCATGTGCTCCGCCCCTGGGCCTGCCTGCTCCTCCCTAGGGGTGGAGAGGGCCACCCAGGGGCCGGGCACAGTGCTCCCAGCCTGCCCCGCCCTGCGGCCTTCTGCTAGCTGCTGAAGGCAACAGGGAGGATTGCAGGAGGAAGCGGCCATGGTGGGGGGCCACGGTGCGGGTCCTGCACTTCCCCCGCTGTGAGCAGGACAGTGCGGGGCCCACATAACCCCAGGGCCCAGGGTGATTGCCCCATTCACACACACCCCCCTCCCAGGACGGCCCTGGCTACTTTAAACCAATTTTGAAATTTAGACTTGTCAGTTTGGATGAGAGGCAAGGCCCACTTAAAAAGACTATTTGCTAAATCTAACAGTGTGTGTCAGAAGAATTCTGGGATAAATGACTTGTAAACTCAGTTTATAAGGTAGGCTACCGCCTCCCAACCTGTCCATTGAGCATATGACAAGAGAACTTCTGAAACTGCAGGTGGGCAGGCATCTCCTGAGGCATTTATTTGTGCACACGTGTAGATGAGACCAGGGAAGCAGCGAAAGATTAGTCACACCCACCCCACCCCTTCTTCCATTCTCTCCTGTGGGGTTGTTCATCAGCCAGGCAGGGAGGCAGAACCAAACTCAGGCAGTAGGGGGAGCTAGAGACCAAGTCTAGTCTTCACCCCACACTCAAGGGGTAAGTAAATGTAGAGAGGACACCACATGCTAGCCTGACTGGGGAGGGAAGAGGAGGCCTGCTGCCTGTCAGAGATTAGGATGTGGAGGCAGTTGTGCCTGGGGGAAGAGTAGGAGTTCAGCCTAGGTGCTTAGAGCAGGTGTCAGTAGCCAGAGACTAGGATTATAGCTGGAGTTAGTAGTCAGGAATCAGAGCCAGGTTACCTGGAGTGAAACAGGGCTGAGTCTAACACAGACAGACACAAAGACAACAGTAAATTCTAGCCTAGGAGTAGCTGCCAACCAGCTATCAACTTGTTGCTGGGTTTAAAGAGCTGCTCTACTGCTTCCTCCCACCAGTTAGGTGGTATAGCCAATCAGGTACTCTACTAAGCTCCAGCCAGCTGTGCACATTAGGTTGCCTGGAAACTGGCAGTACTGGAGACTTAGTTTCCTAACACTGTCCTCTCTCCAGTCTCAGCATATAAAGGTAGTGCTATGATGCAGAGAGAAGTGGACCTTGGGGGAGAAGACAGAGGGGGAGATAGAGGATATTTTAGGGAAGACAGGTGTTGGGAGCAATGTAAAGCTACAGGGAGGGAAACAGGTGGGTGAGATAAAGGTGACCTTGTGGATGAGATGGACAGAGTTAGAGAGGAGAGGGGTTCTGTGGGAGGAAAGCACAATATCTGTTTGTTTGAAGGACATACACAGAATAAGGTTGCTGAGAACAAGATGAGGGAATGGTGCATGAAGTGCTTTGGAAGACAGTGTTTTTATGAAAAGACTGGGAAACCTTGATCTAGAGCTGCATTAACTTTATTTCACAGGGGTCTTATGAGTGTGGGAAGAAAGAGAATCTTATTTTCACTATTAAAATTGGGTACAAGATGGAAATTCATTTCCAATTTGTATTTATTTACAGTTTTAAATTTTGTGTTAGTTCACCCTAGTTTGCAAGAGTTTTTTAAAAAATAATTTTTAATGAAACAAGTAAAAAATATATCTTAATTTATTCAGAGATAGGTGGGTGATGACAAACCTTGGTTTGAGGGAGATTTTTAGGTCCATTCTAGAAGTTCCATCTCACATCCGTTCGAACCATATGATGGATGGTCAGATTTTTAATTAAGTTCTACCATATTGGTGCTGATGAATTTGTTTTGTGAATATAGATATACCACAAATAGTAAAAGTTTTAAAAATAACTTCAACCTCATTAAATACATATGAAATATTTCATATGCATTAATTTTGTTATAGTTTCTGCTATACTTTCAGAGTTTGACAGAATTTAGATGGCTAATTTATATTGTAGTCAGTGGCAATATGTGGCCAAAGCCTGTACCAGCCCTTGAAGATTCATACCCTGATCTTGTAAAGACTTATGAACATGCCTAATTTGATATATTGTGGGTGAAGTCTGGAACCCACTGAAATCCCCCTCCCCAACAATTATTAGCTTTGATAGGGCCAGGTTTTCACCCTGTGAGTAGTTCTGTTGTACTGAATGCAGGATTGAAGCATTAGGGTTTTACTTTCTAGGAACCAATATTGACATAGCAAAACAATCTAAAATAACATGGCTTTTAGTTACCAAATTATATATTTCTTTCAAATAACTATTAATTGATGGTTATTTCCCTATAGGAACATATGAACTATAATTTTAATCACACATTAGTTTTATTCTTTACTTTCAAATGCAAAACTAAAAATCAATTAGAACGCTGGTGTGGGCAGTATTTGTATTAGTGTAATGAAAAATAGAAACATGAAGGGCCATGGAATTTTGAGAATTGCCATCTGAAACACCACCACAATGGCACCCCAGACATTGCAGCCTTGTGCTATGACAGAGACCCTGAAAATGAAACTGACTAGTTTATTTTCATTGTCTTGGCTGAGTGACACACAAGGTGCTAACAAACTGTATAAACTGTGAATTAGACCTCAAGGATGGTCTGATTTTGTAATCTCAGTTGCTCTCTTTAACATTAGGAAGGGCATTTGGCTTTTTAAAGTATTTTTTTTTTAAAATCAGACTATTCCTATAAACAATCAGAATCTAACAAAGACACACGGAAGGTAGAGATGGCAAGAGGCCTGTCTGATCTGTTTTGGTGCCTTTATTCTTTACACTGACATCTCAGAGACGCTGGCTGTGCCTTCAACCACACCAAACACCGCCCCCTTTAAGGCAAAGAGAATGCATGTAGCTTCCAGAGCAGGGCACGAGCGTAATGATCTCACTGCTGGTGCACGTGAAACAGGAAAAGGAAGCCAAGCAAACATGCTATGTGCTAGCCATGGTAACCCCACAAGCTGCAAAAAGCGTATGAAAAGGACAAATTCACTTTGCACACAGACTCCATATGTAAGCCCTCACAGTAGTTACAAAGGTACTTTAAAAAAAAAAAAAAAAAAAAAATCTGCACCAGCGCTACTGTTAGCACTTCTCTAACAAGGGCTGTTTTTTACTAGCAGAGTTACTGCATTCATTTGCTCCCGTGGCCGATGAAGATGGGGTGGAACTGTTTGAATTTTTTACAAAACTATGCTGAGGTGAAAAAAATTAGAGGAGAGAGACTTTACATTTCTATCTGTCAAAGGTAGCAAAAACTTTTAGCAACTATAGGAGCTAAGTGATAACAGCTTAACCATTTCTATTGTTATTGTTCTGTTTTGATTTAGATCAGAGTAACATTAAAAGAGGCAAAAAAAGATGTGCCTATGCTAGGCTGCAATAAGGGCCCTGTACTGCACATCAGTGGCACCCTTTGGCTCAGTGAGTGTTCTGGGTGCACCAGAAGTGCATAATTATGTCCGAGTTCTACATTTTGAATCAATTAATGCCTACTCTACACCTGCCAGGGACTTCCTCTACACCGTGGAGAGTCTTTAGCAGCTTTATGGCCACTTTTTGCTGGCAGAGCTGGTGTAAAGTGATGGTGGGGGGAAATAATCGATGGATTGAGTCTACCACCTCCTTTTTAGGGTCCTGCTCCCAATGAGTAGCTCATAAGTGCCCCACCCAGAAGCAGTGTGAAATAGACTAAATTCATGACTGTTTTGCTGCTGCCTACAGTGTTTTGACTGGCAGCAATGTGCCTGGTGTTAGTTACTCTCTGCTATGGCTTGGTAAAATTATGCACCTCTGCACAGGTACTGAAGCCTTCTCTCTGCAGACAGCACTACAATGGTTTACATGCAATTTATATGAGGTTCTCTTCACAACCCTTGGGGTTAGTGAGAACCTGCTCATGTTTTTAGTGAAAGCTTAAAGTCAGTAGAAATGGATAATTTAATGTCTGCACCATCTCCCCTCCCATCACTTGCCAGAGAATACTTCTTACTCACCACAGGAGAGTAGATTACTGAAGTATTGCACTATAAATATCAAAGAAATGTAAATCAACCATTGTACCTTTAATTAGCATTTCTATAGCCACTGTAAAGTTCACATCACATAACAACCGGCTGTATTCACAACGTGGGCTTGGCTCAGGCTTTCTGGCCTCTGCATAAATTAAACATGCACTGGAAGGCAATAAGTGTGAACATCCTGCTTTTGTGTCATCTGTGGGGAGCAGGCAGGCAGATGCTAAAAACTGTGTGTGTTTAATCTTCAGCTCTCAGTTCAACCACAGAGACTGTACATCATTGGAAGTGTTTAGGACACTTCCCCATATGCAATTCCCTGATTTGATTATTTAAATGGCTCATTCCCTTGAGCACCTCCACCACTATAATGGATTTCAAGTATCCAGAGGCACTGTAGAGCAGAGCACAATTAAAAATACCTTTTCCTAAACCTTTTCAGAATGAGTTTAAGTCCATCCATGTTATAAGGTTTGAAACTAGGGTTCTGACATCTGTAGCTCAGAGATAAAGTTAATGTTCACTCGGTGGGTCCTCCGTTTCCTCTTTCTCTCCTTCCCCATGTGAATACCTGCTCTAAAATGGAGCTTTTTAGCCATGCCTTAGACCTGGTGTATATTAGGAGCACACTACCAGTATACTATACCAGTAAAGTGTCCCCACACTGCCTTCCAAGTAAAATAAGCTATGCCAGCAAAAATGGTTTTATCAGTATAACCGCCTCTACACTAGGAACTGTTGCCTGTACAATTCTGTCATATACATCCCTGCCTGACGTAACTTACTGGCACAGCTTGTAGTCTAGACTTAGCCTAAGAGTTAGACACACAACTCACATGCCTGTACCAGTTACCATCAAGGCCTAAAGTTGAAATTAGAAATCAAATCCACCTAAATGGCATACCCAGCATTAACAGTAGGTGGTGTAATTTATGCTCAGTGCATGCTTGCTTCTTTACTGTCACGTCTTAGTCCCATTGAAGTCAGCACGTTTTGCCATGGACTTTAACAGAGTCATGGTTTAGCCTATTGGGTTATTCTCCTTAACTGCGGATGATAGGACAAGAAGCAATGGGCTTAAATTATGGCAAGGGAAGTTTAGGTTGGACATTGGGGAAAAATTCCTAACTGCCAGGGTGATTAATCACTGGAATACGTTGCCTAGACAGGTTGTGGAATCTCCATCATTGGAAGTTTTTAAGAGCAGGTTAGACAAGCACCCATCAAGGATGGTTTAAGATGGTACTTGGTCCTGCCATGAGTGCAGGGGACTGGACTCGATGACCTCTCATAGTCCCTTCCTGTTTCTATGACTATCTCCTTCTGCTATAACAGAACTAGAGTAATGAGTTTTCATACAATGTTGTTTCCCATCCAAAAACCCCAACCCTTCCTGCTCCCACTCTATGAACCTCCAAGCATCTTCATCCCTGTACAGGATATACCTTTCCTAGAAATGCACTGTAGACCTGTGAGAACATGGAGAAATATGAGCCTGACAAACCTGAGACTTTGCGTCAGTGTAACCCATATGCCTGAAAAGGCTATCTCTGAGAGACCTGCTGAGGGTGGGTTACTGTTGTTGGGCAGATTAGCGACCCACAACTGGAAACTTCCAGAAGCAGGGAGTGGTAGCAATTTGAGCATGCTCCACAGTGTACCCTGCTGGTGTGATGGGATGTTATCAGTCAGATGACTGGAGAGCAGCAGCCTGAGCAGACAGCAGGCAAGAGCTGCCTTGAGGGAAGACCGTGTGCTCAGTGTTCTGGAGAGGAGCTGAGCCAGGAGTGAACAAGATGTTTTCTCCATGTAAAGGAGTCATTTGCGACAGACCTTGCAGACATGCATATGGGACTGAGGGCTGGTTGTAGAGGAGAAGAGAAAGCCTGCATGTAATGCTACAGAGGATCCCAGCAAAGAAAGAAGAGGACAGCTATTTCTTGCCACTCAAGCTTCCACACTGGAACAGAGACTGTAGCTGAGAGTTGGGTGAACTCCACACAGACTTTGGGATTCTTGGGTATCTTTCATGCAAGGGATTGTTCTTGGTTAATTGTATTTTGTTGTTTTCTTAGGATAAGGTTCATTTAGTTAGTAGTTAATAAAGTTCATTGTTATGTTTGTTTTTAGTAGTATTTTAATGTGTGAGTGTAGCTGAGCAAGCTTCGCCGTGAGTCCTGTACAGGCTGGATCCTGGGTCTCCAGCTGCTTTCCCCATAGGGGTTGGGATTGATTTCTGTGGGGCACTGGAGAAGGGCAACTAAATGAATTTAGCCCACCCGAAGGTTACATCAGCACCCAGCAACTCCCATCCAGCAGCCTCTTCTCAGAGCATTGCTGGTACGTAAAGGATCTTGTCAAGGTTATCACTGATAGAATGTTGCTCTTGTTTTCAGGAACTGCTATCTGTTGGTGCTACAAGCAGAGCAGAAATCGCTTCTGAATGGTTTCCAACACCTTTCCCTGCCTGGTTACAAGATAACCTTTCCCTGCGCAGCTGCTTTAATTCATACCAGGAAGGATTTTACCCAAGGGGAGGCATGGCATTCTGCTGCTGGAAGTGGTTTATGCACTTTGGCAGTAGGTGTAGCCTCATAAGGACTGCAAGGAGCAGCATCAGACGCACCCCTTTGTTAGGGAGATGTGGCTACCACAGGACTTCAGGAACTTGCTTCCTGAATCCTGAGATGAGAGGGTTTCTGGAGGAGAACACGGAAGTCAGTAGCAGCGGGCACCTCACACCAGAGATACAACTGCGACTTCTAACGCCTCGCTGCAGATTCTGGGAGGAGAAAGCTGACTTGTGGCCCTATGGTGATCCCTTCTGGGCAATCTACTGGCCAGGAGGCCAAGCCTTGTCCAGGTACAATGCACAACTGACAACTACTAGAGTAAATAGGTACTGTAAGTAACAAGCTTAATTGTAGCCTCCACAGACACTTAACAAGCATTGATAGACTCCACAGAAAACCAAAGAGAAGCCCTGATCTCCTCAGGACAAAGTAATGTCTTAAGACAAAAGGATGTCTGGCATAGAAGTTCATCAGGAATGTAAAATCAACATAACCTGTTTACCTCTAACTTTTAAAATCTTGCTTTCTTTACGCATGCTTAATGAACTCATAAATATTACTTTTACCACCCCTGAAGGGGTCATTGCTCATTATAATGGTCATAGGATGTATGTAGCAGGGAGGGAAACATGGTATGGGGATGTATGTAGTAGGCGGATTTGGAAGACTGTAAACTCTCTTGTTCTGACCCAATTGGAACAAAGAGGAGGGATCTTGCGGCCGGGTATAGGCTTTAAATAATGGTAAAATTCAATTCAAAGGTGTGCCTATTTACTATGGACACCCTCTTTTTGCAAAAAGCGATTAATAAAGGTAGTGCTGCTTGAATCCTTGTTGGTTAATTGTTTAAGTTGTCTACCACAGTACTGTCACCCCCTGTTGCATCGGGTATCAGATTTGCTTGTGATCATACTGCTCTCTAGTAACTGCAGCCAGAGGAGTACGTTGGCCCGAGTCCAAGTACACCCAACACACGTTCTCCTGTAGCTCATATGGTAGAAGCCTATGGCTTTAGAATAGAAAGTATCAAAACACTGTCTCTCCTGAGGACTGAAGTCTCTACAGCTGCTGTATGTAGAATAACTGATGGCTGTTAAATCAATTGAAAGCTGTGCACATCAGTGGAGTGGCACGTGTTTCCACCAGGGCTGAATTTGAATGCATGGGAAAGTACTGCATTTTCCACAAAATTATTACAAGATATTTAATTACATCATTGAGTGTCCCTTCACAAAGGTAATACTTGGGTTATTTTGTGAGGAGACAAACTTACTCATGGACACGTCTGTTTCCCCTAAAAAAATGGGGGTAGAATTCTGCTGGTGAAACCTTCACGTGTATACAAGGCCTAACCTAGGTCCAGATGGCCACTAAAAGTCTGACTATGGGGGTTGGGGTGCATGTAGACAGGATTATTTTATCTTTACCTGGCAGTATTCCACTTATTTGCAAACTGCCATCTTTTATTTAGTCTGCAAGAAAGCAAACATCAGGATTTTTAAGTTGGAGAAAGTGAGAGAGTCTCACAACTAGGTTGAGAGTTGATTAGACTGACATTCAATACAATTAAACTACTACTAAAAACAGTAAATCAGTTAGAGACTGTGCTTAATCTCAAATCCGGGTTTTGTTATCACATGCAGCTCCTTCTACCCAAGCATTTGTTTAGCAACATTAATTAATTCTCTGGCATTTCCCCTGCTGATTTAACCACTATTTATTTGTTGTTTTGATTAATTGGGAACTTCAGTAATTAACTACATAAACCTGAAAAAAGTGAAAAAATGGATGCATAGGGGGAAAAAATGCTGCTTCCACAATTTTATGCTCTTTCCACAACATCTAAGCTCTTTTAGAATAACCGTCACAATGTAATCTGATATACATAATTAACATGGCCTTGCAGACCACTATCTCCAGCACCAAGGCAATATTTCCATAGTGGGATAGCATTTAGGCCCTGTCACAGGGTCAGAACATCCCATTGCTCCTTTGGGGCAGGACAAGGGTGTGAGAATCATGACACTAGAGACCTCCAGTTTCCAGGCAGCACATCCTGGTGGGCTGAAGTCACTAAGATTGCCCCTTTCCCGCAAGGCTTGGCTGCCTAATGGCCAAAGTCAATACAGCCACCACCTGGAAGTAGGTGATGACTGGGTCCCAGCCCAGGATCTCATCAATGGCTAATGTGCACCACAGAATCAGCAGGGATCCTGCCACAACACACTGTCTTCTCCCATGGCTACTGCTAGCACCTCAGGCCACTTCTTACCTCATCACCTGAAGCATCAGTCCATACATCACTGGGGTCTCCAGGACCCTTAGCAAGGTTGATTTCCTGGACTCTGACCCAACTCAGGCAGCCATCAGCTACAGAACTTCAGCCTAGTTCTCACTGTTCCCAGCCCCAATTTGGGACTAGTACCTCATCCACCACACATCCTTCCTTCTTGGTGGTCAGCCCAGAGTGAGCTGGGCTGCTCCCTTTTATACTGAAGCAGCAGTTGTCACATGCCCAGCGCAGCTGGAGGGCTGGGACTTCCTCCACCTATAGCATGGGGTTAACTCTTTCCTGACCAATGCATGGTAACTATGCACTGTTACAGGTCCCAACTGTTTTCTAAAGAGAACATCAACATTACAGGCAACCTGAGAAACACTCAGTTAGACTCAAGGTACTTTAAAATAATTGGAGCACCATCTACTTGCATGGTACAGATCCAAGCAGCGTTCTACTGCATGTTCCTTTCCTATGAAGTCCCTCCACATATAAGCTATGGGTTCACCTGAGAGAGCTAGGCTGCCATAGAGGAAAGGGTGCCAGGCAATAGTGTTATTGGGCCTCCACATAAATCCATTGTCCTTTTTGTTTGTGCCCTCAGATTTACAGAATATTCCTGTAGATCTCAGAACAACTGCATGTTAAGCGACGGGAGGGGAGTCATGCTTCCTGCCCATTCTGTGGGAATAAGGGGAGGATGGTAAACCCCATCCCCATGTTAGAAAAATGTGAAGAAATCTCCTGGGGCAGATCCTCACTTGTTGTATATCATCATAGCTCTGGTGAAGCTATGACAACTTTCATCCCCCCCCCCGCCCCCCAGGGGAGAAAATGACTCACTGTATTTAATAATAATAATACCTAGTTCTTATAAAGTCTTTAGGCTTTTCCTCCTCAGTTCCAGCTTTGGGGGCTTTGATTGCTTGCTGATTCTGCCCAGCAAGAACGTTCTGGCTGTCCTGCACCTAGGATAGTTGCCCCACATTCACTGTGTTCTTATTTTTCCAGTCCCTCCCCTGTTGTAGTTCAATGAAGTGTGGGCACGTGGCTCTTTAAAAACCAGAAAAGGAACTCTTATTACAGGTTGTCAGATCAATCATGTGGCAAGACATGAGTGAACAAGTTGCTTTTCAGTTATAGAAATTACATCCTTCAGAGACTGAGTGCTGCATCAACTACCCAGACATAGCTGGTAAAACACTCATATTTGTATTGATAGTTTTAACTTTAATTTCACTGCTGTTTTTCCATTTTCTGCTTTTAGTGTCAAGCTTCATAGCCCCTGCCCATGTTTTATGTTTTAAACCAAGAGAATGATCTGGTTGAAATGAAGGATGTAGCTTGTTGCTATTTCCTCACTGTGTGCGCCCTCTGATGGTTTGTATGCCAGACTGCATGCAAGTACCTACCACTCTGTATGCATTTGCACAGTCTGGCATACAATCCATCTTGTCTATTTGCATACCAAAAATATGAGTATCTTTTGAATTAATATCAGGCTTCCTTACATCTTTGAAACGGACTCTCATCTTGCTTTCATTTTAAATGCAGGTATATTTTAGACAACCCAGATGTTGTCAGAAAAGGATCAGTACTAGATCTTGGAAGCGGATGTGGAGCAACAGCGATCGCTGCTGTGATGAGTGGTGCATCCCAGGTCCTCGCTAATGACATCGACCCTAGTAAGGCCCTTTTTTCCAAGTTCTGCGCAAGGCCATTTTTAAAGCACATTCGATGAGTAACGTTTCTTTCAGTTGTCTGAAGAATCTCAAATTCCAAAATAAAGTTACAAGGAAGCAAAAATGTTACAAAGATCCTGCTCAGTGCTCACCTTTGGCAAAAAATTAAGGGCTGGATTCTGCCATCCTTACTTGCATGATTAAGGCCTTGTACATACGACAGCCTTATCACGTGGTAGGGCCCCTTACCGCACAATAAGGCTGTGAGCGTACATACGCAAATGTTGCTTGTTGCGTGGCAACAGCCCTCTTGCTGTGCAACAGGTAAACCACCCAAATGAGGGTGGTAAGGCTTACTGCGGACCAGCTGTTCCATGGTAGAGCCTGTGTGTACGCTCCTTCTGCATTTGACAGCCTCCGGAAATGTCCCAGAGTGCCAATCGAGGCCACCCTGGGACACCCACGGGGATTCCCTGAAGCAGCCCAGCTTCCCAGTGCGGGAGGTGGCTGCTACCCCAAAGCCGCGAGCCCAGCAACCAGCTGCCTGGGTTGCTGGCTTCAGGGCGGCAGCCGCGGCTGCCCCAGGAGCCGTGAAGCAGGGCGGCTTCAGGGAATCCCCGTGGCAGCAGGGCTCTAGCTGCCAGGAGTGCTGGCACTCCTGGCGGCTAGAGCCCCGCGGCGGGGATTCCCTCAAGTCATTAGAAGGATTTCTGTGTGGATGGGGGAAAGCGTTAGTTATAACGTTTTGCTTGTCCCACAACAATTTATTGCGGGACAAGTCTGCCGTGTGTACATAGCCGAAGTAGTACCTCACTCTGTCATTGGGCTCATTGAAATGAATGGGAGAGTAAATTTCCTGAAATACTGTCCCTAGCAATATATCTTCCAGTTTTGGAAGACCCTCCAGGGGTAAATGGATAGTTTTTAGTCTCTCTGCCAAGTCTGCCAATTTTAGTGGTATTTTATGTGATGCGGGCACCAGCTCCCTAGGAACTGGATTTATGGTGGAAGCTCACCTAGTGATAGATTGTAGGACCAGCAAGGGATCAGTGTGTTTCCAGAGCTAGCAGTGACTTACTCATAGACCTTGGAGACAAATCACTTAACTACTCCATGCCTCAGTTTCCCCGGATGTAATCATATAGATAACTTATCACGGTGGTAACATGAGGCTTAATTTTTGTAAAGCTCTTGGATTTCTCTGATTGCACAGTCATTTTACACACACCCATATTTTTTTTTCACAACGGCCATTGCTGCTACCTTCAGTAGTAAGCGAAAATAACATTTGGCCTGGTGCAGGATCTGAGGCCTGAACCAAAGTCAGGCGTTAGGAAACCTAACGTACCTGTAGCTCCCAGGGGATGCTAGCATCATGCTTCGTTGATAATAAACCTGTCCAACTACCTGTGCTGTTAAAGCGAGTGTGCTGGTGCGAGTTCCCATCTGGATGCCATCTCGGCTTTTGTAACTAGCTGAATTGACAGACCTTATTAGCACTGCCCATGAATAAGCAGAGACTCAGTTCAATGGCAAAGGTACTTGAGCAAGTTAATTGTCGAAAAGGCATGGTGCTAGCACCCCAGAAAAGCTACAGTATATTAGGACATGTCTGCTCATCACCATTGACCAGTTCAGTTTATGGTGGACGTTTACTTTATCCCCTAGGTGGAAAAAAATGTCACCGCTCGTGCAACGCCCCCTGTCTCCGCCCAAACCTCGGGGTTAACCCTTAGCACTACATTTTCTTTTGTATCCTGACTGTCTGCATAAAAGGTTCCAGCACTCATCAGAGCCATTACATAATTAGAGGCTTGTTGTTTAGGCAGTCGTACTTCAATATTTCCATTGTGGAATGAGATTTCCGCCTGCAGTTTGGTAAGGATATCTCGTCCCAGCAGTGCAATGGGGCATGAAGGGTGATAAACAAACTGGTGGGAGATCTGATGGTCCCCCACGTTTACTAAAAGGGGAAGGGTTTTTGTTAATACCACATTCTGTCCTTCAATCCCTTGGACAATAGCATGGCCTAGGGCTCTACCTGGCAGTGCTGTCTTAAGGGGGAGTAAACTCAGGGCAGCCCCGGTGTCAATCAGGGCTTCAACTCGGCGGTCCCCTACCTTAATTTGTACCGTGGGATCCAGTCTAGCAGCTTGCGCTGCTAAGAGGGGCCGCTGGGTCCCTCGGCCTCCTCATTGGGGAGACTCGTCCAATCCCCCTGTATTATAAAGAATTGGGGGTGGTATGGTCTCAGTCCTGCGTCCCTGTCTTATCATGTTCCTGTTGGGACACTCATTCTTCCAATGTCCTTCTTGTCTGCAGAGGGCGCACTGGTTTCGTCCTAAACGGGGACCCCGCATCTTCCCTTTGTCCCCTGTATATACACACTCACTCAGTCTCCTCTGCTTTTCACTCTCTTTGGTTCCTGTTCTTAAAGCCATTGCAAAGGCCTGCACTCCCTTTTTCTGGTCCTCCTCATCTTGTCTATCATACACCTTTAAAGCAATTTCCAACAGTTCCTCTATATTCTTTCCTGATGCACCCTCCACCTTTTGCAATTTCCTTCTAATATCATAGGATTGGCCGATGAAGAGAGGGATTAATACTCGTTTCCCATTTTGATCTCCCGGGTCTAAGTCAGTGTACCTTCTACAGGTTTCACACAGGCGTTCATAAAAGGCTGCTGGATTTTCCTTCCTTTCTTGCCTTATGTTGTATAATTTGGCCCAATTAGGGGTTTTTCGAATGCAACTCTTCATACCCTGCACTATCGCAGTGGCATATCTCTGATGCCCCCGGAACCCCTCACCTTTATGTGACCACTCCGGGTCCTGCTCGGGCAATACCGTGGGTATTGGAGTACGTGGATACGCCTGTGTTACCCACTCACGGGCCTTTGACAAAACCATGCGTCTTTCATCGGCTGTTAATAAAACATTCAAAGCAACTTGCATATCCCCCCATGTTGGGTTATGCGCTGTTATCAACATTTCAAAAATTGCTGTCAGGGGGGCTGGGTCTTCAGAAAAGGGGGGGTTCTGCTGTTTCCATGTTTCCAGTTATACAAATCACTTGTTGTGAACGGAACATAAATCACGGTACATTCCCCATCCTGCCCTATCGTCTCGCGTAGGGGCATCTCATGGTGTATGCTGTCCTGGGTACCAGTAATGTGCGATGCGCCCCTTGTGTGTTGATACACACCCCTGTCCATTGAAGGGCCAGGTTGGGTCTGGATCAATGTCTCATGTGGGCTTGCCTCTTTTATCGTTATGGGTGGAGGGCTGACTTCACCTCTCATCACCTTCTCATCTAGGTCCCTCAGGCTGGGGTACAGCGGAGGGGCCAGGGGAGAGGGAAGCACATAATCTGGGGGTTGTGGGATTACAGGAGGCGGGCATGGCTTTTTATCAGGGGTACTAGGTCTTTTAATCGGGACACGGGCCATCAGCATTTGAATCGTTTTTTGTCTGCACTTTTGTAACCACGGAGGGGAATTTGCCACCAGATCCTGCCAAATGTCAATATACGGATACTGGTCCCAATGTCCATCTCGGGTCACAACGCCATGCACTGCTTGTACGATATCTAACTTCAATGTACCCCCATCTGGCCAACCTATTCCAAATGTTGGCCATTCAATTGCACAGAATTTTATAAGGTCGTCCTTACATAACACTACACCATAATCTGCCTGGCGTCTAAACGCCTTCCAGTTATCTAACATGCAACCTAAGGGTGTCCCTGCGTAAAAACTTTGAGTGGACCCCATAATATCGGGTACTCCTAAACATACAAAGTAAACGGATATAAAAGGAAGGAATTTTCAGGCAGTCGGCTGACCCCCCTTGCAATCAAGATATCTTGGTCATCGGGTTTCCCTTTGCAGGAGTCTTGGGGCGGCTGGAGTCAGCCTAAGCCTTCAATATTCCCTCACAAGTCAAACAAAACCTTATAAGTTCAATCTTTGATATATACTAAAAAGGAGGAATAAAAGCAGGCCTGTTAGCAGCATAAAACTAAACAAGAGATGAGCCCATAAACTAATAGAATCCCAATCAATATGCATGCTAAGCATAAATTCGGATCCATACTACGCATGCGCATATAACATTCACGGACTTAGACTAGTCCATACCATATATAACAGTCACAGATTTAAACTAAACCATACAACACATCGTACATTCACAGACTTACACTTTTGTTCCTATCCATATACCTTCCTGTATACAGGCTGCCTACAGAGTTCCGTTATCCAACCCACACTTCGGGGGCGTTACTCCTCAAACCCTAGAGGTAAATGCACTTACTGCCCAGAGTGGCCGCGTCCAGCTCTGGGGACTCGGAAACCGGTGGACTCAATGCCTCTGTGTCCTGTGGGACCCTCTCTAAAGAGGATACCGCCGCCCCGGTATGCCGAGGTGGTCCGAGAGCACGAGCCGCACAATCAGCTCGAGGCGGCCACTTCTCTCGGTACCAGCTCACTAGCCCCCGGTAGCGTTAGCACCCTCTACAGGGAGGGTCCCGGCGGAGTCGCCAGTTTGTTAGCCAAATGGGCTCGTTCTCCCCGGAGCGAGTCAATTACTCCAAGGAGGCACAGAGATCAAGATTGAGTTTTATACAGCTCTTTATTAGACGACCAGCTGGACGGGTGCCCTTCCCGACTAATGCCAGAGGAGTGACACACCGAGGCATAGCAGTTAGTACATATATATACCATTATTTACGTCATATCAGACCACAGTGATATAGCAGATTTTCCAGGGGTTTGCAGACATGGGGGTACAAAGATATATTTGTCTGTACAGAGGTCTATTTGCCTGTTTATACACTTTAAACATTCCACGTTGTTCTTTTTGACCACAGTTCTTAGCAATGTTTGACATAGGTTATGAAAGCAGGTCATGGGATCATTTCACAAGCACAGCATGAATTATTTTATCTATCACTGGGACGCTGTTCTTATACTCTGATGAAAACAAGTTTCGCCTTGCATCTCTGACATTGGCTATTGCTCCTTACACCTTGGCTCGAAATCAAGCACAATATCTTCATCCATCCTCCTGTCTCTTCTGTTTTAAGGTTGGGGTGTCTGTATTGTCTTTTACGACTGTTTTCATGCACGACTGCATCCTGGGAGAGCTTGTACTGCCTCCCTGGATTGTATTGCTGTTCAGGGAGCACTTGGACTGTTTCCCAGGATTATGTTTCTGCAGTTACCATGTATCGGGGGAGTTGTGGAGTGCTAGTACTTTAACAATACTGTATTTCTGCTTCTTAAAAATGCCAGTGCGTTCAAAATGCTGTGTTTCTGCCAAGTTCCTGTATCATTCAGTGAACTTGTAAGCAGGCAAGCAGTTTCCTAAAGCCTGACTTCAGGTCAGGCCTCAAATCTTGCACCAGGCCCAGTGTTATTTTCTCTTATTACTATACCAGCCATTTGTCATAGGATGACAAGTTTAAGTCATTAGCAGCTCAGGTCACATGAGAACTGGTGATGCCTTTAATATCTTCTGCAGCATTGCAACTTGATGCAAAACTGGCTCTGAATTTTCTCAAGGTCTCTTGTAACAATAAAAATGTCAGACTTATTATTTCAAATGTTTCACAGAGTCACCTTGAAAGTGACAAATACTTGGATGGTGATTTCATCTTCCACATAGCAGCAGAACTCAGGGTGGTGTAACACTCAGTATACAACATTGGTTAGCAGTTAAATGACTTCTAGTAGTTCTGTCAGCAGTTTAACCTTTCTTTGCTGATTTTGTCAAAGAAATAGATCTACTTTCTCCAAATCCTATTGAAAAGGGTCTATTCAAATTTTTATCTCTACTTTATCCAAATCAAATATTTTCTTTGTTTTCAGTTTATCACCTCTAGAATGGGATAAGTCTCATTACCGAATTTGTTCTTTTCATGCATAAGTCAAAGAAAGTCCATCTTCCTTTCTAAAGTATGTCCAAATAATCCAAGTTAATATTGAAAAGACAACTCTGCTGATTATGACTACCAGAGTGTTCCCCCACGCCATTCTTCAGTCTGCTAGGTTACAGTGCTTTTGGATTTGGAACAGAAATAGTTTAATCATCAAGAAATTAAAATTAAAGCAGTTAAAGCAGGATTACACATGCGTAGTGTCCCTTGCTCCCACCACCCCCAACAACACAACTTCTAGAGGAATTTAAAAGTTAGCCCATTTAATACATGAAATGTAGGACTACATTTCTATACTGCAAGGCCTATATTTTCAAAGTAACTCATTCTGAGTGCCTCAGTTTTGAGATGCCCACTATGTAACACCTTAAAGGACTGAACTGAGCACCCATACTCTGAAATTGAGCCCCAGTCACTTTTGAGTATTTAGATCCTGATTCGTACGTTTTATACATTCTGTTCGTATTTCAGCGTATTTCAATGACCTGAGTTTTCTAAGGGGCTACACAACCACAATTTTGAAAAATGGTCTGTGTTTTTAGTTGCCTTCCAGTAGTACAAGGGGGACACCTCCTGTCAAACTTAAACCCTGCCCACTTACCATCCATCAAACTTCAGCCCCGCCCCTTCCGGTCGCTGGAAGTCCCACCCACCTGTCAAATTTAGCCCCGCCCCTTCCAGTCTCCTGACATCCGGTCCCGCCCCTGGCCACCGGAAGTCCCGCCCCATCCGGTCACCTGACACCCAGCCCCGCCCCAACCCCCAGAAGTCCCGCCCCACCCGGTCACCTGACACCCGGCCCCGGCCCGCCCCCCAGAAGTCCCGCCCCATCCGGTCACCTGTCATCCGACCCCACCCCCGCCCCGCCTCTCAGCGGAAGTCCAGCCCCAGCCGGTCACCTGACACCCGGGCCCGCCCCCTACTCACCTGTCACCGGAAGTCCCGCCCCCGTGACATCCGGTCTCGCCCCCAAGCTCTGACTTCCGGCTGACCAGGTCACCTGATCGGAAGTGGGCGTTGCGACCCTTTCCCCGCCCAGCGGGGCGCGTTTCACTCCGAGAGCAGGGGTTGGCCGGGAAAGGGCACGTGGCGGGGTGGGGCGACCCTCCGCCAATCGGGGTCGTCCCGGAAGGGCGCAGCGGTTGGTCGGGGCGGCAGCACCGCCCCCCTGGAAGTCTCGGGCTTTTTTAAAAGCGGAAGACCCCGAGGGTGGTTTCTCGACACCGCGTGGTTCGCAGCTCGTGGAGAACATGGACGCCTTCGCCACCCCCGTGAGACCTCCGCACTTTGTTTTGGCTCCTAATGTCTTGGCTCCCCGGCGTAGAAAGCGGTACATCAGCAGCAGTTCTGAGGAAGAGGGAGAAATCAAGGACAGCCACAGCCCTTTGGCTCAGCCTTTGTTCGACACGCCAGAACCCGAAACCCAAGAGATCAGGGAGCAGCCTGACAGACTCTCACCGGCACCGACAGACCAGGAGAAAGGAGAAGAGGAGGCTCAGGTAAAGGAACAAGCATGGGTTGCTATCCGCATAGCTCTAAAAAAAAAAAGCCAAAAGGGTGGTGGTGGATTCACAGCTCTTTTTCCTGAAAATCTCTCTTGTCTTTCAGGAACCCCAGGACAATATTGCAGCGGATGAGAAAGATGAAGCTGGTCCGCCTTGTTTTTGTTCAACGCCGGTACTCAGCGATGAAGAAGGAAGATGAGGCCAGGGATGAGGCCTATATGGAGTTTAAGAGAAGGCTCGGCCTGGAAACGTTTGAACCACTGTCGCGTCGCCAGCGTAAAAAACTCATGCGGTGTGTTCTGCGTGTTGCTGTTTCTGCTTCCCTTAATTACTGTCTTAAGGAAAAGATGTTCGAAGACTGTGAAGGCTGTGTCATAGACGCTCCTGGCCAACGGCACCATGACTGTGTGCAGTGGACTTCAGAGGATATAAACAGCAAACTCCGGGTTGTGTGTGCTGAACTATGTTTTGAAAGTTTGTTAAACATTGTTATTGCCACGGGTTACGTTATGGAATGTCTGTACATAACTAAAAAACATTTTGACCTAGGGGTGGCCTTGGTACGCGCTGTGCAATTCGATCCAGACCCTAGCAGCGTTCTAAATAACATGACTGAACCGGAGGATGCCCGTTTGGAGCGTTGTATGGACCGGCTGGTCCGCACAAAATGTTACAGAAGTCTACTGAGGAAGCAGACTATGCGTAAGAAATATAAAAGGCTTAAGTTAGAGAATGCTGTGGGGTCATACACGAGATATAAACCATCTTGTTAGCTGTAAATAAAATGCATCTCTGGAAAAGGCCTGCGTGGGCCTTAAATGTAAGTGTTTATTTCAAGGTTGCCACAGGTCTTTTAATAAAAATGTTTTTTGTGTACTTACAGCAAAAAGCTGAAATGTGTGTGTAGCAGCATTCTGTGGGAAAAAAACAAACCCCCAGAAATATCTGTTTAAAATAAAGCCAAAGGGTTAGAAAGGGAGCATGGAACAGGGGCTCTGACTCACCACCCCATAACAAGGAGCCACCCTTTGTTTTCAACCAGGGTAAAGTTATCAGGTAGTTAGGTTTGATGGGCCTACGTCACACTTCAGGGTGGAGGCTGAGTGGATGCTATTGGATAGTTTACAACAGCCTTGAGAGTTTGTAGATCACGATTGGACAGTTTAAAAATACAACCTCAGGAATTTCTGGGTCAGTTGGGTTTTTTTTTTTTTCTCCTCTTTTGTTTCAACCAGGGGTAGAGTTTTCAGATAATTAGGTTTGATGGGCTTAGTTCACACTTAAGGGTGGAGGCCGAGTGGAACTGTAGAGCTCTGATTAACAATAAATTAACTTTAAGGAAAATAAAAAACAACCTTTCCTTAACTTTTAAAAATCCCACAGATAGTTTTTAAAAATCAACATTTCAGGAAATTTTTTCTAGCAACTCAGTCATTATAAGATTAAAATCATACATTAACAAAAATCAAAGCCCTCCTTGAAATGTTTTAAAGAAGCCTCCCCCATACTTTTAAAAAACATATGTTGTAAGAACATTTAAAAGCTATAAGTATGTGTAGAGTGCTTGCTATAGCTGTGGCACATCTATTTATTGTAAGGATTGGAAGAAAATACGCTAGCTATTCACTGATATTTGCAAGGTCCTGCAGACAGGAGAGGGGTACAAAGTAATATTAAGGAATGTTATGGATGGTGATTTACAGTTTAATACCATAAGAAGGCCCTACAAGGCTTATTTTTCATTCAAAGAAAATAAAAAAACAAAAACAGTTGTGCAGATCACAAAGGGGAACATTTTGGGAGGGGTAACTACATTTCTTAAGTACCCATTCTTTAAGAGGTGTAGTGATAAAATGAACTTGCTAACTGGGTTGGTGAAGTTTGATTGAAACAAAGTTAGAAGGGTATAAAAACCTCAGCTTTTCTGGAGACTGTCCTTTCCCTTCACAGAAGCTATCTTGAACAGCTGCTGGACTCCAGGCCTAGGTATGTTACTTATTCTTAACTCTGAAAAAACATATACACTGTTACTGTTTTGTTCATGCTGTCCTTATTAATGATGATACATGTCTTTATTGCAGTGTGATCTCTTTTTTGGCATGGAAACAGCATCTTCAAGCAGCCTTTTACCAGGGCAAGGTAAAACCCTGTTTTAACTATGGTTGGGCTTAACTTTAAATCTGGGTTTGATGCATTTGTAGTAACTCAAATTGTGCTTGTTCTTTAATTCAAAGGGGCATCTACATGTGAGAAAAATCATGTCCCAGCTTATCTTTACCCTGTGGTGGAAGGTAAATATTTGCAATTAGTTTTTAAGTGTGTGTGCTTAAAATGCCTGTTTTTTATTTTAGCCAGATCACAAGGCAATGTGTTTTAAGGCTTGAATTTTTGTTTGTGGGGCAGGGCCTTGAGCTAAAGTTAAGTGAGGGGGTATCTTGAAATGATCTGTTTTTTGAGCACATGGCAAAGGGTTTTTGTGTGTGTTTGGTTGGTTGGTTTTTGATTAAAAGGATTTTTGAAAGTTAAGTGTGCTTGAAAAGTATTTTGTTATAAACTGGTGGGATATGTATAAAGTGAGTTTTAAGAATGACTGGGCCTGGGTTTTTAAAAGTATTTAAAACTGTCTGGTTTTTGAGCACATGGGCAGGGGTTGTTTGTTTTTTAATTATTTTTAAAAGTTAAGACCCTTTTATAATAATGTTGTTTGCTTTACAGTACTATCAAAAAATGAAAGAAGTTTAGGTCTTCAGATAAACAAGCTCAAAAGAAAAAGACAGCTGAAAAGGAAAATTTGCCACCGTCAATGACTGACAGAGAGCTGAATTCCAGTAAATATATTGGTTTTTTTCTATTTTTAATTAGGTATCTAGCCAGTGTGGTAAAGTTTATTTTTTTTAAAGATGCTAAATTGGAACATCTGTTCTTCTTCTTCTCAGGCACGGACAGCTCTCCTGATGTTGTTATTGTAGCAAGACAAAGGAATCTCGGACACCGGGGTCGGAGGCTAACAAGTTTATTGCTTACCGGCAGCTGGCCCAGCGGAATAACTTCCAAAGGCTGAGCCCAGAACACCCGTGGTTACAGTCTTATATACCTTTTCATATGCATATATTCCTTCTTTCTTATTGGTTACCAACAGCATACATTACAGAGTTACAAGTTTCATGCATACATTTTACATTCCATATATGGCTGTTACATATTTTCTAACTTTCTATAGGTTATTCATTACATAACTTCATGCTAAGGAAAGCTACAACACCTGGTGCTGTCTGTCTTAACTTTTCTTTGTGTACTCAGGTTTCAGCTTCTTCGCCAGTTGTTCTTTGTGTACTCGGATTTCGCTATTTCTTGCCACATTATAGTTGACTTTCCAGGGACACCTCCAGCAAAATCACCTCCAAAACTTTTAACAGCAGCAGCACCTGTGCAAAACAGCAAAGGAGCCCTGATGAAGCGACAGGAAACCCCCGAGCGCAGATACACCAAACCCAAGGGCAAAACAAAAGACTCTGGTACAAAGCACCCCACCTCCAGTTCCTCAGCGGTCAGCACTACACCAAGCCCTGAGAGAGCTGCGAGTGAAAACACACACATTCACAAACCCTTTGCCATGTGCTCAAAAACCAGATCATTTTAAATACATTTCAAGATACCCCCTCACTTAACTTTGGCTCAAGGCCCTGCCCCACAAACAAAAATTCAAGCCTTAAAACACATTGCCTTGTGATCTGGCTAAAATAAAAAACAGGCATTTTAAGCACACACACTTAAAAACTAATTGCAAATATTTACCTTCCACCACAGGGTAAAGATAAGCTGGGACATGATTTTTCTCACATGTAGATGCCCCTTTGAATTAAAGAACAAGCACAATTTGAGTTACTACAAATGCATCAAACCCAGATTTAAAGTTAAGCCCAACCATAGTTAAAACAGGGTTTTACCTTGCCCTGGTAAAAGGCTGCTTGAAGATGCTGTTTCCATGCCAAAAAAGAGATCACACTGCAATAAAGACATGTATCATCATTAATAAGGACAGCATGAACAAAACAGTAACAGTGTATATGTTTTTTCAGAGTTAAGAATAAGTAACATACCTAGGCCTGGAGTCCAGCAGCTGTTCAAGATAGCTTCTGTGAAGGGAAAGGACAGTCTCCAGAAAAGCTGAGGTTTTTATACCCTTCTAACTTTGTTTCAATCAAACTTCACCAACCCAGTTAGCAAGTTCATTTTATCACTACACCTCTTAAAGAATGGGTACTTAAGAAATGTAGTTACCCCTCCCAAAATGTTCCCCTTTGTGATCTGCACAACTGTTTTTGTTTTTTTATTTTCTTTGAATGAAAAATAAGCCTTGTAGGGCCTTCTTATGGTATTAAACTGTAAATCACCATCCATAACATTCCTTAATATTACTTTGTACCCCTCTCCTGTCTGCAGGACCTTGCAAATATCAGTGAATAGCTAGTGTATTTTCTTCCAATCCTTACATAAAATAGATGTGCCACAGCTATAGCAAGCACTCTACACATACTTATAGCTTTTAAATGTTCTTACAACATATGTTTTTTAAAAGTATGGGGGAGGCTTCTTTAAAACATTTCAAGGAGGGCTTTGATTTTTGTTAATGTATGATTTTAATCTTATAATGACTGAGTTGCTAGAAAAAATTTCCTGAAATGTTGATTTTTAAAAACTATCTGTGGGATTTTTAAAAGTTAAGGAAAGGTTGTTTTTTATTTTCCTTAAAGTTAATTTATTGTTAATCAGAGCTCTACAGTTCCACTCGGCCTCCACCCTTAAGTGTGAACTAAGCCCATCAAACCTAATTATCTGAAAACTCTACCCCTGGTTGAAACAAAAGAGGAGAAAAAAAAAAAAACCCAACTGACCCAGAAATTCCTGAGGTTGTATTTTTAAACTGTCCAATCGTGATCTACAAACTCTCAAGGCTGTTGTAAACTATCCAATAGCATCCACTCAGCCTCCACCCTGAAGTGTGACGTAGGCCCATCAAACCTAACTACCTGATAACTTTACCCTGGTTGAAAACAAAGGGTGGCTCCTTGTTATGGGGTGGTGAGTCAGAGCCCCTGTTCCATGCTCCCTTTCTAACCCTTTGGCTTTATTTTAAACAGATATTTCTGGGGGTTTGTTTTTTTCCCACAGAATGCTGCTACACACACATTTCAGCTTTTTGCTGTAAGTACACAAAAAACATTTTTATTAAAAGACCTGTGGCAACCTTGAAATAAACACTTACATTTAAGGCCCACGCAGGCCTTTTCCAGAGATGCATTTTATTTACAGCTAACAAGATGGTTTATATCTCGTGTATGACCCCACAGCATTCTCTAACTTAAGCCTTTTATATTTCTTACGCATAGTCTGCTTCCTCAGTAGACTTCTGTAACATTTTGTGCGGACCAGCCGGTCCATACAACGCTCCAAACGGGCATCCTCCGGTTCAGTCATGTTATTTAGAACGCTGCTAGGGTCTGGATCGAATTGCACAGCGCGTACCAAGGCCACCCCTAGGTCAAAATGTTTTTTAGTTATGTACAGACATTCCATAACGTAACCCGTGGCAATAACAATGTTTAACAAACTTTCAAAACATAGTTCAGCACACACAACCCGGAGTTTGCTGTTTATATCCTCTGAAGTCCACTGCACACAGTCATGGTGCCGTTGGCCAGGAGCGTCTATGACACAGCCTTCACAATCTTCGAACATCTTTTCCTTAAGACAGTAATTAAGGGAAGCAGAAACAGCAACACGCAGAACACACCGCATGAGTTTTTTACGCTGGCGACGCGACAGTGGTTCAAACGTTTCCAGGCCGAGCCTTCTCTTAAACTCCATATAGGCCTCATCCCTGGCCTCATCTTCCTTCTTCATCGGTGAGTACCGGCGTTGAACAAAAACATGGCGGACCTGCTTCATCTTTCTCGTCCGCTGCAATATTGTCCTGGGGTTCCTGAAAGACAAGAGAGATTTTCAGGAAAAAGAGCTGTGAATCCACCACCACCCTTTTGGCTTTTTTTTTTTAGAGCTATGCGGATAGCAACCCATGCTTGTTCCTTTACCTGAGCCACCTCTTCTCCTTTCTCCTGGTCTGTCGGTGCCGGTGAGAGTCTGTCAGGCTGCTCCCTGATCTCTTGGGTTTCGGGTTCTGGCGTGTCGAACAAAGGCTGAGCCAAAGGGCTGTGGCTGTCCTTGATTTCTCCCTCTTCCTCAGAACTGCTGCTGATGTACCGCTTTCTACGCCGGGGAGCCAAGACATTAGGAGCCAAAACAAAGTGCGGAGGTCTCACGGGGGTGGCGAAGGCGTCCATGTTCTCCACGAGCTGCGAACCACGCGGTGTCGAGAAACCACCCTCGGGGTCTTCCGCTTTTAAAAAAACCCGAGATTTCCAGGGGGGCGGCGCTGCCGCCCCGACCAACCGCTGCGCCCTTCCGGGACGACCCCGATTGGCGGAGGGTCGCCCCACCCCGCCACGTGCCCTTTCCCGGCCAACCCCTGCTCTCGGAGTGAAACGCGCCCCGCTGGGCGGGGAAAGGGTCGCAATGCCCACTTCCGATCAGGTGACCTGGTCAGCCGGAAGTCAGAGCTTGGGGGCGAGACCGGATGTCACGGGGGCGGGACTTCCGGTGACAGGTGAGTAGGGGGCGGGCCCGGGTGTCAGGTGACCGGCTGGGGCTGGACTTCCGCTGAGAGGCGGGGCGGGGGTGGGGTCGGATGACAGGTGACCGGATGGGGTGGGACTTCTGGGGGGCGGGGCGGGGCCGGGTGTCGGGTGACCGGATGGGGCGGGACTTCTGGGGGTTGGGGTGGGGCTGGGTGTCAGGTGACCGGATGGGACGGGACTTCTGGTGGCCAGGGGCGGGACCGGATGTCAGGTGACCGGAAGGGGCGGAGCTAAATTTGACAGATGGGCGGGACTTCCGGCGACTGGAAGGGGCGGGGCTAAAGTTTGATGGATGATGCGTGGGCGGGGCTAAAGTTTGACAGGAGGTGTCCCCCTTGTACTACTCCTTCCTTAGGGAAAGAGACTAATGAGCTTTATTTTATGGATTTTTTTAAAATGTTCCACACTGATAATGTCTTCATCTCTGGGGTAACTCTGACTTCTGGGAAGTTACACCAAGAATGATTTGTCACTTGTGTATTTGCATATTTTAATAATTATTTTCTCATTATTTAGCTAACAGTGATTTAAGTGTTTTATTTTTACTTGTTCCCCCCTAAGTACCTTTTACATTTGTTTTATTCTTATATATATATTTGACATTCTTTGTTGACTAGAGAGGAAGTATTGTCCAGTGATGTTGACACTGAACTGAAATTTGCAAGTGTTCCCCCACAGATTTCCTGTGTGACATTGGGCAAATCACTTCATCTGTGCTCTGTCTCAATTCCAATGGGGATAATACCGAATGGGGATGGTATGAATCCATCAATGTTTGGGAGGTGCTAAATTACTAACTTAATGAAGTCTATATAAATGCCTAGTAGAATAACAATGGCTGCGTCTCGACTTGTAAATTAAGTAAATTAAGCAAGCTTAAGTCGACTTAATTTACCCTGCGTCTACACTACAGTTTCCTTAAGTCGACTTAAGGAAAATAAAGTCAATTTAATGAAAATTAAGTCGACTTTATTAAACCTGGTTTTAATTTGATTTAGGGCTTAAGTCGATTTTTTCAAGTCGACTTAAGCTAATGTAGACCTGGAGTAGCTTAAGTCGACTTAAGGCTACTCCAGGACTCCACCACTGCCCTACCTGCTGGGGGGGGGAGGGCACAGTGGGAGCCTGGCATGCCCCCACACAGGGCAGAGCCCTACTCACCCTGCCCCTATGCCCTGCCAGGGTCCCTGTCCCTCTTTGCCCCATTGTACCCATGTACAATGGGGCAAAGGCTGAGCCCCCTGGCACTGGGCAAGGGGTGCCCCCCCTACCCCCACCCTAGGTCCCCCATGCCCCTAGAAGTCAACCTAGGCGTCCAGTGTGGACGCTCTAGGTTGACTTTGTAAGTTCCCCCCAAAGTCGACTTTAAATTTAAGTCTAGATACACTAAGTCGACTTAACTAAGTCGACTTAAAGTCGACATAGTTAAATAGACTTAGCTAAAATCGACCTAAATTTCCAAGTGTAGATATAGCTAATGATATTTAAAAACAGAGCCCTGTGGCACTTTTTGGGTGGGTCTACACTGGCAAGTTAGGTAAACTTAAGGACGCTTCATTTGACCTAAACAAACCTACATCCACACTGGGCTTTTTTCTTAAGTCGACTTAAGGAAAGCTTAAGTCGACTTAATAACACCTACTTTTAGGTCGACTTAAGCCTTAAATTGACACCTTAAATCAACATAAGACCAGTGTAGATGGGGATAAACGTTAAGTCAACTTTATTAAGTCGACTTAAATCCAGTATAACGGCTATCTCTGCTGTTATGTAGACTTAAAGTCAACTTAACAAATTGGCTACACTAAGTCGACTTAATAAGTTGACTTAGTCGACCTTGTTAAGTTGACTTAACAAAGTTGACTTAACTTTTCAAGTATAGACATAGCCATAAAGACTAACAGATTTATTTATCGCATGAGCTTTCATGGGAGAAAATCCCACTTCATCAGATGCTTTGAAGATTAGAAATTTATAGAGGACATTTAAGTACAGAATTCTAAATCAATTTTCTTGTACATGTGCTTGTTCTCAGTTGCAGGAATGGCCATGGTATTAAACTGTGAGCTAAACAACGTGACTCCCTTCCCTGTTATAACTAAGAACATTATTGATACAGAGCTGGACAACTGGGACCTTATTGTTTTGGGGGATATGTTTTATGATGATCAACTTGCAAACAGTCTTCATCACTGGTTGAGGAAATGCATCAAGACTCATGGAACTGAAGTGCTAATTGGTGATCCTGGGAGGCCTCAATTCTTAAGTCACAATATTCAGAGTCAGTTGCACAAAGTGGTAGAATATTCACTCCCTGAATCCACTAGGCAAGAAAACAATGGATACAGCTCAAGTACTGTTTGGAGGTACCAGCCCTGACCCCTCAGTTTCTTCAAAAGCTGCTAAAACTGGATTTTGAAAAAGGAGGATCTCAAAAAAGAAATCCTTTCTGTTTCTAAATGCCTGAAACTAAAACATGAAAAATGGAGGAGCTCCTCAGTTGGTGCAAACTGCTGTAGCACCGCAGAAGTTAATACCACACCACCAACTCATGCCAGCTAAGGATCTGGCCCATAGTATGGGAAAAGTCTTACAGGCAAATTTCACACTTAGCTATGCAGATGCACCCCCTACCCACTGAAGTCAATGAAAATTAAATGTGTGTGTTCAAAGGTTGCATTAGTCCTTTAGAGTTTCACCCTTAAGACATCTGCATGTACAACAGAAATGTTACCCTCACTGTTTATGACTATGCCATTAAACGCTGACTAAATTTCCAATATAAGGTCTTTTTTTTTTTTTTTCAGAGTCGCACTGCTTTCATATGCTTTTCTAATTCACTCACCCTTTAAACCAAACCTGGTGCATTGGCCCCTTCTCTGGAGGAAGTCAGGGCTATCACATGCAGTAGCCAGCCAAGAATGATCCTAGATTTCACTCCTTCACCTTCCGGCCACAAGGATGTATACCAGAGCTAAAGTCACTAGCATTATTAACTGAAGTGACTATATAACCTCAACAGTGATATGATTAAATAGAGGCTAATTCATTCAGATTTTGGAAAAACTCAATGCCCCATAGCCCTGAAATATGAAAGCAGGGCAAGGTCAATGGATTTGTCATCTTATGAAGAAAAATTGATGACGACAAAATTTCCTTCTCCTGTGAGTTGGCACAATCTACTGGCCTTTCTGCACAGGATGTAACCAAATAAAATAGCAAGATAAATGGGACTGGGATAACAAATTCAGTGTAGCGTTATGCAGCTCAATTGTTTACCATAGAATGTTCCTGAGCAATGCTGCCCCCATTGATAGAATCCAGTTTTAAATGTCTGGTGAAGATAAGAGCGCTGGACAGTTGGGCTGCTTCACAAATTTCCTTTGCCAGTTAGGAGGATATTATGCCTCAAAAAGTGAGTTTTATCCAGCAGGCTGCAGCATGTGCCTGCAGCATGTGCCTTAGACGGGAGGGTGTGAACAACCATTGTCTCCTTAATGTTAAGGAATCTGCCAGGTGATGTGGTCCCAGGGAGTATCCTGATGAGCCATTAAGGACACAATGGTTGTATTCTTTATATCCTTAATGGCTCATCAGTTTACTCCCTGGGACCATATCACCTGGCAGATTCCTTAAATTAAGGAGACAATGGTTGTTCACACTGTTGCAGGTGGACGCCCGAAGACGGGCAGGGGCTAGCAACAGTGGGTTTGTTGCCCGGAGTGCGCAGCACCAATAACGACACCCGGGCGGAGAAGCACTCTAAAGTTTATTTGAGATCTCAAGCAGGCACACGGAGACAGGCACATCTCAAATCATGCGCACCCCCACCCAGTTGCGCTGTCCCTTATATATGTGGGTTGTTTACGGGGAGCTTTGGCCTTGGTGTATGTGGCACTTCCCCGCCTTCCTCTTTTCAGGGTTTCTATGTGAGTTGCTGCAAGCTAAGTCCGGCTTAGACTGGTACTGTTATTCTGTTATGGGGAACAGGCTATCAGTTCCTGCAACCGGGGAACAGCCTTATATGGGGTTGTTGTTGAGGTTGTTGTGTCCCAGCCGTGTCCGAGTCTGGAGTGAAGGGGTTTCATCGACACTGTGGCCTTCTACCCCCCCCCTCCCGAGTTACCCAGTGCGCAACCCCAGACACAGCCAGGGGCACCAACAACACCCTCCCATCTAAGGCATTTGTCCAGAATGACACAAGTTAAAGTATGGATATAACATCAAATTCTTAACTTCTAATCGAAATAGAATTCCTAGACATAAACTATATAATCATTCCCAGCAAATTACTACCTTTCTATTGATACCAAACATGACATAGTTCCTATGGATTATAGCATTTATGAGATATCCATAGAAAATATCATAAATGCTTCCCTAAATCCAGACAGTGTCACACCGTGCCCACATGCCCTGCCCTTTGGGGGGCATGCCAGGCTCCCCCTGTGAACCCCCGGCAGGGAGGGCATTGGTGTAGTCCTGGGGTAGCCCTAAGTCGACTTAGGGCTACCCCAGGGCTACACTGGCTTAACTCGACTTTAAAAAGTCGAATTAAGCCTTAGGTCGAGTAGAAAGGTGGTTTAATAAAGTCGACTTAATTTTCATTAAGTCGACTTTATTTTCCTTAAGTCAACTTAAGCAAAGCAAAGCCAAGCTTAAGTCGACTTAATTTACCAGTGTAGACGCAGCCAGAGAGAGCAATTTCCTGTTCAATCACATTCTCTTTCCCCCTGAATCCATTAGGCAAGAAAACAATGGATACAGCTCAAGTACTGTTTGGCTGTACCAGTCTTGACCAACCCCCCAACATATATACAGACAGGTAGAGGTGGGAAGTTCTACAGATGTTATAATTACCAGTCTCATTGCTTGTGCATATCCACTGGCTAGATGGTGAAAACACGGGGGTGGGGGAACAAGATCCCGCCAGTGCACACCGTTGCTCCTGGAGTATAGTTGTAGAACAGAACCAAAAGTTTCCATCGTGCTGTACCCTTCTTACTGGACTCTGTTTCCATTCGCGTGTATGGGTTCAGTTTAGTTGTGCTGCTTCTCTTTGATGTGCTTGTTGCTCAATCACTCAAGATTGTAGCAAACACGACATCTCTTTGTTGTCCTTCAATCTCCACCTTCAGGTGTTAACTAATTTTATTCAAGCTCTTAGGCCATTTAGATAGCAAAACTTTGTAATCTTTGTTTTCTCCTTGTTTTATAAGAGTTCCAGCTGGGATCTGTCTAAGGCTGGTACCTGCTCACTGTCCCACATCCATACACCAATCTCTCATTCATTCAAACCTTGATCTTGTTCCTTATTTTACTCTATATATGTAAAAAAGCACAGATGTTCCCTTTACGATCAATGATCTTTTCCTTCCTTTAACAATTTACTATAATTGACTACATGGAATATTCAGCTGGCCCTGCTGCCTGATTTTTAGAGGTTAGTATGTTATTGTAGGCTCACCAGGTGATCTGACCAGAAGATAGTAAAATTCTTGACCCAGAATCGGGCTACACCGAATTAAATGTAGAGAGTTCAGTATTTTGTAAGAACCCTTGCTAGGGTTGTATGGCAAGAACACTCACGCTTAGGACAAAACACAGCATTAGAGACTTTTATTAAAATAACTGAAAAAGTCAGTGCTCCAAACAATAGAACCTAAGGAAATAATATAGTCGGGGGCACCTGTGGTATCATCCCTTACAAAAGCTACTTTGATTAGCATACTCTCACCCTTCCTTCGGAAGCTGGTTGTAAGAGACGAAGGACCAGCCTTGTCCCTGGCATGCCAACTGACTTGGATGATCCAGGTTCCTTCAAGCCAAAGGGTCAAGTATTCAGCAGCTAAGTTAACAAAAAACAGCTAAGAGACCCAAAAGCTAAAGAAGATGAGAGCCAAAAAGCTGCTTCCATATGGTGGTTTGCCCTCTTACAGAGCCCGAGCACTATCCTGAATATTTATATTCCAAAGGGGTAGCCGTGTTAGTCTATTGTAGAAAGACAACAGAGTCCTGTGGCACTTTTAAAGACTAACAGATTTATTTATCGCATGAGCTTTCGTGGGAGAAAATCCCACTTCGTCAAAGCGTCTGACGAAGTGGGATTTTTCTCCCACGAAAGCTCATGTGATAAATAAATCTGTTAGTCTTTAAAAGTGCCATAGGACTCTGTTGTCTGAATATTTATGCGAGTACCAAATCTTCTGTGCCTAAATGTAACTTCCTCACCCACATAATACTGGGCTGAATTTATTCTTTAGGTTAGCATATCCATACATAATAATGCCGATTAGCTCATTCTCAAAACCTGTTCCTTCTTGCCTGAACAGGTTTCTGGCTGTTCCTTTCATGTGCCTGCAGTGTACTCTGTGTCAATGTTAAGTTCCGACATTCTTAGACAAACATGTCCTGCTCTCCAAAATCTAAAAGGGATAACTGTCAGGACATTTATTTATGCCAAATATTACAAGCCTACTTAACCACACTTATGCTAACTTCCTTAAGCTAATCACACAGTTCCTTGCATTATTGCTAAACATAACAGAATAATTCAATATAAAAATACAAGTCAAATACAATAAAATGAACAGCAAACCAGTAAATGAAGGCAAAATATAATACAGCAAGCCAGCAAATTAACCCTATAAAGCAAGTCAGCAGGTTAACCCGATAGGCTACACTCTTTGACAGCTCTAGGCTTCTTCAGGATCTCCACGGAAGGGACCTGATGACAGTCTTCAAGTATGTTAAAGGCTGCTACAAGAGGACAATAATCAATTGTTCTCCCTGTCTATTGAATGCACGAAAAATAGTATTGGGATTAATCTGCAGCAAGAAATTAGGAAACTATGGAGGTAAGAGAACTAAACAGGGAGACCCAGAGGCAGATTGGATCCAGGGTTATCCTTTATTGCCTGCTCATTATTCCTCAATGCCACGAGTGAGGGAGGAGTTGGCTGCCTAACAGTTCTTTTATTGAAAACAGTATGGAAATACATGTATTTCTAACAACTCCCCACAAACCCTTTTATAGTTACATTAGCACCTATAAAATGAATATTAACAACTATATAGTGAATATAATTATCCCCACCCCTATTTATTGTTTAATTTACAGCTTTAGTTTAGTTTACAGCACACAGGAGCTTTACCTTAAAACATTTTATCTTCTACAATAAAAATGACTACACATTTCTTAAGCAAGCATGGTACGGGAGAGGAAAGGAGATAACGGAGAGAAAGACAGGATAGTTTTGGCCACATTTTTTACGCAGATGGCCAGGAAGGGAGGGAAAAGGGAAGATAACAAACCCTTAACTAGACTCTTATACCACTTATAAGAGAGAGAAGGCTTGCCCTGCTATAACCCCATTACCACAGTGACCTGTGGCCCAGGTCAGGTCTATTATCCAACTCTAACTTTTTAGTCTCCTACAATTAGGAAAAAATTTCCAATTATAAGGGTGACTGAAGTCTGGAATAAGCTTCCATGAGAGGCTGGGGAATCCCGAACACTGGAGATTTTAAAAACAGGTCGGACAAATATTTGTTAGAGGGATGGTCTAGGTCTATTTGGTCATGCCATAGCACAGGGGCCTGGATGTGGTGACCTCTCAAGATCCCTTCCAGCCCTACATTTCTATGAATCAGAATTGCTTGCAATAGCTTGGAGGTATACAAGGATCTGAGGTCACTTAAGCAAACTTTAAAAGAAAAATCTGTCTAGCCCATCTAATGTAAAGGATTTAGTTTTCAAAATAACACATATTTTTGCAGTGCTCTGCTTCAAAGTGCATAACCCAACAATACTTGCCATAAGTAGCAACAATAACTAAACAATATCAAGTATGAAGAATTAAACCAAATCTTCATATAACTGCAGACAGTAGGATATGTTACCATTTTCCCAACAGGCATAGCTTGAATTCTATATTGGCCGGGAGGTGGGGTTCAGGCTAGCTCCATGCAGCAATGCTGGGCAGGGAGCACCGCTCAGCCGGTTTGGTTGTGTGTGTGTGGTGGTGAGGAGGGAAATGCACAACTAAAAATTATAACTCGAAGGGAGGGGCTCAGCTCACAAAGTTTGCAAACTGCTCAGGGTGCAGGCAGGGGGCAGCTAGGGGCTCGGAGGATCCCCTCCTGCTGCAGTCGCTGCTCCCCAATGGTCCTCCGAGCCCTGGAGCTGGGTCCCCTCTGCCTAGGCAGCTCTTACCAGTTTCGCAAGCAGTCAAAGGGGGCTGGGAGCTAAGAAGCAGCCCCAGCCCCAGGCACTAGCAGCAGATTGGGGGGTGCCATAGCACCAGCCAGGGCAGCAGCTGCTTTGCAGTGCCCAGATCCTGCTGGCTTCCGGTCTCCAACCTGGCCTGGGGACAGGGGTTGGAGGAAGAAGAGGGGGTATGTGGAGCAGCCTTGACACTGTCCTGCTCTGATTACGGTGCTGCACTTTAGGGGCAATGTCCTTTGTACCTCCCAAAGTCTGCCCATTCTCTCCCCCCACCGCAGTACCAACATTTATACACACACAAGGCCTGATTCTGGTTTTATTTAAAATCAAGAATAAGTCCACTCAGGGTCAACAGAGTTACACTGGTAAAAAACTGGTGAGCGACCCAAATGGGGCTTCAGAAGTATGTATGTATGAATGAAATACACTGAATTGTCTAAAGGGAGTATCCTAAGGACAGGGCAGTATCCTAAGGGAACTTTGTCATCTCAGTGTTCACGCATTTTTATTCAGTACAAATTGACAACATACCACTAAGTCACAAACTACAAGTGGTCGACAGAAGACCATAATAGATCTACATGCAAATTTTTAAACTAAATGTAAGTTGCGCCTTCCTTTAATATGACACCATGTCCAACTATGACAACAAAGAATGGCAAGAATATACAAAAGAATATGTACATGTAGTGTACAACACAGCTCAGTACAGCACTGCAATGGGCCAATGAAGCAGAAAGAGAAATCAACATTCTGATCACCAAAATACAGAGGAATACCCACTGATGGGAATGTAGAGGCTGTAAATCAAAGAATTTGGTCCACAGGTCCTAATTCTGACCTCACCTATACCTCTGCAGCCCAGCACATGCTTCAGTTTTTCTAAGTGAGCACTTCCACATGTGACTACAGGTAAAAGCCAGAAGAACTGGGTATTTACCAGTATAAATAATTTTTCTCTTGGGTCATGATTATTAGTCCGGATAGTTCTGAATAATTTTGAAAAGTTCTGAGGTTTCTTAAACCACATTAAGGTCCACATTAAGCCTACTTCACTTTTAACTGCATATGTGTTGTGCTTTTGGATTTATAAAAATCCAAATACGCTCAGGATGATAAATCAATGGCAAAAGGAGCAGCATGAGAAACGTCATAAGGAATAACACCTGAAGGTAAACATAGCAAGGCGTATGAAAAATGACAGCTAAGCAGGTGACAAAGTCAGACTACAGATTATTATTAGAACTTAACAAACAAGGAGTCCTGTGACCCTTGTAAAGACTAACAAATTTATTTATCACATGAGCTTTTGTGGGAGAAAATCCCACTTCGTCAGACACTTCCCCATCTTCAAGCATCTGATGAAGTAGGATTTTCTCCCACGAAAGCTCATGTGATAAATTTGTTAGTCTTTAAAAGTGCCACAGGACTCCTTGTTTGTTTTGTTGAATTGAACTAATGCGGCCACCCCTTTGGAACTTATGTAGAACATGTTTGTTTTACTGTTACTCTCTCCTGTCTTTACCTGTTTATCCATCTGTTGCATCTAATCATAGACATAAGTCCCAGTCCTGCAAATGCTTGTGAATGTGCTTAATTTTATGCTTGTGGTTCCATTGGAAATCCCATGTGCATAAAACTAAGTGTTGGCTGGTAAGCTCTCTAGGGCAGGGAGAGCATTTTTACTATGACGGTACAATATTGAGTACAATGGGGTGCTAGGCATTACTGATTCTTACCTGGGCCCCAGGCTTTACTGTAATACAAATAATTTAAGCTATTTTCTCAATGAAATACTGTAGGAGAATCAAAACGTTGGAGGCCATATTAATTACCTATATTAAGAAAGAGTTAAGGCCAAACCTGAATCTGCTGACCACTAGGAAAAGAACCTATTGCTAAGGCCCATTGTTAAGTGAACCAACCCCTTGGCAAGGTTTACAGAATAATTTTAAATAATAATAATAATAGGCTGTGTACTCTTTATTAAGAACGGAAAATGTAGCTGTTTAATGTTAGCATACCACCTATTAGAACATATTTTCTGAACTGTCGGTGTGTCTTAACTGAAGCCGTGTCTACACTTACAAGCTTACAGCTGTCAGAGCACTCATGTAGCCATGTTATGCTGATGGGAGAGCGCTCTTTTGTCAACATAATCAAACCAGCTCAACAGGCAGTGGCAGTTATGCTGGCAGGAGAGCAGTCTCTGCTGACCAGCACGGTGCATGAGTGCTTATGCCAGCAAAACTTAAGTCACTTGAAGATGTGCGTTTTTTTCATACCCGAGTGACAAAAGATTTGCTGGTGTACGTGCTAGCGTAGATGTGGCCTAAAAATAAAGAAAAACAGAGGCTTGCTAAATATAAAATAATAAGGTGCTTGAGAAAAACAAACTACTGTGCACCCAAAACATCAAGGGCGACAGATCAAAGAAATTGAAATTAACAGGAAACATCTGAATAGGGTGAACAGGCAAGATGACATGTTCATTATGAATGACTGCATGTGACTGATTTGAAGGAACCAATTAGAAGGGTGTTTTGTATAAAATGATGCATGTATATAGCATGCAATATATTAAATATGGACCAAGGAAATGAGTGATTAGATATGGGCATGTGGGATGCAGGGATTATGTAAGAGTATAAGCATATTAATTGTTAAAGGTTGGAGCAACAAGACCAAACTTACACAGCCCTGGTGATGATAGAAACAGCCCACCTGTGTCCTAGAACAGGGCTTTTCAAACTTAGGGTCGGGAGCTAGTACAGGGTCGCAGACCCTCAGGTACTGGGTCATGGAGCCCCCTGCTGCCACCAGAAGACCGGAATGCATTGCTCAAAGTTGGGTCATGGACATAAATGATTTTTTTCAACTGGGCCCTGAGGGAAAAAAGTTTGAAAACCACTGGCCTAGAACTAAGTAACAGATCACTCTCCTCTCCCGAACAAACAAGGAGTCCTGCAGCACTTTTAAAGACCAACTAATGTATTTATCATATGAGCTTTCGTGGGCACAATCCCACTGCACCAGATGCCTGAAATGGAAACTGTAGTATGCATGGGTGATCTCAGTTATTCCAGGGACCTGGGCAAAAGTCAAGTCGGGGGCCCCCTCCCATCCTTAACTCACCGGGCCCTGCCGCCAACGCCCTGGCCTCACTGCTGGTCCCCCTGTCGGCTTCCTGGCCTCACTGCCGGCCTGACTGGGACTCCTGCAGGTGGGGCCAGCGAGGGCCCCTCCCAGCATGGGGCCTGGGACAACTGCCCACCTTGCCCCCACTAGCCGACTGACCCTGGGCCTCACCCCCTCAGGGACCACCTTGGTGCTATAATTAAGGTGGCAATATACTATACTAAAATTCTCTTAATTAAGCTATAAAATATACATAAGAAATTGGTGTGGACTGTTTTTCATCGAAAAAGATTTATCAGCCCTGTGATGTAAAGAGAGACATTGCTTTAATTACACGAAATATCAATTAACACAGGGCATTGACAAATACATCCTGGAAATGAAAGGACTTGAATGCTAACAGAGAGCTCTAGTGGAAACAAAAAATGAAGGAATCTGATATTACAAAAGACAATGGTTACCGGACAAAAAGCTGTTCCCCAGAGATGGTGGTTTCTTGAAAAAGCTGTAGTTTCTGGGAACTTTATTTATAAATCAATAAACAGTCCAGGTCACCTGCTTAATTTTGTTTGGTCCAACTAATTGTTCCAAGGCTTCTCGGGAACGATCTGAAAAAAAGCACAAGAAAAAAGTATTGATGGTTTATAATATATACATATACTGTGCAAACAAAAGATACAGGAATAATTTATTTATATCTTTGTTTTTGTTTCATTTGCCATTAGTGCAAAAGATAAATTTTTGTTTGTTTGTTATTCTGCTCCATATTCCAGGAATGGGCATTTGGGAAAAAAAAAAAAAAAATCACTTCTCAGATACTTTTTTATCTGTATTAGTTCAAAATTCTGCTGTTTCTTCTTTATACCTATAATAATAAAGCACTATATGGAAACCAGACACTGGATTACAAGGACAGATGTTGCCAAGGTAGGTTTAATGTTTTCTTTAATTATTTAATAAATACCCTCAACTACCTTCCACCCTATTCATTACTAGTTGGCCTTTTTCTGGTAGGCATCAGAGAAACAGTGAGTCTTGAGATAGTTTGAAAGAGAACAACTCAAGGATAGCACTCCATACATAGGGCAGTACAGATGAAGATGTGAAGACCATTATGGGAGGGAGAAATGAACCAATGGGCAGAAGAAGCTAGCATCTGTGGTAAAGAAGAGGGGGCAGAGAGATGAAAGCAAATTATGGATAAGTAGTAAGGAGCAGAGTTGGGAAGAGCTTTGAAAGTGGAGACAAGAAGCTTAAGCTTGATGCAGGGGGAAAAGGGGAACCAGTGGAAGATTTTGCAGAGTTGGGGTGGGAATGACAGAGTCAGAATGAGAGGCAAAGACAATGATCTTATCACTACGTCAGAGACTCTGCTACATTAACAGATTTTTTTTGCTTTTTTCCCTAAATGTAAAGTTATAAGTAATTCCAGGGCGAAGACCAACGTTGTATTGCCATGTTATATTTATATTGCGCTAGCAAGGAAGGGGCCTCATTGTTCCAGGCACTGTACAAAGAGAAAATGACAGTCCCATGACAAGGTCACACAAAGAAAAGAGCACCACATTCTAATTTTTAAGATAGGAACTAAAAAAAGAAAAGAAAAGGCCCAACAAAACAATGACAAATGGAATCCTGCTGAACTACCTCAAGAGTAAATCCTAACTGAGGCCTCAATACAAGAAAACACTTGAACAGGCGTTTAGAATTCAAGCATCTATTTAAGTACTTTCCTGAATGGGGGCCGAGAGACTTTGCATCTATTCCCCAAAGAGAACTGCTTTTTTCACCAACTCAATTCACTTCATGTCTTTGGAATGTCCACTTACACTGGCAACCATAGTTTTCCTTAGGAAAGGGGCTGTGAGAGGTGAACCCTGGTCAGCCCATTGCCACACTAGCGTAGCTAGCTCAGGGGAAGCAGAGCAGGTATCTGGGCTGGGGCTGATTGCTGAGGGGAGGCAGCTGTGTAGGCAAGGGTTGAGCAGCCTCCCAGGAGCTGCAGCTGTCCTAGCAGAGTTATAAGCCAAGCCCCAAGGGTGTGAGAGACCAGAGGCGAAAGGAGTCAGGGGGAGCACAAAGGCCTTGCCTGTATTCCTGGACCCTGAGCATCTCTGGCAATGGTTGGCCCAGGCAAGGTGCTGTATGGTGGTGGGTGATTCTAACTTCCAGACATACTGTAAATGAATCATGGGTGATGGCAAGCTCAAAGGTCTCTGAGTCCTTTTAGCCCAGAAGAGAGGAGCAGTGAGCAGTGGATCTGCAACAAGGGCCAAAGCTCTCCCTCCCGAGCTCTGCAGCCAGCATCAAGTTCTCTCCCTCTGCAACCAGCACTATATGCTCCCCTCCTGCAGCTCCCACACCCAGCTCCAGGCTGAGCTTTCTCTGCCCCACACCCAACCCCGAATTCTTAACAAGAGAGGTGGTTGAGCTGAAAAGCACCTGGATCCAATTTGCCTACTCGTCTGGGGGTTCCCAGTGCCCATGGATGCTGAAGAAGATGGTGATGGGCAGGGGATGGGGGGTGAAAAGCAGGTGTTTGGGGTCACAGTGTTACTCAGATTTGGTCCAGCCAGCCATTCTCAGCCATGACAGAAGTGTCACTGACACTTCCAATTTCCAGGTCCCATCAAGGGATGGACGGGGCAGGGGTCTGCCTGCCCCCACTGCACTCTTGCTTGCATCATCAGTTCCAACTGAGTGAGTTTATTCATATCTGGCTAAGTAGTTACTCTTGATATCAGTTTCACCAAATGCAAAGCCTTAAGAGCCGGCATTTTAACAAATACCAAAAGACTTAAGAACGGCAAAGTTATGGTTCCCAAAGCAGATGTGACTCAGTCCTCTTGAGCATATGCAATACTTTAACAGCCTGAATCCCCTCTCACACTAGCCTAAGTCCTCTGACTTCAGTGCAGTTCCTTCTGCTTTGCATCTGTGTGAAAATTAGACTTTGGTTCTGTTGAATGTACTTATTCACTAATTTCTACAGAGCCAATTATTGTGTGAAGTGGCTGTTCTATGAACAAATCAGACAGGTCACTTCTAAAAACTAAGAACAAATGGAAGGTAGCATTGTCAGGTGGATAGTGGACTTGACTGGCAATCGGAAAAACTGAGTTCCTATTTCCACCTGTGCCACTGAGCAGCTTGGGTACCTAAAAGTCACTAGGAGGATATCAACCACTACTGACACCAAATAGTCTCAGCTCCATATAAAGACTGGAAATGAGGCTAAGACAAATCAAAGAGAAACCTATTAAACATGAAAGCCTTTTAAACAAGTTATTGATTTTATACAATACATTTTCAGAGCAGAATGGCACTTTAAAATGTACTACTTCTGTAATCTCTCCACCGAACTTGTGTCTACATCAGAGGTCCTCAAACTGTAGGGCGCACCTCTGCTGGGAGGGAAGGGGCATGGAGGAACATTTGGATACATCCACTTGTATTGTATGTATTGACTTCTTGTGTCTTGGTTTTTTCTCTGTTCAATTGCCAGCACTCAGAGGCAGGAACTTTGCCGTGTCATTTTGGAAAAATCAGGTGTTTATTTACAGCACTATCATTAACAATCATGTGTTATTTGTTTCCAGGAGCATCCACAACTTGGTAGGTACTTTCCAGACAGAAAAAAGACACATTCCTTGTTCCATATTTTGGTGTGACTTTGGAGTGAACACTTCGCTAGCTATCTGCTTGACTTCACTAACCTGTTATCAGTGGGCATCCATGAAACAGCAGAATGTATATCTCCGGACAGCAGGTCAGGACAGCTTCCACAGCTACATCTGTCAGAGTTACGCAGTGTTCCATGTGGATCTCCTGTTATGAGAACAGAAACCTTGTAACCACACCCATAACTTCTAACACACAACTTTTATGTGCTTTTACTATTCTAATTTCATTAATCCATACAGATGGTGATTATTAGGTCGAATATCGAATATTAGGTCGAATATCGAACTCTATAAATTAACTATGAAAATGAAGTCATTTTATGCACAAATATTTCTTAGCATATCTTATATATATAAAACCAAAATCATTTTTGTGTATAAAACAAAAGGTTTTGTGTCTATAAATCTAGTGCTCTATACCTATCAACAAAAAAGTTCTTGGTACTTAAATTGAACCTTAGTGGATAATGTGACCATCAGGGTCCACAAACCCCAAGAGAAGAACCAAAGCTTTAAACTCCAAAAATGAGCAACTGAACCAACTGATTGCTTGCTGTATTATTGTGCTATGGAAGTTCTGATGTTCCCCCCTCCTGTTATCTGGACTGGTGTGCTGCTGTGCCCCCCAATTCTTCACTCCAGGGCCCTGACTTACCCTGCCTTGCCGTGTGAACCTTCACTCCTGGGTCAGTTCTCAACCAGCTTCCAGCGTGCAATCGGTCTCTCAGACTGGAAGTGTGCTCTCACTAGACACTCATGGGATGTTCCCCTAGAGGACACCCCAATCCCTAGATGTGACCCTGAGAACTGTCTTGCAAGGTTCAGCAGTGCATACCCACTGGGTCTTGCAAGCTCATTTACACTGGTCCGTCAATTTAACAAAGATATCGATATGCATTAGCTTTTGCTCTTAGTATGGCCTTCACACATAATCATCCAATATTTCATTGCTTTAGATAAAACAAACAAGTATATTGATTAAAGCATGATTTTAAGTGAATGTGTCAAATCAATGTAAAATCAGATAATTAATCAGTCAAGGAGTTAATCACAATCAAATAAAAGATAATTCACATTCTAAACTAAGATCACTGTTACAGTCCGTATCTAGCTTACCCACATAGGTTTGGCTACTGATGATTTTGTAGCCAGATTCTTCTTGCCATGTGGATAAGATATCAATCCCCGAGGATGCTTAGAAGACTGTTTCCAGAGAAGACCCCTAGCCAGTTAAAAGTGTCTTTTTCTCTCTTCAAAGCCCCCCCCCCCCCCGCCTCCCCAACCTCCCTTCTTGTGGTCAGGTGATTCTTCCCTCTCTAGGTACTTGATCTGCATTGTTCTTATATGCATACCTTCACTGGGTGTGTGCAAACCCAGCTCTGTTTTCTACCCCTACTTGAGCCATGTGAAATATATTTGGGAACATGACCAGGCAGAGTCTCATATCTGTACATGTCTAGGATGTTGCTGGAAACATGCTACCATGACAGTAATGTAGAACGTGCCATGAGCATTCCAAAAAACACCTTACACTACATACTTTGCATTAGACCAAAACCACAGTTACATTGTAAGGGTCAACAGGAAATATAGACAGATCACATTAGAGGTGTGTGCAAGCAGGGTGCAGCATGTCACAGAAGTGTATTGAGGAAGGTCTTTTATGAAAACTTGATAAGTCCTGAACTTGAGGGTTATTATGAGATATGTATACAGATAGGCCTGGTCTACATTGACAAGCAAATTTGGCGGCAGTCGACAGAAGTTACGCAAGTTGTGTGCCATCTCCACTACAGCATAGAAAGGAAATGTGCACCTGTTGATGCAGCACAATGGTTTTGGTAAGGTGGTTTTATTAAATCAGCTTCCAGAATATTGTCACTGCCACATTTCATATGATCATTATTCAAATTCAAACATGCAATGTCAGGAAGGACTATTAATATCCCCCCTGCACCGCCGCTCCCCCACCACTCCCCCAAGTCTGTTAAGGCCTTCCTTATAGGGCACTATTTTATTCTTCAAACATAAGACTCACAAGAAAACACCCAAACAAAGCTATCCTTTTAACCAAAGCAGGCTGCAGGGGCTGATGGCCTTTCCCCTTGATCAGTCACAGGAGGCTGAGTCCAACTCCTCTTAAAGTGCCAGCCACACTGTGGCACAGCTTCTTATAGATGTTAATGATAAAAGCAGAAATTAAGTTTTGAATGCATTTGTATGAATTCAACCAGACCTCAGTGCTTCCTGTTGTAGTAACATCTGTGTTGCCAAAGACTGCTATTAGGTTACCTTACTGCAACTACACTGATGTAAAAAAGCCGACAGAAGAAAAGGCCTTAGTCTTGAAGGACCTTTTTTTTTTTTGTTCCACTTTGGGCTGGTTTACACAGAACATTTATATCAGCATAGCTACATCTTTCAAGGGTGTGAAAAATCCACACCCCCTGAGAGTCATAGCTATGGTAACCCAATGCAAGGCATTGACAATGTCAAGTCGATAGAAGAATTTTTCCATCAATCTAGCTGCTGCCTCTCAGGAAGGTGGATTAACTACAGCTACAAAGAACCTCTCCTGTTGCTCTAGCATGTTAAATGCAGGCATGGTTTCTGGAAAGAGAGGACTCTTCTCCCTTGCTGTTATATTCTGATTGACTGTGGCAGCAGGAGGCATTGCTGTTAATGCTTGCAGCTTCTGAAAATAACTGGTTGGGGATCTTTTAGAATTTCTGCCGAGTTGGGCAAGTACCAGGAACCTGGAAGGCATCAATACTCATGCAGCCTCAGATGCTCTGGCTAAGAAGTTACCTATGTCTATCTTAGCATAATGACTGGTCCTGCCCATTATTCCCAAGTACCATGTCAGAGTGAAACCTTCCTAAATATTCTCATTACAAAAGCGTCTGTCATTGCTGATTCCTAAGTGTATCATTTCACTCTAACTTTGGAATGCCTGGCTACCGGCATGTCAAAAATTGTACCAGGGACAATTCTCCATAAAAGCTGGTGACTTGAATGCTGCCCAATACTTGATTCATGCTCTGCCATCGTGGTAATTGTGTATGCAAATATCAATGCATAACTGGATAAAATAAACAAGATTTTCATCTGAAATTTGTGAAATGTACAAATGTATTTCCTTTTAATGTTGCTTTGTACTTAGAACAGGATAGATGAGTTACCTTTAAATTCTTTGAACACATCCCGCTGACTAGTGCAATGACACCACCATCAGTTACCTAGGGAAAAAATATTTGGGTTAAAAAATGGCAGGTACATTTATTTTTTAAAAACAGTACTTTTGGAAAGAGAACCAGAGAGGGTGCCATAAGGCACTCACTGCAGTAATGCAACCAATCCCAGAGAAGTGGAAAATGTATTTCCAGTCATTAAACTTGCACACATTTTAGTTGCCTTATGCTTTAGACTACCTGGATTCCACTAAAGTAATTTCTGCTCCTCTGAACTGACATGGCAGAGTTATATAAATATATATATTTTTACTCAGTAGTTTAAAATCTAGAAGCTAAAGGTGTCCTGTTGTAGCATGTTCCTGCTGCATGATCCAGTTTGGTCTGCCCCACTTGGGCTGCATCTACACTAGCCTTCTATTGAGAAATGGTAGGAACTGGAAGGGACCACAAGACGTCATCGAGCCCAGTCCCCTGCACTCATGGTAGGACCAAGTGCTCACTTACACTATCACCGAACTGATCATCAACTACCACAATGCCACTAGTGCAGTTCTGCCAGAAGCAGCAACAATTGGAGCATTAGTATTGATAGGCGCCGACATTTTAAATAACAAGTTCTGAAAAATGCTATGCCTTGTCTGTAATGATTGGGGTGTGCGACAGGGAGATTTTATGAAAAAAAAGGTAATGTAGATAAGTCTCTGCAATCTTCCCTCTGTTTAAAATTTGATTTCTGCTGGCCCGTAGCTAAACATAAAATTCAAATGAAAAAAAAAAAAAATTACAAATAGCCAAATTCACTGCTACTATAGGTAGGCAAAACTTTACTGACATTTACACCAAAGGTGAACTGAGCCCACTGTGGTTTTGAAACTGGCTCTTTTAAATTGAGATGGACAAAGTGGGTAAGGTAATATCCTTTATTGGACCAACTTCTATTGGTGAGAGAGGCAAACTTTCAAGCTACAGAGTGTTCTTCTAGGTTTGAAAGCTTGTTCCTCTCACGAAGAGAGAGAATAATAGGTCCAATAAAAGATATTACCTCACCCACCTTGCCTCTTTAATATCCTGGGACTGACACAGCTACTACAACACAGTATACAACAGTCTTTTAACACCCATGTAGTGCTTCACAACCAGATAACCAGAAAGATACGGTAATTTTTCAGACCATTCGTAAGAATTTGAAACTAGTAAAATGTAATACATTCAATCAATAGAGTTAACCTAGCCATACAATACAGAGAAAAAAGACAGCCCACAAAACTGTATCAGCTATACTTGACTTCTTTACATCAGAATGTTTTGATAACAATACGAACCACAAGAAACACATGAACGAGTTTTCAGTGGTTTGTATATTTCATCATAAACTGTGTATTTCATCTTAAAACAGAAGTTAGATACAGACATATTTATAAAGATGGCATAAAGATGGTAAATTTTTGCTTTGTTGAGTCCAGTGAGTGCAGGGACTGCAATTGTGGCACAATCTGATATGCTGGCTGCGTGTAGGTGGAAGGAAAGTCTTTGTATACTTTCCTTCCCTATATGCGCCCACATAAGGGCTTGAATAATCTTACTCACAATGTATTACACGGTGGGCAGCAAATACACAATATGAGGACTGAAGAATATCTTAAGTCCTCTGAGGGGACAGTAAAGGAAAAGCATGAAGCTTATAAAAACTAACAATATAGTATGCCTTGGCTCTTTGATTCTTCCCTGGTTTTGCTGGAGGAATAAACTTCTCCACTATGGTAATGAGGCAAGAAAATGGATCTAAAATGTTGGCCCTGTTAAAATCTGTGTGGATGCCGGCACAAGTGGCTGTAATGCACTGCCGAGGTCATCAGCGAGGTGACACCCTGGTGGCACGAGGAAACCGAAAAGCTGACCCAACAGCCAGAGCCACCGCGGCAAAAAATGAAGGGGAGACTCTGCTATGCCCATTAGTCCCCCAGTTTTCCGAGGCCTGAAAGCCTTGTTACAGCCCTGAAGAGGTTAGCTGGCTACGCTCAGAACCAGAGGTTTACTTAGGCCATAAGGGGTGGTACCACTTATCCGATGAAAGAGTAGTTATTCCTTTGGCCCTAGCCCCAACTGTAGTTAAAAGTATGCATAAGTCCACTCACTTAGGCGAAACAGCACTAAAATGTTAATTTCTAAAAGTCTCTATGTTACAAATTTAACCCAGCAATGCAAAACGGCCGCTGTTAGATGTGTAACCTGTGCCAAAAATAACCCCCGAACAGGGCCCTCTTTGCCTCCTGAAGTGCAGTCAGTCGGCACAACACCGTTTCAAAACATAACGATGGACTTCACTGAAATGCCCCGCAAGACGGGATTTCGGTACCTGTTGGTTATAGTCTGTACTATGTCAAATTGGATAGAGGCCAAACCCTGCCGCACTGAAAAAGCCCGGGAAGTGGTTAAAATGCTGTTAACAGAAATAATCCCCAGATATGGCCTGCCGCTAGCTCTTAGCTCAGACAACGGGCCCTCTTTCAGAGCAGACCTTGCGCAGGAAGTGAGCAAGGCGCTGGACATTACTTGGAAACTTCACACGGCGTACCGACCCCAAAGCTCAGGAAAGGTCGAGCGCATAAACCGGACCCTAAAATTTCATCTGGCCAAATTATGTCAGAAAACCCAACTGAACTGGGTTACTATGTTGCCTATAGCCCTATTGCGAATTCGGTGCGCCCCTGTCAAATCCATAGGCATCTCTCCATATGAAGTTCTTTATGGAAGACCACCCCCAATTGTGAGTTCTGTAACCCCCGACCTGGTACAGTTGGGAAATCAGTTGTCCCGTCAGCAGCTAGTGTCGTTAGGACAACAGTTTCAGAGGTTGCACAACTGGGTGCAGGATCGGGTCCCTGTTCCAATAGACACGCCGGTGCATTTCTTTAAGCCTGGTCAGAAGGTGTGGGTAAAAGCCTGGGGAAAAAAAGCCCTGGAACCAAAATGGACAGGGCCACATGTAATTTTGTTAACCTCCCCGACAGCTGTTAAGTTTCAGGTCTCAGTGCCTGGATCCACTGGACTCGGGTAAAGGCAAGCCACGGAACCTGGACGTGCTCGGCAAATCCCCAGCGGCCCCTTCGGGTGAAGTTTCAAAGAAACGACTCCCTTGCTCCCCGCCAACCGGACGGCGGCGGACACGGGCAACGAACCTGAACCTCTGCTCCTACCACACCTGGAAGCTGGTAGGTCTACGCACAGGTGAAGCTTTGTGGCCGGACCAGTAAAAACTAGTGGTTAAACTCATAGTTGTAGGGGTAGTAGGAAGAATAATTTGTGTGTATTGCATGTACCCTAAAACCCTCTGGAAACAAAATGTTGGGAAAAATTTGTGGTACGGCCCAGACTGCTGTCATAATTGGAATAATTACATCCCTCCTTCCCCCCCAAGAGAGGGACACCAGGCAGACGGTTAGTAATCCTGTGGCTGAGGGCCAAAATAAAATTGTTTTGTGTTTTAAAAATAGAGGGGGATGGACAGAACAAAAGAATATTGTGCCAGTAGCTTGGGACGTAGGAAGCACCCCGGACCTTTGTACCCATACTCTTAAATTTCCCTTTAACGAAACACGCCCCAACTGGGGAACGTCCAAGCATCCTTGTTTTCCCCGACATCCTAATTATTTTTATGCCCGCATGGTACGACTGTGTAATCATGTGTTTCAGGGACCATGCCCTTACTGCTCGGAGGTTGCATCAGCATTGCAGACTGGTATTTGTCCAAAGCCGGTGTGCCCTCCGCCTCGGCCACTCTTAATAGAATGTGGTCCCAGCCCATCAGGTGTCCGAACCTTAAAATCCCTGACGTACGGCTGGAACGGAACATGTCGTCTTAGCCTTCCCTCCCATAAACGGAAGAGGGAAGGCACAAGGGAAACAAACCCCAGCCCCCCGTGCACTCCGTGCATTGTAACCACCAAAATAGAAAATCAAATAATGCAGACCCTTAAGTATCATAGTTCCGTGCCTAATGCTTGTGCAAATCCCTTTACGTGCATAAACAATAATACCCAGTACACCGTCTGCGGAAATAAAACGTGCCACCAGCCTCAGGAAAGCGGTTTAAAAACTCAAGTTTGGGTATATGGGTATAAAGGTGGTAAAACGCCAGATGAAATGCTGCAAGCTGCTCAAAAAAATCAGGGATTTGTGGCCACACGCTCCACGCAGCAGGGAAGCAAAACACCGTTAACCATTTGTTTTGATGCCTGCAAAGTTATGGCTATGCAAAGCCGAAAGGGCACCTATGGCAAACCATGTAGTCAAACCCTTGCCGTAGAAAGATCTTTGCAAAACCAAACTAAGTTCTTGTTCATGCCTCCTGTGACTGTCCGCAATTGGGTCTCTCCCCGATTCACTTATTACGATGCTCCCAAAACGCCACATACCCACGTTCCCGGACCCGAACAAGCCTATAACTTTAGTATGGGTGTGGCTTCACCAGCCTGCCAAACATTCACCTGCAACCCGGTTTGTCTGCACTTTGGCCACGGCACAACTACCTCAGCAAACACGTACACTCCCGGTATTGGGATACGGGATACACAGGGGCAACGGAGTGGCCCTTATGGAAAACTTATAATCCACGTCAAATGGGAACAGGAGGCACCCCAAGAACACAGTCTCTTTTGGTCTTTTTATGAGCGGTTAGCACAAGGGGACATTAGTATTTCTGGCACTAGCAAAATGGTAAAAAATTTATTCCTCGGTTTGGCAGAAGGAATTGCTTTGGCACTAAACGTTACTAATTGTTATATCTGTGGGGGTACTAACATGGGAGAGCAGTGGCCGTGGGAAGCCCTGAAAATTGATTGGTCTAATCACTCCCTCGGCTGGAACTTTAGTTTCACAACCTATCGGCCAGAAATCTGGACTTTGGGGGCTTCATTGCTGGGAAAACGCTGTTTCATCCGACCCGAGGGATGCACTTTGGTCGGACATTTGGCATGCAAGGACATGTGGAGGTACAAAAATAATCAAACTGTATGGTGAAGTGGGCAAAACCTCACTCAGCCTAATTTGACCCGTATTACCCAATGGCCCCAGTTACAACCTTTAACAAATCTCTGCGACCCGGCTCTGACACTCAGGGCCCCAGACTCGCTGTATTGGATCTGCGGAAAATGGGCCTATGCCCAACTTCCAGCAAATTGGACGGAAACCTGTGCCTTGGGATCAATCCATCCAGAATTCTTCTTCCTCCCCGTCACAGGGCCCAGAGTTGGGGGTGCTGGTTTATGACAGTAAGGGACAATCCAGAAAAAAGCGTGCCGCCAGTTTGCGGTTCCCCGCAGCTGAGCGAATTCGCAGCTCCCTGTCTACCAACGTTTTACAGGTTAGCGGTTGGGCTTCAGGGGAATGGCCCCCGGCACGTATCATCTCATACTACGGTCCCGCTACATGGGCCGAGAATGGTACTTATGGCTACTGCACCCCAATATACATGTTAAATCGTATCATTCGCTTGCAGGCTGTGGTCAAAATTATAACTAATGAAACTGCTTTGGCTCTAGACCTCCTTGCGGACATGAATAGTAAAATGCATACGGCTATATATCAGTATCGCTTAGCTTTAGATTATCTGCTAGCTAAAGAGGGCGGAGTTTGTGGAAAGTTTAATTTAACCAATTTTTGCCTTAAAATAGATAATACCGGGAAAGCTATAAAAAAAATAACAAATAAACTCAGGCGCGTGGCCCATGTCCCTGTTCAAACCTGGGAAAGCCTAGACACCTCAGGATGGTTTGGTGGTTGGTTTGACTGGTTGGGGGGGTTCAACAGCATAATTAGTGTAATTCTGCTGCTTCTAGGTACCTGCTTGGTGCTCCCATGCCTGCTTCCTATTCTTATAAGTCCCTTTCTTAGTATGATAGGCCGCATCGCACGTCAAGCTGCCACCACACAGCTCCTGACCTTGCAACCGTATCAATGCTTGCCGGACTCAAATAAGACCCCACTAAGGGATGCAGACCTCCGCAGTACTTTCGCTTCCTGGGTGGACCCCGAGCTCAAAAAAATTAATGAGTCTTATGTCAGACTCAAAGGGGGGAATGAGGCAAGAAAATAGGGCCTGTCCCTTTTAGGGCAACCAGCTAAGATACTTTTCAGGCCAGACTCAAGGGACTTCCCCTACTTGGCTAGGCTGGCTAAAAATATTTTGTTTATCCAGTAGCTCTCCCCCCCTTCTTTTCCCCTTTCTGCAAAATTATTCTCAGTACTTGCACAAGCATTGTCTGGCAAGCAGTTCCCCTTTGTTCTGAAATTGTTCCCTGTAATTGCACAATTGTATCTTGTGATTTGCTACAATTATATTTTATGCTATGTCAGGATTAATTGACCTATAAACAAATAAGATAATGCAATGTATAAGAAATAAGAGAAGTACGTATGCTAATGTGTGATGATAATGACGCTATAATGATGTACTAATGTGAAGTGCATATAAGGGGATGCCCCGATATGTTCGGGGCTCAGCCTTTGGAAAAGATTCCGCTGGGCCTGCTGTCGGCCGACAATAAACTCAGTTTAGCCTCCTATTCCGGTGTCCGAGATCCTTCTGTCTTGCAACAGTAACTTAGTTTGGGAAAAGGAGGGGGGCAACCTTAGTATTATGGGAAGTGTGTGTTTTGGGGTAGCCCAAACTCATATTTCAAGCAAAGGGTGCTGGGGAGTTAGCACATAGAGGTTTCCTGCTAAAAGGAGGGGAAAAAACAGTAACGTGCTCCAGCCAGGGACAACGTTAAGGCTGCATCTATGCTGAGAATATTCAGCATTTCTTCTACCATTGGCCTAGCAAAGGTACAAGTCTATTTCTTGTGAAGGAGTTCAAATGTGGTCAGATGACAGTGGTAAAAATGCCTGCCCCCAGACTCAGAGACTTTAAGATCAGCAGGGACCAATGTGATGATCTGGTTTGACCTCCTGACAATTGTAGGCGATAGAACCTCATTCACTCCCTCCTGTAACAGACCCACAACTGCTGGCTGAGTTACTGAAGTCCTCAAATCATGGTTTAAAGACTGCAAGTTATGGAGAATCCACCACTTACACTAACTGAAACCAGCAGGTGACCCTTGGCTCATGCTGCAGAGGAAGGTTAAAACTTCTCAGGGCCTTTACCAATTTTACCCTGGGAAAATTACTTCTTAACCCCAAATATGGCAATCAATTAGACAATGACCATGTGGGCAAGACCCAACAGCCAGATACATGGGAAAGAATCTCTCTAGATTCTTAGAGCCCTCCCCATCTAGTGTTCTAACACCAGCAGCCGCAGATTAGCTATGTGCCATTGTAGGCAGTCTCATCTTACCATTCCCTTTATAAACTTATCAGGTGCAGTCTTGAAGCCTGTTTGGTTTTTGCTTGTACTGCGCCGTACGGAAGGGTGCTCCCAACTTCACTGGATGGTTAGAAACCTTGTCTAATTTCAAGCCTAAACTTGTTGATGGACAGTTTATATCCCATTACTCTTGTGTCCACTTTCGTGCTGTAGTGAGATGGCATAGCCTCCCTCCAAGCCAGAAGAGGAGGAATCACCCTCCATGCCTAGGTTGTCAGAATAGACCAGCCTCACCCCTCCCACCAGAAGTGGGCAGGCAGGCCAGGCACTATAAAAGTCAGTTCCTCCAGCTCAGTTGGGGCCAAGACAGTGAGGGAGAGAGACACACACCGTTTGCTCCAGGCTGCTGACTTTGCTGCTGAGTCCAGAGACGCCCTGTCCGCCAGGTGGTTTGTTTTGCCATTTAAACAGTAAATCTAGCTCAGCTGACATTTAGCTGCATTTGTAGAATGAGAATTTATTTTTAGTGGGCGGGGACACACTAAACGTCAGCAAAGCATATGTTGTCACCAAATAAGATAACAAGGTCTCCCTGGGTACATGGAAAAACATCATGAGAAGAGGCCCCAGGATGTGGAGACCAGCTGGGCTGCTAAGCTGACCATCCCCTAGTCACTGGACACCACAAATGGAGGGGAGACCATGGAACTCCTGAAAATAGCAGCCATAGAGGAACAGGTACGAAGTAACCCAGGGGAATTTAACAATGATCCAGCTGTAGAACCACGGTTTAATTCAGTGCATTTTGGCAGGGCATAAAAGGCAAAAGAAGAGCTTCTTTAAATATATCAGGAGCAAGAGAAAGGTGCAAGTGTGTAAGTCCTCTACTCAGAGTGGAAAGAAAGTCAATGACTGCAGTCATGAAGACTGAGGTGCCAATGTATGCTCTGCTCCAGTCTTCACTAAAAAGATTAATGGTGTCTAGGTACTCAACACAATTAATATTAAGAACAACAGGGAAGAAATGCAAGACAAAATAGGGAAAGTACAGGTTAAAGAATATTCTGATAAATCAGATGTAATTAAGTCAGCAGGGCCTGATGAAATTCATCCTAGGTACTTAAGAAACTAAGTGAAGCAATCTTGTAGCAATTACCTTCAGGAATTCCTGGAGGAGAAGTAAGAGAACTGGAGAAGGGCAAAGATAGTACCCAACTTTAAAAGGGTGAACAAAGATCACTGGGAGAGTTACAGACCAGTCAGCCTAACCTGGATTTCTGGAAAGCTACCCAAACAAAGTATTAAACAATCAATTTGTAAGCACCAGAGCATAATAGGGTTGTAATTAATAGCCAGAATGGATTTTTCAAGCAATAGACTCAAGCTTTCCAGCTGGAAGGGTGCGTCTACACTGGAGTTTCCTTAATTCCACTTGAGCAGTTCCGTAAATCGAATTAAGGAAAAGTTAGTTCAAATTAGTAAAACCTCGTTTTACTTCGAACCAACGCTTAATTTGAACTAGTTAGTTCTAATTAAGTCAATGTGGCACTTGCTTAGTTCGAACTAGCATTCTAGTGGGGCCATGTTAGTTCGAATTAAGTTAATTCGAACTAACTAAAATTAGTTTGAATTAGTTAGTTCGAATTAACTAATTTGAACTAACTTTGGTAAGTGTAGACATAGCCAAAGAGACCATCATGATTTATTATCAGAGTGAGTGGGTGACATTGTGTGGCATGCACTGTGCAGAAGGTCAGACTAGATGATCATATTGGTCCTTCCTGACCTTAGAGGTTATGATTACCTTGTGCCACCAGACTCCTTGTTTGTTATGATTACCTTGTGTGACATTGTGCACACTGCAGGCCGTAAAACCTCACCCCACCTCACCCCACCTCACCCCCGTATTAGGCCAATAACCTATTAGAAATACAGAAAATCCACCATTTACTCTAGTTCAAACCAGCAAGTGACCCATGCGCCACACTGCAGAGGAAGGGTGAACCCCTTGCATGATCTCTGCCAGACTGAAGTGGGGGAAAATTCCTTCCTGAGCCCAAACATCCTGATCATACAGGCAAGACCCACCAGCCAGACACCTGAAAAAGAATTCACTGTAATAATTTGGAGCCCTCCACATCCAGTGTCCCATTTTTTATGAGGTCCTCACAGCTTCCCAATACCAGCATTGGTTTGATTATTTGCTGAATAAATCAGTCAGTTATCATATCCAGGACTATCTGGGCCCTACCATCTTTATAGCATTTTTCCTCAGTCTATATCTGAGAAATTAGTCTCCCATAATCACACAATTCCCAGTATTACTTATTTCATTTAAAATATTAAAGATCTCCCTTCATATCCAAAGTGTTTTCTCGGGGTCTCTAGCAGACCCCAATCACTATCCCAGTGCAGCCTCTGTTACCTGACTTTTCCAAAGTAATTTTGACCTAAATAAAGTCCATTTTATCCATTTCATTGCTTCTGCTTTCTTTACGTTGTACCCCATCATTAAAATACAATACTACTCCATCACCTTTCCCTTTATTTCTGTCTTCCCTGAACAGAACATACCTTTCAATATCTATACTCTAGTAATGGTTACTACTCCACCACGTTTTTATTATCCCAGTTATATCTTGTTTCACTTCCTGCACCAGTAACTCTAGTCTTCTTCATCACTGATAAAAGACGGAAGTTGCACTTATGCTAGACCAACAATGGGAAAATAGATGGTAATTCTCCTTTTACCTGAGGGGACAAACTATTATTTCTAGACAGCTCTCAATCACTATGTCAGCTCTTAGTTAACATCACACAGCACTAGAACATAAACGATAACATATTTCAGCTTATGTCTGACTCAGGGTCTCATGCAACTGCAAACTGGTTAGCCTTTTTTAAACAATCTTTCACTGGCAGAAACTTTAAGAGAAAGTAAGCCAGAGACAGGACCAACCCTTAGCTTTCTTAGTAGCAGCTGCAGAGACAATTTTTTTCTAATACAGTTTTCTTAGAGATTGAAGTTAGGTCTACACTACAAACCTGTATCAGCATAACTATGTTGCTACGGGCATGAAAAATCCACACCCCTTAATGACGTATTTATACCAACCTATCACAGTCTACTTGGAAGGGTATGTCAACAGGAGAGCTTCTCCTCCAGCTACTGCCTTTTGGGGAGGTGGATTAATTACACTGACAGGAGAGCTTCTTCACTGAATAACTACAGCAGCGTAGAGCTGTGTATGTGAAGACAAATCCAGAAATGATTCAGCACCTTGAAAGCTTGTGAAATAATTTCAGATCCAACAGTAAACAAACAAGGAGTCCTGTGGCGCTTTGAGGCTATGTCTATACTTAAAAAGTTAGTTCGAATTAGTTAATTCAAACTAACTAATTCAAACTAATTTTAGTTAGTTCGAAATAACTTAATTCGAACTAGCAAATTTTAGTTCGAACTAAGCAAGTGCCATGCATGGCACTTGCTTAGTTTGAATTAGTCAATTGCATTAAGGTCAATGTGCCGGTTAGTTCGAACTAAGCGCTTATTTTGAACTAATATGGCCACATTGGGTTAATTCGAACTAACTAGTTTGAATTAACCATTAGTTCGAAAAGTATAAGCGAATTTATTAATTTGAATTAAGGAAGCCCTTAATTCGAACTAATGAAAGCCTAGTGTAGCCATGGCTTAAGTTAGTTCGAATTAAGCTTCCTTAATTCAAACTAACTTGCCAGTGTAGACATAGCCTTAAAGACTAAAAAATGTATTTATTGCATGAGCTTTCATGGCTGTATTCCCACTTCTTCAGATGCATGAAATGGAAGCTTAGCATGTCAGCTGAGTAAATAAATGCAGAGAAGGGTTAGTCACAAGGTCAGTTCAGTCTCTTTCAGCAAACCAAACATTTTGTTTTGATTCAAACAGTGTGGAATAACAGATAAGGTAAGAATATTAAGAGGGAAATCACTTTTGGTAATGAGTGAGCCATCCCAAATCTCTATTCAGACCAAATTTTATGGTGCCAAATTTGCAGATGAATTCTAACTCTGCAGTCTCACATTGGAACCTGGATTTAAAATGTTTCTGTTGAAGCATTGTAACTGTCATGTCTTTCACAGAATGTGCAGGGAGGTTAAAGTGTTCCTCTATTGATTTTTGAACGTTACTATTCTTGATATCTGATTCGTGTCCATTTATTCTTTTGTGCAGACATAGTCCAGTTTGGCCAATGTATAAGGCAGAGGGGCATTGTTGGCACATGATGGCATATATCACATTGGTGGATGAGCAGGTGAATGAGCCCCTGATGGAATGGCTGGTTTGGTTAGGTCCTACGATGGTATCACATGAGTAGATATGTGGGCAGAGTTGGCAATGGTGTTTATTGCAGAGATAAGTGCCTCCCTAGTGTTTCTGTTGTATGGTGTGTAGTCACCGGTGAATAATTGCTTAAGGCTTACCTCTCAAGGTTTGAGAGAGAGGTTTGAGAGGTCATCTTGCAGAATAGGCTGTAGATCTTGATAATTTGCTGGAGAAGTTTGACTTAGTGGCTGTAGGTGATGACCAATGGCGTTCTATTGTTTTCCTTCTTGGGCTTCTCCTTTAGTAGTTGACTTCTGGGGACCGTCTGGCTCTGTCAATCTATTTCTTCACTTCTCCAGATGGGTACTGTAGTTTAAGAATGCTTGATAGAGATCCTGAAAGTGTTTGTCTCCATCAGGGGCTCATTCACCTGCTCATCCACCACCGTGACATATGCCATCATGTGCCAACAATTCCCCTTTGCCTTATACATTGGCGAAACTGGACTGTCTCCTCACATTCTTAACATTCTCACCTTCTCATCTGTCATTCCATACTGTTTGAATCACAACAACTTGCTTGGTTTGCTGAAAAAAATCTGAACTGACCTGGTGACTTACTCTTCTCTGCATTTATTTACTTTGTTAGTCTTTAGAAGTCCCACAGGATTCCTCGATTGTTTTGCTGAACTAGATTAACATGGCTACCCCTCTGAAACAGCATCAATATTATTTTTAAAGTTAGCAAAACCATTCCCAAGAACTACCCTCTCTCACAGTTTTAATGTGCAATATATGAAAATTATTTATTTCCTTATAGTGAGTCAATAAATGTTAAAGAGGAACAGTTGTTGTAGCCGTGTTGGTCCCACAATATTAGAGAGACAAGGAGAAACATTTCCCAGAGACTAAAAACAAGATAGAAGGAAGTCATCAGTGGAGCACATTACAAGTGGGATATGACGATCCAGTTTACACCATTCTGTCAATCCAAGGTACCCAGTGAAGGTTGGGGAAACATCCTTTTTATGTACCTTTTCCCAGGGGCGATCTTAGCGATTCCGGGGCCCAGGGCAAAAGTTAAGGATGGGGCCCTCCCACACTATTTGGGGGCCCCCATCCCTGACTTTTGCCCCTCACCCCAGGGCCCTGCAAGCCCCACACATCCCCAAGAGCTCCTGGTCCCCAACTGGACCCCCACTGGGTTCCCCAGCTGGCTCCCCGCCCCTCCTCCCAAAACCCATCTGGATCCCTACCCTCCTGCCGGCCCTCGCTGCGGCTCCTTGCCTCCCCCCCCCCGCCACCCCATTCCTGTCCCCAATGCTGACTTCCATGCCAGTCATGCCAGGGCTGCCCGCCTCCTGCGGTTGTCCCCCAGTGCCCAAGCCGGCTTCGATGGGGCCACCGCCAAGCCCCCAACCCCATGCTGGCCGCCGCGGGGTCCCCGGCCACCCTGCTGCAGCCCACCTCTCTGGGGCTCCCGTTGCAGCCCCTCACAGCTGCGGCTTGGGGGCCCCTCACTCCAGAGGGCCTGGGGCAGTTGCCCTAGCTGCCCACCCGCTAAGACTGCCTATGCCTTTTCCTTTCAGACCCCACACATTCAGATCCATCTCTCTTAGGTCTCAGCTTCCTGCCTATATTCAGTATACCAGATGATCCATAATTAGGATTCCTACTGCTTACTTAAGCTGTTTGTGTCAATACTTTCCCTAATGGTTTTGATAAGTCGATGCCATTGCACAAACTAAAAATCCCTGCAAACCTACTATTTTGGACTTGTTTTGCAAAGCCTAATAAAATAAAATGTTTCATGCATTATAGCTCTAATGGCTTTAATTATTACCATTATCTTAAGCATGCTTGCATATGAATTATAATTTAGTTTAGATTAGTAGTCATAGATCATCACTCTTCTCCCCTTTTTCTCTGAGGCAGCCCCCAGAGCAGGTTTCCTACCCGTCACTCCTGACAGCACAATCTGTTCCCCAATTATTTTCATGTCATGATCATCTGCCTCACTCCTGACTGGCCAGCTGTGCCATGCCCATAAAACTAAGTGGACTGTTCTGGATGCCACATCAGGAGACGCTCTCCCTCCTTTGCTCCAGCATAGGGGAAAGGACAGGGAATTAGGGAATAGACACCTCCTCTGGTGCACATAGGAGCTGAGCCCATCGTAGTTTGAGAACCTTTGCTTTTATTTCTTCCTGATCCCCACTTCTCACTCCTATGTCCATCCACAACACTCTGTGTCCATCCCAACCACTCTTCTAATTTCCTTCTCTCACTCTGGTTTTTACGCATTCTTTTATACTGCCACCTCTGATTGGAAATTTCTTCCTCCTCCTCCTTATGGAGCAGACAACTACCCTCTTCTTCAAATCCTGCTTCTTAATACATACTACTTCCACAAGCTTTTAAATGGGGGGAAAAAAAAAAAATCAAAAGGACCCATTTGAACTGTAAGATCTGTTTAAATTAGAATCTTAACTCTGTGGGTCTGAGACAGTGCCTTCCTCTGTGCACTGTATAGTTCAGAACAATAATCAGTTTCTAAAAGAACAAAACCGAAAACGAGCAATAACAGAACCAAAATGGCAGCTCAGTCACACGATGAATAATTCATAGACATAGCAGATGACGCAGAGTACAATGCCACTTATACCTTTTGGTTTGCACTCTCTACATTCTTTCAAGACTAACTGAACCTGGAGAAGCAAAAAATCATTTAGCAGGTGTTTACGCTTTTAATGGTTCTATGCCTCAGCCTCACACAATTCATCTTGAGAGGCCAATAAGTTTTTCTTGCCACAAGAATGCAATTAGCTGCTGGAAGATTATATTCCTTTGG
>ML685838.1:311291-330528 GCA_007922175.1 Pelusios castaneus
AAGTGGGATTTTCTCCCACGAAAGCTCATGCGATTAATAAATCTGTTAGTCTTTAAAAGTGCCACAAGACTCTTTTGTCCTTCAGGTTTTAATGGAATTTTATTCTAAATCATTGACAAACTCCATAATAAGATTATAGGAATCTCACATTTTCCTGAGAACTTTACAATCTTACATTATTTAAACACCTGTTGGAAGAAGCCCATTTTGGCAACTGCTCCTGTCACAGCACTTTCCCATTGCTACCAGAGAAAACAGCAGTGTGTTATAAAATTATGATACTTAGCCATTTTAAGATACCTAGACATTTTATGTTAGCATGAGTAGATAATAGTTTAGCTTAGCATAAGTGAGCAACAGTATTGAAGCCTTAGGCCATGGGAAAGTAAACTTATAACTCCTTACCCCTCTGGGGTCCGAGAAGCTTCAAGAGACGCAAACATCCTGCTTCGAAAGGAAACAAAGACCCCTAGAAACTATAAATCTATTGGTGATAAGGTAAAGAGAGAAACAGACATCCTTCTGCAGGAAGAAGTAAGGAAAACATAAATGATGAGGACAGGACCATAAAGAAAGAAACAGACATCCTGCTGCAGGAAAAAGTAAGGAAAACATAAATGATGAGGACAGGACCAAGAAGGGTGAAGGCCAGGCCAGGTGCAGCGAAAGACCTGCGAATTTGCCCCATTGCTAATTGGACAACGTCATAATCAAGGGGTGTACCTGGGCAGTCTTTAAAGGGGTTAATCGACGATAAAATGTGCAAACACAAGCCTGTGGGTGTGCTCCTACCCTGTGTGGTACTGGAGTCACCCATCTGCAGATGCTAAATAAACTCTAATTAATTTCCTTATGCAGAAGACGGGTCCTCTTTTAAGCTGTGAGGTGATCGAGCCATGGAGCGACTCCCTCTTGGGTGAGGGACCCCCTAGTTGTGTCCGTAACAACTGTGGCTTCAATACTCAGTCAACCTGCTGATCCTGCCAGATTGTAAAGGAAGTATCCCTCAGGCAGAGATAGAATCCACTACACCTGTGAGAGAGACTCTGCAGAAAAGTTTTTTTTTAAATGCTCCTTGGCTTTTAGGTCACTGAGTTTACATCTGCTATTAATTTGCATGTTATACACTTATTTGTGTAAGTCAGACAACTTTATTAAAAACTGATGGCAACATGATGTGCAAAGTGCTACAACTTCAAAGTCCCTTTACAGCATCTTATACTCAAGTGTGTAGACTGGACAACTGGTCCAAAAATGGATAATATACAAGTCAATTACTTTGACTAGAAAACTTTTTCACTGACTTGTGTCCATATTCTTCTTGATTTTTATGCAGGGTTGTAGGCATTTCAGATGGATAAAAGACATCAATTCTTTAATCAAGCTAAAGCATGGCATGACATGAAATAGCAAGAGATGGATTTAGGAGGCAAAAATGAGGGGAAGTTTACATAGTAAGAGGTCTTGGGAACACTTGTAGAACTGTATACATAATTTAGTTAAATTCATTATTTTATATTTGGCCTTGTAATAAACTTGCATGAATGTGAAGAGATAGGAAGAAATTTGGGATGTTTCTTACCTCACTGATATTTGAATCAGTTATCCGCCCTTGCATACTCATTAATTTTATCAACTTATCTTTTATGTTGGCAGGCAAAGGCTTAATATCTGCAACATATCTGGAAATGTTCTTTGTCAAGCACTGAACGCACCTGAAATAAATGCAAGTTAAAATACAGTCATACAGAGGCACAATGTAGCAGTACTACAAAGAACTAAATACAATTACTAATTTAAAACATTGAAGGGGCTCTCCATACAGCCTTTATGTGAGATATTTTAAAACATCTAATACGCAACGAATGCTTAGAGGCCTGAAAATAAAATGGATGTTGTTTGAAATAGTGTTTTTTCATTAGATAGGAGTGTGAAGGGGGCATACTTCCCAGAATTATTATTCACGCCTGAAGAAACAGCCTCTCTTTGCAGTTTGTTGTTTATAATCCAAAGGCAGCACATGGCAGTGCTTATTTGTACTAGTAACAATATCAGCATTTCCTGTATGAGACACTTTTCTCTATGTTGTAAATTCACCACTTCCTACATATGGCACCTTCCAGCCTTCCAAGTTTCAAAACTTGACAGTTTTATTGTTATAAAATGTATGGTTTTTCCAAATGCTTACGAACTTACTTTGATTATGTCTAAAGCAGAGTAGGTTTGTATTGTGCTTTTTGAAACATCTATGAAATAATGCTGGATGAGAACAATGGTACTAATCACATACATTCACATGGGTAAATACTTAATCCAAGTAGATGGACCAAAGAACAATCAAATAAAAAAAGTGTAATAAATCTTTATTAATAAATGTACACCTGAGATTTTAATCCTACAAGTGTGCAAAATTCAACTGCACCTTACACCAGATAGGTTCTAAATCTTGGAATGCTCCTAGATTTTGGCATGATCTCTTCTCTCTCTCTTTTTAAGACAAGTTTAGTTCAAGTATGTAGCAAGTTAAGAATCTCCAAATAAAATGGATCCTCTGGATGATTCTCTTAAAATAATTCCCATCTAGAGGAACAAACCGATGATGCTTGTTCAAATATCTTTGGAAAAGTGTCCAGATGGAATTAATACTTCAGTGATGTTATTCTAGACCAACTATACATGAAACTGTATGAAACCTTATTTTTCACAGAGGGAGACGCTTTCAAGTACATTTCCTACATACCATGAAGTACTTCACACCTGGTCCAGTTCAGACAGTGTTTGCATATCAGCTTTATAGAAGTTACTTTGAATTGCAGTCAAGGCCCTACAGGAATCCCTCTTCAGCAGAGGCTGCACAGAATGTAAAGATTTAGCATATTTCCATGCTTTCCTTCAAAGTTAGCAGAATTCAATGCTTGGACTGTAGGTAACCTGCAGACCCCAAGCACAGTAAGGGTTTCAAACAACTTTTATCACCATAACTCCTCTCAGGACCAGTGTGCCACTGTGAACCAGGATGACTCTAGTCCCCTAACTAACAGAACTGGCCAAAAAATGGAATTCCATTCCATGCGAAATTCTGAGATTTTGAAATTTCATGCAGGAGACACACACATCCAGCTCTTAGTCTGGCAACACAGGGTGGTAATGTGTCTATTCTTTCTGTATTCTGTAGCGTACTATACTAATCTTTGATTAATAATCTTAGATTAAATAATGACAACTAAGCCTGTTATTTCAACAGTCTTGAGTCATTAACTCAAAGATGCAACACCAGTCACTAGAACACAATACAGTAGTAACTAATGAAACCAATTATTTGATATCCATTGACAAAGCATTACAAATTAAATTTTTTATTCTTCAGAATCTGAACAAATAAACTACCAGAATAGATACTTGCATGATTTACAGTCTCTGCAAAGTGGATTTTTTTAAACCGTTCATCACTCACTCACCAAAGACAGCTTTTGGGCCCATTCTGCTTGTTAAGATTTTCAGTCTTCTTCAGAGGTGGGACATATCAGCTGCTGCTCCCTTGGGAAGCCAGATATCCAGCCCACCAACAGAAGGGACCCTTTCTGCACCCATCACTAACACTCTATCAGTTTTACCATGGAGGCACTAGAGTTCTTCAAGGAGAAGACATTTCACATTAGCCACATTAGCTATTTTTCACAAAGCTCGCTCTTGGAGAGGGCTGAACCACTTTCATTTAAACTTAAAAATTGAGCTTGAGGCAGAGAGTGAGCAGCCCACATGAGAATGTTAATTCTTATAAACAACTAAGAATAGTGGGCTTCTAAAATATTAGGGATTCGAGTGTTATTCTTCCTATAGAGAATACATGCTATAGTAGTGTAAGTATTCTATCATCATGAGTCTGAGGAAGCAGTTCATGAGTGACAGAAGGAGTTATGCAGGTCATCCTCAACTTATGCCAACTACAATCCATCATATACTCTGTATATGATACTTACATTATATGAAAAAAGTTATTGTAGGAATGCTTTAGAGACTTAAAAACATTTATTGCAAATATTTTTCAAACTCTCACTATAACAGCAGGTGTATTAATTACCATGAGTTCAGTGTTTCTTGGGTCAGAGGAAGACACAAAACCCTCTAAAAGTTGCATGAGGCAGCTTGTCTATGCATATAAAAGTCAGATCCATTGTTCTGGGCCCCTCCAAGGGTAGAAGTGAGCATTGGATCCCACAGAAAGGTGGAAAGCTCTGCAAGGCTACATTTTGGATCATTAATGTGTTATGTTCTTTCCTCTGCTCCAGGACTGAAAATAGCTTGAGAGGGGAAACAAGTAAATATTTTTTTCAAGTTGATTTTATATTACATATTACAATTCAGTGAGGAAAGAGTAGGGTTGCCTGGGGCCTCATATTTGATTAAAGGAAAGGGGAAGGGGAAGGAAAGGAAACTGAGGATTCCCACCGGGATGTACTTCACTGAATTACTTTTTGGCTCTGTCTACACTACAAACAGATATATGAATGCAAAACAAACTGCTTGAGCCCCACCAGCTCTTTCCTCACAAATGAAGCACAGTCTCAAATCTACATCACCCCAACCTTGTCCACTAGTGCCCACACCAGACCTCTCTTTCCCCATGTCCTCCTCAGCCCCCATCCCTAAGCTCCCTGCCCCCAAACACGCACACCAGCCCTCCTAACTCCCCAGCCGCCAGCTTCCCCCATCTTCACTCCACCCCCCTTAAACCCCCAAACCTCCTCCACACCTCCCCAGGCCCCTCTGTCCCTAACCCCCACTCCAGTCCCCCAACCTCCTCAATCCCTCCCCGCCCCCCACTCAGTCCCCACTCCAGCCATCCATAGTCCCCTCCACCGCTACTGATCTCCCACCAGCATCCCATCTTGACCCCTTGCTCCAGCCGTCCACAGTCCCCTCCACCACTACCCAGCCCACACCAGCCCCTCCCCAGGCTCCCATCCTGACCCCTTGCTCCAATCAGCCATAGTCCCCTCCACCACTAGCCAGCCCCCACCCAGTCTCCTTGTCCCCATGCCCCCTTCTCCCCTCCCCAGGCCTGTAACTTCATCCATCCCTCCCCAGCCCCCCGACCCAGTCCCCACTCCAGCCGTCCATAGCCCCCACCAGCCCCTACCCAGTCTCCTTGTCCCTGTACCCCCTTCACCCCTCCCCATCACGACTGCAACTGGGGTCAGTGCGCACCGCAGCTTCCTCACCCCTCCAAACCTCTGCACCTAAACTGACTTTGGGCTGGCCACCCTTAGTTAGTTTCAGAAGAAGAGTGGCTGTGTGGATGCAAAACTGTGGTGTTCTGAATGCTGTGCTTAATCTTCTGTTGTATTGTATACGTTGTGCTATACTACTTGGTTTGCTGCTATTAGACTGATCTTGAGCCAAGTGCTCTGCCTGCTGCTTTGCCTAATCCACTGTTATGCAAACCTAGGGAGCCATTATGTAGGCAAACTAACATCTAATTGCTCTACTACTTTTGTGTCTGTGAACATTTTAATTGCAGTTGCACTTTCTTTGTAAGCCATTTGACTGATGCTTGATTGGACCCATCCCCGTTGTATCTCCCCCTTTCACACAATAAAACTTACACAAATGGTGCCTAACACTAAAACACTGTGTCTAGTGCCTATATTCCCCTCCAGACCCGCATAATAGGGGCCAGGGATTGCAGCCCTTACAACTCCCGACCACATGACTGCCTACTTTGCTTAAGACTCTTTGGCAACAGACCTTGTCAAGGGCTTTTTGAAAGTCCAAGTACACTATATCCACTGGAACAAACAAGGAGTCCTGTGGCACTTTCAAAAACTAACAAATTTATCTCATGAGTTTTCGTGGGAGAAAATCCCACTTCAACAGATACTTGAAAATGGAAAACTTACAGTACGGGAGGGAAAAATAAACCCAGTGAAGTCTGAGTGACAGGTTCAGGTCAGACTATTTCAGAATTTTTATATACAAGTTGATTGTAATTTGGTTATTCATTTGTTCACCTAACTTTCTCTCAATTTTCATTCTGCTTATCATTTATGCTTATTGCAATAAAAGTGTTTATAAATAAATTCTTTTAAGTATTTGTTTTAAGTAACAATTCCTGTTGGGCATCCCAGAGGTCCCTGTTTTAAAATGATCTGTGGTCGGATTCAGGCCAGAACCCAAATTCCCCAGTAAGATCTATTGGCAACCAAATCCAAATTCCAAATAATTAAGGATCAGGCTACAACAGAAATGCAAAATCTGCCATCTTCGTTGCAGTAAAAAAAAAAGCCTGGGCAAGTTTCATTGTTTTTTTGGACATAATTCTGCTCTTTCTTAGGGCCGGGCTTGGCAACGCTTGTGATGTCAAAGCACAAGGCCTGGGGCAGTTGCCCTTATTCGCTCTGACTCTAATAGATTGGTGAGGCATGATTGCCATTTACAAAAGCCATGTTGACTCTTTCCCAACTTACTGTGCTCAACTGCGTTTCTGATAATTTTGTTTTTACTACAGTTTAAACATCTTGCCTGGGATTGAAATCAGATTTACCAGCTTTTAACTGCCAGGATCGCCTTTTTTGAAAATTGGCTTTACATAAGCTATCCTACAGTCATCTGGTAGAGTTGTTGATTTAAGCAAGATGTTACATACCATAGTTGTTAGTTTTGCAATTTCATAATGAGTTCCTTCAGAAATCTTGGGTGAATATCAACTGGTTCTAGTGACATTACTGTTTAATTTATCTGTTTTTTCCAAAATCTCCTCTACAGACACCTCAGTCTGGGACAATTCCTCAGATTTGTCCCCTAAAAAGAATGGCTCAGAAGTGGGCATCTCCCTCATATCCTCTGCACTGAAAACCAATGCAAAGACGTCATTTAGCTTCTTCACAACAGCCTTTGAATGCTTCTTTGATGCCACTGACTGCTGGCAGGCATCCTGCTTCTGATGTACTTAAAAAAAACCCCAAAACCCTATGCTCTTAATTTTTGTGGCTTTTGTTAATTGCTCTTCAAATTCTTTTTGGCCTGCCTAATTATACTTTTGCAGTTGACTTCTCAGAGTTTATGCTACTTTCTGTTTTACTCTGTAGGATCTGATTTCCAATTTTTAAAGGATGCCTTTTTGCCTCTAACCGCCTTTATACTCTGTTTAGGCATGGTTTTTAGTCATTTTACTGTTTTTTGTGATTTGGGGTATACATTTAGTTTTTGCATCTATAATAGTGTTTTGAAATTGCTTCCATCCTGCTTGGAGGCATTTCACTTGTGACTGTTACTTTTAATTTCAATTTAAGTAGCTTCCTCATTTTTGTGTAGTTTGCCTTTTTGAAGTTAAATGTTACTGAGGTAGGCTTCTTGGATATTTTCTCCCTGACAAGGATGTTAAATTTAATTAAATTATGGTTGACATTATCAATCTGTTCAGCTGCATTCAGCTCTTGCACCAGATCCTGTGCTTCACCTAGGACTAAATCAAAAATTGCCTCTCCCTTTGCAGAGTCAAGGACTAGCTGCTCCACAAAGCAGTCATTTGTGGTGTCTAGACATTTTGACTCTGCACCCTGTCTTGAACTGACATGTGTTGTGCCCCTACAAACTAAACGAGACTGAAGGAGTGAAAAGAGAGCTCTTCTTTATTATCGCAGCCGCGAGGTTGTCTCTGCACCCCCTCCCCCCCAGGGGAAAACAAAGGCAACAACAACAAGTGGGAAAAGCAGTGTAGTTATACTCTTTGGTTACAGCGTATCTGACGTCATGGTCATAACTCATCTAGACAGGTACAGGTGTTAATCCGACCACAGACACTTCCCGTTCCACGTGGTTGCTTGCTACGCCTGGATAGTAGCGCGTGCCACTTAGGCGTCGTTTTTATTTTTAGTAGAATAAGCATCCAGCCTGGGGGCTTAGTAGCTAAAGGTTATACAATAAAATGGAGTCAGTGTAGCTAATGCTAAAAGAGCAAGTAAAATTCTGTCTTTCGGCCCCACACATGCATCCAGTAAATATGGAGATAGTTGAAAACCCCCATTATTATTGACTTTTCTACTTTTGTTGCTTCACTAATCTCTGTCAGCATTTTAATAATCATCATCCTAATCAGGTGGTCAGTAGTATATTCCTACTATTATTGAAGCATGACATTTCTATCCATAGATTCTATGGTACACTGATTCATTTAAGAGTTTTACTATATAGGATTACAAGACTGTTAGTTATTTACAGCAGAGCTAGAATGTGGCCCTACTACATCATTCAGGAGCCCAGTTCGTAATTTGTAATGAAAGAGGTGCTGGGACTCAAGCAATATTTTTATAACTGACGAGGCAAGCCTACAGATGCCAGGGCTATGAACTCTCTAGCCATGGCACAAATTCAACACTTCAGGTGTCCCATAATCTTGGCCGTCCAATAGATCATCTAAGATAAAACTCATTGTTTAAATCCTTCTTTTATATTTGTTATATATGTATCATTGTTCGAACTGCACATCCTCTCACAGAGGTTACAAGCCTTCCTGTTACAGTGGTTTCAGCTACCTTAAACTATGTTGTGGTCTTAACTAACAGGAACAAACCCTCTTTTTAATCTCTTATAAAAACAACTGTAATTTGCCTAGCAGCAGCAAAGCTAATTATAACCAATTTTACCTAATAATTACCTTATTGTTTTTACATCAAGTGCCATCTTGCATTAGCTATAGTTCTTCATCCGTTAAAATTTTTGGTGGCACATCACTGCCTTATTTTATCCTGCACATTCTTCAAAGTTCTGGTTTTCCCATGGGCTCTATCCTTCTAAATATTAGTTTCTTTGTTTGTTTTTTTTAGCTGAAGTGTTTTACAGGGATAGTTGTGTTCTACTTCAACTAAAAGGAAGACCAAAGGAAAAAAACACAGTTTAGAGTTTCACTGAGATTACTGATCCCGCAATTTCATTATTATATCTCATTTCTCTCTCCCCCCCACCCCCAATCTCGTTGATAGCAAATGCTCTGCTCTTTTAAAATGAGGGGAGTTATTATACAATTTTCATAAATTTCTTAATGAAGAGTTAAGATGCTATTACTGTGTTTGGAGAGACTGCAATAATTCTTTGCTAATTTCTTGATGTTACTTCCACTGGTGGACACTTCCTGAAACAGTTCTTAGGATCAGTAAGACAGAGTTGTGGCTTTTTGGATACACATTGTCTATATATGGCATATACTTAGACCCCTTCTCTGTATTTTGTTTTTAAATGAACTTGGACTGCTCAGGAATAAACATGGTAACAACCGAGGGCAATAAACCACATGTGTGTGTTTTATTCATCCATTTTACTGATTTTAGAATTCCAAATTCTGTCCCAGTCTAGTTTCTTGAAGGAAAACATTAACTTTTCCCCTCATTATTGTTCATCTTTCCTAGGACACTATCTACAGCTATAATGACCTGATAAACTATGACATCCCTTGCTACATTTTTTCAACTGTTCTTCTCCCTCACCTCTTCTTTCATCATTCCAGCCAGACTTCTAAAGCACAATTCAATGAAGCTTGTCTATAGTTATGTGTCCCATCAGAGATTTAATTTATTTAATCTAAAGCCCAACAGAAATGCAAGCAAGTCTTCAGCTCAGCCTCCTAGCAGGAAGGAGCAAGTTAATATTAGTCTGTATTCTCTATCCAAGTCTATCTGACTCCTCTGCCCAGGCTCCTCATCTCTTCACTGGGACATTCAAGCTAGAATCAGGCCTCCTACCACTAATAGAGAAGGGTTCCTTTACTAGACACAGGGTCCCTACAGTGTTCAAATCATTGTAGCTATTCTCTGGAGCAACATACGATTCCTCTGTGATCCGGACCTCTTGCTACTGTCTGGTAAGGTCCTTTTGCTGAGACTGGACCTTTCTAGGGCTTTGCCACTGGCAGTCCTTTTGGAACATGTTCCCTCCCACATTACCTCTTCTAGGTTCCCTTCCCTGGTGAGCGCTGTAACCAGCTCTACTGAGAAGTCCCTTTCATCAGGAGCTTCCTCTCTGTGTATTCTGGAGCTTCCTGCCTGAGCCCTCATAAATCTCTGTGAGGCCTTTGTGTTCTTTATCTAATTACCTGTAGTCCAACCACCTGGGTAGTTAACTACTCAGAGGTGGATCTCGGTTGGCTCATTCTCCTTAGTGGAGCCTCCCACAGCTAGGTTGACCCCTTGAAAGGACCAGCTCACATTATACAGAATGTGATATCTAAGCACAGTAAATGTTAAGTTCCCTTGGAAGCGGAGTGATGAGTGTAAATATGCAATTTTCAAAATTCAGTGAACATTACCCAAAAGATTTGTCGTCAAGTCAATCTTCAGTCTTAAATAAGTAATCAACGTCCCTTGGAAGACAAGTATAAATTTTGCGCGTAATTGTATAATTTATTATTGTTGCACAAGACAAATGTCAAAGGACATGAAACAAGACAAAATATTTACTAACTGCACCTAACAGGAAATCCTGTTATCATTTGTCTTTTAAAACAAGGACTAAGAAGTTCAAACATACTAATTAATCACAAATAAGTATTTTCTTCCCTGGTGTGTTGAATTACTAAAATCCGGTATTACCCCAAATTTCCCTCTCTCTCCATATCTCCCTTGGGAAATATGTACATGACACAGAATTCAAGTAGTTCTAAGTAATATTGACAGTGGCACTACCTTTTACCCCCTTGAAACTGCAAAGCAATTTTGTAATAATTTCTGTTGACACTTTAGATTGGCCAACAAAGATTTCATTTATGCCCATAACGCTTTGCAGTTAAGATAAAGACAGCTAACAAAAAAAGGTCAGTAACCTACTTTGCACAGTAACCTACCTTGAAAGCCATTTTAAGATATATTTTTATAATATACTAACTGCAAGATGTAAAACAGATTAAATTATCCAGAAAAGGGCATAAACACTGACCACCTAGTGTGGAGACAGTTGGAAAGCGACTTGCAGGGTAACTGAGAATCTTGAAAATAACCAGAGGAGAATATATGCCAGAAAGAGGAAACAGATAAGGACCAGAATGACACAAAATAAGGTTAACAAAGGTATAACAGCTCCTAAATCACAGGATAAGGAAGACCATCAGTGGACTTGATGCATGCACACAGACTTTCAGAAATTACAGGGAAGGTCTTCCATAGCTGTTGGTAACTCTATATTTCTACGAGTCTGACTTGACTTTAATAATTGTTTCATTGATACATCAATAAAATCAGACTTATCCAAGGTCTATTATTACTAGACTAATCCAAACAGCAGAGAACACCTTTCATTAAACATACAATTACAGTTAAAACTCCCACCAATTATTGGTTATTGATTGATTGTTGATGAGTACTGATCACTGATCATCAATGATCAATACTTCTCTTTCTCCACAAAAGCCAATATAGAAAATCTGTAATAATACCTATCTCTTACACAGTATTCTTCATGTTTAGATTTCAATGAACTTTCAATGCACAGATAAAATCCAAACCTCAAGTCACAAAGCCTTTTCTAAATGAATATTGAAAGCTTTTAAAATTGAAACTATTGACTCATAGTTTAATATTTTATTATTTGTACACTATTTTCTCTTAGTACTTTAGAGTTTTATATCACTCTGGAAACATCAGTCATCAGAACACCTTTGCAAGTTAAGTTAATACAGTTATCTGCTTTTTACCGAATGGAATAGTGTGACTAGATGACCTCCCCAAGGCTCCAAAGCAAAACAATCAGAGTCAGTGTTAGAAAGAACCCAGAGTAACTTGATTTTTGTCCCTATGCGCCGTCCTCTCTAGACTCTGTTGCCCCTTTCCAAATAGCTCGATAACTACTTTTAAAAAGGAATACCATCCTTAGGTCAGCAGATGCTATCAAGCCCAGGTTGCTAGCAGTAGTGATCAAAAGTCACCTTCTAGCAGTCAGGTTGTCATTGACTAATTGGCCACATTTCGAATATCACCCCCATATGCAGCACTTAATGACAATCTTGTTCGCAATCACAGCAGAGGAGCCAAGAATTCAATGGCCCATCAATAGTGAGAGACAAAGTCACCATGATGAGGAGTGAAGACCATAGGCAGGCCAATGGAGAGGAAATAACTACTCTGCCATTGACCATTCCTGTTCTGCGGATGAATAAAAGCCTTCACCTCCATGGATTTCAGGCCAAGAACACACGATCACTTTATCGTGCGATAAGGCTCCTTACCACGTGATAAAGCTTTGAGCGTACACATTAGCATTTTCCCTGTTGCGCAGCAACACCCTCTTGGCCCACAACAGTTAAACCACTCAAATCGAGAGTGGTTGGGCTTATCGCGGAACAGTAGAGCTCGTGTGTACAGGTTTTCCGATTTTGACAGCCTCCAGAAATGTCCCAGAGTGCCAATCGAGGCCACTCTGGGACAGTGGAGCTGCCAAATATGTCAATTTCACTGCTCTAGCAGAGCAGTGAAATTGACAACTATTGGAGCTGCCAGGTTCCGTGGCTCCTGGGGATTGGACCCCTCGACTGGGGACTCCTGCTTGGGAGCCCCCAAGCACAGGTGGCTTCAGCCCCTCTACCTACTGCCGGGGCTGGGGGCTCCCAATAGGCGCTGAAGCACCAACCCCCAAGCTCAGCTGCCGGGGTTCGGGTGGCAGCAGGGGCTGCGGCGCTTCAGCACGCAGCCTGGGGGCTGAGGTAGGGGACTGGCCCGAACCGGCTGCCCTCACAAGGCTTCGGGTGGCAGTGGGAGATGCAGCCGGCCCCCTCCACTGTTCGCCAAGCTTGGGGTGGCAGCGGGGGCTGCGGTGCTGAATTGCCAGCCCCCTAGCTCAGCCACCGAGCTCCGGGAGGCGGCAGGGACTGCAGCCGGCCCCTCCACCACCTGCCAGGTTTCGGGTGGACGAGTAAGTGGAGGTAGAGGATGACCTGGAGGCTGAAAGTGGTGCAGCCGACCTAGGGAGCCAGGAGCTGTTCTCCACGCCACCTGACACGTGCTGCCCAGATTCCTTCTCCATACTGTCTTCGGATGCAGCAGAGGGGAGCTCTGGTAAGTTTCATCAGAAGTGGCTTCTGTGCTTGCTGGATATGCTTTGCGGGCAAATGAAGAGCAGACGGGAGATGGGCGTTTTGAGTTTCATCCTTTTTTTTTTTTTTTTTTTTTTTCCCTTTTTTGCATGTGGGGGGTCTACCCCGCGTTACCCGAGCAGTGCATCTATGCATGCTGTAATTCTCAAGAAATCCTCTCCGTTGAACTCACTGAAGGTCTCCTGGATGTACTTCCACAGCCTCCTAGTTAAATTCGATGGGAAAGCAACTGTGTTCCCTCCCTCATAGAGGGATACTCTCCCTTGCCAGTTGCAAAGCACAGAAGTGGGAACCATGGCTGTGCACAAGCTTGCTGCGTACAATCCTGGCTTATATCCAGTGACATGCAGGATATGCATTCCGGCTTGCAGGGGCACTCTAAGCAGCGAGATATCAGCTTCCATGTCCGTGCTGTGTGTGAACTAATCGCCCAAAGCATTGGAAATAGTTCACGGAGCTGTGTATCTTGTCTCAGCAATCCAAACATCCCTTTGCAAAAGCTCTTTCAGTCCCCAGCAATGCCCTGTCCCATGGGCACTGCAGAATGTGGCGGCAGAGCATATTACCGGCTCTTTAACCAAAGTGAGAACAATAGCACTACTTATGATGTTTCATTTTTCCTTAGAAACGACCTTCGTCGGTCGGTGGTCTGTGCCAGCTGACCGGCTGAGACAGATAAGGAGGAGGCCTCGCAGGAGCAAGGAGGATATCTTCCAGGAGCTGATGCAGTCCAACGAGGCAGCAGCAAGGGAGACTAAACTATGGAGACAGGAGTGCTGGCAGGAGTGTAAGGAAAACAATTTGAGGAGGCAGAAGCAGAAGGATGCCCTCATAAGCATCCTGCAGGAGCAGACCCAACTGCTGAAGTCCATGGTTGGTCTGCAGACGCAGCTGCTCCCCCCTCCCCAACCCCCCCGGCACCCACAGCAACACTTTCTGTCCCCATCACCCCATTCTCCCTCAAAGCAGTTCTCTGAAGCCCAGCAAACCTCCTGGTACAATGTTACATCCACTCCTGCACAAAGCTATAGCATTGTGCCATGCACCTACATGCATCTATAGCCCCTGGTGCAGGCACTGCTTACTGTAATTATTTAATGTTTTCTAATAATAAAATTGAATCACTTGAACTGTGCCCAGTGTCTTTATTGATACACAATAATTGTTAGTTGTTGCGTCATGAGAATTGCTACTAGCAACTCGTGCCCATTTTCAACAGTACCGCATTGCTTCCCGGAACTCCTTTTTGCAGCAACATGGATCCAGCTCTGATCTCAACTGTCGCCTGCAGCATAATGAATACAACTCGGCTGGTGGCCCAGTATGCATTCAGCTCTGAATCAGACCAGGATTTGGATGACCCAGGACTGGTGACTGCCATGCAGAACAACTGCACCGCATTGCTGAGCTCCTTCACAGAGCATCTGCACATGGTGCACCACCGGTTCTGGTCACGAGAGACAAGCACCGAGTGGTGGGACCACATCGTTTTGCAGGTGTGGGGTGATGAGCAGTGGCTACAGAACTTTCGAATGTGGAAAGCCACATTCATGGAACTGTGTGAGGAGGTAGCCCCTGCCCTGTGACGCAAGGACACCAAAATGAGAGCAGCCCTCACCATGGAGAAGCGTATTGCAATCGCTCTGTGGAAAATGGCGACTCCAGACTGCTACCGGTCGGTCGCGAATCAGTTTGGAGTCGGCAGGTCAACCATGGGGTTAACCCTTTCACAAGTGTGCAGAGTCATTAATCGTGTTCTGCTCCGGAGGACAGTAACATTGGGCAATGTGCAGGAGATCGTTGATGGATTTGCAGCCATGGGATTCCCAAACTGTGGAGGGGCAATAGACTGAACACACATCCCTATTCTGGCTCTGGAGCATCTTGCGCCTGAGTATATTAATAGGAAGGGCTACTTCTCCATGGTAGACAGATATAGTTAGGTTATAGTTGTAGGGGAGTGTAAACATGGGGTGGGGGAGCTTTAAGGGGCAAGGTGGAGGAGTTATAACATGCAGGGGACAAAATGTAGGCACTGACATGGTTAGATGCCTTATGTCAACCTAATCCTGTAGTGTAGATCAAGCCTAAATGTAGGCCAGGGACTACATTCACCCCCTTAATAATCTAGCCATGATCAGCCTTGGGAGAAACTCAGGGATTTGACCACTGAAATTAAAAAACACTCCTCTGCTGATAAAACCCTCCCCCCTCAGGAATGCCCTAACAAGAATTATAACACCAAGGGTTGTAAGGTAGAGACCCCAGGCACTGGGAAGTTTAGGGAGGATACAGACAGGGCCATCCCTAGGGCAGAGGGGTGGGGCCCAGGGCCAATGGAGGGGGTGGAGACAGGCCAGACCAGAGGCCGGGCTTCGTGCTCCCGACCCCTCCATTGGCCCAGGGTCAGGGCAGGCAGGGCCAGAGACCGGGCTCTGCTCTTCCACCCCGCCCCTGGACCACTGCTCTGCCCTGGGGGTGGGGCGGGTTGGCCCAGAGGCCAGGCTGTCCTGCCCATCCCTTGCCTTTGGCTTGCTGCCAAAGGCAGCATGGGGGTGGGGGGGGAAGCGGATCAGGGGATGGCCCACGGGGTGTTTGCCCTGCTGACCCCCAAGGACAGTCCTGGATACAGAAAGCCCCAGCAAACGGTAAATTATATAAAATAAGCTCTGAGCAGCAAACTTATGCTAACCATCAACACAAACAAAGGTCATCAATAAGTTACAATTTATGCATAAGAGATCAAATGTAAAAAATACCTGATCAAGGAGAAGGAAACACAGGTGCCAGTGCGTGACTGACTAAATTTTTTTTACCTAATGGTACTGAATAATGAGATAGGAAAAATTAGCTACCTCCTTTAACTCTTCTAGACCTCTTTAACGTAAATAGAAAACAATGCTCTTTGGGAAGCATTGCTGGACTGCAACAGTTCAATATTACACTGCTTGAACTCCTTCCCCTGGCACAGACGTAACATGCAGAGGCATCCGTGGCATCCACAGATGAGTGGATCTTGACTGGCCATCGGGTGAAGTTTGTCTGTATATTGGTTGTGGTGAACATAATGGATTTGCTAAGCCTATGTATCCTGTATGTGTTGCTAATAAATAGATATTTAAAATACAGTTGTGTAAGGCTATTTCAGTGGGAAAAGATCCTGTGAGACCCATACAGCCCTGAGCCCCATGGAGTTTTTCTCTGGGCCCCATGTGAAAGGGTAGATGCCTTAATGACCCCAAATTAACCGGGTCACCCCTTAAACCCCCAGTAGAGTATAGGCAGAGTGTTCTAAATTTTTGTTGTTAACATAAGCCTTTGCCTACACTAGATGAGGCTTGATGGACAAGCTGTAGTAGCAAGCCCTCATAGCATGGACATAGCTTATACCCGCAGAAGAGTGCTTTTGTGGGTATTGCTTATACTAGGTCCCCTGACAACATGCACAACACTAGAAAAGCATTTTTGGTAGTATAACTGCACCTACACTAGGGCTTTTTTTAAAAAAGAAAAAGTGCCACCAGACTTCTTGTTTGTTTTGCTGAACTAGTCTAACACAGCTACCCCTTTGGTACTGGAAAAGGTTCCTAGGGTAGACCAGTGTTCAGTATGCTGAAGTGGTAAGGAGGCTAACATACTGAGCAAGTACAAGATGCTGTGCTAATTTACTTCTTACATAATGTACTTCACTTAGCAAATTTACTTTTATATAATTTTTCCTTCCAAATTTACTAAAACCAGCTTAATCCCATTGAAAGATAGATACCCGCCATATCGGGAGGTGGGGAAGAACAGATAGGTGGAGAAGAGGGTTACCACTATAAACCATAAATGAGATTTAATGGGGGATGGTTATGAAGGGGGAGGGGGTAACAAGAAAGGTAGTGATGGGGATAATGGTGTCCCATAAGGCTCTATGGGTAGGTCAAAGGTTAACTGGAAAACGACTGCTTGCGAAACAATAATTATATACAATACTGATGCAGTGGTGATAGTTTTACCATGTAAGAAATGGGATTGTATGAAGGACTGTGGAATTGACTCTTGCAGACAGAAATATTAACAAATCTATATAAATTGCTTCATTGCTGTCACTAGAAGCATGACTAGATAAGGTGTCCTGTGCAGCTAAGGCTAGGTCTGCACTCGGAAAATACATCGGTATAACTAATATGAAAAATCCACACCCCTGAGCAATGCAGGTAAACCGACCTAACCTCTGCTGAGAAACGCTAGGTCAATAGGAGACAATAAAGGCTATGGAGTATATGTAACATAGGCATGGGGGGGAGGGGGCGCAATAAAGGACTACAGAAGGTAGTGAGAAGGGAGGCAATCAGGTGGCAGGTGTAATATGCACGGGGCAGAGGTAATAACACACACAGGGGAGCTGGGGCAATAAGGATTGGGATGGTACAACACACATGGCGGGTAGTAGGGTGGTATAACATGCAGGGTGCTAGAGACAATAAGGGATTGTGAGGAATAACATGCAGAGGATCAGGGCAGTAAGAGCTGCAGGGCAGGAGAAGCAGGTTATAAGATACAGAAGGCAATAAGGGACAGGGGGTATAATATGTGGGGAGGGCAATAAGGGACTTACAATGTGCCAGGAGGTGGCGCCAATAAGGGGGGGGGGTATAAAATTCAGGGACCTGTGGAGGACAGCAGGGTCATGCAGAGGCAATAATGGCAGGTATAATTTGCAGGGGCTGGGGGCAATTATAATATGCAGGGGGCAATAAGGGGCTGGAGGTTATAATGTGCAGGGAGCATTAGGGGGCTTTAATGGGGGACAATAAGGGGCAAGGGATACAGAACATCGGAGAAACATTAAGGGGTGGAGGCTATAACGGGGGGCAATGGGGTGGGGATATATAGAGTAGGGCAATAAGGGGCAGGGGCTACAATGTGGGGCAATAAGGGGCAGGGGATATATAGAGTCAGGGGGCATCAAGGGGTGGGGGCTATAAATGGGGCAATAAGGAGCAGGGAATATATAGTATCAGGGAGCGTTAAGGAGTGGGGGTTTTAAGGTAGGGCAATAAGGGGCGGGGCTATAAGGTGGAGCAAAAAAGGGCAAGGGATATATAGAGTTGGGGCATTGGGGGGCAAGGGATATATAGTGTCACGGTGCATTGGGGGGCTATTAGGTGGATCAATGAGGGGGCAAGAGATATATAGGGTCAGGGAGTGTTGGGGGTGTTATAAAATTGTGATACTTAGCCATTTTAAGATACCTAGACATTTTATGTTAGCATGTATAGATAATAGTTTAGCTTAGCATAAGTGAGCAACAGTATTGAAGCCTTAGGCTGTGGGAAGGTAAACTTATAACCCCTTACCCCTCTGGGGGTCCGAGAAGCTTCAAGAGACGCAAACATCCTGCTTCGAAAGAAAACAAAGACCCCTAGAAGCTATAAATCTATTGGTGATAAGGTAAAGAAAGAAACAGACATCCTGTTGCAGGAAGAAGTAAAAAAACCATAAATGATGAGGACAGGACCAAGCAGGGTGAAGGCCAGGCCAGGCCAGGCCCAGCTGAAGACCTGCAAATTTGCCCTATCGCTAATTGGACAACTTCATAATCAAGGGGTGTACCTGGGCAGTCTTTGAAGGGATTAATCGACAATAAAATGTGCAAACACAAGCCTGTGAGTGTGCTCCAACCCTGTGTGGTACTGGAGTCACCCATCTGCAGATGCTAAATAAACTCTAATCAATTTCCTTATACAGGAGACGGTTCATCTTTTAACCTGCGAAGTGATAGAGCCACGGAGCAACTCCCTCTTGGGTGAGGGACCCCCTAGTAGCATCCGTAACAGGAGGCTATTAGGTGGGGCAATTAGGGGCAGGGGATATATAAAGGCAGGGGGCATTAAAGGGTGGGGCAATAAGGAGCAGGGAATATACAGTATCAGGGAGTGTTAAGGGGTGGGGTCTATAAGGCGGAGCAATAAAGGGCAGGGGATATATGGAGTCGGGGCATTGGGGCAATAAGGGGGCAGGGGACATGGTGTTGGGGGGCTATCAGGTGGGGCAATAAGGGGGAGGGGATATGTAGTGTCAGAGGGGCATTGGGGGGCTATGAGGTGGAGCAATAAGGGGACAGGGGATATAGTGTCAGGGAGCATTGGGGGTCTATTAGGTGGGGGAATATAT
>ML685838.1:354452-387375 GCA_007922175.1 Pelusios castaneus
TCGCCAGTTGTCCTTTGTGTACTCGGATTTCGCTATTTCTTGCCACACTATGAAACATATTAACAAAGATGTATGTATTCAAATTCTTATGGTAGTATTTGTTCTCATCACCTGTCATAAAATAATGAGCAGTGAGGGTAGAATTTAACAACACACACCTGGTCTATCCCACGCCCCCTTATTAGCTCATCCTTAATATGCAGAGCCAGGCAAACCTTAGTATCTTCCATCTAGTCCATTTTTTGTCCCATTGATTTACTGCATGGGCAGTTATGAAAGCATCAGAGATCTGTAGTGCACGTTATGGTGAGCTAAAATCCCCCATCCATAAGAAGTAGAAAGACAGATAATTTTTCTGAAAGCTCAGACCTAAGTCCTAAGTATCTTTCCTGTATGCAGATTTCTATATGACAGCAAAATGCTACTGACAGACCAAGCTTCCCAGAAAGAAGGTGAAAAATATATATCTGCAATGACTGAGATTGTGATTTAACCAAGCCATAGCCTGGCTGCACCAAGATGTATGAAGATGATGCTTTGGACAAGAACAGATCAAGAGGCCTCTGTTCTCCAAAACTAGTATTTGACAATACTGGTTGGTCATCTTTGTGCCTGCTCAGACACCAAGAGCAAGAGAGGCAAACATCAGAGAGTCTGGGATGCCCCCCCCCTTCTCTCCCCCCACACATAATTATTAGTCTGTTGTTAAAAAAAAAAACAAGACTTTTCAGCAAGACCTAGCCTCTAGGGCATTGATATATCTGTGTAACTTTCACTGCAGCTTAGGAAGACACACAAATCTCTCTCACACACACTGAGGCAAACAAAAAACTCAGTGCCCTGACTCTCCAGGAATAAGCACAATGGATATATATTAAATGCCATAGTGCTTCATTCTCAGCTATGCAAAGTGACTTAAAAGATTGTCAGCTAGTAACTAACATATCAGCTGACAGTTAAAAACATTAAACAGCACAAGAAATAGACACTTTTAAAGACTAACATTTATTTATCACATGAGCTTTCGTGGGAGAAAATCCCACTACGTCAGACTCTTAATTTCCCCATCTTTAAAGAATCTGACGAAGTGAGATTGTCTCCCAGGAAAGCTCATGCAATAAATAAATGTTAACTTTTAAAAGTGGCACAGGACCCCTTGTTTGTTTCTCTGAACTAAACACAGTTATCCCTTTGGAGCTTGAGCACAAGAAATGATGATGTACAACTTGTAAAGCTCCCCAGGCTGTTTAGGCAATACAACACAATTGTGGAAATGAAATAAATCCCTATCAGCAATGCAAAAGTGTAGCAAAAGAAAACAAAAAAAGGAGTCTTGTTGCACTTTCAAAGGATACTCCTTGGGAATTTGTAGCCAATTGACACACCTGAGCTAGGAGACAATGCAAGCATCCCAGCATTTCATTACAATGCTGATTATCCTGGGTGAGTGCTGGCAGTTTTCACACCTGATAACGAGCTCATTGCTTCACATTCACTTTGTCCTGGCCACCTTTTCAAATGTGATAGAATGTACCAAAACAAAGAGTTCTAGCCCCTAGGTCACTTTTAAACAGCAAAATTAAAACTCTGCAGCAGGACCCTGGATTTAACCTCCCTGCCAGGGACCAATTCTCTTTCCTGCTCCCCACTATTTCCCCTGGGCCAGCACCTGGCCCCAGGGCTCACCCCCACCCCCTGCCCATCTCCTGAGACCCCCTCCCCCATCCCAGCTGGCTCCCTCTTGCCCCATCCCTGCCGGCCATCCCTCACCCCTGCCAGAGTCCAGATCCACAGCAGCAGTGGAGCAATGGGCTGGCTCCTCTCCAGTCTGCACTGCAGCAAAGTAAGTTGTGTGCTGCTGCTTACATTGCTGCACTGGAGACCGGAGATCAGCCAGATGCTCGCCCACCTGCTCCCTCCCCCTCCCACTTTCACACAGTACTGCCTCTGCTTCAGGAGAGTTGAAAATCCAAACACTGTTTAATGTCCACCTCTGGGGTGTTATTCATCAGAGGGTATGGTTGGACGAGGGTTCTTTTGGCCATAGGGATAATAGCCCTATTGTTATCCAGTGACTGAGTGGAGGCCTTTGTAGTTTTATCAGAGGTCAGGAGGAAAAAACAATAGAGGGTTGAACCGATCCAGCCGGTAACCCAGATAAACATTAAGGGGACTAGATGTTGTTCCCATAGAGGGAATAGGGAGGATGAGAGAGGGGCACAGGGAGTTAATAGCAACAGGGGAAATATCAAACGAATCAGAAGAATTATAAATAAAAGCTTTTTCTTTTCGATCAGCATGCTTATAATGGGTCTTAAGTGCCTTTTGCAAGATATTAATTAAGCAGGTTTCAATAAAGGTATTAATTCAATAATCATATGATTGTAAAGTTGCACTATTTTACTATTATGCTGCAGCAGGTCTTAAAGACAAAAGTAAATGCACATTGAAGGTTTAATTGCTAAAGCTATTCTTATTACACGTTGTCTGCCCCAATTTATCAGAGAGATGCAACCTAACCACCTGTACTCCCAGGCTGGGGTGCTAAACTACTTGGTCCTTAACCTTATACCTATCCCCCCTTACTTTCGGGGACCAGGGTGCTAAACTACTTGGTCCTTACACCAGGACTTGGGGTGCTAAGAACTTCAGTTACAGTTCCAAAAATCTGTAGCTACTGTGAACCAGCCTTCACCGAGGCCTATTGCAGTTTCTTAATACTCACCGAACTTTTACCGATGTGTCAGCTTCGTCACTCACAAGGAATGGGCTCTGACCTTTCTCTGACGGCTTCTGACCGACGTGTCAGTTCCTCATTCGCGGGGAATGGGTTCTGACCTTTCTCTGACCACGGGTAGAGGCCTCTACCGTGGTTTGGCTACAGACAGAGCTCACTGGCTTTCAAGGCCAAAACCTTGGGGCGTCTTAGCTCTGCTGTGCCCTCCCCGCCTGTCTTTTCTGTCTTTGGGGCTGCTATTTATGGGGTTTTAGCCCCCTCGTACCCCTCCTGCTTTTGTCCTTGTGGTTTTTCTTTTGCACCACTGTGCTGGGAACTCACGAGCTAATACTGCAGGGGGCTCACAAGTTTCCCAGCAGCCTGGTTGCAAAATACTCCGAGTCAGTTCTCGTCAAGGAAAAAGGGAAGTCCAAGCTGAGCTAGTTCTCGTCAAGGAAAAAGGGAAGTCCAGGCTGAGCTAGTTCTCGTCAAGGAAAAAGGGAAGTCCAGGCTGCGCTGAAGGGTAAATGATTACAAATTTGTCTTTGGGAAGCAGCTTTTGCAAAGAAGTTTCTGCAAGGCAATTAAATTTAAAATAATTTCAATTAATTTTTTCAGAGTAACGCCTGAGTTCTTGGCATAGGTCCAGGTGAGTTGTTATGCTTAGACCTTTGAAGATTGGTTCAGACTTGGGCCTATTCTTACTATAAACTATACTATTACTAATAAGCACACAAAGACCCCTTATCTAAACCCACTTTCTACAGAAAAGAGTTCCCAGTCCTTCAGTTCCCCACTGGCCAGCTCTCCAGTCCAATCCACACCCCCCTCCCAGCTTACCTGGCCGGAGCTGCAGCCTGCAGGGGCGGCTGGACTGCTCCTTGGCCCCACTCTTGCCCTGAACATGCTCGGTCTGAGCATGCTCAGGGTCGGAGATTTAAAATAGCCTTGCTGGAGGCTGCAGCCTGGCGCCTCCTGGTGCCCCTCTCAGTCTGGTGCCTTAGGCGATCGCCTAGGTCACCTCTATGGAAGGACCGGCCTTGTTCATCAGACACTTTGAAGATGGGAACTCACAGAATGGGAGAATGGACAGAGAGAGAGAGAGAGGAGCTGCTTACCTGAAACAGTTGTTCTTGTGCTGGGCAGAGAGGGAGCAAACCACACAGAAATGTTTTATATAATGAACCAGGAACCACCACCCCCCCAACCTCTATCCACTTTTGCCATAAAAAAGCAGCCCTGTACCTTTTTAAAGGTTTAGATTTGTAGGAAAGTCTTAAAATAGGGCAACACTGGGGAATGGGTCAAGTCTGCATCATAGGATATATCATGGAACTGCACTGGGCAAGCAGTATATATTCCTAACCTTCAACCTTTGATGTACTCCTGACCCGAGCCTCAGCCTTTAATAAGTTTTGCTTAGGATAGGGTCGTGCTCCTTGCCTGTTTGTATAGGGTAAGTGGCATGTATGTTTAAGCTTGTGTAATAGTTCATAAGTTGCTTAGTATAGAATTTCCTTGGTAGCTTGGGTGTCTGAGGATAGTCTGTACTTTAACTTTATCTTCCCCTTTTCTGCTCATTAACCCAGGGTCTTGCTCCCTTTGGTAATCCCCTGCCTCTAGGATTTGTTAATTCAGCAATTTAGTATAAAATAGCAGATAGGATGCCTGTGCAAAATGGATAAAGTCAGTAAACAGTAAAAAGAGGCATGGATAATTATATGCATTATGTAGGTCCTAATGTAACCAAATAAGGGTCTTTGGAACACTGTTACTCATGTATGTATTACCATGCTGGCTTGTATAAAAAAGAGGTGAAAAACAACCCCAGTGGCTCACTTGAGACATCGAGGGAACAAGCAGACAGTAAAGGGTGACCTATTCCTCCTCCGGGACAACCTGTTTGCTTTCTTTCCAATATCTGGTGTCACAAACAGGATCCCAGGAGAGAGAAGTGACTGATCACCACTTTTCATCATGGATCTGGGTAAGTTGAATGGACCCTTTATAGCAGAGGTGTCAAACTCATTCGGTGTTTGGGGCCAGATTGGAAGGCAAGACACCGGCCGGAGGCCAAAGTGTGTCCGAGTAGACTTCCTTACCCCCTTCTCAGCACAGTACCACCTGGGCTCCCTGACCCCTTCCCCTGCCGTGTTGAGGCAGTGTGGGCTCCCCTTTCCCCTCTCCAAACCCATAGGCTCTTTGACACCTTCCCTTTTCCCTGCCCTGCAGGCTCCCCTTTGTTGCTCAGGCTCCCCAACCCCTTTTTTGCTGCGCTGCCCTTCCCTTCTCCTCTTCCTGGTGTGGCTCCTCTGCCTGTTCTCTTCCCTGAATGGGGCTCTGTTCTGGTCCCCATCCACCTTTCCCATGCCAGTTCCTGAACCCCTTTCCCCGGCTGCTGCCCCATGGAGCTGGCTCCTCCCCCACCTTACCTGGCTCACAAGGGCTCAATCCAGCCCCTGGAGTCAGTTCTCTGGCCAGATCATTCCCTGCCCTGGGACACTGCCTGGGTGCATGCAGGGTGGCACATTTTAAAAGCCCTGGCCAGGTATCAACCAAAATTTCTGCCCAACTATGCTCCCAGCCTCAAAACAAGGCGCCCAGCTGGGACCCCCCAGCCTCTCAGAAAAAAAAAAAATCTGCTCACAGCCTGGGAATCTGCAAGGGGCCCATAAAGGCGCCTGTAGTTTTTACTTTTCGCCACCAGAGGGCGTGCCTCCAATGTAGTTCTAGAGCGGGGGAATGCCCCCTGCTGATAAAAAGTAAAATTGCAGGCACTTTACCGGCAGCTTGCAGGGAGAGCTGTGCAGGGCTCTGGGGGCCGGATAAGAGCCCTTGATGGGCCGGATCCGGCCTGTGGTCCATAAGTTTGACACTCGTGCTTTACAGCAACCCCGGTTAGGGATTTTATTAACCAGCTGGTGGGTAGGTGGGGAGGCCCATATGCGGGTCCCCTGGGGGAATGGCAGGATTGGCAGGCTCTCCAGGAATGGGTGGAGGGCTCTTTCACATCCAAATGTTCCCAGGACAAAAAAAAAGCTATATTAGTGTAGGCAGTCTGTGACGCTGTGACCAACTTATGGGAGGAGTTCACTGTTCTTAAGAGTAAAGCTCACACTTTGGAGAAAATCATTGAGGAGCAGCACATTGTGAACCATCACAGTGTAATGGCAGTTAGAATGGCTGAGAGCCATATGGAGGAACTCAATCAACTTAAGTCAGAAGACCTGTCCCTAAAGTGTCAAGTGGATGCCTTAAAGCAAGCTCACGTACCTAGAACACTACTGTCCCCTTTGCCCCCCTCAAATCAAACTCCCCTACCCCACTTTTCTCTGTACTCTCATCTCAACATTCCTCTGTACCCCCTCCTCCAGTCTTGTCTACTCCCACAACCCCTCAACTCTCACCTAACCAGGCTACCACTTTTCAGGCGAACGTTTCACAACAAGCTGCTACTCCCTCACCCTTGTATCCTCCTCTCGATGTCCACCTGTACCCTCCATCAGCATCTCAGCCACAGCCTTCTCCCTCCATTCCTCCTGCATACACGGACAAACTGTGCCCTGAGAACCCCATCCCACTTTATCCCCTGGTATCCTGGACTATTGTCAACATTCCTAATGTTCTACGTGACAACCCCCTCATTCCTCAGTCCGGCATACAAATTCCCACTGTGGCAGCATATAATGAAGTGGGACCATCGTTATGGCGTGAAGTTACAATTGACCCTTTAACGGACCACGATCGGGAAAGTTTGTATAGGGAATTGGGCCACGGTAATGGAACTGATTCCTGCAATGGCTGACTCAGGTTGAAAGCTGAGTAGGCCTCTAGCAAGATCTAGTCTTAGAATTGGCTTGGGAGATCCTTCTGGGCCTGGTGGCCATGGTTGTGGGTGTCCAGGATAAAGATTATCAAAACACTGTGCTCAACACTGCCAGGATCCTCTTCAAGATCTATTCTCAAAATACAGGTCTGGTAAAATTGGCCCCTATTCCAGGAGAATGACTGGAAGCTGCTATTCAATTAAATCAGATGTGGGCTCATGTCTTCGAATACCCCTTACCCGTGGCATGGCAAATGCCTCCTGGGCAGGGCCATGGTATCTCCCTCTTGGATGCTTGGCTGCAGTGCTTAAGCCAGCCAGTTTGGTCACACTAGTTGACAGAACCACCACTTATGTATGCCAACATCCAGACATCCCAATTTCGTTTCATGCCCCTACCCCACCCAGTCAGTCCCCAGCAAAGATGCCTCTGCCCAAATTCGCCAGTTGGAGGAATGGCTCAACGCCCTCCTTCGAGATCGCTGGCCAAAACTCTCAGGCCCCCAACCCAGCTCTGCTGCTTCCCAGAATTAAAAAGGGGAAATTGGCCATGCCCCAGTTGTCAAGCTAACAACTTAGCTCGCTGTGAAACATGTTTTAAGTGCGGACCGACATGGCCCCTTGCCATGGCCACTATTGATTAGGGAGGTCCTCAGGCCGGTCTGCAGAGCTGGCCCCTCTCTACGGATCAGTTCGGCCGCCCGGTGATCTGGGAGCGGGTGAATGATGTAATGATGGGCTGAGGGGGAGTATCTGTTGGAATCTGAATCCAGCTTAAATTTAACCCAGGGCCCCTCCTCCAAAGAGACACTTGAGGGAGCTACAGGGGGTTCCAGTTTGGAAGTTGAACAGATCGGTATATTGCATCCCACCCAGGGAGAACCCTTTAATGTTGCCCAGTGAGTAACTGGACCTGATATACAGCTTAATATCATAGGAGTCCCAAGTTTAAAGCATGTCATTATCAATTTGTGCAACTGCCAATTGTGGTTGCTCCCTAATGGACATGGCTGGGTAGTCCCAATGGGACCGGTAACCTGTGTAATAAAGGGACCCAAAGAAGGGGTCATTCGCCCGGGTTGGGAGGACCAGTCCGCTTGGGCTGTGGACAGCTTAGACATTGGGCAGCTGCAAACTGAGGTGACCATGGGGGGGGGGGTCCCCTCCAGCAGTTAAGCAGTATCCCATACCCCAGGCGGTCATTCAGGATATTTCCACCACTATTAGAATTCTGGATCAATGGGGACTGATTGAACCCACAGCCTCCTGAGCTAATGCCCCAGTTTGACCCATACATAAGCTGGACGGGTCTTGGAGACTAACCATCGATTACCGGGAGCTAAACCATGTTACACCCCTTCTTACTCCCCTGGTGGCCTGCCTCCCTGAGATCATTGCCCATATTCAACGGGGAGATCTGTGGTTTTCGGTACTGGACATTTCTAATGGATTTTGCTCCATTCCCTTGTCCCAGGATAGCCATTGGAAAACTGCCTTTACTTGGCAAGGAGCCTAGTATCAGTGGGGGGTTCTTCCACAGGGATTTTGTAATGCATTCATCCTGTTCCATCTGGAGCTCAAACGAGTTTTGGAAGGATTAGGACCTGTAAGCCAATGATGTATTCAGTATGTAGATAACATCCTGATTCAGGGAAAGGAGCAAGAGGAAGTTACTGCAGCTACTAGGGGAATCGTTCAGGGCCTGGGAAAGGCAGGGTTAAAGCTCAATGGGAGAAAGGCTCAGCTAGTCCAAACCTCAGTAACTTTTCTTGGGGTAGCTATTGAGCCAGGCAGGAGATCCACTGATTCCAATCGAGCTGCGGTGATTGCTCAGCTGCCTTGACCTTCCGATGCAAAAACTCTGGCCTCATTCATTGGACAGTGGACAATAACTTTGGAAAATAGCCAAATTTAACAACAGCATTTGAAGGACCCAGAACATCAGGTTGCTTTTCAAGGTTGTGCCTCATGTTTGCAAAATCCCAGACACTCCGGTGGTAACTAGTTCATTTTGAGCCCACTCTCTTGATCAGGTTAAAAGTGAGGATGAGCTCTGGTTTATTGATGGCAACTATCACATCAGCCCAAATAACAAGATTACTGGAATCGGCATTGTCAGCCCTCGGCAGACCTGGTCTTACTCCCTCTCAGGGGGAAGTGCACAGTGGACAGAGTTTAGTGCGCTATGGGTCCTACTCCATATATGGAAAGCCTTTCCCTTTGCAGGACAGAGGGTTGTGGTCCTGGACAGTGACTCCAAGTATCTGTTACTTTGTTCCCTATGGACTGGTTCTTAAGCAACACCTTCCTCAATTGCTCTCAGTTCACAAAAGTGGGCGAGAAAATGCTGCTTTGGGAAATTATGGAGATAATAGGAATAAACCATCGCCAGCGTTGGGATGTTGTTAACTATCTGTGGGAAGGGTGGAACTTGTTGCAGGAGTCAGACTCTGTGTCCTGGGTTCAATGACTGGAACATGTCTTGGGCTTAGTGGACAGGGGAGGAGTCTTGCAAGGATCGGCATTGAGCTCCACACTACAGTTTCCTTAAGTCGACTTAAGCAAGCTGCTTAAGTCGACTTAAGGAAAATAAAGTCGACTTTATTAAACCTACTTTTAGTTCGACTTTAGGCGTAAGTCGACTTTTTAAAGTCGACTTAAGCCAGTATAGACCTGGAGTAGCCCTAAGTCGACTTAGGGCTACTCCAGGACTCCCTCACTGTCCTCACTGCTGATGGGGGGGGGCACAGAGGGAGCCTGGCATGCCCCCCCCAAAGGGCAGGGCAGAGCCCTGCCCACCCTGCCCCTATGCCCTGCCAGGGTCCCAAGCTCTAGGTCGACTTTGTAAGTGCCCCCCTAAGTCGACTTTAAATTTAGGTGTGGACATGCTAAAGTCGACTTAAAATTACAAGTGTAGACATAGCCCTGCTGACTAGTGTGCGGGAAGGAGGAGCACCTGGTCCCTTCCTTAAAAGAAAGTGGGGGAGTGTAGAAAAGTCTTAAAATAGGGCAACTCTGGGGAATGGATCAAGTCTGCATCATAGGATATATCATGGGACTGCATTGGGCAAGCAGTATATCTTCCTAACCTTCAGCCTTTGATGTACTCCTGACCCAACCCTCAGCCTTTAATAAGTTTTGCTTAGGATAGGGTCGTGCTCCTTGCCTGTTTGTATAGGGTAGGCAGCATGTATATTTAACCTTGTGTAATAGTTCATAAGTTGCTTAGTATAGACAGGGCCGTCCCTGGGGGGGGGCGTAAACGGGGCGATCACTCTGGGCCCCGTGGTTATGTGGGCCCTGCAGCCCCTCCTCCCACAGCCACTCCGCTGCCTTTGGCAGCAAGCCAAAGGCAGCGGGGCGGGGCAGGCCAGGCCAAGGTCCCTAAGTGCCTTGATCGCGGCACTATCACCACTGCCTCCCTCCAGTCTCTTGGTCGCCACCAATCTTACTGGGCTGCTTTCCCTGTAGGCTCCAGTCTAGTCCATGCCATCACCTCAGCACCATGACACTCTTTGTTCCTGGTGCTCTGTCAGAACCTTTTCAGCCTTCTGTCTCACACTGACTGGTTCCTCATTTCTGGGCTGCTCTCCAGACCTCCGCTGTCGTCTGCACCTTCAGGACCTTCAGGGGGCTGATGAGCTCTCAATATGTGCCTGTGAGCTGCCCAGGGTGCTGGCTCCTTCAGCCAGCTAGCAAGAAAACCTTTCTCCTCTGGCTCCCTCATATAGACTCACCTGCTTGGTCTATGCTGCTCCCTCTTATACTGAGATCCTGACCCCTGATTGGTTCTCTCTCACTCACAGCCCATTGGCTGCAGCTCCCTGGCCCTTCTTAACCCAGTAAAGGCCCGTCGCGCGCCCCGCCCGGGGGGGGGAATAGCACCGTCACAGTGACCTATGGACAGCTATACAACTGAACCGTGATTAAGGCTGAATTTCTGAAAAGACAGGGGTTTGAGGTAAGGGCACTGTGGAAGCATGAATGGAAGGCAAAGTTGGCTAATGATGATTGGATGGGGGATTTTTTTATGCAAAAAAACCTGCTGCATCTTTTGGTTCCCAGAGACACTCTTTATGGGGAAGGTAGAACAAACAGCATTTGTCTGTATTACAAATCACAACCCGGGGAGCAAATTCATTACTACGATTTCACCAGCCTCTGTCTCAGGGGTGTCATACTCATTTGCTATGGCAGGCCTGATTTGACTTAAATGTATTTCAAGTGGGCCATACATACCATAAATCAAAATACTAGGACACTGTCACGGCATCATGGAGCACTGTGTGTGCGAGACTGTGTTCCGCAAGACCACGCTCTCTTTCTCTCTCTGTTAGGGAGAGAGTGTGGTCTTGTGGAGTGCGGTCTTGCATACCCAGTGCTCCGCGATGTCACAGGACCTGACACTCTCACAGCATCATGGAGCGGTAAGTATGCAAGACCACACTCTTTCTCTTTCTCTCTCTCTCTTAGGAAAAGACTGTGGTCCCATGGAGCACAGTCACGGGCTGGATGGAAGGGGTTTGCGGGTCAGGCCGCATGTTTGACATCCCTGCCTACCCTTTTATTAACAAGACGAAACAATGCTTGGTGGAACAGCCCATTATCATATATGACGATTTTGGGGATATCAGGCAGTACTTGGGCTTCGTAAAAGTTAAAGTGCACACTCCAAGAGGCCTCTATTACCCTCTTTTACTGTACAGGGTGAAAGGGAAACTGATGTTCCCCATGCGTGGCTGTTGTGCAGAAAACAGGCAAAAGGACCCCTGCATTCATAGTCAGGAGGAGAGGAATTTAACAGGGATGTGGTGAAGCCTTTAGATAAAGAGCACACAATCGCTGAGGTTTATAAAGTCTGGCACTTTAATGGAACTTTTGATACCTTATTTTCAGACTATGCTAAAATGCACCTGAGACAAAAACAAGAGGCCCTGGGATTCCCTTCCTGGTAAGCAGATGATTTGAAGAAAAAAAAGAAAAATGTTAGAGTACCATGGTGTTAAGGTGCTGTTATGAGCACCCCATAAACTGGCCGCCACCTCCCTTGTGATATACAGACATAGAAACTGTTTCTCCTCAGGTCACCCTTGTGATATAAAGACATAGAAACTGTTTCTCCTCAGGTCATGTAGAGAAACTGTTTATCAGATACTCTTCCCAGGTCACATACCAGATACTGCCCCCCAGGTCAGGTAAAGAACTCATGGCTGCTAGGCTTGTGACTATCAACATGCTTTATTGCACATAGAGAACTCCTGGCTGCTAGGCTTGTGACCATCAACATGCTTTATTCGGACCCTGATTCGCTCTCAGCCAGCTCCCAAAGGGGTGGGTCATCCCCCTCACCCATGTGCTGAAGGGCAAGTCAATCATGGCTGCTCTGGCCCCCCCCCCCCCAGGGGTGTAGAAGGCTCTGACCCGGAACCTAGAGAGCTGATGAAAATTCCTTTGCACAAATAAGGACAGGAGGAACCGGGCAGACCCTCGCCCCAAAATTCCTGCTACAGCGAAATCTGGCCAATCACAGCCCTCGGCAGAAAGCCATGGCCTGGGCCATAAAAGCTTCCATGCCGCATGGAGCACGGAGAGTCTCCTCGAGTTAACTGCTAGGCCTGATCACCCTGCAGTAGGAGTTTCCCCGAGAGTGCCGGCTCGAGTCGATTTCAACCTCCGCCTTAAGACATTATGCTGTTGTTAATCACCTGCCTGATAGTTGTGGTACGTATGTAAACTGAACCCGAGTCATCCCCCATGTTTACTTCTCATGATTGTTTCTTTCCCTTTAAATGTATATAGTTGAATGTGAATAACTCTTCTACCTCAGTTTTAACCCTAGGTATTACAATTGGTGTAGGTTTGGGGATTATTGTTATGTTTATTGTTTATGTATTGAACTCTGTCTTGTTATACTTTATATCTGAATTATCAAAAGAGTCCAAGAGGAGGGTTTATTCTGAAGGTTTATTTCTGTGTAACTCATGATATGTTAAGCTGTGGGTAATCACCTGGGGCTATCTTGTTATCTGTGAAGCTGACTTCTAAGTTAGTTCAGCGAGCAGCACAACTGTTAACCCTTTGCGTCCCCAAAAAGGGAGCCTAATAAAGTTCATTATTTTTGGCCACCACTTTAAGTTTCCAGGAGCCTTCCTTCTCCCATCCTTTACCCACTGCGGACACATGGAAGAGAAGGTGTACATCTGCATCTACACAAGAACAAGGAAAGCCCCTCAAAAAGCCAAATCTCAAAGGTGTTTTTAGGGGAAAAAAAGGCAAATGGTTAATTTAAATACTAAGTACATGGTTCTCTTTAAAAATGCCTGAGATAAACTTCAAAGTGCCATCCTGGCGCATCAAAAGTAGCCTGGTAAAACACAATCCTTTCTGGAGTCCTTTGAGGATACTACCAAAAAGCCCTATGGGTACGTGTTGGTGATCTTTAAATGCTTCCACGCCCAAAGCCTACAGGCTAAGAACTGGTCTTTTTTCCCCTGACTCACTGACTGGCCTTGTTTTTAAAAAAAGTTCCATAAAAAGTAGTCATTTTTACCACCCATGACCTTTGTAAAAACAGAGCATCCCCATGACAAGCATGTCTATAACCTCATGTGGAGAAACATAGCTCTTTTAAAGCTCCCCATCAGAGACAGACTTCAGCAAAGGAAGGCTATTTTCTGCTCAGCCTCTGACGACATGGTAGCGGCCATCATAGGAATGGCGCTCAACATTTTAAAAGTAAACATCCCCTGAAACCTTAACAAATAAGAGTTTTAAAAAGAAAACAGGCCATTATTAAAAAACTAATCTATAAAAGGGTTCCTCTCAAAAAGGGAAGCTGCTGGTAAAGCAGACAAGAGGGTTTATTGGGCCTTTGTTAAGCTTTGCATTTCCCCTGCTGTCAGGCCTTTTTAATTAATGGGTAATGGAATACTGAAAACGTACCTTTTTCCTAGCCAGCAGCTAGAACAAATGAAATGCACTTTTAGTGACGAAGAAAATATCAGAACTGGTGCCAAACAGCAGTTGGATTCAGAAATGAAAGATGTTCTTCAAGGAGTCGGTTTATCTGATTACAAAACAGCTAAACTTTATGAAAGGGTTCTACAGAGCTACCTGGTGTTGGCCACAGGCCTGAAGCACCCGCTTGTCGGTCATGCCATTGGGAACCGTATCAGTGCATTGTGATTTTAAAGTTCTCTTAAACCTATCCACCACCCCTGCCTTAACTTCATTATTGGTAGCAATGGTGCACCCCAAAGTTTTTAATGCTTTATTTAAGAACTCCTTTCCTTGATCTGTCTGTAAGTTTTGAGGCACATGGCCTTATCTAAAAATGGCTTTTAAGGCTTTTGCCATTTCTTCCCTGGTTTATTCTTTAAGGAAATAGCCCATGCATATTCAGACAAAATATCTATCGCCATTGAAATATATTTATGACCATTATTGTGATTAGAGTAAGGAATCATATTGACCAAATCTACCTGCCATTGCACATCTAAGTCAGATGCCACCTTTTTATTTCTTTTAAATTTAATTCTTGCCAGCTTGTATAAAGTATAAATATCTTGATCGCTAAGCCAAGCTGCAACCTATTTTCTAGTCAAAGTTTTATTGTGTTTTTCAATGGCCTAAACCAGTGGTTTTTAAATTCTTTTTCTCGGGACCCAGTTGAAAAAAATCATTTATGCCCATGACCCAACATTACATCTTTCAGCAATGCATTCCAGTCTTTTGGTGGCAGCAGAAGGGGGGACCACAACCCAGTACCTGAGGGTAGAGCCCTGCAGATCCGTGGGTATCCACTTTAGATCCATGGGTAACCACATCCGCGGGTGCAGATACCTGCAGCCCCATTGTTGCGGATTGGCTGCTGCTGTGGATTCTATTTACGATCTGCTCATCAGCAGCACACAAGGGAACAATGAAGTGCTCCAGCTAATCTCAATTGAGCTCTGATTGGTGGTCTGCCAGCCAATCAGAGTCTCAGTCACAACAGGCTGGGACTTGGAGAGACACCACTCACTGTCAATCACTTACTATGCTGGCTTTGATTGGCTCATTCCCCATGCCTTCTCCACCCATTTCTCCATTTTCTTGGTTGTGGTTCGTATGCATGCTGTCAATCGGAAATTTTACTGTGACCAAGGAAATCTGATTGACAGCACAGCATGCAAATCGCAAATAAGAAAAGGGAAAAAATGGGTGGGACCCATGTGGTTAATGAGCCAATCAAATGCTAAAATGCTGACTGTGAGCCCAAGCTCGGTTGCAGATGCGGTTCCGGATCCACATAAAATATGACATTGGGTGGGTGCTGTCCAGTTCCAGATCCACATTTTTGTATCCGCGCAGGGCTCTACCTGTGGGTCTGCATCCCAGTACTGGGTCCTGACCCATAGTTTGAAAACTAGTGGCCTAAAATAAGGGCCTTATATCTGCAAAACTCCCAACTTCTCCCGGAGAGTAATAGATTTTCTACATCTATCCTGCCATTTCTGCCCTGTCTTACTATAAACCCCATGCATGTATGTAAGAAAACACTAACTTTTTTTGTTTTAAATTAAATATAAATTAATATCTGAAGCAGCTGTACATTCATAAAAGCAAAGTAATAGGTGTAGCAGTCTTTTATTTAATACAATCTTAAAAGCAAAACATCTGTACAAATCAACATTGAGTTATTTGGGGAGTTCTTCTTGACATATTAGGAGGAGGACTCCTCTGGTAAAAAAATTTAAAATCTGAGACACCCTCCTACAGATCCATTGACCAATTTCTCCTGACACTTTTTTTGACAGGTCAAGCAGCAGTACCACTGCTATCTCCCAAAGCAGTTTGACAGTGATGGCTATGGCTTCAGCAGTTATCCTAAGCTAATTTAGTTTGTCACTTTCTTCCATAAGTACATGTAGAAGTTGGTTCACGTTCATATAAGAACAAATATGTTTAATATATTCAACTATGATTAACTGACCTCAAGTCAAGTGATAGCGGCCAAGATCATGGGGCAAGTTCACCACACAGTGTGAGTCATCTTCCAACAACTGATTTGTCATACAGCGGAGAATGGTTTTATTATAGCTGCTTTAATAATGTCATCGTCAAAATCCTCACTTTCCACGGTGGTTTTTTAAACCTCACTCTGTGCAAAAGCAACAGATGCATATCACGTTTGTGACTTTCAAAGATTGTCTTTCTTCATTCTCTGCAGATTCCTGTCAAAAGCAGATTAAAAAAAGGAGGCTTTTAATTCTTTGTTGTCAGCATTTAAAAATGAAAAAAGGCAAAATTTTTACTCATGTTACCTGAAACACCCCTTTGTTGGTCATGCCATTGGGAACCGTATCAGTGCCCTGTTATTAAACACAAACATATCGCCATGTTTAAACCTTAGATTTTATATATATCATTTTTATTTTTCTTTCAGTAGCCTCTAAGCTATTTTTGACCTCCTCTGGCTCATTCATTACACACCAGGGTGATCCTGCATGGTCCCGGCTTGATTATCTGTCAAAAAAGATCCGTTAATTGGCACATAATTGGTTTTATTTTACAACTGTAAAAAAGCATTCAGTGGCTTTTACTGTAACAATGTCTCCATCTTTCCATAAATCAAGGTCTATCTCAGCTTCACTGTCCTCCAACAATTCCTGTGCTGCCATGTCCTCATATACAGGCTCTTCTTCCACCACTGCCTCAAAAAAATCAACGATGCTTAACCCTAAATATTTGTAATTCAGCCATTTATTATAAAATAATGTTGGCCATTTTATCTTTGGTCTGGAGTCTATCTCTTCCAAAAGTGGCAAGAAATTCTCTGTACATCCTCCTTTATGTCATATTCAGCTGGTGATAAACCAACTGGGGCTTCCCAGTTCTTTGGCTAAGATTCAGGCTGGAACACTGTTTTTTATATCATTTTAGAAAAATAGGCATAAAGGGAACCCCTCTTCTGAACATGAGCTGATGCCTCCAAGAACATTTCCGGCTTCTTAACGTCTGTAGCCATCTTATAAAAGGCCATAGTTCCTGATTTTAAACCTGTCACTTGCAAAAAGTCATGGTTTTATACACAGCAGTCAGATGTTCATTAGCTAGCATATTTTTTCATATAAACCTTTTTAAGTTGGTTCAACAAAAATGTGAAAATATTTTAAAACAGATATAGCTGTGTGCATTCTATGAAGCCCTACTCCTGTAGCCTGATTATTTATGATTTAGATTGGGTATTTGGAATTTGAATTTGAATTGGGATTGCCAATAAATCTTGCTAGGGAATTCAGGTTCCCATCCAAATCTGACCACAGTAGACAAATTTGAACTAGGAACCCCCCAGCGAACAACTAAGAGTGATTGTCACACAGATACTTTAAATTACTTTATAAAATCCTTTATTGCCAAAAGTATAAAGCATAAAAATTAAGAAAAGGTTAATTGATAAATATACAATGAAATAATCAACTTATACATACAGAATGCATTTAGGAAATCTTATGTAGTTTATAATTTAATAGATTTTCTGTTTTCTGTTAAAACTTATAGTTGAAATAGTTACTTATACTTACATGACTTACGAGGAGAGACTGAAGGAGCTAGGCTTATTTAGTCTGCAGAAGAGAAGACTGAGGGGGGATTTGATAGCAACCTTCAACTACTTGAAGGGGTGCTCCAAAGAGGAGGGAGCTAGGCTGTTCTCAGTAGTAACAGAGGACAGAATAAGGAGCAATGGTTTTGACAAATAAAGTCTCTGAAATAAAATTCAAGTCACTTAAGTGTGATTAGCAAGCTTTTACTGAAAGCAGAATATGGGAGTGCTCACGGGGAGAGAACAAAGGAAATCTCCAACCTGTGATGTAGCAACAACTTCTCTTATAGACTTTAGTTCATGTTACAGAATTTAAATACAGTTTCTGATAGGTTAGAAAGGAATGCCTCCCAGCTGCACATAATTCCTCCCAGCTGCACATAACTCAAATATCTGCAAGGCCACAGACACCGTTCCTAAACAGAAAGATGAAAACAATTCAAATCAGGAAACAGCCAGAGCTCAAGGCTGAGAAAGAGACAGCAAAAACATTTTCAGTGCCCCAAAAACAATTATCAGAGCCCCCCTGCTACAGCCTTTTACAGTTTCAGGTTGCAGCTGGGGAGGTCGAGGTTGGATATTAGGAAAAACTTTCTCATTAGGAGGATGGTGAAGTATTGGAATGGGTTACCTAGGAAGGTGGTGGGATCTCCATCCTAGAGTAAAGAAGGGTGCCCGATACCTCAAATGGACACGAGGATTGCAGAGTCTAGCAGCCCTAGCTGATATATTTAAACTTATTAAAATAACAAAGACTAGGTAGCTAAGAAAGAGCAAGATGGGTCTGTAGTATTCTTTTCTTGAGAAAGGTTGAGCTGAGAGCTGAGGACTGCTGTACAATTCCAAGGCTTCATATTCTCTTTTCCCACTAACAATAGGATCTATACTTTTATACCCCCCTAAAAATAAACTAGATTATCTCATTCTTCCTTATCCAAATATGGATCCTCACCCCAGAAATTGTCAGGGTACATCTGTGTTATTGGTTAAGGGGTTCCTGTGTACAATTAACATATGATTAACATATAATCATCTTTAGAATGTTCCTCATCACCTTTACCCTTTCCTTATTTAGGAATTTTGTGGGTTTTGCGAAATGTCAAAAGGTCTCACCTTAGGTTGTTATTAAAGTTGTTATTCACCTATTAGCCTATGTGTCATTATTCAAAATAATTTATCTAGGGTTTTCCATTCAAGACTGTTGAACAGAACAGGCCCACTCTGTCTGATATATTAAACCACTAAACGACTCCTACTATATCCTGTTGCAAAGCTCTGCATACAGGCTTATTTAGTAATTTCTTGCCATAAGGCCTGTAGGTCTCTTACATTTCAGCTACTAATATGAAAGTCAGGCTAACTTACATACTTATGCTAAGTCTTAGTCTACTACTATAAAACCAGGATTTCTTAAACTTATAAAGAAAGATATACATGTATGAAATAAGATATGAAGTGATATATTCATGCAAGCCAAGCATAGGTATAGTTAAAGGCTACATTCCTAGTTGGCTCAGTTGAGAGGTTTGGCTTTTTGCTCCTAAGGAGCACCGCCACAAGCCATGCACCTCTCATTTCCTTTCCAGTGGCCAGCAGCGTAACTGTGCTTCTGCCTGCATGATGATTTGGTTTTTATTCTATTTCTTTTTCCTCTCTCAGACTACGACTTGGTTTCTCAGTCTCTCATCCACAGCCTTGCTCGTTTCTATTCCTTTTTCCTCTCTCTTACCCTTTGTTCCTTTTTCCCTTCTTAGCCCATGGCTTGGTTTTTACTCTCTTAGGACATGTCTCGACGCATCAGGATCGATTAAGCAGCCAGTATAAACCCGCTCAATCGATTCCGGAAGTGCTCTTTTGTCAAGACAATAACTTCAACCCTCCAAGTGGAGTAAGGCTGCATCAGTGGGAGAGCATTGCCGGTCGACACAGTGGAGTAAAGACAGCGAGGTAAGTGAGAGTAACTAAGTCAGTGGGAGAGAAACATTCTGCGGGATGCAGATTGAGTATCTCCCATTGACTTAGCCCAGCAATATAAACCAGGCCTCAGTCAGAGCCTTTTCTCTCTTGCCCCACAAAATGACTGATGCCATCAAACTTTTCTCTTCTCTTATATCCAGGCTCATGTGTTCAGCACAAGCATGCTACACTAGGCCAAAACCACACAAGCACACCCCATCAAACACAACTTTAAAAATATTTTCAAAAAATGAGACCTGAAACCAGAAACTGCAGGGTGGGATATAAGCCTCAAAGAGTGTGGAAACATGTCAACAATATAACGGTGATGAAAGGTACTGCGTTTTTTTACTATTCACAAGGGTTAGATCTGTCCACAGTTTTCAGGGAATTGGGATCAGTTTTAAGGAGTTGCACTCTATTGCAAGCCTGATTTGCACAAGATCTACCTGTAATGGGGAAAATTAGACTTAGATTTTCTTCTTAGAAAAATAAATGCACCATTTTTTCTGTGGCATTTGAAGAAAAAAAATTGTTTTTCCAAATGTCACAAGGGACCAGGGGCGTTGCTGGATAGCAAAAAGATCCAGGGCTGTGGCCCCCAGCCCACCCCTGCCCCCAAAACCCCACTGCAGCCCTCCTAACTCCCCAGCTTCCCCCATCTTCACTCCACCCCCCTTCTACCCCCAAGCCCCCTCTACACCTTCCCAGGCCCCTCCATCCCTAGCCCCACTCATCCCCCAACCTCCTACACCCCTCCCCAGCCCCCACCAGTCTCCTTGTCCCCATGTCCCCTCCACCCCTCTCCAGGCCTCTAACTCCATCCATCCCTCCCCAGCTCCCCACGAAGTCCCTACTCTAGCCGTGCATAGTCCCCTTCACCACTACCCAGCTCTCACCCACTCTCCTTGTCCCCTCCACCCCTCTCCAGGCCTCCCTCCAGCCCCTTCCCAGCCCCTTTACCTGGCCGGAGGCTTGGAGCTGCAGGGACTGCCGGCAGAGCTGCTTCTGGGCCAGGCTGCTCCCACCCTGAGCACGCTCTGTCTGAGCATGCTCAGGGCAGGAGATTTGAATCTCCCCAGCCTGGCTGCAGCAGGACTCTGCGGCTTCGCTGGGACCCCTGGGTGGAACGCAGCGTTCTGCCTGTGTGCGCATGTGCCTGCTGGGGAAAATAGATTTGGGGCTCAGGATTTTCTACCCGGGGCTGGCGCCCTGCCAGCCCGACGACAACAACGCCTCTGCAAGGGACCCATGTTTTGTAATAGGAGGAAAGCCAGGCTTTAGGCAATAGAAATATAAAGATGAAAAACAATATATACCCATACTTTGGTGAATTTAGACAGCGGTGGGGTTTATGCTCTCCTCTTTGTATCTTAGGACCCAACTTTATTCCTCTTCTCTTCAAAGTCACTTGATTTGTATACCTGTATGCAGCTGTTGCACCACTGAAAGTACTAATATTTAGAGGCAGATTTCAGGGCCTGAGAAATCATAGAATCTTAGGGTTGGAAGGGACCTCATGAGGTCATCTAGTCCAACCCCCTACTAAAAGCAGGACCACTCCCACTAAATCACCCCAGCACGGGTATAGTCTAACCATACCTTAAATATCTCCAAAGATGGAGATTCCACCACCTCCCTAGGTAGCCCATTCTAATGCTTCACCAACCTCCTAGTGAGAAAGTTTTTCCCAGTATCCAACCTTGACCTCCCCAGCTGTAATTTGAAACCATTGATAGATAAAATAATAATTTATGCTGTGCTTGTGAAATCATCCCATGACCTGCTTCCATAACCTATGTCAAACATTGCTAAGTACTTTGGTTAAAAAGAACAACGTGGAATGTTTACAGTGTATCAACAAGCAAATAGACCTCTGTACAGACAAATATATCTTTGTACCCCCATGTCTGCAAACCCCTGGAAAATCTGCTGTATCACTGTGGTCTGATATGACGTAAATAATGGTATATATATGTACTAACTGCTATGCCTCGGTGTATCACTCCTCTGGCATTAGTCGGGGAGGGCACCCGTCCAGCTGGTTGTCTAATAAAGGTCTGTATAAAACTCAATCTTGATCTCTGTGCCTTCTTGGAGTAATTGACTCGTTCCAGGGAGAACGAGCCCATTTGGCTAACACCATTGCTCTTGGTTCTGTCCTCTGTTACTACTGAGAACAGCCTAGCTCCCTCCTCTTTGGAGCACCCCTTCAAGTAGTTGAAGGTTGCTATCAAATCTCCCCTTAGTCTTCTCTCCTGCAGACTAAATAAGCCTAGTTCCTTCAGTCTCTCCTCGTAAGTCATGTGCCCCAGCCCCCTAATCATTTTTGTTGTCTTCCGCTGGACTCTTTCTAATTTGTCCACATCCTTTCTGTAGTCAGGAGCCCAAAATTGGACACAGTATTCCAGATGTGGCCTCACCAGTGCCGAATAGAGGGGAATTATCACATCCCTCGATCTGTTGGCAACACTCCTACTGATGCAACGACACTCCTACTGATGCAAAGCTCCCACTCTGGCTATGTCTACACTAAAAAGTTTTGTGGCAAACAGCCGCCACTATAATTAAATCACCGTGCTTTGTCAGTCAAACTGACACTGCTGAACACAGACACAGGAAGCTCACAGGAGGGCAGAGGGGGGAGTCAGAGTGTGTATGACACACACATGCAGGAAGAGAGACAGACAGACAGCTTGTGTTGGGGATACTGTGTCTGAAATCACCATATTAGTTCAGACAGCAGAAGCTGCAAACAACCAATCACAAGGCTGAAGCTGCTACACAGACAGCTAATAGCTCAGCAAACAAAGAGTCCCAGGTTCCCTCACCCACTTCTGCACAGATGGGTGCAATGCACAAGGGACACAGTCCCCACCTCCTTCCCAGGCTCTCCCACAAAGCTGTTAACATAGGCTTTAAACTTTAGCCTAATGGGATTAAAGATTCACTCTGGTGGCCTGGCTTCAGGTCCACTCAGGGTCCAGCAGGACAGCAGCAGGAACTCAGGTCTTGCGTATACTCAAAATTTAGATCAATATAGTTACATCACTGAGGGATGGGAAAATCCACACCCTGAGTGCTATGGCTATGCTGATCTAACCCCAGATGTAGATGTGACTTAGTTGACAGAAGAACGCTTCCATCAACCTAGCTACCTACTCAGGGCAGTGGATGACACGTGACTGAAAAACGCCCTCTGTTGCGGTAGAAGCATTTATGCTACTGCGCTATAGCAGCGTAGATATGCCTATACACATGCCTCACTACTGCACAGAAGGATGCCCAGCAAATCATGAAGGGAGTTGTCACACTGTCTGGAACGGATCAAGAGCTTGAGTGCTTACCACAGGTCAGACTCTCAACAGCAGGGTAGACACCCCAAACTGGTGGTTTGTTCCATTATTAGATTTCACCAAGACAGTAACAAATGTGAACCCTGGGACCACTGTAACAGTCTTACCAAGGGGTCAAAGAAAATCTCCTTAGACACTCCACCATGTCATCTCCCAGGCAAACTGGACAAAGTGAAAAATGCTCACATAAAAAAGTTCACAAATATTCCATTGCACTAAGTCCCACGTGATCAGTCACTCACCCAGATCAATTTGTATCCCAGATTTCACAGCAAAGAAATGCTGATAACCAAAGTCTATAATAAACTAATTAAAGCTTTATTGCCTGAGAGAAAGGAATGAGAGTTATGGAGAAGATGAAGCAGGTAAAAATATATGTACAGGTAAATCACAGTGCACAATTTCAAAAGATAGCAGAGAGGTAATAATCTGCCAGTTTCCCAAAAGTCTTTTAGGGCTACCCAGAATAACTCCAGGGATTTCTGTCTTCTCATTCAGTTATTCTGCCAAGAGAGAATCCAAACAGTCCAGAGTTTAAGAATTCTTCTTTGTGTCCCTGTTTATAGCTTCTTCTCACAGAAACAGTGCTGAGAGCAACAGCTCCCACATAAGTCCTTCTTCATAAAGTGGGAGGAGGAACATACAAAATATTTGATGCTTGATCTGGCACAATGGCTTATTTGCATCTAATCACCAGGACACAACATCTTCTTGTAAGAGACCATAATTTGCATTACAAAGGACTTCTTGTTTTGATGTGTTACTTTCTTACAGGGATATATACAGGGGTTTGCTATTACATTATATCTTGCAGTATAGATGAATGAGAACAATACATTAGTTGTTATGGAATTTAAACACCAAATACAGCCTTATACAATTACTATGATCATCTATATTAATACACAAGTGAATTGGTCTGACTTCCAGCTGTGAGTGTCAGTTCTCAGCTGATATTTAGGTCTTGGCCAGAGCTGGTTCCTTGCTTACCAGTGTCCCAGAAGTGATCACAATGGAAAAACATCTGTGTATACATACAAGTCCTAAATATTTAAAGAATGCAGACTTGGGAAGAACTCATGACCAAATGATGTGGGTTTTTTGTTTTGTTTGGGGTTTTTTTTTCTTGGAGGAACGGGAGAGTCCATGGGAGATGGATCCCCTCTGAAACATGAAAGGTTATTGGGATCATTAATAATTTTATTAGAACTATTGGTGATATAATGTTTTATTGCTGTGTGAATGTCCCACGTCACTGGCGGGAGCCCCCGTCCGGTGCCTTAGGGGAATTAGCAGTGTCGGGGCACCCTTTTGTGCCCAGAGTCAAGTGCCCCGGTCCTCAGGCAGGGCGAGGTATACACAGTACAGAGCCAGTTGCCCCCAGCCCTCAGGCAGGGCGGGGCAGGCACAAAGTACAGAGCCAGTTGCCCTCAGGCAGGGCAGGGCAGGCACAAAGTACAGAGTCAGTTGCCCCCAGCCCTCAGGCAGGGCAGGGCAGGCACAAAGTGCAGAGTCAGTGGCCCCCGGCCCCCAGGCAGGGCAGGGCAGGCACAAAGTGCAGAGTCAGTGGCCCCTGGCCCCCAGGCGGGGCAGGGCAGGCACAACACACAAACCTCTGTAATGGCTTGTTAGGGGTTTGGATGCTATGGGTGGCTAGGGAATAGGGGTAAGGGAGGGGGACGCAGGGCCACCCACTCCACTGCATCCCAGCCCAGGGCCCTATTCAGTGGCAGAGGCGCCTGCCACTGTGGTCAGCGGAGCTCCTGCCAAAACACACTGACCCTTGGTTTGCTCCGCCACTCACTAGGCGGTAGCCAACCACCCCTGGGCTTCTTCCTCCTACCCTGGGGTTTGGGGTACCTGCATCCATCAAGTCTCCCTCTGGGTCTGCAGGGTAGGTTGCTCAGGGGGATCCCAACCAGCCCTTCAGTGTCCATTGGCAGGAGGTCTGGGAACTCCTGTGACTCCTCAGCAGAGGGGAGCTCCTCTAGGTCATAGGGCCCAACAGCAGGTGTCTGTTCCTCAGGGTCTTCCACCAAGGGAAGTTCCTCCAGGTCACAGGGGGATCAGCAGCTGGTCAGGTTCCTCCAGGGAGAGGGGCTCCACACTTGGTTCCCAGGGGAGCCAGGCAGGCTTTCTCCAGGCTCTAGGTTCAGGAATCCCCTCCCAGTCACTGAGGCCCAGTAGGCTGGGTGAGCCATATTGCCCCTCAGCCCAGGGTCTCCTTAGCCACCCTTCAGTCAAGTCAAGGCCCGGCCCGGCCCGGCCCAGGGCCTCTCAGGCAACACATCCTGCCTCCACAGCTGCTTCCCCCTCACTGAGTGGTCTGGCTTGGCTTTTATACCGCCCCTTCCTGCCTGGGCCCTGCCCCTCCACTTCCGGGGCTGCAAGCCTGTAGTATGACTGGCTGGCCAGAGGGAGCGTTCAGGCCGATCCTCTGGCCCCAGCTCAGAGGAAGGCCAGGGTCCTTTTCTACATGCTGCATAGTGCTATTTAAGGTAACTCCTTAACTGAACTACCCTACATTCTAGATGACTCCCGTCTTTTCCCTTATGTCTGCCAGACTGAGAGTGAAAGTCTTTTTGTTTTGACTCCTGTGTGTGCCATTCGTCAGTGAAAGCACTAGGTGTTAGATGACCACAAGACTGATAGTTCGAATAACCACCAAGCTTGCATTCATGATTTGTGTTATGGTTCGCATAGTTATCAACTGTACCAAATTTCAGTGTGTGCTGTGTTCATTGCTTATGCAGACTCAGATCTATCTACTCTGCCAGTTATTACTGAAACAATGTTTTAAACTTTCAATAAACCTTTGTAGTTCACTTTTAAATACAGAGCTTCTGATCCTGCAGTCTTTTCTTCTACAAAACTTCAGAGGGAGGCTCAGGTGCCAAGAGAACAAGATTCATAATGGTTAAACAATTTAACCTGAAACAAGAGTCTTTGAGATAGGAGGAGAGCTATTCCTAAAAACTCATAAACCAAATGGCTTGTACTTGTGTTTAGACTAAGTTGCTTTTCTTCAAAGACCCCAGTCTCCAGTCTCCAGTACTTAAGGAGTCTGGAAGTAACTGAGCTATTGGAGACTAGATTGGCAGAGAGAGATTTATTTTCTTTTAATGATAAACCATGTTTGCTTTAGAGCCAGTCACAAGAGAATTTAGCCTTTGCAAGCCCATTGTGAATGATCCTATGATTCAAGTCAATGAGAACTTTATTTTAAGGACATTTGAAAAGAGAGAGATACGCTGTGTTTAAAAAAGCTGCTGAGCATTGTTTCTTCTCAGATTTTTCCATAGGGAGAGCCTGAGGATATCACTGGTATCAGTTGGAGTATACAATCTAGCAATCCAGCCATACATGCATTAGCAAACAGTTGTGAAATTTGTTCCTTGTTTCTCCTTTGTATAAACAAATGACTCAGTAAGAAGATACCATCATATTATCTAGCTTGTCATCTTCACATATCTTCAAATACAAAAAAAAAAAAAAAAGGCAGTTAGTGAGGATGGCCAGGTAGGCAAATGCTTGCTAGTTGTCATTCCACATAAGATACCATCTTGTGTAGTGGTGAATGTTGTACTAGTAAAGAATGAGATTGATAGGTTAGGAAACCAAACTCATCTATCAACAGAAAAGCCATAGCACCATGAGTTTCCCTACTTTCTCTTACCAGTGTGGTTCAAATCAGCCTCATTGGGTCTACCAGCCAACTCAGCTAGTTAGGCTTATCATTATTTTGTATTTACACTGAGGCACCAATACATTTCTCTCAATTTATTTGTTTTCTCATCCCTTAGTGATTTACAAAGTTTTGACTAACCTGTGTAGCCCATAGGACTGACCTGCTGGCTTGCTTTATTATATCCTGCCTTTATTTATTGAATTCCTTGTCTGGTTTAATATATTTCTCTTGTATTTTTTATTGGATTACTTTATGATGTTTGGCTGTAACCAAGAAACTTACAGGTATGTATCTTGTATGATGACCTTAAGCAAGTTACCATTAGTATGGTTAGGTAATCATAATCTTTGACATAGAAAAGGGGCCCAATGGTCAGTTTTTTGGACTTCGAGGAACTAGACTAGTTTGCCTAAGAAAAGGAACTTAACAGTGACCATAAGGAACACCCCAGGAACATGGAAGTAATGATAAGTAAGTTCGTGATAGTAAGAAGTGGTAGGTTTGAGAATGAGCTAATTGGCATTAATTTATATGATATGTCAGCATATAGAATAAGGGCTTGTCTTCACTAATGGCAAATTTGCCACCATCAGATCAATCTTCCTGATCAACTGAGAGGGTCTGTGAAGACCTGCTCAGATGATTAGGAAGTCAATCCCTGAAGACCACCCCCTTCAAGTAGCACACCACTAAGTCAACAGGAGGCCATTTCCCATCAACTCAGCACTCTAAGGACACTACTTAAGGAGGCTTAATTCGAACTAACTAAAGCAATGGCTACACTAAGCTTTAGTTAGTTCGAATTAAGGGCTTCCTTAATTCGAACTAATAAGTTCGAATAGGGTATTCGAACTAAGGGGTCAATTCAAACTAACTAGTTTGAATTAACCAATGTGGCCATGTTAATTTGAACTAATTTCTTAGTTCGAATTAACCGGCCATTGAAATGAATGGGGATCGCTAATTCGAACTAAGCAAGTGCTTGCTTAGTTCGAATTAACATTCCAGTGTAGCCATGCTAGTTCGAATTAAGCTAATTGGAACTAACTAAAATTAGTTCGAATTAGTTAGTTCAAACTAACTAATTCAAACTAATTTTAGTAAGTGTAGACATAGCCCAAGAAAGGATGTGTATATGCTAATCTAGAAGCTTCTGTAAAGAATGATATCACCAATACCCCCAGAACTGTACTATTCCTTTTTGGTTCTGTGGCCTGGAACTTTTTCACTGATTTTAATAAAAGTCTCTAATGCTGTGCTTTGTCCTCAACATGAGTGTCCTCATTATATACCCCAAGGGTCTGTACAAGATACTGAATTCCATTTATTCTGTGTAGCCTGTTTCTGGGACAAGAACCATATTATTTTCTGGTCAGATCAATTCATAAGTCTATAATATTAAACTCTAAACATCAGGCAAATCTCAATCAGAACATAGTAAACATCTCAAGCTATTGATTTTGAGCTGGCTGGAAAGCTCTTCTAAATATTGGCAAAATTCTAAATTCAACTAGTGTGTTCTGACTTTATTGGCAGAAATTCCCACCGTTATGAGAAACAAACTTCTACACAATATATTTGAAAACACAGATTTGGGATAGAAATTGAGATTTCTAATTTTAAATGCAGGAAGAGAATAAAGAAATGCACTATTCCATTCCATCAGCTACATTTCATTCTCTTCTGATCTGATATTAGTCATGTTAGCTAATTAAGGTAAATGGTTCCATGGTTTTTCTATATCACTTTTGTGCTTCTGTAATTACAATTCTTCATTGTTTCTACTTGAGCTGGAATAATAATCACACCAACCTGACCTGTCAAGTCTCTTTGAACACGTTTTTAATTGCTTTTATAAATTTCATGCCACTCTGCCAAGTCTGTGTGTAAAATACATGTTAAGTCCAGATTTTGACATGTTTATAGTAGTTGGATGCCAATAGAGAAGCAATCTTTTGGACCATCAATCCTCCCTTTCCAATTAATCAGTGATAAGGTTGTTAATTATTGCTGAAGAAATTTTTAAACTTCTACAAATATGCTTGGTGACTGTTTTCTTCTCGCTTATGAAGGTTCAGATTGTGCAATGAATACCCAGAGGCCCTAAATTCAGGACAACTTCCCTCTGTGTCCTGGACAGATGGGCAGGTTAAAGGCTTTAAGACTCAAAGGCCAAAGGTTAAAGAAGTTGTTTATGCTATGCTTACTGTAACCAACATCAAATTTCACACATTATTTTGCAATGCTATGGACAATGCCTAATTTCACAAGATCTTTTGTAAAATGTTTTTCTCAGGTTACATTCAGCTGCACAATGTTATGTAACACTTACTTGCCCACAAAAGGGGGAACCTCTGGGTAAGTACATGTGACAAGAAAGTAAAGAAAGAAAGTAAATAGGTAGTTGGGAAGAAAGTGTCAATGGAATGAAGAACAAGGCGGGGGCAGAGAACTGTAGTTGGACTTCCTAATACGGGTGAAAAGGATGATCTCCTGGACCTATTGACTTGTCCTGAAGATACCTGAGCAGCCAAGGCCTTACTCTGGGAAAAGTGTGACCACCCAGCTATAGGAGGGAACCTCCAAGGACCAGAGAGAGAGAGAGACGCCACACCGACAGTCAAGCTGTAAAAGGAGCCACACCCCAAGACACGGGTAGAGAAGTCGCCATTTGCCTGCAACTGGGGTCTGTGTGCACAGCAGCTTCTCCACCCCACTATGTCACCACACCTAAACTGACTTTGGGCTGGCTACACTTAGGGTGCACCTATGCTGGCAACTTAGGTCGACTTAAGGACGCTTAAGTCAACCTACACAAAGCCGCGTCCACAATGAGCTTTTATTAAGTCGAATTAAGTGCTCTTGTTGCCAAAAAGGCCAATGGCATACTGGGATGCATCAGTAGGAGCATTGGCAGCAGATCGAGGGATGTGATTATTCCCCTCTATTCGACACTGGTCAGACCGCATCTGGAATACTGTATCCAGTTTTGGGCTCCCCAAACTGTTACGGACGCGACTAGGGGGCCCCTCACCCAAGAGGGAGTCGCTCCGTGGCTTGATTACCTCGTGGCTTAAAGAAAGACCTGTCTCCTGAATAAGGAAATTGATTAGAGTTTATTTAGCATCTGCAGATGGGTGACTCCAGTACCACACAGGGTAAGAGCACACCCACAGGCTTGTGGTTGCACATTTTATTGTTGATTAACCCCCTCAAAGACTGGCCAGGTACACCCCTTGATTATGACGTTGTCCAATTAACGATAGGGGGAATTTGTAGGTTTTCAGCTGTGCCTGGCCTGGCCTTTACCCTTCTTGGTCTGGTCCTCATCATTTGTGTTTATCTTTACTTTTCCCTGCAGCAGGATGTCTGTTTCATTCTTTATGGTCCTGTCCTCATATATGTTTTCTTTACCTTATCACTAATAGATTTATGGTTTCCAGGGGTCTTTGTTTCCTTTTAAAGCAAGATGTTTGCATCTCTTAAAGCTTCTCGGACCCCAGAGGGGTACGGGGTTATAAGTTTACCTTCCCATGGCCTAAGGCTTCAATACTGTTGCTCACTTATGCTAAGCTAAACTATTATCTACTCATGCTAACATAGAATGTCTAAGTATCTTAAAATGGCTAAGTATCATAATTTCATAACAATCCCCCATTTTCTTTTTGTAACTTATTTTAGTAAGTTACACAATTACTAAAAGCGGTTTCCAATTGGCTCTGGAGTCATGTCCAGGCTGTCATCACTCTGCCACTGCAAGACAAACATAATACCTCCAATAACAGAATAATATAACAGCAATTAACACAGATACACCCACGGGCACACAAATAACAAAGATTTCCAGTGGTGTCCACCCTTGAACAGTCATGTGTTCAAATTATGCAGCACTTTGCACCGAAGGTCCCTAGGCCGTGGCGCACAACTTCAAGCTAGTATCTGGATACTGGCAAGTCTCTGCGTCCCGAGAGGTAAAGCTGGGTGTATCCACGAATCCTTCTCTGCTATTTTTGAAGCAAAGGTAGTGGTTAATAAGACCTGATATGGTCCCTCCCATTTGGGTTCCAATTTATCCCCAGTTTTCCAGTTTTTTATGTATATCCAATCCCCTTCCTTAGAATCATGCACTTTTATTCCTGGATCAACCGATTGCCTTTCCCTAACATAAGGTAACATCTCCCTAAAGTGGGCTTGGAGCTTTAAAACAAATTGAGCAAGGGCTTCATCACCATTCAAGAGGCTGGTCCGGGCTGGAAGAAATGTTCCAGGCGTGGCTAAACTTCTCCCAAATAATGCCTCTGCTGGGGTGAGACCTATCGGCTGCCTGGGGGAGTTCCTAACGTCCCACAGCACTAAAGGTAGCACATCTACCCATTTTAAACCTGTCTCAGAGCAGAGTTTAGCAATTTTAGTCTTGAGAGTTCTATTCATCCTTTCCACCTGTCCAGAAGACGGAGGGTGGAATGGTGTGTGTAGCTGTTCTTGTATACCCAAGGCTTGGTATAAATGGTGTAATAAAGAGTTGACAAATGACTACCCCTGTCCGAGTCTATAACCTCCGGGATTCCAAACCTAGGCACGATTTCCTTCAGCAGGGCTTTGACTACCACCTGGGCGGAGGCTTGTCTTACAGCAAAGGCTTCAGGCCATCTGGTCAGCTGACCAACAAAGACCAACATATACTTGTTACCTCGACAAGTAGGCATGTTGGCAAAGTCCACCTGGATTCGTTGGAAAGGAAAGTAGCTCCAGGGCCTGGCTCCCAACAGGTGGGTTGGAGGTCCCCTTGGATTATACAAGACACAAGTTGAACAAGATAGCACTATTCTTTTCACTGCAGGGAACACTCCGGGGGCTACCCAGTCTCGTGTAACCCGCTTGGCCAACGCTTGACTGCTAGAGTGCCCCTTTTCATGATACCACTGTAGGATATTCAACAATAACTTTCAAGGTAAACAGGGCTTTCCATTAAGAGTCCACACCAGTGTTCCCTCTAAGCTGCGCGGGCTGGGGCACATGATGTACGAGGAGAGACTGAAGGAGCTAGGCTTATTTAGTCTGCAGAAGAGAAGACTGAGGGGGGCTTGATAGCAACCTTCAACTACTTGAAGGGGTGCTCCAAGGAGGAGGGAGCTAAGCTGTTCTCAGTAGTGACAGAGGACAGAACAAGGAGCAATGGTTTCAAGTTGCAGCTGGGGAAGTTGAGGTTAGATATTTGGAAAAGCTTTCTCACTAGGAGGGTGGTGAAGCATTGGAATGGGTTACCTAGGGAGGTGGTGGAATCTCCGTCTTTCGAGATATTTAAGGTACTATTAGACAATACCCTGGCTGGGATGATTTAGTGGAAATGGTCCTGCTTTTAGCAGGGGGTTGGACTAGATGACCTCAAGAGATCCCGTCTAACCCTTCTATGACTTAAGCCCTTCCTTAAGTCAACTTAATAACAGCTTAAGTCAACTTAACACCACCTCTGAAGGTCGACTTAACCTTAAGCTGACTTCTTAAGTCGACTTAAAGCCAGTGTGGATGGGGAATAGCGCTAAGTCAACCTTTTTAAGTTGACTTAAAGCCAGTGTAGAAGGCTATGTTTACTGTTAAGTTGATTTAACAGTTAAGTTGAGGTAACAGAGTTGACTTAACTTTACAAGTGTAGACATAGTCTTAGTTAGTTTGAATAAGTATGACTGGGGGTTGAATAAGTGTGTGGGTCTGAGGTTTCCCCTGTTGCTTGTGTCTGGTCTCCTGTTGCTTTGAGCTGCCTGAACTGCTGCCCACTTGAATAACAAATAAAAGTTATTTACAGAGTATTATACTGCAACTGGGTGTCCAGTGTCTCCATCCCTCTTATGATCCCTGATACATGGGGAGTTTCATCATCCCACAACAACCCTGTAAGGGACAGAGTAAGGGCCAGGGAACATGGCCGCCCCTGGAGATAGACGGGAGCACCAGACCAACCCCCTGCAAAGGGGTTGAGTTGGCTCGGCCAATCCAGGCTGACAGGAAGCCAGGGGGCAGGATCCCGCCGGGCAGTACAAGAAGGCGGCCCTCTCCCTCAGTCAGGGCCCAGCCAGCAGCAGGGAAGCACTGCACTTCACTGGTCCGGGGCCAGACGCCCGGCCCAGGGCCTGCAGAGGCTTGGCCCCGGCTTCCCACTGCCTGGGGCCCTGAGGACCGCCCCCTTTGGCATGCACCCCGGCGGGCTGGGGAGGCGCCTGCCTCCTGGGACCAGATTGATCCCTCGCCTCCGGAGGTCCCAAACCCCCAAGCCTCTGTCCCTGAGCCCAGGAGTTTGGAGCCACTGGGTGGACCCTGTGACCTGGAGGAGCTGCCTTTGGCTGAAGACCCCAGGGAACTACCCGCTGCCCCGGAGCCCTATGGGCCGGACCCCCCCCGACAGTCCCTGTGACCTAGAGGAGCTGCCCTCTGCTGAGGATCTGGACGAGACCCTGCCAGCCTTGCCACCCCCCGATGAGGCAGACGGCTTCGGGAACTTCCCCACAGCAGACTACCCCGGCGTTCCCTAGGAGTGGGGAACCAGGTACCCCGGGAAAGGGGGGAGGGAAGGGTGGCCTGGCCCGCAGCCTTGCAACCGGCGTGGACCCTACCTGGGGCAGCGTGTTGCGGTGGGACCCCGCTGCCCCCACCAGGGGATTCCCGAGCCCGGAGCCTTGGAACCCTCCTGCTATGACCACTGTAGTTTGGTTGGTGGTCTTCTTTCCTACTGCCTACCCCAAACCCCACTCTGACTAGAGACTGCTGCCTGCCCCGCCCTGCCTGGGGCCAGGCCGGTGTT
>ML685838.1:393016-445225 GCA_007922175.1 Pelusios castaneus
TGTGTGTGTGTGTGTGTGTGTGTGTGTGTGTGTGTGTGTGTGTGTGTGTGAGAGAGAGAGAGAGAGAGAGAGAGAGAGAGAGAGAGAGAATTACTGACTGACCACTGCATGTTTTCGTGGTGTTGAAAACAAGTATAGACTGCTCCTAAAAGAAGCTAATATTGAAGAGCAACTGGAACCTGGAAGGCCTAGATCAGATTTGTGAATTATCATTCTTACTACATCTGGATGATGGTGTTAGTACATATTAATCTTTAGGATTCTTTTCTATATTAGACTATGTCTATACAGTGGCACAGCTGTACTGATGCAGTTGCACCTCTGTACAATCTCTTGTGTAACTGCTCTATGCAAATAGGAGAGAGCTCTCCCATTGAGATAAATAAACCACTCTCAATAAGCAGCAGTAATGACGTGGGTGCGGAGAATGTTTTCTGACGACACAGCACTGTCCACACCAGAACTTCTGTATGTATAATTTATGCCACACAGGGGGTTCTTTTCACCCTCCTGAGTGACATAAGTTATATTGACAGTTGTAGTGTTGACATAGTCTTAAACTTTCATGATTTGTTGGCCAAACATCCCAGAATCTTTTCTTTGTTAGCCATAAGATCTGGCTAAACTCTGCTGATGTGGACACAGTGGCAATGAGGACAGACACATGCATGAAATTAAGTGGCAGGTTGCAATTTTTATTAAACTTCTAGCACAAGAGAGGGGGACTACCCTCCCATCACCCAGGCCGTGTCCACACTAGAAAGTTTTATGGACAAAAGTTTTACTTGCATGCGGCCATTACTATAATTAAATTGCTATTGCATGTCTTCACTGTCTCCTTCTATCAGTGGTTTGCATTCACATTGTCAGCTCTTTTGTCAACACAGTGAGCAGTGCACCGTGGGTAGCTATCCCAATGTGCAACTGCATGCAGTGTGCTTTGGGAAGGGTTTGCAATGCCTCATGGGACAGGCACAGCATCAAGTGATGAAAGTGCCCTAATAATTCAGCTGCTTTTAAACTGCCCAGTCAGCCAAACGGACACTGCTGAACACAGACACAAAAAGTATGGGGGAGGGGAGGGCGCCACAGAGGAGAGTGAGTGAATGAATAAGTGAGTGTGTGTGTGACACACATGCAGGGAGGGAGACAGACAGCCTGCCTGAGTTGGGACCACCGTGTCTGTACTTCTCCTGTAAGTTCAGACAGAAGGAACTAGAAGGAATCAATCCCAAGGTTGAAGCTGCTAATCAGACAGCTTATAGCTGAACAAACAAGGAGTCCCGGGTTCCCGCACCCACCTCAGCACAGATGGGTCCAGTGCACAAGGGACAAAATGCCTGCCTCTAAACAGCATATAGGCTATGTCCACACTTAAAAATAAAGTCGCCTTAAAGAGGAACTTAAAAAGTCGACCTAGAGCGTCCACACTGGATGCCTAGGTCGACTTCTAGGGGCTTAGGGGGACCTAGGGGAGCTCCACAGGGTCGGGGGGCATCCCTTGCCCAATGCCAGGGGGCTCAGCCTTTGCCCCATTGTACATAGGTACAATGGGGCAAAGGGGGACAGGGACCCTGGCAGGGCATAGGGGCAGGGTGGGCAGGGCTCTGTCCTGCCAGGTGGGGGGGCATGCCAGGCTCCCCCTATGTCCCCCCCCCCGGCAGGGAGGGCATTGGTGTAGCCCTGGGGTAGCCCCAAGTCGACTTAGGGCTACCCCACATCTACACTGGCTTAAGTCGACTCTAGAGAGTCGACTTAAGCCTTAGGTCTACTAGGAAGGTGGTTTTATAAAGTTGACTTAATTTTAATTAAGTCGACTTTATTTTCCTTAAGTCGATTTAAGCAGCTTGCTTAAGTCGACTTAAGGAAACTGTAGTGTAGATGCAGGGAAAATTAAGTGTAGACGCAGCCATAAGGATTTACACACAGGGCTGGATCAAGGCCTGGGGGGTGAGGTGGGGGGTGACAGGGCTGCCCACCTCTGTCGGGCCCCCTTATTGCAGTGATGCCCTGTCTTGGAGGGAGTGGGGCACCTAGCCCCAGGGGTGCTGGGAACGGAGTTAGGGATTCTGGGACCCTGGCTGGTGCTGTTAGGGCAGGGACTGGGAGGAGGCCCATGGGTCAGCGCTGCTGTGGGAGGGTCTGGAGGGGAGAATGCTGGCCAGCGCTGCTGGAAGTGGCTCTGGAGGGGCAGCAGGCCAAAGACTGCAGCAATCTGGGGGCCCCCACGGTGTGTGAGTCCCTGGGTACAGGCCCCATAGGCCCGTGTAGTAATCTGCTCCAGGTTATATACTCCCCTGCAGTTTAAAGAAGACAGGCAAGATTGCAATTGCTGTGCTGTGAAGTGAGTTCTCCACAGTGGTCTGAGTTACTTGAAAACTCCTTGTTTGTTTTGAAAACTTTCTGGGGTTTTGAAAGGGGAGGGGCCGAGGCAGAGGACTACAAGCAGCCGAGATCAAAGAGGTGACCAGAGTGGCACTTACGATGGCATGCTGGGATAATAGGGCACCTACTTTTAGCGATATAACCTAAGGGCAGTGTCTACACGCGAGCTTTTTCGCAAAATCATTGCCAAAAAAGACTCTATGCCTCTCGTCTTCCTTTGTTGGCAAAACAGGACAGTTTTGTGAACAAAAGGATCATTATAGTGAGTATGCTAGGATTGTTTTGCCAAGAAAAGTCATCTTTTGCTGACAAAACTTGCTAGTGTAGACAAGGCCTCAAACTCTACTATACCAGGCATTTAATTGGTTCCATCCAAGGCTTACAGGGCTCCATACTGTATGACCTGTAACTGACGCCAGAGTCAATGGAGAAATCTTCAGGCTGTTCAGGAAATGTGGTGGGATTCACATTGCTGAGCTTTGCAAGTCATAGATGAATAATCTTCTGTTACTAGAGAGACATCAATCAATATTCAGCAGAATGCCACCAAAGCAAGAGGGTCGGCAGAAGCGAAGGGGCTCATGATAGAGATGGATTTTGAAATCACAATCTGCCATTTGGTGTTTTTGGATATATTAAATTGCATGTGTCATGCTAGCACTTCCTTGCAGCAGAAAAACCTTGATTTTGCCTATGAAGTAAACGTAGCAGAGAATTCTTTAGAAGTTTTGCACAACTTAAGAACAGATGAAAGGTTCCATGAATTCTTTGTAAGAGCTGAACATTGGCCTACTGAACTGAATCTGCAAATGCCAACTTACAGGAAAAGGCAACCTGCAAAAACTCTGCATAATTTTTATGGGAGTTGCACAGAATCCTATCTTTTTGAATCTTTAGAAGAGAAATATGAAGTTAATTTATTTTTCCTTTCATTCAAAGCTTCAATAGGTGACTTCGACAGATGAGTTAATCAGTAATGAACAGTAATATTCAAAGCTGTGTTTTATCTCCCTGCAAAAAAACCTGAAAACTGGTTAAAACCCCCCCAAACAAACTCAAAATGAAAGGAAGCACTTGTGAAACTTAATGAAAAATTTCAATACAGAGTTCCTAAAGTGCAGTATGATTTATTTGTATACCACATTGAACCTATTTTAAATACTTGGGAATTGGACAGTGTGTTATCTTTTTTGGAACTCATGAAGGTCTGTACTTTTATATCCTGATGTATTTGACTTATTAGTGCTTTTAGCAACACTCCATGGCACAATTGCAATAGCAGAAATATGTAGTTCTTGCTAAAAAGCGTAGGCTTAACAGACTGACAGAGGTTCGTCTCAGCAACTATTAATTCTTGCAGTAGAGACTGAGGCTTTGTACACACTACAGAGTTACCGTGCGATAACTACAAGAGTGTATACACACAAATCCTACTTGTTGTGCAGTGACAGCCCTCTTGATGCACAACAGGTAAACCTCCTGAACGAGGGTGATAGCAGTTATTGCGGAACAGTTATAGTGTGTGTATACACTCATCACACAGTAATCGGCCTCCGGAAATGTCCCAACATTCCTCCTGTCCTTCCTCCTGCACGCTGTGGCTCTGATGTGGCTGGCCCCACCCTTGTGTGTCCCGGGAATTTTTGAATTGTTCCCCTCTGGTCACTTCCTGTTTGTTCGGCGTGGAGTGCAGCTGTTCTTTCCAAAAGCAATGGTGGCTCAACATGGCAAACGCGCTCCAGTCTGGACCACAGGTTAGGTGCTTGACCTTATCAGCATATGGGGAGAGTCAGCTGTGCAGGCACAGCTACGCAGCAGCAGGCAGAATTTTGACACCCATGGCCAGATTTCTCGGGCCATGGCAAAGAGAGGTTATGAGAGGGACATGCTGCAGTGCAGATCAAAGGTGAAGGAGCTGTGGTAAAGCTACCACAGAGCCCAGGAGGCAAACTGGCTCTCTGGGGCGGTGCCAGTTACATGCAGATACTACGAGTGGGAAGCCATCTTCAGCAGGGATCCCACAACCACTCCCAAGGCTCCAGTGGACACGTCTGCACCCCCTCAGCCAACGGATACTGGAGCAGATGGGGATGATGAGGTGATAGATGAGGAAGTGGAGATGGAGGATGACTTGGAGGCTGAAAGTGGTGCAGCTGACTTATCAGGGAGTCAGGAGCTCTAATATAACCTCCACACTCCCCCGAGACATGCAGCCAACATCCCTTCTCCAACTTGTCTTCTGAGGCGGCAGAGGGGAGCTCTGGTAAATTTTCTCAAAAGTGATGCTTCTGAGTTTGGGAGCTAAGTCTTCTAGATGAATGAAGGGCGCGTGGGAGCTGGGTGTTTTGGGGTAGATGCATTCCCATTTTATTTCTCACTGCTCAGGGCATCTACTCTGCAGTCAGGAGCGGTGCATTAATGTATTCAGTAATTCTCAAATAATCCTCTGCGTTTAGCTCACTGAAGGTTTCCTGAATGTACCTCCACAGCCTCCTAGCAACATTGGACAGGAGAGCTAATGTGTTTCCACCCCCATAGAAGGACACTCTCCTTTGCCAGTTGCAAAGCACAGTTCTGGGAACCATGGCTGCGCACAACCCCGCTGCATACGGTCCTGGCTTATGTCCGGTGGCATGTAGGATATGCATCCTGGCTTGCAGGGGCACTCTAAGGAGCGAGATATCAGCTTCCATGGCTGTGTCCTGTAGAGAATGTTGCCCTACACTACTGTTAGTATTAAAACTGCACTGTAGTATTTTAGCAATCCAGACAACCCTTTTCCCAAATCCCTTTTGGTCACATAAAAGGGCCGTTCCTGGGACCCAGGAACTACCTATGTACCTTGTTCAGATCAGTCAGGGAATCAGTGGATGCATATTGCCTTGGGCACAGTGGAATGTGGTGCTGGAATTTAACATTGGATCTTTAACCAATGTGAGAACAATAGCTGTACTTATGATGTTTCATTTTTCCCTAGTAATGAACTTTGCCAGGCAGTGGTCTGCACCAGCTGACCGGCTGAGACAGATAAGAAGGCGGCCTCATAGAAGCAAGGAGGATATGTTTCAAGAGCTCAGGAAATCCACCGAGGCTGCAGCAAGGGAGACTAGACTTTGGACACAGTAATGCCAGCAGGAATGCAAAGAGAACTATATGAGGAGGCAAAAACAGAAGGATGACCTGATAAGCATCCTGAAGGAGCAAACACAACTGCTAAAGACCATGGTTGGTCTGCAGATGCAGCTGCTTCAGGCTCACCCTCCCCTTCAGACACAGTGCCAATTTCTACCTCCCCCACCCCATTCTCCCACAAAGCATTTCTCCGAAGGCCAGGGACCCTCCTGGTACGATGTAACATCCACCCCTTCACAGAGCTGTGGCATTGAGCTCTGCACCTACGCACACCTATAACACCTTTCACAGTCGCTACAGAATGTTAGCCCACCACCTTTGTTTTTTAGTAATAAAAGTGAATCTCAAATTGTGCAGTGTCTTTATTCATACAGATCCAAAATTTGTTACCTAATGTTTACTCTTTATTCATTTGATCAAAATACAGTCCCCCGACACACACACACCCCACGCTGAAGTGCCCTGCAGGTTTGCTGTTGCAGTGTGACCCACTGTAATGTGATGCACCCTATGTGTTTCCATTACTGAAATGCTCCCTGAGTACCTCCCTTATGCGGATGGCTCCCCGTTGTGGACCCCCATCCAAGTCCCCCACTACTCCTAGTGGTTGGCTGTTCAAACGCACCCTCCAGGCATTCAGCCTCAACATCCCACGCAGGGGAAAATTTCTCTCCCCTACTTTCACAAAGGTTATGAAGGACACAGCACGCCGTGATGAGGGCTGGAATGTTGTCCTCATCCAAGTCCAGCCTCCCATATAAACAGTGCCAGCGTCCCTTTAAGCAGCCAAGGGCACACTCCACAGTCATCCTGCACTTGCTCAACCTATAATTAAACCGTTCCTTGCTGGGATCCAAGTTGCCAGTGTAGGGCTTCATGAGCAATGGCATCAGTGGGTAGGCTGGGTCTCCTAGGGTCACTATGGGCATCTCCACATCCCAGACAGTAATTTTCTCATCTGGGAAGAAGGTCCCTGCTTGCAACTTCTGGTACAACCCCATGTTTCTGAAAATACAAGCATAATGCACCTTTCCCGACCATCTAGCATTGATATCTGTAAAACGCTCCCTGTGATCCACAAGTGCCTTAAGCACCATGAAGAAGTAGCTCTTCCTATTGAAATACTCAGTCACAAGATGGTCAGGAGCCAAAACAGGGATATGTGTGCCGTCTATTGCCCCTCCACCTTTCGGGAATCCCATGGCTGCAAATCTGTCCACAATCTCATGCACATTGCCCAATGTCACTGTCCTCCGGAGCAGAACATGATCGATGGCTCGGCACACTTGTGACAGTGCTAGCCCAGTGGTGGACCTGCTGACTCCAAACTGATTTGCGGCTGACCGGTAGCAGTCAGGAGTTGCCATCTCCCACACAGCAATTGCAACATGCTTCTCCACAGTGAGGGCAGCTCTCATTTTGGGCTGCGTCTACACTTGTAAATTAAGTCGACTAAAGCTTGCTTAAGTCGACTTAATTTACCCTGCATCTACACTTCAGTTTCCTTAAGTTGACTTAAGCAAATTGCTTAAGTTGACTTAAGGAAAATAAAGTCGATCTAATGAAAATTAAGTCGACTTTATTAAACCTCATTTTAATTTGACCTAAGGCTTAAGTCGACTTTTTCAAGTTGACTTAAGCCAGTGTAGACCTGGAGTAGCCCTAAGTCAACTTAGGGCTACTCCAGGACTACACCACTGCCCTCCCTGCTGGGGGGGGCCACAGGGGGAGCCTGGCATGCCCCCCTGGCAGTGCACTGTGTGCAGATGCTCTGTGAAAGAGCTCAGCAATGCAGTGCTGTTGTTCTGCATGGCATTCAGCAGTCCTGGGTACTCCGATTACTGGTCTGATTCGGAGCTCAGTGCATACTGTGCAACCAGCTGAGATGTATTCATTATGCTAAGGCGACAGTGGAGATCAGAGCTGGATCCATGTTGTTGCAATTGGAAGTGCCAGGAACGAATGCAGCAGTGTTGAAAATGAGTGCGAGTTGGTATTAGCAATGAGGAAGACGGCTGAGGAACACAATGCACCATGGGAAAATGAGAATTTACCCATGGTGCTCAGCGCTCCTCTCCTTCTACCCAGGATTCTTAGTGCTGAATCAGGATGAGTGGATCTGTGGGATAGGTGCCCACAATTCAATGCAGTATATTGCGAAATTGCTAAGAAGAGTGTGGACACTCCGTTCTATTACAAGGAAAGCCGTGTGTACACAATCCAGCGCACTAAAAACCACATGACTTTTGCAGCGCAACGGGCTTCTTGCACAACAATTCTGTAGTGTGTACATGGCCTGACTTAACCAACAGTGATAACATAACAACAAGGAGTCCTGTGGCACCTTAAAGACTAAAAATATTATTTATTGCATGAGCTTTCATGGGCTATAATAACCCACTTTGTCAGATATATGCAGTGGAAAATAGTTTGTTAAGTGTATATACCCATACAAAGAAGGGGGAGTCACATTATTATGTGGAGGACCAGTGTTAATGAGTTCAATTCAAACAGTGTGGATGTGGCTCATTCACAAGAAGTGATGAGAAGCTGAGAATGTTCAAAGAGGGAAAATTACTTTTGTATAGTGAGCTAGCCACTCCCCATCCCTGTTCAGAGTGTTAACATAGAAGTGATTGTGGATACATTAATTCAGATGGCTGCAAGGTGCATGGATTTTCATTGAACAAGTTAGTGTATTGCTGTTTATTTCTATGCACATGATGTACGTGCATGTGTTGATATGGTTTAATATCTATAATAGGGTGTGTTTGATGTGCTCCTTTCAAAACCAAATTTAAATTCCTGTGCTCACACCTGCTTGTATTCTCTTTTCACCTTTTTTGGTACCACACCCGTGGGAGATATATGCAAGTCTGGCATTGAAATACATCAGAAGAGGCCTGCAATTCTCCCTCCTGCCACCTTTGAGGTGAGCTTTGCCTTTACTATAGTTTCAGAGCCTTTAACAGACTTCAGGTTCCCTGAAGACTAACACGGCTACCCCTTTGGAATTCAGGTTCCCTGTCCAGGAATGGCCTTCATAAGGGATTTGAAAAGTGGCCAAAAATCCACTCCATAAATAAGCAGTATCTGTGCATCTTAACTGGAGAAGGAGCCTTTTTCATGGTAATTACCTCCCGTGTAGCATCTCCTTCTCTGAGCACTGTCTTGCAGGACCTAAAAGCATAGGCCTGAAAGGTTAAACCTGAAGCCAGGCTACCTGGGTGGATCTGTATGCTGCCTGTGCTGCGAGCTAATGCCTGTGTCTTAGCTGTTTTTAATTAAGTTAAGGGAAATTTCCATGTATAAAGGGATTTCTGCTAGGGCATAGGTTAAATAAGGCCCTTTCTCTGCATATTTCTTGGTAAACAAGTTTCACAATTAACAAGTAAAAAGTAAGAGCCCCCACTTCTCAATATGATATGACCAAAATATAGTAATTTTTGGAACTGTGCATGTGGAGAGTGAATGTGATTAGAGTGAGAAAGCCCAGATTGGAGAATGGCCAATGGAATGATCAGGGCACGAGGCTGGTTACAGGAAGCCCACAGGTGCCAGAGCAGAAAAGGAAAAGTGTCTGGTCGAAAACAACTCCGAATATGGATGAAGGAGGATGAAGGGGGATACCCACTGGGACACTCCCCCCCCTTGATCAATTCATCAATAAAAGGAGACCCGACTCGGTAACCGGGGAGGAACGCTAACATCGATGCAACTGGGGTTGGTGTGCACTGGAGCGTCCTCACCCCTCCAAGCCTCGACACCTGGGCTGATTTTGACCTGGCCAGTCTCAGTTAGCTCTGCATCTTGTAAATATGAATGTAAGGAGTGAGTGGGTGCGTGGATGTAAAAGTATTATATGCTGTTTCTTGTGCTTTATCTTCTGGTGCATTGCTTAGATTAGCTAATAGAATTACACGAATTGGTAGCTATTTTGCATTGTAGCCCACAAGGAAGAATATGAGTTCCTAATCTTTGGATTAAACCTTGTGGCCTACTGTATCCTGTGTGCTGCCTTACTTAATTGCTTGCTGTACACTGCCATTAAAATGATGCTAAGCCTCTCCTAATTTTTTTTAATAAAATTCTTCCAATAAAAGTCACATAAAAGGTGTATAACACTAAAGGAGTGTCCAGCATCTCTCTCTCCCCCGCCCCCCTTTTTAGATCCCGCATAACAGCAGGGGGTTGGATTAGATGACCTCATGAGGTCCCTTCCATCCCTAAACCTCTATGATTCTATGATTATCTGAAGCACTGATATAGCGTTAAAGATGAATTTATACCATAGAATTGCTTAAAAGGAAATTTCTATATGGAATATTCATTGATAAAAATGCCATGCTCATTCATTCACGTGTAACTTCATACTGTAACCAAAACTCCATTTTGGATTGTTTACTTCATTTTGTATTGCTCAGCCTAAGTTTTGCTGAAACTTCATTTAGATGTGTGAACTTAGTTTGGACGTGTGAATGGGGGGGGGGGGGGGGGATATCTGATGGGATCAGTCTCTAACTCCAGCCTGTCCTGATGACAAACTGCCAGCACCACCTTAATGGCTGAAGAACCCACCCTAGAAAGAAAAGGACAAAAAGACCCATCAAGAACAAGATCAAAGTTACATCTGCCATTAACTGATGACTCATAGGCATACAGTACCCTGAGGCAGTGTGGACACAGCAAGATCCATGGACTAAAAGATATAAAACATGGGTGAGACTGCATATAGCTTTTGTTAATGTTTTGTACAACATCCAAGAGAGTTGGTGTACATCTGCATGCCTGACGGAGACACCGCTCTTCCTCATGTCCAGCTTCACTGGCCAGGTAGCTGCCATGAGTTGTGAACACCAGCCATGAACTCAAGCTATGATCACAAGCAACAATCAGGACTGGTAACTATACATGACCAACAGCAGAACGTCTGGGGTGTGTGTGTGTGTGTGTGTGTGTGCACTAGGTATTATCTATTAACATAATTGTGTTTTCCTCACAATAAATGTGGCATATTGCCTTGTCTCCCTGAATAAGATCCTGCTAGTTTTTCATTTTGTAATTACAACACTAAGACCTTGTGGGCCCACTCTCCAACTGTCCTGTTGGAAGAGCCCTTTTAACCCATGGCAGGAGAGTATACTATGCTGACCCCTGCACCTTGTCCCGAGGAAGGGGCAGGGCCCAGGGCCAATTAGCCTGCCCTCCCACACCTCTCCCCCATACTGGAGGACGGGACAGGCTAGGCTCTGCGCTTTCGGGCGGGCCAGCCCAGGGATTGGGATTCACTCTCCTGCCCCGCCCCTTGTTGCTGAAGGCAGCGGGGAGCAGTGCAACAGTGGGGGCCCCACAGAACTGCAGGGCCTGGGACAGTCACCTCGCTCGCTCACCCACCAGGGACAGCACCACCTACAGAGGTGTTTGTACCTGCATTGGGAATAAAAAGATTTCCCGTGGTTAAATGCAGAGTATGCAACTTCTATTCCTGTATGTTGTAGCTGAAGTTTTGGCAATGGCAACCCACTGTCTATGAATGCTAACTGAGTGGGGCAATATGGAGTCACAAAAGTTTCTGGTCTATTTTACCCCAGCTTAAATCATGCCTAAATTCTCTGTCACACCTCAGCCATGCTACCCGCCAGGGCCAGCCCAACCATGTAGGTGAGCTAGCCAGGCTTACGGGGCACCAGATTAGACAGATGTGAATTTTTTTCTCTATTTAAAACAATATTAATATGTTACCTCTTATAACAAGTTCAGGGAGAGAGGGTGCCAAAGTCATAGTTCGCCTAGGACCCCAAAAACCCTTGGGACAGCCCTACGACCTGCCCACATATAGCATAACCCTTGCTATTAAGTCTTCATATTTCACACAAGGAAATACACCTCTTGGGGTTCCTCAGACAAATTATTGTGAAAGGGCTGGGCCTGACGGCTAGAGAAGGGTGGTCCAATTTGAATGCTGGGAACACTGCTAAGGCCGCTCCCCCAACCTATGATAGGAGTCACTGAGTCCAGATCCAACTGATTGCTGGGGACAAAAAATGAAATAACAGGGATGGATGTCGGGGTCAAAGGTTCAAAAGGAGGGAATCAGAAGGGGGCATTGAGCAGAGAACAACAGATAGCACCTGCTGCTCCTGGAAGGTGTCTAGGGAGCTAGCGAACACTGCCTATAGAAGGGTGGTCCTATTTGAATACTGGGAGGTGGGCAGGTGCAAACCCACCCACTACTAAAGCTGCTTCCTCAGCCTATAGCGAGGAGTCACTGGGGCTCAGATCCAGTTATTTGCTTGGGACAATGAAAGAAGTAACAGGAACAGGTGTGAAGGTCAAAGGTTCAAAAGGAAGGAATCGGAAGCAGATACCATGTAGAGAGCCATGTACAGCACCTACTGCTCCTGGAAGGTGTCTCAGGAGCAGGACACTGCCTATAGAAGGGTGGTGGAGGGCGGACACATTAACACTAGGATCAGCAAATCCCTGTGTTAAGCCAGAAATATTCTTTTCCCAAGAATCAAGCAGCATAGATAATACTGGAGAGGTTTATTCACGATAATGGGAAGACTGACGGCAGCTTCAAATTGGTGGTGTTACAGTGGTCAAATATATATGCTTCTTTGTCAGTTACATAATCCACTTGGAATTCTTTACCTGTTTACTTACAAGTACAGACTTGTTCCACCCAGAGAGGACAGAGGTGATAATGACCGGTGCAGAGACACTTTAATTACATTAAAGGCCCTCTGACTACATTTAGGGTGGGGTGGGAGGATGGGATGGAGAGGAGAGTCCTTACAGATAGTCAGAAATGTATTGTTCCCATCTAAACCAGAATTTCTGAATAGGCAGCTGGCCACTGCCTTATTGATTGTTCACAGCATCCTTGTCCTTGGGTGGGTCTGGTATGACAATCTGTTAACTTGAGTTTCATGCCACAACTTACTGGCAGGAAAAGTATCCAACCTGTAACAGAGGAGACCTGACAGAGAAAAGTCTACAAAGACAGAAAAAACATTAAAACCTGACACCTATTTCTTGGGTAATAGGGACAGGGTTACCCAAAGTCACTTAGGGCACCAGAGACCAATTAGGGTGATTGACTATACTAGATTAAAAGTCCCTGTTGCATCCAGGTGGTGTGAAGTTTAGATGTGGAACTAAGAGTAGAGATATGGAATTTGGTAAGACACCGGAGCGCAATAAAAGCAGAGCCAAATGAAGCTAAACTGTAGCTGTTGTGCTGACATCCAGAAGGAACAGGCAGTAAGGGCAAACTCATGGGATGGGCCTAAGGGTTTATAGGCTCATTGGTCTGTGGGCAGGAGAATCCAGCCCTCAGGCAAACTGGACCAGGGAGCCAACATATTGGGAGTCTGGAAGGGGGAGAGCCATACACTAGTTGGCTGCCAGGGGAGGAAGCACAGGACTCACAGTAACCATGTGCACGCCATTCACCACATTATACTTGCATAAATGTGAAAGTTTGCAGACCACTTCTCAACAATTTAAGTTTCAAAGGGGTAGCTGTGTTCATCTAGGTCAACAATACAAACAAGGAGTGCTGTGGCACTTTTAAAGACTAACAAATTTATTTATCGCATGAGCTTTCGTGGGAGAAATTCCCACTTTATCAGATGTTTTGAAGCAGTGTATACCTGCCCCGAGTTTGGCAATTCCCTCCTTCAGTACCTGTGGGCTGCTGCTCCACAGCTGCATTCTGGGGGTGCCTGAGGGACTTCTGGAAGATCATGGGAGTGAAGCACAGGCTTGGGTGCTCACACCCACTCCTCAGCTTCATCGACCTTTATGAGACTCAGCCCCTCGCTATGCTCCAACTCAGACCCCAAATCCATCTCATGGACTTCCTGCATAAGGGGTTCTGGGGCCCAGTCAAGATGGACACTCTCTTCAGATTCATCACCATCTGCAAAATGAACTTTCTCCACCAGGTCCCCTGTTCCTGTCCAGCTGCTCCCCTCAACCTGTGATTTTCTGCTGGTGCCTGGCACAGGCCATTGAGCCTCATCTGAGCTTGAGTCCTGCAATGACAGCATGTCTTTTTGCACAGGACCATGCTCCCAAACCCAAAATTCCCCAGCCAAGTTGCATGAATTAGCGTTGGCCCACCTCCGAGGCTACCACTCTCAGTGTCGCCATTAGAGCAGGTCTTGGTGCCTTCTATGCCTGTGAAAGAGGATACGTACAACTGATGCCCCATCTCCTGCTGCCTTGTCATAAGGGAGGAGTAAATAGGGACTGTGCAGCCTGCCTGGCTTCTTCCGAGTGACTCTTGGAGCAGGCTCCTGCAGGGAGCTGGCTGTATCCTTGACCGAAATCCCAGAGCCCTTTCCGCCTAGCCACAAAAGCCTGATGTAGGGGAATCAGAACCAGGAATTGTAGCTGGGGATCGGAGCCAAAGTCAGACACCAAATGCCAGAGCCAAATATTAAATAAAATTTCAACTATTATACAAGTGTATTAAAAAGCTGCATATTTATGCATATGCACACAGGAAAACAAAGGACAACAATACTTGGATATTTGGTTACTATTTATTCAATACTCCATCCAAAATGCAAGCCCCCTCAAAAATACCTTTTAATTTTTTAAGAAATATTATTAAACTTGGCTAGGTTTGTCAACATCAGTAAAGAAAATTCTATTTTTATCCAAGACAATCTCAAGAAAAATCATGTGATGGGTAGCGTAAGGATGGTCATACTATAAAATGGCAATACCCTGCCAAACAGAAAGTTTGATGAATCTCATTGTACAATGCTTCTCTGAGATCCCCGGTATGCCACTGGAGCGGAGCAGGGAGCTGAGAGTCCAGGGGACAGTTGGGCTCCTGGTAGGGAGCTGTGCAGGGAGCTGAGAGCCCAAGCTCTTAGTCCCACACTCTGTCCCTCTTCAGTCAGAGCAAGCATTCCTGGTGAAGGTGCACAGCACTGACAGAAGAAGGGCAGTGTCACCATGAACCGCTGCAGTAATTGCTACGGTTCTTGTAAGTCAACCTAACATAGGTCAGCGTATGTTTTTAGCATAGACATGCCCTAAAAATCATGAACTTATGTCTGGTCTATGCTACAAAGTCTAATTGACAAAAGTCAGCTTTTGGTGTACACTCTATATACTCCTCCCACCGACAAAACCTCCCCTACTTTGCAAACAACATAAAATCACCTTGACAAAAGATGCAGAGTTTTTTGCAGAACAGTTCAAGCAACACAGCATCAGCATAAACACTGTGTTCATTACGTCCCTATAACTGGCTCCCGGGAGGTATCCCATAATTCCAACTGGCTATGTCTACACTTGTTAATTTGTTAAGTCAACTTAGCATGTCCACACTTAAATTTTAAGTCGACTTAAAGGGGACTGTAGTGAGGGAGTGTGGCCCCCCCTCGGAGGTAGACAGTCCAGGCCCATCTGCCCCTGTGTGGGCGGAGCCAAAGGCTACCTGTCCGTCAGACCGGCAGCAGGTGGGCGGGACAGGAAGTACGAAAGGGAAGGCTGGGTGCTCAGTTGGAGGGAGGCAGCCGAAGGGGAAGGGTGTCTTTCTGCTCCCTTCCCAGCACCAGCTTGACCACTGTCCAGCCGAAGACCTGTCTGCAGCCTGGAGCCCTGCCGGGACTGCTGGTCGAAGTTGGCGGCACAGTAGCCTGAACCCAGGGGAATTCCTGGATCTGCCCATACCCCCGAGGACTGCAGATCTGTCGGACCCCTGCCCCGCATCATCCACCTGTGACTTGGAAGAACTCCCCCTGGCCAGCGAGGATGATCTGACCCTGGAGGCCGACTGTGACCTCGAGGAATTGCCCTCGGCTGACGACATTGAGGGACTTTGCAATCTTCTGCTGGGCGACTACCCTGAGGATGACGGTGACCCAGAGCAGGTACCAGCCAGGGTGGTGGCAGGAAGTGGCCCAGGGGACTTGGAGTCCTCTCCTGACTCCGTTAGGCCTGAGCCGGAGTTGATGTGCCTTGGTGGGGATCCCGCCAGGCCCGTGGTAGACCCCTCTGCCACGGATAGGGACCTGGGCTGGGACGCAGTGTAGTCGGGTGGGCCTGCGTCCTCCTGCTTCCCCCCTCCTGGAACCCAACCAGGAGCCTCTGCCTGCCCCGAGTCGTGCCTTCCTGGCATGAAGACTTAGGAGCTGGTTTGTTTCCCTGCCTGCCCCCGCCTGAGGGGCCAGAGACTGTTTGTTTCCCTTCCTGCCCCTGCCCGAGGGGCCAGAGACTGAGTGAGAGGCCAAACGCCCAACCCCGCAGAAGACGGGTGGCCTGGCTTACAGGGACCCTACAAAATCAACCTAGAGCGTCCACACTGGATGCCTAGGTTGACTTGTAGGTGCTAGGTGGACCTGGGACAGGTCCACGGTAGCAGGGGGGGCACCCCTTGCCAAGTGCCAGGGGGCTCAGCCTTTGCCCCATTGTACCTGGGTACAATGGGGCAAAGGGGGACAGGGACCCTGGCAGGGCATAGGGGCAGGGTGGACAGGGCTGTGTCCTGCCCCGTGTGGGGGGGCACACCAGGCTCTGGCTATGCCAGCCACTCTGGCAGGGAGGGCAGTGGGGAAGCCCTGGAGCCCCCTAAGTCGACTTAAAGTTGACTTAGGGCTACTCCACATCTACACTGGCTAAGTCAACTTTCTAAAGTCGACTTAGCCAGCAAAGTCAACTTTAAATGAGGTTTAGTAAAGTCGACTTAATTTTTCCTTAAGTCGACTTAAACAGCTGCTTAAGTCGACTTAAGGAAAGTGTAATGTAGACGCAGAGTAAATTAAGTCGACTTAAGCAAGCTTAAGTCGACTTAATTTACAAGTGTAGACGCACTCACTGTAACTGCTCTGCTCACTGTTTTGAGCTCCACTGTCCTCCATCCCACTACACAGGCATGCAACCCTCCCATTCCAAAGCCCCAGGAAGTTCTGAACTTGCATGGTAAGCTCACATAGCTAAGCATGCCAGGTCCTGACAATAAAAGCTCTCCTGCCTGGACTACAAGGGAGGGTCTGAATCTCCTTGGTCTGTGGAGAGAGGATGCTGTGTGGTGTCCTGCGGGACAATGCAGGAGTCAGAGAGAGGGCCTGCCATCAGGCCCGGCTTGTGTTAAGTGCTAACACAGCACATCTGCAAAATGCAATCTTGCCATATTTTGGAGGCTTTTTGCAATAGCAAATATTAAGCAAGCTCAGCTTTCAACATATCTCCAAGTAAGCAGTTTGTGGTTAACCCAATTGTGCAAGCTATACGGAAGGCAGGCAGAGGATGGGCCTCTTGGGGGTGAAGAAATCCCCCTCATTATAGAATTGCTAAGAACAGCAGCTTTCCAGTATCTGGGTGGCCCAAAAGATTGGGAAATGTGTGCATAAGTGGTATGAGTGGAAAGTGCCCAACCATAAGATGACCCGTTGGTTGGTCAAGATGCAGGACAGGTACCAGGCCGCCCAAAGGTGCCAATCACAAAAGAAGAAGTGGCTAGTCAGTTCCCCAAATCAGGATGAAGGAGGATGAAGGGGGATGTCCTCTCAAGGTACCTCTCCCTACTCAATTCAATAAAAGGAGACTTACTCAGCAAACTGGGAGGAACGCCAACATCTACACAACTGGGGTCGGTGCGCACCTGAAGCTTCCTCACCCCTCCAACCTCGGTACTTGAGCTGACTTGAACTTGGCCATTCTAAAGTTAGCTCTGCATCTAGTAAGTATGAGTGTGATGAATCGGTGGTTGTGTGAGTGTAAGCGTGGTTTTCTGTATTCTATGTTTTATTCTTTGTTGCCTAACTTAGGTTGGGTGGCAGTAGTCAATGTATTGGGCCTCATTTGCTTTGTGCTGCTGCTACATGTATTTGGGTCTGGAAGCCTACGAGGATGAACAGGAGCTCTTTATTTTGGGGCTAAACCTGTTTCCAAAGCGTGGCTCTACTAGATTGCTTATTGCTTATTATTATTGAATTGCTACTAAATCTCTCCTAAATTTGTACCCACATTTTGACAATAAATATTACATAAAAGGTGGTAAACACTAAGGCCATGTACACACGATCACTTTATCGCGCATTAACAGTCATTACCGCGCGATAACAACAACAGCGTACACACATGCAATAGGGCTCTTGTGCATCAACAGCCCAGTTGTAGCGCAATACAAAAACCACCTCGACGAGGGTGGTAGCAGTTAACGCGGAACAGCTGTTGTGCCTTTCGACTCGTGTGTATGCTTACCGCGCAATGATTGGCCTCCAGAAGTGTCCCAGCATTCCAAAGTCGTTCTCCCTGGTCTTCCCCCCATCCGCTCTGTGGCCGTGACGAAACAGTCCCCGCCCTGTTTCGATTCCCAGGATTTTCGAATTTCTCGTCTGTTTCACTTCCTGTTCTTTTCCTCGTGGAGTGGAGTCCAGCTCTGATCTTCACTAGCAATGGTGGCCCATCGTGGAAGACGTGCACCCATTTGGAGCATGGCAGAGGTGCTGGACCTGATCTGCATCTGGTGAGAGTCTGCTGTGCAGGCGCAGCTACTCGGCAGCAGGCGAAATTACGATATATATGGCATAATTTCTCGGGCCATGTCAGAGAGAGGTTATGATAGAGACACTATGCAGTGCAGATCAAAGGTGAAGGAGCTAAGAATAACCTATCACCGAGCGAAGGAGGCAAACCGCCATTCGGGATCAGAGCCTGCTACATGCAGGTACTACAAGGAGATGGAAGCCATCCTCAGTGGGGACCACACAACCACTGCAAAGAGTCCTGTGGACACATCGGCCCCACCTCATCCACTGAATGCCAGAGCCGAGCAGGATGAGGACGTGATGGATGAGGAGGAGGAGGATGACCTTGAGGAGAGCACAACAGCATGTAGCCAGGAGCTCTTCTGCACCCCCGCTGAGATGTCCACCCAAGACATGAATTGCAGCATGTCCTTTGAGGTGGCAGAGGGGGGTTCAGGTAAGTTTCTCTTCTGTGCAGCTATGGCTCTTGCTAAAAAATCATTGTCCGGGGCAGGGGTGCTTGCTGTCTTGGTTCCCGCTGTGCACGCTCTTTACTCTGCATTCATTAGAAGTGCATCAACACAAGCAGTGATTGTCAAAACATAATCTGTATTTAGGTCACTAAAGGTTTCCTCGATGTACCGCCAGAGCCTCCTACTCAGGTTAGATGGGATAGCGTATGTGTCTACACTCCTGTATAAGGATACTCGGCCTCGCCAGCTGCAAAGCACAGCACTGGGAACCATGGCAGCACACAATGCAGCAGCATACGGTCCCGGCTGGCATCTGGTAGCATGTAGGATATGTATTCTAGCTGGCAGGGGCACTCTGAGGAGAGAGATATCGGGTTCCATCAGTGTGCCCTGTGCAGAATGTTAGCCCCCAGTAAGGTTTCTATTAGGACATACCTTGTCCACTTCAGCAAAGCACAGGATGTTGACTACCCTGTACCTTCCAGTGGAATGTGCTACTGGAAGGTTACATTGGTTATGTAGGCTATGTGTTAACAATAGCTTTATTATATTTTTTTATTAGATACGACCTTCACAAGGCCGGTGTCTACCCCAGCTGACCGCATGAGAAACATTCGGCGGCGTGCTCGAAGAAACAGGGAGGATATGTTTCAGGAGCTGTTGAAAACAACAGAGGCATCCGCAAGGGAGAATCGAGCCTGGAGAGAGGAATCCCAACAGAGGAGGCAGAAACACAGGGACGAACTGATAAGCGTCATGAAGAAGCAAACAGAACTGCTCAAGAGCATGATTGCTTTGCAGACCCAGGCGATTAATGTACGGGCTCCACTCCAGACAGTTCAGCCGTGTCTGCCTCCCACACCCCGTAGTCCCTTAAAGCATTTCTTTGAAGGCCACCCATCCCCCTGGTATACTGCAACATCCAGTCCCTCACAGAGCTACTTTTTAGAGACCCGCAGCTACACCCACCTGTAACACATCCCACCCCACCCCCCTTTCATCCTTTAATAAAAACAGTAACAAAAAATTTAAAGAGTGGCTTTATTTGTACACAGTGAAAATCTCATAAGGTGCACTTGATGTGTCCTTGAAGTGAACTATGGGAGGGCATCATTGAAATGCTTCCTGAGTGCCTCCCTTATGCGAGCAGCTCCTCGTTGGGCCCCCCTAATACTCCTAGTGGCTGGCTGTTCATATGCTTCCTCGAGGCGCTGTGCCTCCTTAGCTCACCCCGGGGAAAACTTTTCTCCCCTATTTTCACAAAGGTTATGAAGGACACAGCACACCGCACTTACAGGAGGGATGTTGTCCTCATCCAAGTCCAGCCTTCCATACAAACAGCGCCAGCGCCCTTTTAAGCGGCCGAAGGCACACTCCACAGTCATTCTGCAGCGGCTCAATCGGTAATTGAACCACTCCTTGCTGCTATCCAGGTTCCCGGTGTACGGCTTCATGAGCCATGGCATCAGTGGGTATGCTGGGTCTCCAAGGATGACCATGGGCATCTCCACATCCCCCACAGTAATTTTTTGATCTGGGAAGAAGGTAACCCCTCGCAGCTTCCGGTACAGTCCAGTGTTTCTGAAAATGTGGGCATCATGCACCTTTCCTGACCACCCAGCATTGATATCCGTAAAACGCCCCTTGTGATCCACGAGTGCTTGCAGCACCATGGAGAAGTAGCCCTTCCTGTTGATGTACTCGGTCGCGAGATGGTCTGGAGCCAAAATTGGGATATGTGTGCCATCTATGGCTCCCCCGCAGTTAGGGAATCCCATGGCAGCAAAGCCGTCCACAATTTCACGAACATTGCCCTACGTCACCGTCCTCTGTAGGAGAATGCGATTGATGGCTCGGCACACTTGTGAGAGGGCTAATCCGACGGTGGACCTCCCGACTCCAAACTGGTTTGCAACCGACCGGTAGCAGTCAGGAGTCGCGATCTTCCAGACAGCAATCGCAACACGCTTCTCCACAGTTAGGACTGACCTCATGTTGGTGTCTTTACGTCGCAGGGCAGGGGCCAACTCTGAACACAGTTCCAGAAAGGTTGCTTTCCCTATTCGAAAGTTTGGTACCCACTGCTCGTCATCCCACAGCTGCATAACAATGCGATCCCACCACTCGGTGCTCGTCTCTCACGACCAGAAACGGCGTTGCACCATGTGCAGATGATCGGTAAAGGAGCTGAGCAATGTGGTGCTGTTTCTCTGCAGGGCATCGAGCAGCCCCTGCTCCTTGGTGTCCTTGTCTGATTCGGAGCTCATTGCGTACTGAGCAACCAGCCGAGATGTATTTAGAATGCTGAAGCCGACAGTGGAGATTAGAGCAGGATCCATGCTGTCGCAGTTGTGATTGCTCGCAAGTAGTGCGTCACTGCACTGTTGAAAATAGGCGCGAGTTGCTATTGGCAACGAGGAAGACGCAAGGGGAACACAGTGCACCATGGGAAAATGAGAGTTTACCCATGGCGCTTTGCGTTCCTTTCCTTCATCCCAGGATTCCAAGTGCCAATTGAGGGAAAATTGAACTGTGGGTTAGGTGCCCAGAATTCATTGCGCTACACCACGATATTGCAAAGAATTCTGTTGCATTTCAAGGAGCGACGTGTGTATGCGCTCTTCTGCAATAAAGGTCACGTGTTTTTTATAGCGCGATTGCCATGTTGCGCTTTAATCTGATCGTGTGTACATAGCCTAAAGGAGCATCCATTTTCTCTCTCTCCCCCTTTCTGACCCGATGTAACAGTGGGAGAACTCAGACAGATGTCTCTGCAGAGCCAGGGAGAGAGGTGGAGTCTGGTGTTAGTATTTCCCTTTTACCACTGGTGAACTGTGTCAGCTGTGCTGAAGTTGGGAGATGGGACAGCAGCTGTCCCTCCCTGTACCTGCTTCGTCCTCAAGATCTGTTGCTTCCAGCTGCTGTCTGAACTTAGGAAAAAGGATGCTAATACAAATTCCAAAGGGGTAGCCGTGTTAGTCTATTGCAGAAAAATAACAGAGTCCTGTGGCACTTTTAAAGACTAACAGATTTATTTATCGCATGAGTTTTCATGGGAGAAAATCCTACTTCATCAGACGCTTTGAAGATGCGAAACTTACAGAATGGGAGAAAATTAAGTGCAGGGGAGTGTATGACATAGGATCAGGTCAGGCTGAAACAGCAAATCAAAATAGGTGTTAGGATTCAAACACTGGGGAACAGCACATAGAGGAAGGTGACGTCAAATCACCTGTTGTAATGAGAGAAAAATCCATAGTCCCTGTTTAACCCTAAGGCAACTGAGTCAAATTTGCATATAAGTTCGAGTTCTGCAGTTTCTCTTTGAACCTGTGATTTGTTATTCATCCGTTTCAACACAGCTATTAACAAGTCGTCAAGGGAGTGAGCAGAGAGATTGAAGTGTTCCCCTATTGGTTTTGTAGTGTTGGAATTTCTGATGTCAGATTTGTGTCCATTTATTCTTTTGCGCAGAGACTGTCCTGTTTGTCCAATATATAAAGCAGAGGGGCATTTCCGGCACATGATGGCATAAATCACATTGGTGGATGAGCAGATGAATGAGCCCTTGACAGAGTAGGTGGCTTGATTAGGTCCTGTGATGGTGTCTTCAGTGTAGATATGAGGACACAGTTGGTAGCGTGGTCTGTTGCAGGGATATGTTCCTGCTTTAGTGTTTCTGTTGTATGATCTGTAGTTGCTGGTGAGTATTCGTTTAAGTTTGGGGGGCTGTCTGTAAGCAAGGAGAGGTCTGTCTCCCAAGGCTTGTGAGAGTGAGCAACAATTTCCACTCCACAATCAAACTTAGCCTGGAATACTCCACACAAGAGATCCACTTTCTGGACACTACAGTGCAAATTAGTGATGGGCACATAAAGACCACTCTATACCGTAACCTACTGATCACTATAGTTCCCTATACCCCTCAAGCTTTCATCCTCGACACATCACATGATCCATTGTGTATAGTCAAGCCCTAAGATATAACCGCATTTGCTCTGATCCTTTAGACAGAGACAAACACCTTCAGGATCTTTATCAAGCATTCTTAAAACTACAGTACCCACCCGCAGAAGTGAAGAAACAAATTGACAGAGCCAGATAGGTACCCAGAAGTCAACTACTAGAGGAGAAGCCCACGAAAAAAAAACAACAGAACGCGATTGGTTACCACCTACAACCCCCAAGTCAGTCCTCTTCAACATATCATTAAAGATCTACAGCCTATTCTACAAGATGACCCCTCACTCTCTCAAGCCCTGGGAGACAGACCTCTCCTTGCTTATAGACAGCCCCCCAACCTTAAACGGGTACTCACCAGCAACTACAGATCATACAGCAGAAACAGAAACACTGCGATAAATAAATCTGTTAGTCTTTAAAAGTGCCACAGGACTCTGTTGTTTTTGTGCTAATACACTCACTGTGCCCTAGCACACACTGTCTCTGTCTCTCTCTTTAAGCTTTGTAGCAACCTTAGCAATGCATACCTAGGCAAGCTGGAGAAAGATAATGAGTGACCACAAAAGTTGAGCACGACCCTGCTGCCATCCTGCTGAGCTTTGCTTTTCAGACGGCTGAAGTGTGCAGTTTTGAAAAACAGGAAGTCTGGGTATTTTTGATCTCTGCTTAGCTAACGGCCGGAAAATTGCTTGCTTAATGTTTTGGGGGGGTTTTGTTTCTTGTTTTAAATTGACACGTTAATGACGTTAATGCAACACTAGCATAAAAAAGGGTAAACGGGTCTGAGTGAGTTGGATTGACCTTCAGCAAATCTCTTGAGATCCCTTGTGACAGGCAGATGGTTGGCCTCATGACCCCTGTCATTTAACCACTCAAGACTGGAGGTAACTATAGATGTTGAGTGCTCCTAATCTTTCGTATATCAGTGTGCAGAGCTGGCCCAACCATATAGGTAAACTAGGCAGTTGCCTAGGGTGCCAGGCTTTAAGGGGCACCAAATTAGATGGAAGAGAACTTTTTACATATGTTATCGCTTATAACATACGGGGGAGAGGGCACCAAAACCATAGTTCGCCTAGGGCATCAAAAAACCTTGGGCCAGCTCTGTCAATGTATGCTTGAGATGGATGAAATGCAGCATGAATGACACTTTATTACTATCAATAGAGTCAAATTGATCCCTGTCCTCCCTACCCCCTTGCCTTTCTTTTGTTTGTTTGTTTTGTTTTATGTTTTGTTGTGGAATAGATTTCTGTAGATAAATTTAATTTTTTAAAAACAGAAAGAAATACTGAGCATAGGTTCAGGAGACAGGGAAGGCATGGTAGAAACAGACTCAGGCCATGTACACACGATCACTTTATTGCGCATTAATGGTCATTACCACGCGATAACAACAACAGCGTACATATGTGCAATAGGGCTGTTGCGTGTCAACAGCCCTATTGTAGCGCAACAGAAAAACCACCTCGACGTGGGTGGTAGCAGTTAACGCAGAACAGCTGTTGCGCCTTTCGACTTGTGTGTACTTTTACCATGCAATGATTGGCCTCCGGAAGTGTCCCAGCATTCCAAAGTCGTCCTCCCTGGTCTTCCCCCCACCCGCTCTCTGTGGCCGTGATGATACAGTCCCCGCCCTGTTTCGATTCCCAGAATTTTTGAATTTTTCCTCTGTTGTCACTTCCTGTTCTCTTGCTCGTGGAGTGGAGTGCAGCTCTGATCTTCACTAGCAATGGTGGCCCAACATGGAAGAAGCGCACCCATTTGGAACACGGCTGAGGTGCTGGACCTGATCAGCATCTGGGGAGAGTCCACTGTGCAGGTGCAGCTACGCGGCAGCAGGCGAAATTACGATACATATGGCATAATTTCTCGGGCCATGTCAGAGAGAGGTTATGATAGAGACACTGTGCAGTGCAGATCAAAGGTAAAGGAGCTAAGAATAAGCTATCACCGAGTAAAGGAGGCAGACCGCCATTCAGGATCAGCGCCTGCTACATGCAGGTACTACAAGGAGATGGAAGCCATCCTCAGTGGGGACCCCACAACCACTGCAAAGAGTCCTGTGGACACATCGGCGCCCCTTCATCCAATGAATGCCAGAGCCGAGCAGGATGAGTACGTGATTGATGAGGAAGTGGAGATGGAGGATGACCTGGAGGAAAGCGCAACAGCGTGGAGCCAGATGCTCTTCTACACCCCCGCTGAGATGTCCACCCAAGACATGAATTGCAGTGTGTCCTCTGAGGCGGCAGAGGGGGGGTTCAAGTAAGTTTCTCTTTCGTGGAGCTATGGCTCCTGCTAAAATATCATTGTCCGGGGCGGGGGTGCTTGCTGTATTGGTCCCCACTGTGCACGCTCTTTACTCTGCATTCATTAGAAGTTCATCAATACAAGCAGTGATTGTCAAAAACTCATCTGCATTTAGCTCACTAAAGGTTTCCTCGATGTACCGCCAGAGCCTCCTACACAGGTTAGATGGGAGAGCGGATGTGTCTCCACTCCCGTATAAGGATACTTGGCCTCGCCAGCTGCAAAGCACAGCACTGGGAACCATGGCAGCACACAATCTGGCAGCGTACGGTCCTGGCTTGCATCCGGTGGCATGTAGGATATGTATTCTAGCTGGCAGGGGCACTCTGAGGAGAGAGATATTGGGTTCCATCTGTGTGCCCTGCGCAGAATGTTAGCCCACAGTAATGTTACTATTAGGACTGCACTGTATGAGTTTAGCCCTCCAGACAACCCTTACCCAGCTTCCTTTCAAAATGGGTGCCTTCATGGGACAGATGGAAAACTTATGTACCTTGTCTGCTTCAGTTAACCATAGGATGTTGACCGCCCTGTACCTTCCAGTGGAATGTGCTACTGGAAGGTTACATTGGTTATCTAGGCTATGTGTTAACAATAGCTTTATTATTCTTTTTTTTAATAGATTCGACCTTCACAAGGCTGGTGTCTACCCCAGCTGACTGCATGAGAAACATTCGGCGGTATGCTCGAAGAAACAGGGAGGATATGTTTCAAGAGATGATTAAAGCAACAGAGGCAGCCGCGAGGGAGAATTGAGCCTGGAGAGAGGAATCCCAACAGAGGAGGCAGAAACATAGGGACGAACTAATAAGCGTCATGAAGGAGCAAACAGAACTGCTCAAGAGCATGATTGCTTTGCAGACCCAGGCGATTAATGTACAGGCTCCACTCCAGACAGTTCAGCCATGTCTGCCTCCCACACTCTGTAGTCCTTCAAAACATTTCTTTGAAGGCCCCCCGCCCCCCTGGTATACTGCAACATCCAGTCCCTCACAGAGCTACTTTTTAGAGACCCGCAGCTACACTCACCTGTAACACCTCCCACCAGCCTCCCCTCCCCTTTTCATCTCTTAATAAAAACAGTAAGAAAAGCTTTGAAGAGTGGCTTTATTTGTACACAGTAAAAATCTCATAAGGTGCACTTGATGCATCCTTGAAGTGAACTATGGTAGGGCATCATTGAAATGCTCCCTCAGTGCCTCCCTTATGCGAACAGCTCCTCGTTGGGCCCCCCAAGACTCCTACTGGCTGGCTGTTCGTATGCTGCCTCGAGGCGCTCTGCCTCCTTAGCCCACCCCGGGGAAAACTTTTCTCCCCTATTTTCACAAATGTTATGAAGGACACAGCACGCCACAATTACAGCAGGGATGTTGTCCTCATTCAAATCCAGCCTCCCATACAAACAGCGCCAGCACCCTTTCAAACTGCCGAAGGCACATTCTACAGTCATTCTGCACCGGCTCAATCTGTAACTGAACCGCTCTTTGCTGCGATCTAGTTTCTCGGTGTACGGCTTCATGAGCCATGGCATCACTGGGTATGCTGCGTCTCCGAGGATGACTATGGGCATCTCCAGATCCCCCACAGTAATTTTTTGATCTGGGAAGAAGATACCCCCTCGCAGCTTCCGATACAGACCAGTGTTCCTGAAAATGTGGGCATCATGCACCTTTCCCGACCACCCAGCATTGATGTCCGTAAAACGCCCCTTGTGATCCATGAGTGCTTGCAGCACCATGGAGAAGTAGCCCTTCCTGTTGATGTACTCGGTCGCGAGATGGTCTGGAGCCAAAATCGGGATATGTGTGCTGTCTATTGCTCCCCCACAGTTAGGGAATCCCTTGGAAGCAAAGCTGTCAACAATCTCATGAACATTGGCCAATGTCACCGTCCTCTGTAGGAGAATGCGATTGATGGCTCGGCACACTTGTGAGAGGGCTAATCCAATGGTGGACCTCCCGACTCCAAACTGGTTTGCAACCGACCGGTAGCAGTCAGGAGTCGCCATCTTCCAGACAGCTATTGCAACACGCTTCTCCACGGTTAGGGTGGACCTCATGTTGGTGTCCTTACGTCGCAGGGCAGTGGCCTACTCTGAGCACAGTTCCAAAAAGGTTGTTTTCTGCATTTGAAAGATCTGTACCCACTGCTCGTCATCCCACAGTTGCATAACAATGCGATCCCACCACTCGGTGCTTATCTCTCGCGACCAGAAATGGCGTTGCAGATGATTTGTGAAGGAGCTGAGCAATGCGGTGCTGTTGCTCTGCAGGGCATTGAGCAGCTCCTGCTCCTCAGCATCCTCATCTGATTTGGAGCTCATTGCGTACTGAGCAACCAGCCAAGATGTATTTAGAATGCTGAAGGCGACAGTGGAGATCAGAGCAGGATCCATGCTGTCGCAATTGTGATTGCTCGCAAGTAGTGCGGCACTGCACTGTTGAAAATAGGCGCAAGTTGCTATTAGCAACGAGGAAGATGCAAGGGGAACACAGTGCACCATGGGAAAATGAGAGTTTACCCATGGCGCTTTGCGTTCCTTTCCTTCATCCCAGGATTCCAAGCACCGATTGAGGGAAAATGAATTATGGGATAGGTGCCCAGAATTCATTACACTACACCACGACATTGCAAAGAGCTGTGTTGCATTGCAAGGAGTGACGTGTGTACGCGCTCTTCTGCAAGAAAGGTCTCATGTTTGTTATAGCGCGATTGCCTTGTTGCTCTGTAATCTTATCGTGTGTACATAGCCCCAGTATTGGATAATTTACTACTAAATTGTAAGTGAACAAGGATATCAAATAGATCTGAAGCATACTAGAAACCCATGGGTATTCTAGAGCCCTCCTTGGACAGATGTTTGTCTATACTGTATTTTACATGGTAATACAGGTATCGCTGGATGTGCCAATTAAGTTTACTTAATTGTAATTTACAATTGTTTGATCAACTCCACCATCTAAAACAACTTAACTTTATCACAACAGTTCCTCTTCCAGCTGCAGTATCTTTTTGTAAAGCGTTAACAAGCAGCACAACCAATCTCTTAAGCTGCCAAATCTTCTTACTACAACTTGACTACCTACCAACTCCCTCTTCTCCCCACCCAACTCTTTCCCACAGACAATCATTTCCCATTGTAGTAACTAATGTAAGGTGACCATATTTTGTAAACCAAATCTGGGAACACAGGGATGGGAGCACAGCAAAATAGCTAAGACTGAAAGTATAAGTTGGAGTGTAGCAACTCAAGGCAAACAATTTTTTGCAGTTTATGTTTTAACAGTTGCATGTATACATTACAAAGAGAAAAGAAATATGCACATAGTCCATGCGGATGTGAGGTCATGCTGAAGAAGCACATTCAAACATCAGTTATAAACAATACAAAAATACTGTTCAGGGATGTCAGTTTTCCAGCTCCATATGGCCTATTTAAAGAATATCTTTCTTTGCACCACTGTCTACACTGTTTAATATATTTTACAGATTTATTAGTGAGTGCTATGTTATCACCATGTTTAAAGAAAATTGGCATGACAACTTTGTTGTTTCTTTTAGTGGAGTCTGCCCAGAGATTAACCTCCATTAACCATCCTACAGCAAATTTGTTAGGATGCATCTACACTTACAAATTAAGTCGATTTAAACTTGCTTAAGTCGACTTAATTTAATCTGCATCTACACTAGAATTTCCTTAAATCGACTTAAGCTGCTGCTTAAGTTTAAAGTTGACTTTACTGGCTAAGTCAACTTTATAAAGTCAGCTTACCCAGTGTGGACGCATATTAGCCCTAAATCAACTTAAAGTCGACTTAAAGGGCTCCAGGGATCCCCCATTGCCCTCATGATATAAAACATACTGAAGCGAAGCATTAATGCCAGGCAGGCACAGGATCAATTGCCATATTTTAAAAATATTTGCGTGTGGTAAAGAGGATTCCCTGAAATGTTTGATTACTTCATCCCACCTGCCACATGCTGTGATCACTGTAGTTGTGTCATTCCATTCACACAGTTTTCATGTCACAAACTCATTTCTCGCACAAAAGGTCGTGTGATAAATAAATTTGTTAGTTTTATAAGTGCCACAGGACTCCTTGTTTGTTTCATTTAACAGAGTTACTTTATCAAATAGTGCATCCTCATTAATTGTCATGTTCGGCATTTCTTCTGTAGTAACTCAACTGCTGTTTCAGTCTCAGCTTTTAAAGACCTTTCTTTAAAAGCAGACACTTAAAAATCTCTCAAAATCATCTATATGCTTTCCCCAGACATGTATGTATTTTATGTCCGTATCAAAGAAAGATCTTGACACAAAGGCTATGTCTACACTTGCACTTTTAAGTCGACTTAGTGCTGTTAAAGTTGGAAGAACATATATGGAAGATTTAAACAGCTCTTCTGGCTTGTAGAACAGCAGTTCTGGATGCGACTTTGAGATTGTATAATCATAATGGACTGTTAAAATGAATTTAAGGTGGTTGGACTAGATGACCTTGTTGTCCCTCCTAACTCATTGATTCTGTAAGTCTATGACAGAATATGGAGGTGTTTTGTAGAAACTCTGTATCATTAACGTAGCTAACATGAGAAGGCCCAGGTTAAGAAAAGACAAGTCTGAACTAGTAATTGTTGAACAGGTCTGATCAAGTAATTGCTGAAACAACTACCTATTGTGAATATGTTCATAGTAAATAAGGGAGGCAGAAACTAAATAGACTATTTATTGTGGGTATGTTTATAGTAAATAAAGTAGGCAAGAACACCCTGAATTGATAAACTTGCTTTGCCCCATCCACAAAACAATTAGTCCTTACACAATCTGCAAAGCAATTGGTCCTTGCATATAAGAAATATAGATGTTACTAGTTAGAAAAGATGTATGTAAATTGTGCAAGTTCCAGGGGGGAAACTTTATAATGAGAATACAGTGTCTAACATGAATTGGAATTGTGGTATCACCCTATAACTACGCCCATGGCCAACATGCAACACTTGTTACATGCCTAATAAAGTTCCAAAGGAGTAGCCATATTAGTCTATTGCAGAAAAACAACAGAGTCCTGTGGCACTTTTAAAGACTAACAGATTTATTTATCACATGAGCTTTCGCGGGAGAATATCCCACTTCGTCACGAAAGCTCATGTGAAACCTAATAAAGTAACCAGAATGACGAACTGAAGTTGGACTCAGTGTTTTGGATCCCAGAGAACTTGATGAAGTGTTTTTCCAAAGATGTACAAGGTGTTCTGGATAAGCTGAGTGGAAAGGTCTTAGAAGGAATCCCAGAAAACTATGGGTATGTTTACCCTGCTGTGGCAGCAGGCATTGATGCTGCAGCATCAAGTGAGTGGGACTATGTAGATCTGCTCGATCAATCAGAGAGCACTCTCCAGTTGACTTAGTTAGTTCACCTCCCTGAAATGTGGAAGGCAGCATCAATAGGAGGGCATCTCCTGTCAACACAGTGCTGTGAAGATGCCATGACACATCAGGCTAAGAATGCTAAGTATCTCCCATCAACTGTCACTGCCTGTGGAGACTAGCCCTAAGTGAACTTTAAAATGGACATACATAGGCTAACAAAATGCTAATGGAGAAACTGCATCTTGAGCAAGCATATCGTGCCAATGGATGCATTACAAGGGGGAAGGGGGTGTCCATGGAAAGTAATTAGTGGAATTTGCTGACCAGAGTTAACCAGCAGTTATTCAATGCATATGCTGAGTCTTGCTGTTAGATGAGTCTGTGACACTGGCTGAATTAGGGAGGCTGCTCATGTTGAATTACAATAATTCATATCAAGGGCAAAGAGAATCTTGTAGTCAATGCCTTGTCAAGACTGGGGAGCCCTTGAGGTGTATTCAGGAACTCTGATTACTCCCTACTATTCCAATCTTGTGTTCAGGGTGCCACATTAGGCCCAAAAAGACTAAGCAACTTTGCAAATAGGAAAACACAAGGGTAGTGATGATCATTACTTACAAGTAGACTAGAGCTCTGTTATACAAGTGTATTGTTGGTAGTTATATAATGATATTTACATTTATCTTGTTAGAGTTTAGAAATTTAGATAAATTGCTTTCCTCTCTGTCACTGTTCTATTGAATAAAAGTTCAGAAGGAACATATCAACATTTAGATGAAACTTGAATGTCAGGATACTAGTGAGTTTAAGTAGTAAACACCTGTGAATGGTTGTAAATGACTAATTCGTTTGTACAAATATAACTAGTTACCATGTGCTCAGGACATGGGAGATGATACTTCAAAGTCACACACAATCATCTCTTGAGTGTTCAAGGAGGTAACTGCTGTCAAGAAATATTTGTCAGCATGCATGGATCTATAAAAAAAAACTCCAATGGACTGATCCTTTTTTACATCAAGTCTGTCCAAGCTTCTCAGGGAAAGTTTGGATCACAAGATTGAGCAGCACCCACCTAGAATCACCTTGCTAATTCTCATGGGAGAATTAGAACAAATGCTATACACAGACTATTTTGTCTTTATTTCTCTGAACTGGATTTCTAAGAAATAGAGCTATAAAACAAAGGACTGAGACCCATCCAGGTACTGGATGTACACCAGAGGGACTATACAAGACAAAATTCTCCTGGGAAACTGGATATATATGGATCTTTGTATAATTTGTATGTATCTGATTGCTTTAATCCTTTAATAGTTCTCTTACAGTTTGTTTTTTTTCTCTTTTATAATAAAACTTTAGTTACTAAAGGGTTGGCTGGCAGTGTGGTATTTTGGGGAAGATACAAATTTATGTTAATCTGGTCATGTGGCTGACCCTTTGGGGTCAGGAGAACCTTTTTGGTAAAGAGCATGGACTTTTGAGTAACTGATCTCTTTACTAGACTCAGTGGCTGATTGGGAGGCAGAGACTGAAATGCAGTAAATGGGGCTGAACTTTTTGATAACCAGTGTGTGGATCAGAAGCATTGCTTGTGACTGGATGGGAAGTTTAACTTCAGTGTCACCCACCAGTGCTGGGAGAATTTCTCTCCTTTTGCAGCCTGCACTAACCTTGGCATTTTGAGGTGGTTACCATAGGCATGGACAGGCACCAGAGCCATTCCATTGCATTGAGAACATGTATGTTTTAGGTGTACCTGTTGATATAGGTTGCTTATTGTTGTGCTATATTGCAATAAAGCCTAGCCTGACACCTTCATTTCTACAAAGATCTGTGGTCATGTTGATTTATTTGATCATGAGTACGGTCTCAGATTACCTGTGCCGAGTTGAGATAACACATACATACAGCTGAACAGAAAATTAACAGCTGACGACAATACAGTGAGTGTTTTGGGTAAGAAGGGATTACCAGACCACCTAGTCTAATCTGTATATCATAGGCTACCACCATCACCCAGCACTTGCACACTAAATCCAACAGCCAACGAGACCAAAGTATTACAACGCTACAAGAAATGGAACTATTATTTGCTGCAGCGATGCTGGAGCAGAGGCCCTGCAATGTCAGGAAACTGATCAAGTGAGATATACATAGATGATCCTGGCAAGTGACTTGCATTCTATGCTGCAGAAAAAATTCCTTCGTAACCCCACATATGATGGTCAGTTAGGCCATGAGCATGTGAACAAGAACCAGCCAGCGAAGCACATGAGAGAGAATTTCCAGTACTACATAGCCCAGTGTTCCATCTTTAGTTCAAGCTATCCCTGATGCTTCAGAGGAAAGACCAAAAAAACACCCAACCACCAAGACCCCAGAATATACTGAAGGGACAAAACCTTTCCTGACCCTTGTGGGTGGTTAGCTGAAGCCCCAAAGCATAAGCTTTATGAACATAAGGAACCCCTGTCAAGCCCTGTCCCAATGATCAGAAGCAAACCTGTCATACAACCCCCCTCATAAATTTGTCCAGCTCTCTCTCAAAATTAAAATGCAGCTGTTTCACCTCAGTTCCTATTGTGAGGCTTTTCTCACTCTTCTGGTGGTTAGAAACTCTTTTAATTTCCCAGCTGAATTTGTTCATGGCCAGTTTATACATTTGTTTTTGTCTTTTAGCTTAAATAATTCTACACTCTCCCTGCTTTTATCCCATGATGCATTGATTGAAAGCAATTATATCCTCTATTGTACTTCTTTTAGATATACACTAAACAATCCAAGCTCTTCCAGTATCTTCTCATTTTAGCCCTCCATTCCCCATATCAGCCTACTGGCTTTTCTCTGCAGCAGTTCCAGTTTAAATTCATCTTTCCAGAACATGGGTGACTAGAATTGAACACAGTATTCCAGATAAGGTATTACAATTGCCTCGTACAATGGAACAGTACTTCTTTATTTTTACTAAAAATGACTTGCCTGAAATGTACTAAAATTGCTTTTGCCTTTTTCATAGTCACAACACATTGGTGGCTCATAGTCATCCTGGGATCAACTCACACATACAGGTCTCTCCCCCACTCTGTTGCTTCCAACTGATGAGCCCCCAACTTGTAGCAGAAATTTTTTATTAAAGCCTAAGTGCTTACACTTTGTCATGCCATTTCTGTCACTCCGGCCTGCAAGGTCATCCAGCTCCTCCTCAATAATGACTATGCCTTCCAACTTGATATACATAAACTTCATTAGCAAATGCTACTTTTTGCTCCTGGATTTTCAATAAAAAATATTGAATGAGTGTTCCCTACCAAGATCTATGTTTAACGAACTCCATTAGTTTGATAGTTCCCTTGTAGCCCATGCCTTATCCACTTTACAATTCTTGTACTAATCCTTATCGTCTTTCATCTAACTAATAATTGCTTATGTGGTACCATGCTGAAAGCTTTATTGACATCCAAGTATACTAGATCTACCACATTTCCCTTATCAGTTTTGAAATCAGGTTAATCAGCCATGATGTACCTTTGATAAACATTTATTCATTACAAGCCCCTTTCCATGTATCTCCATGAATTTAATTATTCTTTTCTTCACAATTTCTTCCAAAGTCTTCCATACTACTGAGGATGACCTAGTAAGTATTTAATTGCCCAGATCACTTTTTCTTCCTTTTTGACTTCAGCTATGATCCAGTCTTATGGTGCTGCCCTGTAATAGATTTATTAAAAGTCCTTCCTATGGACTAGCAAGAGCTAATTCATTTTAACTTCTAGCAACTCTTACTTTATTTCTATATTTGCTAACCTGCAAGACGTAACATTCTTTACAGGCCAGTCCCTTTCCCACCCATTACCTATGGCTCTCTCCTTATGCCTAACAAACAATCTGAGGCCATATCTACACTGAAAACTGCATTGATTGCCACAGATCGATGCAGCAGGATCGACTGAGAGGCTAGTGTAGACCCGCTCAATTGATCTCAGATGTACTTTTCCTTTGACGCAGTAAGTCCACCCCTCCAACACTGTGTTGAAGGGAGAGCATTCCTGGTAGATGTTTTTGTATATTTGATTTAAAGAATTTCCTTCACATTTAAATCCTTGAGCTCTTCAGTCCAGCTGACTTCTTTAACTAATTCCTTTAATTTCCCAAGGTCTGCCCATTTGAAATAAAAACCATAGTTGACAACCTATTTTTGATTATCTGCCCATTTAATTTAAATGGAACCAACTTGTGACTGCTTGATTCCAAAGTTCCTATGATCAACTCTTCTAGGATAGAATCATAGAAATGGAAGGGACCTTGAGAGGTCATCAAGTCCAGATTACCGCATTGTGGTGGTACCAAGCACACTAAGGCCATGCCTGACAGGTGTTTGTACATCTTGTTTCTAAATGCTTCCAATGATGCTTCCTAACATCTTACCAAAACCAAGTCCAAAAATGCATCAGCTTTTGTTGGTTCAGTGACAAGCTGAGGAAGAAAACTGCCATCTGTCATGTCCAGGGATAATTTGGCCCCACCAATATTAGTAGTATTTATTCTCCAATCTATATCTGGGAAGTTAAATTATGAAATTTTTGAGTATTATGAAAATTCTGAGTAGTATTTGTCTCTCTAATAATATTAAATATTTTTATCCACGTTATCCTTGTAAAAGAAAAGACTAGCAGGATCTTCTACAGGGAATAAGGCAAAACACTGCGTTTATTGTGAATACAGAAACTTCAGAAAGCTGTACATTCATCGACCCTCCCACCCTACTCTCCCACATTCTGCAGGTGGAGTATAATTACCAGCCTATGCATTGCTCACGCCAATCTATTGGCCAGTCAGAGTTGCCAGCTTTGCATTTTAGTTTTTACTGACATGAAGATCTGCAGTTTGTTTGTTTGTTTGTTTGTTTTAACTGACATGGTGAACTTTTTAGTGACATCACTAAATACACCATAAACCCGGGCTTGACAAAAACCAGGGTCTGGGTCCCATGGCAACTGAGGTTTGTAACCTGACTTCTATCTCTGCTGCAGAAATGCAGCAGAGGAGTGCCATCTAGTGACCAAAAATAAAATTGCTGATGCCTAGATGGGAGCCATTTTTGTCAAGCTCTGCCATAAACAATACAATAATATAATCATAATGTCACTTTATATCACATTCTCTTGTAGGAATGGGAAGTGGATGGGGAGAAATGGGCAGAAGGAGAAGGAGGAGGAAAGTCAGGAATGCTTGGCCAGGGAATGGTGGGGAACAACAGGGAAGATTCTGGGGAGGAGTGGCAGAGATCCCGCCACAGGCAGGAACAGGGGCTCTCCACACACAATGGTGCATGCCGCTTGGGAGCACAGTAGCCTCCCCACCACACACACACACACACCTTACCTGGTGCTGTGGGACTATCTCTATGTCCTGCTGGTGCTCAGCTGTGCTTGTTGTATGCAGCAGCAACAGCCACCTCAGAAGGCTCCAACCTCCCCTGGACTCAAATCTGGTGCCTAGTGGGTCAGACATTTGCAGGACTGGACAGCATTTTGGAGCCTGGTTCAATCTGTCCTCCCTCCCCACTGTGTTGTGTGGTAGGAGGCTCTCATAGGCTGCATCTACACTGGTAAATTAAGTCGACTTAAGCTTGGCTTAAGTCGACTTAATTGGCCCTGCGTCTACACTACACTTTGCTTAAGTCGACTTAAGCAGCTTGCTTAAGTCGACTTAAGCAAAATAAAGTCGACAATGAAAATTAAGTCGACTTTATTAAACCACCTTTCTACTCGACCTAATGCTTTATTCGACTTTTTAAAGTCGAATTAAGCCAGTGTAGCCCTGGGGTAGCCCTAAGTCGACTTAGGGCTACCCCAGGACTACACCAATGCCCTCCCTGCCGGGGGGGGGCACAGGGGGAGCCTGGCATGCCCCCCAAAAGGCAGGGCATGTGGGCAAGGTGTGACACTGTCTGGATTTAGGGAAGCATTTATGATATTATTTTCAATGGATATCTCATAAATGCTATAATCCACAGGAACTATGTCATGTTTGGTATCAATAGAAAGGTAGTAATTTGCAGGGAATGATTATATAGTTTATGTCTAGGAATTCTATTTCGATTAGAAGTTAAAATTTGGTGTTATATCTATACTTTAACTTGTGTTAAAACCATTGTGTCCTTAATGTTTTGGAATGTGCCAGGACAATGGTCCCAGGGAGTTACCTGATGAGCCATTAAGGACAAAATGGTTGTATTCCTTATGTCCTTAATGGCTCATCAGGTAACTCTCTGGGACCATTGTCCTGGCACATTCCTAAACATTAAGGACACAATGGTTTTAACATAAGTTAAAGTATAGATATAACACCAAATTTTAACTTCTAATCGAAATAGAATTCCTAGACATAAACTATATAATCATGCCCAGCAAATTACTACTTTCTATTGATACCAAACATAACATAGTTCTTATGGCTTATAACATTTATGAGATATCCATTGAAAATAATATCATAAATGCTTCCCTAAATCCAGACAGCATCCCTGTCCCCCTTTGCCCCATTGCACACAAGGGGTGCCCCCCCTGCCACCGTGGACCTACCCAAGGTCCCCCTAGCCCCACAAATTCAACCTAGAGCATCCAGTGTGGATGCTCTAGGTCGACTTTGTAAGTTCCCCTTTAAGTCGACTTTAATTTTAAGTGTAGACTCACTAAGTCGACTTAAAAGTGCAAGTGTAGACATAGCCATAGACTCTAAGGTCAAAAGGACCAATATGATCATCTAGTCTGACCTTTTGAACAATGCAGGCCACAAAACCTCACCCACCTACTCCTGTAATAAACCTCTAATATCTTATTAAGTTCTTAGAGTCCTCAAATCATGATTTAAAGACTTTAAGGTACGGAGAATCCACCAACAATGGAGTCATGCCCCATGCCACTGAGGAAGGCAACCCCAGCCCAAACTTCTGCCCTTTGGTCCCAATCCTTCCCTGAGCCATCTGGGCACTGAGCTTGGACTAGGACTGGGAGCGGGACTGGGAGCTGGGCTCTGAGTGGCTTCCAGCTTCTCAGTTCCCTGTAGCTCAGTCCACCCTTGCCCCAGCTCTCCTCACAGGCTGCTCCAGGGACCATGGACCCCACATCCCTCAGTTGTTCTGCCACTGCTGAGAGGTGGCTGGAGGCAGAAGCAGCCGCAGCACAGGAAGCCTGACAGGCAGATGGCAGCTGGGATGGGCCAGCAGGTGAGCAGGGCCAGAGAGCTTGGGCAGCACCAGGGCCCAGGGGATGGGCAGCACCAGGATGGAGTGGGGGGAGCCGGTGGGGCTGTGCATGAAGTGGGGACCGGGATGGGAGACATGGGCTCTCAGGGCTGCTCCTGGAAGTCTAAGGTTTAGCAGCACTGGTGGGACTGGTCTCGGCTTGGAGCTGGGGAGGATGAACATGGCTCGGTGCAGCGCTTCTGGAGCCATCTGAGTCCCACTCCCTGCAGGCCACTTTCACCACAACACCAGTGGGGGTCTTGTTATGGGGAGACAGGGCTGCACACATATTTAGGAACTTCAGAGGGATGGAGACACTGGACACCCAGTGGTAGTATAACACTCTTCATAAAACTTTTATTTGTGATTTGGCGAAACAGCAGTTTGGGCGGCATAAAGCACAAAACCACCAAACACGAAATTTACAACAGGAAAACACCACACACACACACACATTCAATCCTCAATCATACTTACTCAAACTAAGGGTGCGTCTACACTTGTAAATTAAGTCGACTTAAGCTTGCTTAAGTCGACTTAATTTACTCTGCGTCTACACTAGACTTTCCTTAAGTTGGCTTAAGCAGCTGATTAAGTCGACTTAAGGAAAAATTAAGTAGACTTTGTTAAACCTACTTTTAAGTCAACTTTCTGCTTTCTAAAGTCGACTTAAGCCAGTGTACATGTGGTGTACCCCTAAGTCGATGCTAAGTTGACTTAGGGCTCTCCAGGACTTCCCCACTGCCCTCTCTGCCAGGGTGGCTGGCACAGGGAGAGCCTGGCATGCCCCCCCACTGGGCAGGGCAGATCCCTGCCCACCCTGCCCCTATGCACTGCCAGGGTTCTTGTCCGCCTTTGCCCCATTGTACCCAGGAACAATGGGGCAAAGGCTGAGCCCCCTGGCACTTGGCAAGGGGTGCCCCTGCTGCCACCGTGGACCTCTCCCAGGTCCACCTAGCCCCTAGAAGTCAAACAAGGCATCCAGTGTGGATGCTCTAGGTTGGCTTTATAGGGTCCCCTCAAAGTCGACTTAAAATTTAAGTGCAGACATGCTAAGTCAACTTAACAACTTTGTTAAGTTAACAAATGACTTTGTTAAGTCGACTTAAATTAACAAGTGTAGACATAGCCTAAGGGGGTCCAGCCCAAAGTCAGTTTAGATGCGGAAGCTTGATGGGGTAGAGAAGCTTGATGGGGTAGTGCACAGCAACCCCAGCTGCAGCTGATGCAACTTCTTCCTATCTTACTTCAGGTTTGTTCCCTTTCCTTATGGGCTGTGGGTATGGTGTCTCTCTGGCTCCTCTTCTAGGATGCCTGTTAGCATACGTTATCAGGTCCAGGAGATCGTCCTTTTTCTGCCCTTATTAGAAAATTCACGTGCAGTCTTTGGCCCCCCGCCCCGCTTTTCAGCCTATTCATATAATCTCCTCAGCTTGCCTGTTTACTTCCTTACATTCACCTGGGGTTTTGCAACTTTAACATTTTTAAAGAAAAACATCTTGAACAACTGATTACAATTTGAGAAAAACATTTCCTAAGAAGTGAAGAAAACCTCTCCAAGAAATTTATAAAATTCAACATTGATTACTACAATCCTAGCAAAAAAACAATTTTATCCTTTGGCCTTTTGGCTTTACAGCCTTAGCATTAGTTGGTCCCTTATTATTGTTTGGCTTGGGCCTCATTTGCCCAAAACTGTCTGTCCGGACTGGTGGTAGGACAAGACAGGAAGCGGGCTGCAGCAGAGTGGCGGGTGGCTGAGCTTGGCCTCCTCCTTTGGCTGTGCCTCAGCCTGCCACCCTGCCACAGCCCATTTCTCGTCCTGCCCTGACGCCAGCCCAGACAGACTCCCACCACAGTATCAGCGAAAGCAGCCCACAAATAGTGGGACTCAGGAGGCTCTGGCAGTGCTGTGCTACTCAAGCTCTCCTCCCATGCTCCAAGCTGGGACCAGCCTCACCAGAGTTGCTCACCCTTATCTGGCCTGGGACCAGCCGCAAGAGTCTATTGTTATGCGGGACCTAAGAGGTGAAGAGAGATGCTGGACACTTATTCGTAGTGTTGATTATCCTTTATGTAACTTTTATTGACAGACTTTAGAAATACAATTTAGGAGACGCTTAGCAGCAGTTCAGCAATTATGAGAATGATCAGATAGAATCCACACAGGCACGAAACAGTTTATCTAATACTTTAAGCGTCTATGCAATACAACAACAAAGGAAACACAAGAGACACCATATAAGACATCTACAATCACATAGGCACTCATTCACCCCATTCATACTTACACACACAGTCAACTAAGATTGGCCAGGTCTGAGTCAACCCAGGTGCCGAGATTTGGAGGGGTGAGGAAGCTCCAGTGCACACTGACCCCAGTTGTCTCGATGTTAGCATTCCTCCCCAGCTCACTGAGTTGTAGATAAATTGCTTGATAATTGATTGATACAAAGTTAAAACAAGTTGACCTCACTCTAGCCACGAGGTAAAACCCTAAAAGCCTAACATGTAATTTCTTAGGAATGAAGCCTAAAGGTCTAAGGAGTGGTTTCCCAGGACCGAAACTTAAGATAAAGACAGTTAAAAATCAAGTCAACAACATGTGATTGGAACGTACCAAAAGTTTCTATCAGCAAAAACCCTAAAGTGTCAACTATTTTCTTGCTAACACAGGCAGTAAGAGGAAGTAAATAACTTAAGGGAAAATCACTGGGCTGGAAAATTCCTAAAAAGCCCAAAAGGAAAATTCCATAAACTAACTGCTTACTCGGCAGGCATTGGATAATTGCGGTTTTAGAGCATAAAAGCCCACCACTCAGGCACTGTGTTTGTGGTTCGGATCATCCCTGATGCTTGTCATCAGCCTGCTGCTCTGGGCAAGTAGTGGGGTCCACCCCAGCAAAGGGTTACCTGAATCAACCCAAGAATACTTCTGGCATAACCTCAGCATTTGAATCACTGGGAAGCACATGAGAGTATCCCTGAATAGGACTAAGGTCCACCATAACCCTTACTAATGCGGGGTAAGGATAATAAAACCCTGAGCTAGCAACTCAGAGGTACCATCCTGTCGCAAGGATTCTGGGAAACTATTCATGCTAATACATACACAAAGAAAGGACGTACCCGGGTGAAAAGTCCATCATGCACACCAGTCAAAATTGAATTGTGTTAAGAAAACTAATCCTGTATTATTAATTTGAAAAGTAGATTGTATTGTAGTATTAATTATTCTAATGGTGTGGTTTTTGTTGATTGTGGTAGGATTAATAATGAACTAGGATATGTTTAATTATACTAATAACCAGTGGGATAAGCTTGGTTGTAGGAGCATTATTTTTAGTCCAATTTTGGACTCTTATTTTTTATTGTGTTTTTGGTTGCCTTAAGGCTAAGTTTTGTTACAATCGTGTAAGGGACTTAGACCTTTGGTAAATCGGACAACCATAAGTGGCAAAGGACAATAAAATCCCATTGTGATTAACTAAATCCTATATCCAGTGTAAAGTCACTCCTAGGCAGGGAGGTGATGTAACAAATACCAGTTGAACCTTCTTTATTGATGAATCAATCAACCAGGTCATCCCCATGGACATCCCCTCTTCATCCTTATTTGGAATTGTTTTCGACTACTTATTTCTCCTTATCTTGATTGACACTTCCTGGGCTTCCTGGCACCAGCTTTCTACTCTGATCATCTGAGTGATCTCTTTCCAATAAAAGCCCTATCTTGTCACATTCACCCTGCACATGCATGCTTTATCTGTCCTTATCTTGAGTAATCTCTTACTAAAAACAAGAAAAATGCTGTATTAACTCTCTTAAACTTGGGGAAGAGGGGGCATTACTCTTGAAGGACCCACCCATCAAGAGTATAAGCTTGTTGACCACAGAGCTATTTATGGGTGGGAGGCCCACCCTCTGTCCTTTTTTTTTTTTTTTAAACACTTCATGAATTTGTGTGTCATCCTTGTTCAGGGGCCAATTCCAATTGTTAGTATATGTGCCGTCAAAGCAAATGCAACTTGCACAAGACTGTTAACCATAAAGCTGTTTACCCATAGATATGCTGACAGAGGAATTTGCTTCACCTATACTACTGTAAAAATATCTGTGTACACGACAATTAGCATTAGTATATGATTAACTGCAGCAGTTAGCATAACCCTTAGCCCTTAGCATCAGTGGCTGACAGACTCACTCAGGCCATCCTGCTTTGCCTTTTGTCCTTTGGACCTAACCCCTTCTGCCTCACAGACACCATGTCTCCCATCCCAGTGCCCACCACGCATACAGCCCCACCAGCTCCCACTGCTCCATCCCTGTGTAGCCTGCCCTCAGACCTGGTGCCGCTCGAGATCTCCTGGCCCCGCTCAGATGCTGTCTGGGGGTGGCCAGTGGGACCGAGAAAGTGGAGCTGCCTCTTCTTCCCACCACAGTCTACACTGGACTCACAGGAGGGTAAAGATTTTGACGGGCACTTTCCTCTGGCAGACCTTCTGGATCGTGATGTGGACAGGTTCTATTTTGATGGACATATTTGCTTATTTATGGATAGCAGTAAAATTGTACATTTTTTAGTTGACAGCCATGGCAGGTAAACCGAACATGAGAGGAAGCCAAGCTTCTGTCAGTTGCAAACTGATGCTCCAGATGTTTGCAGAATGAACCTAGTCTCCATGTCCTCACTTCATTTTTATAGAGCTCCAGCCTTATGTGGACCTGTGGATCTTGCTATATCATGCTGCTTTCACATCCTGGTGTGATCGTCAGTCTCCCACCCATATTGGAACCATGACTGCTTCCATTATCTTTTACACTTTGTCTTGTTCCTATCCTTGGGGAGGATCCTCCCATACTTTGGAGTTCTCTTTTATTTGCATTCTTTGACCAGCTGGGCAGTAAAAAGTTGTTAAAACAAAGTATCTTTACTGCCTTTTATTGTTGTGGAGATTTAGGGCTGTTGTCTTTTCACTCCATCATCACAAACACATACCACATTCATTCCTTACCTAACTTCTACTTCAAAGAAATTCAAACTTGAAACAAAAATTAAAAGGTACATCCTTAAAGGAAAGAAAAGATACTATTGTGGAATTTACTATCAATATAGGTTCCACTTACATCAACTAACAAGATAACCAAGTGGCAACGAATGCGTCTTGATTTTAATCAGGCAATTTATATGCAACAAAAGTTTTCAGGATGCTACGAAACAAATGTAAACAGAATATAAATAAAATCTAATAAGGAGAACTTCAAGGTGTTATAAGCAGGATATTTCAAACAAATATAACCATAGTTTAACAAACAAAATCTCAGGATGTTACAGATAAAGTCCTTTAGTGCCTGGACTTTTTGGATTTAATAATATCTGTTCTGGACCTACATCCACATGAGTCCAACCCTGGGGGTCTGTAGCAGGCTCCTAACACCATCCCAACGAAATCTCTCTGACAATGTGACTTTGACCCAAACATATTCTGTTTTGTCCACACTAATAACTTATTTGTTTACAATTGACTATATTGTTGATATACAATGCTGCCCCACCACTTTTACCTTTATTTCTCTCTCTGCTAAAGACCACATACCCTTCAATACCTGTATAATGGATTCCAGTTTAATTTAATAACTAGAGATGTCAAGTAGTTAAGCTTAATCAAAGTTATTAACCCCAGACTATTGATCAAAGATTAGTACAGCATAATATAGATAGGAAAAATTGATATATTGCTAACCCACCTGGGAGACAGCAGTTGAAACAGTCAAACTGCATCAAAATTCTGTGCTTGCTCCTTCAGTATTTATACCTAACAGGGAGGAGTTTTGCAATACTTCCTATATCTTTTTACCTAATACATCTTTCTTTCCTAGTTTCTTTGACATGTTTCTCACAGACAGCAAAGCACCACTAGTTGCTACCCCGGTATGCGGGGCATAGGTTTCAGCACAGCATATAGTTTACATTTTGACACTTACAGACATTACACAGAAACAGTGATGCACATATACAAGACAAGAATCTGTTTCTGAACATTCCAGGCATAATATTTCAGAAATCCGCACAGTGTAATGGTATCTACACATGCATTCTCCAGCTGACAGACACTAAGCAGGGGTTCATACAAAGGTCACAGTATATACTTATAAAGTTAAAAGAATTTCACTGTATAAAAGGACTTCAAATAATATGCTTTACTTATTCATTGCTGACTACTTCCTTATTTTGGTTACATAACACCCTTTTCAATTTATTCTTACACTTGTTATAATTCCCATTTTTTAATCAATACCTTTAAATCTTTTACTGGTAAGAACTGATTTCCCAATCACCCTATCCACACAAACTGGTATTCCATAAGGAATCAGATTACATTCCTGATTAATAGTTCTAATTGTGAGAAATCAGGTTTGCAGACTTCAGGTAGTGATTTGTGAAAGCTCAGGTTAGTAAAACTATTTTCTTACACACTACCTGTCAGTGCAACACCAGTGCTGTTGGATTTTCTCCCACAAAAGTTCACGCATTAAATCTATTTGTTAGTCTTTAAAAGTGCCACAGAACTTGTTTGTTTTACCAGTGCTATGGTTTCACTGGCTGTATCTGTGCAAGAGAAGAGATTCCAGTGTGGAGACTTCATTTCTAATTTTTTTCTGTTTGCTGTACAGGATGCTGATAAGGTGATTTCTTAATTTCTGAGAGAGTTAGAGATTCCAGTCTGGAGACTTCATTTCTATCTATCTATCTATCTATCTATCTATCTATCTATCTATCTATCTATCTATCTATCTATCTATCTATCCGTCTTGTCTTATCTGCAAAGTATACTGATTTAGTTTAATCAATAGTCCAATTGCAAAGCATTCTGTTCTAATTTGGAAAAAGGCAAATATAGTACCTATCTTTAAGAAAGGAAAAATGAGGATCCGGGGAACTACAGACCGGTCAGCCTCACCTCAATCCCTGGGAAAATCAGGGAGCAGGTCCTCAAAGAATCCATCCTGAAACATGTGGAGGAAAATAGAGTGATCAGGAACAGTCAACATGGATTCACCAAGGGCAAATAGTCCCTGACCAATCTGATTTCCTTCTATGATGAGATGACTGGATTTGTGGATTCGGGAAGAGCCGTTGATGTGGCATACCTTGACTTTAGCCAGGCTTTTGATACAGTTTCCCACAGCATTCTCGTCGGCAAGTTAAGGAAGTATGGGTTGGACGGGTGGACCGTAAGGTGGATAGAAAACTGGCTAGATCGACAGGCTCAGCGGGTAGGAATCAATGGCTCGATGTCTAGTTGCCAAACACTAACAAGTGGAGTGCCCCAGGGGTCGGTCCTGGGGCCAGTTCTATTCAACATCTTCATTAATGATCTTGATGATGGGATAGACTGAGTGTTTAGTAAGTTCGCAGATGACACAAAGCTGGGGGAAATGGTAGATACTCTGGAGGGTAGGGACAGGATCCAGGGAGACTTGGACAAATTGGAACACTGGGCCAAAAGAAATCTCATGAGGTTCAACAAAAACAAGTGCAAAGTCCTGCACTTAGGACAGAAAAATCCCATGCACTGCTACAGGCTGGGGACCGATTGGCTACGTAGCAGCGCTGTAGAAAAGGACCTGGGGGTTATGGTGGACGGGAAGATGAATATGAGTCAACAGTGTGGTCTTGTTGCCAAAAGGCCAATGGCATATTAGGCTGCATCAGTAGGAGTCTTGCCAGAAGATCGAGGGATGTGATAATTCCCCTCTATTCGACACTGGTCAGGCCGCATCTGGAATATTGTGTTCAGTTTTGGGCTCCCCACTACAGAAAGGATGTGGACAAATTAGAAAGAGTCCAGCGGAGGGCAACAAAAATGATTAGGGGGCTGGGGAACATGACTTATGAGGAGAGACTGAAGGAACTAGGCTTATTTAGTCTACAGAAGAGAAGACTGAGGGGAGACTTGATAGCCACCTTCAACTACTTGAAGGGGTGCTCCAAAGAGGAGGGAGCTAGGCTGTTCTCGATGGTAACAGAGGACAGAACAAGGAGTAATGGTTTCAAATTACAGCTGGGGAGGTCAAGGTTGGATATTATGAAAAACTTTCTCACTAGGAGGGTGGTGAAGCATTGAAATATGCTACCTAGGGAGGTGGTAGAATCTCCATTTTTGGAGATTTTTAAGGCCCGGTTAGACAAAACCCTGGCTAGGGTGATTTAGTGGGAGTGGTCCTGCTTTTTAGCAGGGGGTTGGACTAGATGACCTCGTGAGGTCCCTTCCATCCCTATTATTCTATGAATCTATGATTCTAATCTGGTCAAACACTGTCATTAAGCATTGGAAGACAACAGAGTCCTGTGGCACTTTTAAAGACTAACAGATTTATTTATCGCATGAGCTTTCGTGGGAGAAAATCCCACTTCGTCAGACGCTTTGAAGATAGGAAAGTTGCAGAGTGGGAGGAAATTAAATGTAGGGGAGTGTATGACATAGCATCTGGTCAGGCTGTAACAGCAAATCAAAATAGGTGTTAGGATTCAAAACACTGGGGAACAGCACATAGAGGAGGGGGAGGTCAAATCACTTGTTGTAATGCGAGAAAAATCCATAGTCCCTGTTTAACCCCAAGACAACTGAGTCAAATTTGCATATAAGTTCGAGTTCTGCAGTCTCTCTTTGAAGCTGTGATTTGTTATTCATCTGTTTCAACACAGCTATTAACAAGTCGTCAAGGGAGTGAGCAGGGAGATTGAAGTGTTCCCCTACAGGTTTTGCAGTGTTGCAATTTCTGATGTCAGATTTGTGTCCATTGATTCTTTGGCGCAGAGACTGTCCTGTCTGTCCAATATATAAGGCAGAGGGGAATTTCCGGCACATGATGGCATAAATCACATTGGTGGATGAGCAGGTGAACGAACCCTTGATGGAGTAGGTGGCATGATTAGGCCCTGTGATGGTGTCATCAGTGTAGATATGAGGGCAAAGTTGGCAGCGTGGTCTGCTGCAGGGCTGTGTTCCTGCTTTAGTGTTTTTGTTCTGTGATCTGTAGTTGCTGGTAAGTATCCTTTTAAGATTAGAGGGCTGTCTGAAAGCAAGGAGAGGTCTGTCTCCTAAGGCTTGAGAGGGTGAGGGATCAACTTGTAAAATAGGCTGTAGATTTTTGATGATGTGTTGAAGAGGTCTGGCTTGGGGGTTGTAGGTGGTGACCAGTGGCGTTCTGTAGGTTAACTAATGTCTGGTTTGACCTCCTACATCAGATGATCCAGTTTCTACATTTCATTGCTCAGATTCCTTATATTTGCATGCAAGAATTTCCATTGTTTCCCTTGCACCTAATACAGTTTTCTAGCCAGATTGCTATAGCCATTTCACTAACTGTAATACCTGCCTGAGTATTACACCAATCAATATTTATAGTTTGTTTGGTTTTTTTGCTGTCTATACTCTCATCTTGTGTTTCTTTAAACTTTGCTATATGTGTATTTAGTTGATTTTCCACCTCCTGTATATTGAAGCTTTTATTCCAGAACCAAACAGGGATCCCAGAAGTAGCCCCTCTATCGCTTACTTCCAGGTTACCCAGATGTCAAACCTATTAATAGGGCCACCCTTAGTGGGGGGCGGGGATGGAGGGGCCAACAGGGTGATTGCCCCGGGCCCTGTGGTTATATGGGCCCCGCGCTGTCCTGCTCTCAGCTGGGGGCAGTGCGGGGCCCATGGCATGGCCCCCCTGCATGGCCGCACTTCACCCTGCCTCCGCTGCCTTTGGCGGCGAGCCAAAGGCAGCGGGGTGGGGGGCTTTGCCCAGCCTCTGGCCCTGGGCTGGCCCTCTCTGCCCCTGGGGCAGAGCAGGGAGGTCCATGTGCCGGGCAGTTCGTGGGGCCTGGTGTCTCTGAGCCAGGCCAGCCTGGCCTGCCCCTCAAGGTCAGCTCTGGCTGGGCCCAGGGCCGGCCTCAGCCAGTGGCGGGGCCTCAGGACCCATTCCCCGGCCGGGGCACCACTGGCTCTAGCCTGGGGTAACGGCCGGGGCCAGCTCATGGCCACAGCTCCTGCTGGCCCTAGCCGGACCCGAGGCTTGCTGGGCTTCCGGGGGTGGAGCAGGTTGATCCGGGTCTCTCTTCCCCCCTCCGGGGTGGGGGTGGTGGGGCCCCCCCAAACCTGTTGGCTTCAGGCCCCGCTTCCCCCTAGGGACAGCCCTGTCTATTAATCAGTTCCTGCAAGGTGAAAGGAGGGAGTCAGCCCTAGTTGAATTGCCAGGAGATTAACAAGAATCTCCCTGCCCTTAGGAAATTCCCCAGAACAGAGTAGTGTTCACCCCTGGGAGGAGATACGGCCTTATGCTCAAAGGACTGACAAATGGGCTGTATTTTTCCAAAAGTAAAGAACTTTGTTATTACTGACAGCAACTGGGTCAGCAATAATACTACTAATAAACGTAAATCCCTTTTAAGCACTGAATATAAATTGCACAGGTTACACAAATTATGAGTATATAATCCAGCACACATATATACAGCTCAGGTATGATATTGTAGTATCATATAGTTGGAATAACCTAAGTGATTGTGTTAAGGACCTAGTGATTAGCATGCAAGACACTGACAGCAATTTTAAACTCTAAACTTTGTACCTAATAACATAGACATACACAAGACAAACACCCATCTTTATTATCCCAAACACAGACATTTATTAATTATATTTCTATTTTATATCCTATACTATAGCTTTCTATCTTGACTGACTTTTGCCTGCTGACTGCCTGTCTTTTATTTAGTTTTAGCAGTCATTAGACTCTTTCAGATGGTTTCCCAATCCTGACATTAGCATACTCCATCTTCTAAGCACCTTTAAACCCTCTATGATTGGTCCAAATTTACTGTCTAATCAAACTGTTAATGTGGCTGTCAATCAAAGTTATTACATAACAAGTCTTAGTCTGTTCACTATTATGGTATAGCTTTGGACTGATTCTGTCTGACTGATGGATTTTTATCTCATTTATAACAGGTGAATTGACCGTATTACCTTCCGCTATATGCTGTTCTCCAGTGTTTGAATCTAAACTATTGCATTGATTTGCTGTAACAGTCTGACCCAATCCTACACCTCCTTGCATTTATTTTCCTCCCTTTCTGTAAGTTCCCTACCTTCAAAGCATCTGACAAATTGGGATTTTCTCCCACGAAAGCTCATGAGATAAATACATTTGTTAATCTTTAAAAGTGCCACAGGACTCCTTGTTTGTTTTGCAGTGTTGGAGTGACCTTTACATGACGCTCAGTCTACATCAGTCTGCCTGCCAATTTACGAGCCATAGGTTAAGTTGAAACTGTTAAGTCACTCTCCTTGGCTGTGTAAACACTCCTCTCGGCCAATATTTTACACATACCAAATTACCAAACTATTATACCGTAAATAATTACCTCATTGTTTTGGCATGCTTTCGGTTGTTAATTTATGCATTTTAATGTTGTGGTCTGCTCTTGCCACCCTATTTCTTCCCATTAAAAAAAATGATTTTAGTTCTTCCCCTATCTTCTATTAAGGGTGGCAAAACAATGCTTACAGTTCTGTGCATCAGAAACCAAACAGAGCAGCTCAAAAATCTCTTGTATTAAAACCAGGTGTGAAGAGTTCATAGGTCTTTCCCAGACTTCTTCCTGTATCTCCTAGTTTAAAGCCCTTCTTTATCTTGTTTGCCTCTTTTGTGGTTTACCAGTATGAACACATCTTACCCAATCCATTTTCATTTTGTCTTTTGAGGTTGAAACAGCAATCAGTTAAGAAGTTATTTAAAAACTAACGTTTGTTTTATGACCTCTCTTTCTTACATCATGTCATTCCCCTACAAAACTGACCAACGAGACTGAAGAAGAGAAAAGAGAGCTCTTTATTGATCACAGCTGTGAGGTTGCACCTGCGCCCCCCAAGGGGAACAAAGGCAACCCCTACAAGCAGGCAAGGCAGTGTACTTATACTATTGGGTTACAGCATATTTGACCTTTAATGACATCATGATTATAACTCGTCTTTGACAGGTACAGGTGTTTTTCCAACCGCAAAAACCTTTCTGTTACGCGTGGTTTCTTGCTAAGCATGGATAGCAGCACATCCTACTTTTACTTCTTAGCGTCGCTTTTACTCTTATCATAATGAGCATCTTGTTACTGCCCTAGTTGCTAAAGGTGAGGCTTGCAGCAAAGGTTACATGACAAAATCGAGTTAGTTTAGCTAACACGATAAAATTCTGCCTTTTGGAGGGAGGACCCACAATCATTATCCCTGAACAAGCAACATTGCCTTTGCAGTAGCTACTACCTCCAGCTGCCAATCCCTTCCCCACCCCTACATCTAGCTGGCCAAGGTGCCAAAATTTTTTCCTCCCTTCATCACCTTTTAGGAATTCTGAACCTCATTTCCAATTTGTGTAGACCTTATTCTAAATAAGAATTGACCTTCTGGATGAGACTAGTGGTCATTCCAATCCAGTATCCTGTATCTGATCATAACCAGTACTAGACAATACAGAAGGTGCAAGAAACTCCATCATCATTGTCAAATAACCTAACCATAAGCAAAAGTTTTTTCCTTACCCTGGTCAATTAGTAATTGATCTATGATCTGAAGTAAAAAGGGTTATTATCTGTTTCAATGTTTACCCTAATATAAATGTGGATCTTTTTCTTATCCAGAAAAAAAACAGCCTCAACTAGGAGTATTTGTAAAATTATTGCATAGTTGAAGATGGCATATGTGCATTTCTGTATAGATAGTATCTTTTCTCATTTTAATGGCTAGCACACATAATAAAGAACACATTCAGAATCCAGAGTAACCTGTTTTCACATCCTCATGGCTTTCTTACCACTTCCTTTTAGACTTGTTTGGCCTTAAATCAGAGGTGACTTATTTTGACAAAAGTAAGAGGAAAATCTTCTCAGTTGTTTGAATTAGTTGACAAAGAAAAAACATTTTATTTTGTGTCTGTACACAAATGTGAGGAGCCTGGGAAATAAGCAGGAAGAATTGGTAGTATTGGCACAGACAAGGAACTATGATATAATTGGAATAACAGAAATGTGGTGTGATAACTTGCATGACTGGAGCACTGCCATGGATGGATATAAATTGTTCAGGAAGGACAGGCAGGGAAGAAGGAGGGGAGGAGTAGCGCTATATGTAAAAGAGCTGTATGACTGCTCAGAGTTCCACTATGAAAGTGGAAACAAGCTGGTTGAAAGTCTGTGGGTTAAGTTTAGGGGAGAATGCAACAAGGGGGATGTCGTGGTGGGTGTCTGCTACAGACCGCCAGACCAGAAGGAGGAGGTGGATGAGGCATTCTATGGACAACTAACAGAAGTTTCCTGATCGTCGCAGGCCCTGGTTCTTATGGGGGACTTCAATTATCCTGACATCTGCTGGGAAGGTAATACAGCAGTGCACAGGCAATCCAGGAAGTTTTTGGAGAATATTGAGGACAACTTCCTAGTACAAATGCTGGAGGAACCAACTAGGGGCCTTGCACCTCTAGACCTATTGCTCACAAACAGAGAAGAATTGATCGGGGAAGTAGAAGTAAATGGCAGCCTGGGAAGCAGCGACCATGAGATAGTAGAGTTCAGGATCCTGATCAATGGAAAGAAGGAAAGAAGCAGAACACACACCCTGGACTTCAGAAAAGCAGATTTTGGCTCCCTTAGGGAGCTGATGGGCAGGATCCCTTGGGAGGCTGATCTGAAGGGGAAAGGTGTCCAAGACAGCTGGCTGTATTTTAAAGAAACCCTGTTAAAGGCACAGGAAGATAACATTCCAATGTGCAGAAAGAACAGCAAATGTGGAGGGCGACCAGCGTGGCTTAGCAGGGAACTCTGCGGGGAGCTGAAACATAAAAGGGAAGCTTACAAGAAGTGGAAGCTTGGACAGATGACAAGGGAGGTGCATAAAGATATTGCTCAGGACTGCAGGGATAAAATCAGAAAGGCCAAAGGACAATTGGAGTTGCAGCGAGCAAGAGATGTGAAGGATAACAGAAAGGGGTTCTATAAGTATATCAGCAACAAGAAAAGGATCAGGGGTGGTGTAGGTCCCTTACTGAATGGGGCAGGCATCCTCGTGGAGGATGATGCGGAAAAGGCTGAAGTACTCAATGCTTTTTTTACTTCAGTCTTCACAGGGAGGGCCAGCTCCCAGACTACTACACGGGGTAACGCGGAATGGAGAAAAGAGCGGCCCTCAGTGATGGAAAGTCAGGTTAGGGAACACTTAAAGAAATTGGATATGCAGAAGTCCATGGGGCCGGATGAACTGCATCCAAGGGTGCTGAGGGAGTTGGGGGAAGTGATTGCAGAGCCACTGGCCATTATCTTTGAGAACTCGTGGTGAACGGGGGAGGTCCCAGAGGACTGGAAAAAGGCAAATATAGTACCTATCTTCAGAAAAGGGAATCTGGGGAACTACAGACCGGTCAGCCTCACCTCAATCCCTGGGAAAATCATGGAGCAGGTCCTCAAAGAATCCATCCTGAAACATGTGGAGGAAAATAGAGTGATCAGGAACAGTCAACATGGATTCACCAAGTGCAAATCATGCCTGACCAACCTGATTTCCTTCTATGATGAGATGACTGGATTTGTGGATGCAGGAAGAGCTGTTGACGTGGTATACCTTGACTTTAGCAAGGCTTTTGATACAGTTTCCCACAGCATTCTCGTCAGCAAGTTAAGGAAGTATGGGTTGGACGAGTGGACCGTAAGGTGGATCGAAAACTGGCTAGATCAACGGGCTCAGTGGGTAGGAATCAATGGCTCGATGTCTGGTTGGCAAC
>ML685838.1:450225-502627 GCA_007922175.1 Pelusios castaneus
GTTTCTTGCTATGCCTGGATAGCAGTGCGTCCCACTTAGGCGTCGCTTTTATTTTTAGCAGAATAAGCATCCGGCCTCGGGGGCTTAGTAGCTAAAGGTTATATTTTAGGGGCCTAATAGCTAAAGGTTATACAATAAAATGGAGTCAGTGTAGCTAATGCTAAAAGAGCAAGTAAGATTCTGCCTTCTGGCCCCACAATAGAAAACATAGCTCATTATAGCCTTTTATAATCTGTATAAGATTTCCTGAATGCATGTATGTATACACTGATTATTTCATTGTACATTTATCAATTAATATTCTTATCAGTTCTATGCTGTTAGCAATAGAGAATTTTTATAAGATTTTTATACCTTAAGAAAGCCATGTAACTTTGATTGTTCCTTGGAGGAGTCCATGGTAACTTGGTTTATTTATGGTCAGATTTGGACCAGAACCCACATCCTTTAAATCAACTTAATAAGAATCCTTATTGGCTATTCCAGATTCCAAAACAACTACAGATTTGGCTACAGGCCCTAATCCTGTAAACTGCTTTGTTCAGGTAGACCACTGCAGTGAGTGCAGAATCCCATTGGTGCCAGTAAGAATGCATGTATGTACAGGGACGAGCCTGCATGGAGTAGCTTGTAGGATTGGGGCCTATGACTGAATAATGAGTGTTTAAAGGAAAGTTATTGTTTTATTAAACATAATTATCAATGGACTTCTGGGTGCAGCACCAAGCTACATGGAAGAGTATGTCTTTTGAGCTCCAGAGCCATCTGCTAATATCCATTTCCATCTAAGACTCCCATCCTACCCTTCCCCAATAAAAGAACAGGAACTCCAATATCTCTGGACTATACGAAGGCAAAGATTGGTCTAATGAGAGCTCTACAAGAAGCTGAAAAACAAGAACAAAGGCCTTTCACAGCCTGAACAAGATGGCAGTGGCTCAGGGGACAGTGTCTATAATGGCTATGCTGGAGAACGTTGCTGCAGACATAGTAAATACCAAGGCCACCATATCTGAAGAAGAGCTCTTTGTAAGCCTGTTACTCTCACCAACAGACATTGATCCAGGAAAAGATATTATCGCCCCCATTTTGTCTTCACAATACAACTGTGACCTCACTTAAATCCTCCATTCTCTCTGCTAATGCTCACAAGACGGGTGACTGGACCAGAAGAAAGAACATCAGTAGATGATAACGTACCAGTGCTCTCTGCCCAGGTGCACAGAAGCCTCAGTATTATATCTGCTCTTAAATCTAAGTTCCAAAGGGGTAGCCGTGTTAGTCTATTCCAGAAAAACAACAGAGTATTGCGGCACTTTTAAAGACTAACAGATTTATTTATCGCATGAGCTTTCGTGGGAGAAAATCCCACTTTGTCAGACGCTTTGAAGATGGGAAACTTACAGAATGGGAAGAAATTAAATGCAGGGGAGTGCATGACATAGGATCAGGTCAGGCTGTAACAGCAAATCAAAATAGATGTTAAGATTCAAACACTGGGGAACAGCACATAGAGGAAGGTGAGGTGAAATCACCTGTTGTAATGAGAGAAAAATCCGTAGTCCCAGTTAAACCCCAAGGCAACTGAGTCAAATTTGCATATGAGTTCGAGTTCTGCAGTTTCTCTTTGAAGCTGTGATTTGTTATTCATCTGTTTCAGCACAGCTATTAGCAAGTCCTCAATGGAGTGAGCAGAGGGATTGAAGTATTCCCCTATTGGTTTTTTAGTGTTGCAATTTCTGATGTCAGATTTGTGTGCATTTATTCTTTTGTGCAGAGACTGTCAGTGGTACATCGCTAGAGAAGGTCTCTCCACAATAATTTGTGATTTACAGATGTACATAAAGGAGTGCAGAGAAAGGCAACCCCTTAAAATTTGATCCTCAGCCCCTTTTAAAAATGCTGGGCCTACTGGATGATCTTAAATTTGACTTAGAATGAGCACATCAATCTCTAGTTTCAAATCCCAAACTGTATGCACTGATTGACACATTTTTCAGGTTTAGTGTAAAAGAAAATTAAATTCAGATAGCTTGTGCCCCCCCCCAAAATTCAACTAACTTCTACCCCCACTGCCTTGGGTGATGAAAACAAGATAATGATTTTTTGAGAGTTTACAAAAATGTGGTTAAAGAGATCCTTTAGAAGAACAAGGCAGTTTAGCAAGCAACAGGGGCTCAAATATTTTGTTTTCCAGCTCAGTTTCACATCAGCATTGGTGAGGAAATGCATCTGTTCAAAAAGTCACAAGAATCAGAACATTTTTTAAAAAGCCTGCAGTGAAATGAGTTCTTGTTCTGTTTTACATCAAGTTTACTTCCTAGTTATGTCTACCCTACTTACACTTATGAACTTACCCAGTTACTCAAAACAAACAAGGGGTGCATCTACACTTGTAAATTAAGTCAACTTAAGCTTGCTTAAGTCGACTTAATTTCTCTGCGTCTACACTACTCTTTCCTTAAGTTGACTTAAGCAGTTGCTTAAGTCAACTTAAGGAAAAATTAAGTCGACTTTGTTTAACCTACTTTTAAGTCGACTTTCTGCTTAAGTCAACTTTCTAAAGTCGACTTAAGCCAGTGTAGACGTGGAGTAGCCCTAAGTTGACTCTAAGTCAATTTAGGGCTCTCCAGGACTTCCCCACTGCCCTCCCTGCCAGGGTGGCTGACACAGGGACAGCCTGGCGTCCCCCCCACAGGGTAGGGCAGCGCCCTGCCCACCCTGCCCCTATGCCCTGCCAGGGTCCCTGTGACCCTTTGCACCCAGGTACAATGGGGCAAAGGCCGAGCCCCCTGGCACTTGGCAAGGGGTGCCTCCCTGTCACCGTGGACCAGTCCCAGGTCCACCTAGCCCCTAGAAGTCGACCTAGGCGTCCAGTGTGGACACTCTAGGTCAACTTCGTAGGCTCCCTGAAAGTCGACTTAAAATTTAAGTGTGGACTTGCTAAGTCGACTTAACAAAGTCAACTTTGTTAAGTCGACTTAGCTATGTTGACCTAAATTCACAAGTGTAGACATAGCCAAGGAGTTCTGTGGCACTTCTAAAGACTCACAAGTTTATTTATCGCATGAGCTTTCATGGGAGAAAATCCCACTTCATCAGATGCTTGCAGATGGAGAAGTACAGCCACTACACCCATTTGGAACTGATCCAGTTACTGTGACTAAGTGCTGGTCTACACTTAGAGCACTATATCAATGCAGCTGTGTCACTGCAGTGCTTAGTGAAGGCACTCCTGTAATGATAGGAGGGCTTCTCCACATGGCATAGTTAATCCACTTCCCTGAGAAGTGGTAGCTGTGTTGACAGGAGAAGCTCTTCCACCAAAATAGCGTGATCTACACCACAGATTAGGTTGCTATAACTACATCCTCATGTCCTCCAGGGGTAACAGGTGCAAGCTGTTCTGGACAGTTCATAAGAGAACCCTTGGTAAACTCAAGTATTTCTTCAGTGAACGGATCCCTTTTATCTCATACAAACAAATTAGGTAGGTGGGCTAATCTAGAGAAAACTGTTGGTAAAGGAGGGGACAATAGGGTGAGCTATTCTGGGGATTCCTTAGATCTGTTTTTGGAGTAGTAATCTCTCTTCCAAGAGTTTCTTATTCCTCCTTCCCAATCTTGTATTAATCCCTATCTTCTCTAATTTAACAAATAATTTCCCACATAGAACTCTCTTTCTCTAATATCCATTATATAGGTGCTTGTTCCTTTTCCTTCCTATTGCAGGGACAGGCTGCAATTCAATCTCTATTGAGAGCAATACATTTTTAAGCACTCAATTTCTCTACACATAGCTGTTCCTCACTTTCCCTCTTGTGTGCTGTAGCCCATTGTAGCCATAGAAATGGCCAGACTCTTCTTGTCTGACCCCTGCTGGGGCCTGTCAGGGAATTTTAGGGGGTCCTCCTGGTCAAGAGGACCTGAGTAGGCACCCCCACCCAAAGGCTCGTTCTCCAGCTGAGACCAAATAGACAGAGACCGAGGGCGTGTGATCAAGCTTTACTCAGCTGAATGGCAGTCTGACACTCAGAGTAAAACTCCAAGGCAGAGCGCCCCGAATAGAGTTGCTTTACACTTTTATAGTTTTTTGGTTACATTCATTTACATAGACAGATAATAATAAGAGACAGGCTGGATCAAACAAACTCTTTGTTTTACCTTCGAAAGACATATACATGTCAATTGATGATGGATGCATGTAGGATGCTCTTCTTAGAGATAACATTTGTTCACAAGTTGTTTTTGAAGGCGCGTATTTAGAGACTCAGATACCCTAGGTTGGTAGGAAAAGTCAGAGGTTTATTTGCTAGCAAAAGGCTCAGTGGAATCAATTCCAAAAGTCTGAGCCTCGATTGTATCAAAACATGTTCTTTTTATACAGTTCAGTTACAATACTACATTTTAGCATATACACCCACCTCCTTATTCCGTATATGGTTACAAGCTGCATTTTCTTACTTTCTACAGGTTAGCAGGGAGTATATGTCAGTGCTTTAGGCTTTTACTACGTCACTCTTCGCTGCTTCAGTTTTTTGTCTAAGAGAAGGCCGGCTACTAGATAATGCCAGTGCTAAGCAACAGGGGAGTTTTGACCGTTGGTGGCCGGGCGTGGCGGAGAGAATGGACACTTAAGATAATGCAGGGGCCGGGAGTAGCAGAGGGGATGGAAACTCAGTGGGGTGATGGGCAGGGGCTTTTATTCTACCCCTTCAGTTTTCACAGTATGTTTCTAAATACTCCCTAAGTTTATCAAAATTTACAGTACTTAACAGCCTTGACAAGTTTATCACACTATAGGCGAGGATGCACATAAGCAAACATTCTAATTAGTCAACAGCCCTTGAGAGGCAGGGGAGACAGTTAGTTCAGCATTCTTTACATTCTAAGCACACTGAAAGAAAAACAAGCAGGACAACGTAATAGATATTAGGACAAGACAGACTCCATTTTTATATTCCCTTTCAGGTCCCAGAGTCCTTTAATACTTTCCACAGAAAGACAGTAACAGCTTAGTCTTCCAAAGAGCCCATTAAGGCCAGCCATCTCAGCCTCACCTCAGTCGTGACAGTGTTCCCCCTCACTACATTACAGACTTCTCTGCCTCAGACAACCCCACTTCTCAGGTGCAGTCCTACTTTTGCTCATGTGCTAAACTGGCTGACTCTCAACAAGGTTTCTACCTCCTATCTAGCTTTTAGCTCACCCTAGAAAGAACCTATCTACTTCCATGGGTTTTCCAGGCTGCTTTTCAGAGAGAGGAAACTCCCCATTTTTTCCCCAACTCATTTATCTCCTCTTTTAAATCTACCCTTTTCACACTGACCACACCCTTCACAGCTGTAATCAGTGAGAAGACTAAAACTCTCAAGTTCCCTTAAACTTTTCAGTACCTATGTGAGGTTTGCACTTCATCGCACAGGATTTCTCTTAAGATTGTAGCTAAATATCACAGGTATAGTGACCTTTTATATAATGATGATGGGACTAAGGCTCACTAGGTTCTAGTTTAATATAAACAAATAAGGCCCAATACTGCTGTAGTAAGACAGAAGAATCTCGGACACCAGAATAGGAGGCTAACTGAATTTATTGTCGGCCGACAGGTGGCCCAGCGGAATCACAGTCCAAAGGCTGAGCCCCGATTATACTGGGGCGTTGCCTTATATACATTTCAGCATACATACTTCCCCTATTCCTTATATGGTTACAAATGTTTTACTTGCCTTCTATAGGTTAACAGAAAATAGATTAACAGACCTTAACAGATGCTTGCAGCAACCCTCACCCTTGACAACCAGGGTAGCAACAAGAGGCCCCTTTATGATAAGAATAGAAATGACATTAAGAAGTTACCCTACCCGGACAGGAAATCACAGACATCAGAAAGTACAACGGTTAAGCTTAGACTTTTACCTCTTGCCTCATCCCCCCCTTTGAGTCTGATCTAAGACTCATTCTATTTCTTCCTCTACGTTTTTCAATTGCTGGTATCTGTACAGAGCCATTAGTTGTGACGTGGTGGCCTGACGAACCGTGCTGTTCACAAAACTCCGCATGGTACTTATGACTATAGGAAGTAGGTAGGGTAACACTAAGCAGGCACATACAAGTATTATTACCATGCCAATCATACTTTTGAACCCCCCAAGCCATTCAAACCAACCGCCAAACCACCCTGATGTGTCCAGACCTTTCCAAGTGTGCACTGGGACATGGGCCAATTTCCTCATTTCCTTCGTTATTTCCTTTATAGCCTCCCCAGTGTAATCTAGTTCAAGGCAGCAGTTGGTCAGATTGAATTTTCCGCAAAGTCCTTCTTCTTTAGCTAGCAAATAATCCAAAACTAAGCGGCTCTGATATATGGCAGTGCGCATCTTACTGTTCATTTCTGCAAGGAGATCTAGCGCTAGAGCAGTTTCATTGGTTATGATCTCCACTATAGCCTGCAAGCGGATGATTCGATTCAGCATGTAAATCGGGGTTCGGTAGCCATAGGTGCCATCCTCTGCCCATGTGGCGGGACCATAATACGAGATGATACGAGCCAGGGGCCACTCATCCGGTGCCCAACCACTGACCTGAAGAATGTTTGCAGACAGGGAGCTGCGAATCCGCTCTGCTGCGCCGGACTGCAAACTTGTGGCTTGCTTTGACCTGGGCTCCCCTCTACTGTCGTACACCGGAACCCCTAACACCTGCCCTTGAGACAAGGGGAGCAGGAAGAACCCTGGACGGATCGAACCCATGATACAGGTGCCTGTCCAGTTTGCCGGAAGCTGAGCATAGGCCCATTTCCCGCAAATCCAATACAAGGAGTCTGGGGCTTGGACCATTTTAGCAGAATCACACAGATCCAACAGGGGATTTAACTGAGGCCATTTGTTGACATGGGTCAGGTTAGGCTGAGTGTGGTTCTGCCCGCTCCACCACACCGTCTGGTTGTTCTCGCACCTCCACATGGCCTCACATGTTAGGCTCCCGACCGCGATGAGCCCTTCGGGGCGAGAGAAGCAGTGCCTTCCCAATATAGAAGCCCCTAAAGTCCATGTTCCTGGTCGGTGGGTTGTGAAATTAAATTCCCACCGTAGGGACTGGTTATGCAGATCAGTCTCCAGGGCTTCCCATGGCCACTGCTCTCCCATGTTAGTACCCCCACAGATATAACAGCTGCTGACATTTAGGGCGAGTGCAATCCCCTCAGCCAATCCAAGGAACAGATTTTTCACCACTTTTATGGTGCCTGAAATGCTATTATCAAATGCTATTGTGCAAGTCGTTCATAAAAGGACCAAAAGAAGCTGTGTTCTCGGGGTGGCTCCCGTTCCCATTGTACTCGGATTACAATTTGCCCATAAGGGCCATTTCTTGTCCCTGTATTCCATTGCCGGGAGCATATGTTTCTACCGAAGCAACTGTGCTTTGGCCAAAGTGTAGACAGACTGGATTGCATTTAGATTGCTGGCAAGCAGTAGAAGCCACGCCTACACTAAAGTTATAGCTTTTTTTAGGACCGTAAGCGTGTACATGTGGCGTCTTTGGAGCATATTGATAACTGAACCCGAAAGGGGGACTCTCGGTTCCTGGGCTCTGTTTCGAGAGAGACTTGAACAAATATTTAGTTTTCTGTAAATAGGATCGTTCCCAGGCAAGGGACCCACACGTTATTTCAAAGTTATTTTGGGGCCCTGGCCTACAGATATAGCCTTGAAGGCATCAAAATAAACAGTTAATCGTGTTTTGTCCCCTAGTTGCGTCGTGTTTGTTACCAGGAATCCCTGACTCTCCTGAGCTTTTTGTAACATTTTATCTGGTTTGCTTCCACCTTTATACCCATACACCCAAACTTGAGACCTTAAACCGTTTCCCTGAGGCTGGTGGCACGTGGCATTTCCGCAAAGGGTGTACCTAGTATTATTGTGTACGCACGTAGAAGGGTTTAAACAATTGTCAGGCACCGAACTATGATACTTGAGGGTCTGTGTTATTTGATTTCCTGTCCTGGTAGTTACAATACATGGAGTGCACATCTTGTTGGGGTCCGTTCTCCCTTCGTTCTCTCTTTTTCTCCTATGGGAGGGGAAGTTTAGACAGCATGTCGCGCTTCACCCGTAAGTTAGGGAGCCCACGGTCCGAGCATTAAAGGGACTAGGGCCACACTCTATTAATAGTGGCCAAGGAGGAGGAGACACGGGCTCTGGGCAAATGCCGACTTGTAGGGCTGAAACGATGTCTGGGCATTCCGGCCATGGCCCCTGGAGTACATGATCACACTGTCGGACCATGCGGGCATAGAAATAGTTAGGACATTGGGGAAAGCATGGATGCGCGGGCCTCCCCAACTAGGCTTTTGTTGATCAAAGGGAAATTCGAGAATATGGTCACACTTGGCTAGGGTGTTGCCTGCATCCCAAACTACTGGCGCAACACCTTCCTGTCTCATTTATCCTTCCCTATTTCTAAAACACAGTACATTGCCTATTCCTGCCCCAGCTCTGGAATCTTTAACCATTTGTCTGGTTACCGCCGCCTGGGAGGGGAGGAGGGATGTAATCATTCCAATTATAACAGCAATACGGACCTTTCCCAGCATCCTTTCCCCAGAAAGTTCTAGGGTACATCCAACAACACACCCAGATTGTCCCTGCCACCAATCCCAATATTATCACCACTATGTCCCATGGGTCCAGGAAGGGGTCGGTCCACATAAATCTTCACCTGTGCGCAGGCCTACCAGCCTCCAGGTGTGGTAGGAGCAGAGGTTTAGGCCTGTTGCCCGTGTCCGCCGCCGTCCGGTTGGCAGGGAGCAAGGGTATTGGTTCTTCGGAACTTCACCTGAAGGGGTCGCCGGGGATCCGCTGAACACGTCCAAGTCCCGTGGCTCGTCTTGACCCTGGTCCAGTGGATCCAGGCACTGAGACCTGAAACCTTCACAGCGGTCGGGGAGGTTAACAGAATTACATGTGGCCCTGTCCATTTCGGTTCCAGGGCTTCTTTTTCCCACGCCTCTACCCAAACCTCCTGACCGGGCTCAAAGGAATGTACTGGCATCTCCATTGGTATGGGGGCGCGGTCCTGTACCCATTTGTGTAACGTTTGAAATTGTCGCCCTAGCAGTACCACTTGCTGTCGGGTTAATTGATCTTCCAACTGCGCCAGATCCGGGGTTACAGAACTTACAATAGGTGGCGGCCTCCCATGCTAATAACTTTGAGTCTGGGCAGATTTTTCCACCCTAGTTAATCAGGTAAATTTTCTTAAGCCACACACTAGCTTGCTAAGAATGTCCAAACTTTTCATCATGGCCAATTTTAAGTTTGGAATCTGTCTCAAAGATATATTAAACATTTAAACTAAGATCTTACAAACAGTGATCTGATGTTTTGTTCCCAAACTCTTACTCCTCATGGCCTTACATCTATCTGAGTCCCCCGAGACTCCAAGATATTTTTAAAGCACGCAGGGGTAAAAGCTGGTCTGCTTCCCTTTGCATGTCCAAGATATTAACTGCACAGCTGTTCTGCTCTATAGCTCGAGCTATCCAATTACTCCTCTGACTCTGAGACATCGTCTGTTTACTTACAAACTTAGCCTCATGGAGACAGTCAGTTTTTAACATTACTGTTTTTCCAATACACTGATCAAGCACAGCCACTTTGCTACAGGGCTGTTTAAGCTTCCCAGTAATTCCCACTTTATCTGGAATCTTTTCCAAGGTAATTTTATTAGATCCTTTTTAAAACCAAATCCGTGAATTTATCTACAGATGGAATATTCCGACAGTCAGGATCTGAAACAAGTCATCACCCCCACCGTCAGAGTGATGCAGAAAGGGGTGTCACCTAGACACTGCAGAATGCATCACAAAAGGGTTAAACTTGGTTGTAGACCATTACAACAATTTTAAATTTTAAAGATTTTACAACATACAGCCATTGGCTACATTTTTCATCCCTGGGTAACAAATTAATTACAAAAGTTAACATTAGCATTAACATTGGCATTCAGTTTGTGCAAACCTGTTTACAATTCATTTTGTTAGGTCTTTTATACAGATAGTTTGTCAGTGGGGCAGTTTGTTCAATGCCCTCTTGGATTTTTGAACACTTAACAGGTTGATTTTGGTTTATCTCCTTGGTCTTGGTAACATAGGACCTTAATTTGACTACATCCTTGGGGTTTGGATATTCCAGAGTGAACCCCATTTTCACATACACAGAATGAGATTTATTTATTTATTTATTTTCCCCCTCTCGAGTTATAAAGACCTTTTGGGCTATGGCCATCAGTTGGGTGAGGTTAAGGGTCTCGAACCCATCTTTCCTCTGTATTTTACTATGGATGTTAGGGGCTGCCTGAGCGATGAATGACTTTGCCACTTTGTCCATGTTTTCAGGTAGTTCTGGATTATATGGAGCATACAGGCGGTAAGCCTCCATCAGTTTCTCCAGAAAGGCAGATGGATGTTTAGTGGGCCCCTGAACAATCTTTCTCATCTTAGTCACATTTCTTGTTTTTTTTTTCCCTGCTACTTTTATGCCTGTCATTAATGCCTGTCTATAGGCCTTAAACTCGCCATTCCCTCAGTCGTGTTTGGATCCCATTTGGGATCTTCTGTTGGTAGGACTCGGTTTACATAGGCCTCCGGATCTGCCTCCTTGTCCGGGGCTTCCTCCCTGGCCAACTTTCGTGCGGCATCTAGTATCCTTCTTCTTTCCTCAGTGGTGAATAAGAACAACAACAATTGCTGATAATCATTCCAGGTTGGATTGTGAGTCTGAATCATAGTGGTCAACAGGTCAATCATGCCTTGGGGCTTTTCTGAGTAACTAGGATTAGTCGATTTTCAGTTCAGTAAATCCACCGTACTGAAAGGGGTATAGACCAACATAGTAGGGGCCCTTCGAAGTCTCTGTTGGTCATCATAATATAACTGGCCCGGCGCTTCTCGTAGGGGAGCTTGTATGACCTTGGAAGTGGAGGCTGACCGGCCGATGGGTGAGTATTGCTTTGGTGTCGAGGGGTTGGGAGTAAATCCCAGGAGAGTCCTCTCTGCGCTACCGTCCTCAAAGAGCCGCTTAACAAGATCTCCCTTCGCTGGAGAGGGGGTGGTCATCGAATCACTAGTGGCTGTTTTAGGGGTATCTGTGGTATACGCTTCAGGACTGCTGGACACTTCAGACTGATTTTTAGGGGTATAAGGGGGCGGTGCCTGGGCCACCGGCGGCAAGGGTGGGTACAGGGGAATCAGTTGATTTATAGGTTCAGGGTCCACATTAACCTGAGGCGCCGGAGGCGCGGTTGGGGGTGCCTTCTTTTTGGTTTTAGCAGGCGCTGTGATCAAAGTGCTTCTGGCCAGTAATAATTGCACTTGGATGCACTTCTGGAGCCACTTGGGTGGGTCTTTAGCCAGGATGAACCATGAATCAATATACGGGTACTGGTCAGGATGTTCAGGGTCCCCCGTGACCACCTGCCACACCCAGTTAACCGTTGGGAGATTAAGAGTGCCCTCAGATGGCCAGCCTACATTGAACGTTGGCCACTTGGCCTCACAAAACTTTTTTTAATTTCCATGGTTTTAATTTTTTACCATAATCTCCTGAATATCCTGTTTTGAAGTGTTTTAACACACACCCTAGTACGGTGTCTTCCTTACTCTGGTTCCCTCCCATTTTAGACGTTTATGTTGATACAGACACAAAAAGGGATGGGTTACTCGGTCGGTAAGGAGTCCTTCCAAGCAGAAACACAAGGGAGAAACGTTTCACACAGTCCGTCACTTGCGTTAGTGGCACAGTCACAAATGTACTGCCCACTGGGCGTCTTACGGACTCAGTCACTCTCGCTCACAGACACACAGTATCTAATACCACCCAGAATACACACGGTATCTAATACCGTCCAGAATACACACGGTATCTAATACCGTCCAGACCCTGGATGACAGCTTCGGCTACCATTAGACCCACTGTCTACAGAGTGGTAGCCTACTAGTGTCAGCAGGGAGTTGATCAGGCTCCCCTTCTCCCCGGCGAGGGAGGGATGACTGTCCCCTGAGATCTCACCTGTTCCAGACGTGGAGCTCCTTCCAAGTGTGACTTAGCGTCCCTCTGCCGGTGTAAGTCCGGCTGTGGGTTCCCTTCAGAGTACTGCCGGCCCCTGGGAGGAACCGTCCCAGCGAATGAGCCGGGGTGCGCACTACAGATTCACACGCGGGGGCCGCAGTCCTACTGAAGTGGTCCCATCAGCAATCGGAGAGCCAAATGCTCCGAGCCTCCTGCCTGGCTCGCCAAAAATGTAGCAAGACAGAAGAATCTCGGACACTGGAATAGGAGGCTAACTGAGTTTATTGTCGGCCGACAGGTGGCTCAGTGGAATCACTTCCAAATGCTGAGCCCCAATTATACTGGGGCATTGCCTTATATACATTTCAGCATACATACTTCCTTTATTCCTTATATGGTTACAAATGTTTGTCTTGCTTTCTATAGGTTAACAGAAAGTAGGTTAACAGAACTTGACAGAAAGTGCAGCTGCAACAGCTGCTGGAAAACAAATACCTGAAGGGTTGACACAAATAGCACAAGGGTTAAGCTTTAGACTTTTACCTCTTGCCTCACCATGGGGGAAACAAAAAAATATAAAGATAAAGGGAGATGATAATCACCTGGCATGGCCTATGTCAGATGTGAGCAGCCACACTGCAAAACCATACTTATATGTGTTTAAGTGGCCAATGCTCACTTATATGAGGGGAATTCCAAAGGGGTAGCCATGTTAGTCTATTATAGAAAGACAACAGAGTCCTGTGGCACTTTTAAAGACTAACAGATTTATTCTTTCCCATTGAATTGTAGGAGAACTTAACTATTTGTGTAGGCATGTGGAAAGAAGCTGGAGAACCATTGAGACTCCAGTGGGTTAGCCTGTGGTGCTAGAAAGTTGGTATATTATTGATCTAAGTGTAAGAAGCTCTCTGGGTTTAGCCTCTTTCCAAGGATAGGGAAGCTAGCTCTGGGAATAAAGCATCACACACTTGGATGGGAACTAGATTAGAAATGCCAGTGAAAGCCCCTGGTTAACTGTGTGGTGAAAATAAATCCTTATGTATATACTTAACTTTGCTACCAGGAGGGGGATTGCTCGCTCATATTGAGGTATGTGAAGAGCCTGATCAGGGGAGAAGAAAGAAAGAAAGAAAGAAGAAAATTAACCATTGTTTTGATTATAGTGCCTTAACTATAGCAGATATTGTCTTTACTGCCTAGAATAGGTTTTCCAGGTAATGAAAATACATCTTGTTGAGTTGTTCCAAAGGGGTAACCGTGCCACTCTAGTTCAGCAAAACAAACAAGGAGTCTTATGGCACTTCTAAAGATTAACAAATGCTTTTGTGGGAAAAAATCCTAATTCTTCACAGACTTGAAGATGAAGAACTTAACAGAATGGGAGGAAAATAAATGCAGGGACCTGTAAATCATAGGATCAGACTGTTACAGCAAACTGCTTTGCTTACACTTCCCTGCATTTACTTTGCTCCCATTCTGTAAATTCCCCATCTTCAAGCACCTTGTTGATTGAGTTGTATTGGATGGGATGAGGGGAAAGAGCACACATTTGCTCCCTCTATTGTTTGGCTGCAGACTGGCTACTGAATGGCTGAATGCTACAAATTGTTCTCTTTGAAATGTAACTACTTTTGCAAATGAAACAAAGAGATTAATTGCTTTCCATGTTAGCTACATTTGTCTAGAAGTGCTTTACACAACAGGTATTGAGAACTGGATAATCAATGAGTTCTTTCTACCTTTCTTATCTTAAGCAGCCAGACCCAAAAGCGTTATCCAGCTTCTTTCCTAGTATACTAGAAAACTCATTTTTATGCACGATTCAAAAAGGGGGAGAAAGACTCTGGACACCTCTTTTAGTATTAATCATTTTGTATGTTACTTTTATTAATTTGGTATGAGGGTACAAGCTTAGGAAAACATAAACCACAGTTCAATAGTTGAGAAGACCATCTAATAAAATTGCACAAAAAATACAGTAGGTAACAAGATCTATCCCAAAAATGAGATCGAGTTCATCCAGGTAGGTCTCTAGGTATCAATACATATAGCAACAGTATAAAGCAGAAAAGTTCTAGCTTGTAATTACAGCTCTAAATTAGGCAGCACAGAATGCAACATAGAAGACAAACCACCATGCTTTTACACTCACACATCCATAGTTGCAACACACTTATACCTGTCAGACGCAGGGCTTACTTAAGACTGCCCAGGTCAAAGTTAGCCCAGGTGCCAAGACTTGAGGGGGTGCAGAAGTTGCAGTGCACACCGACCCCGTTGTGTTGATGTCAGTCTTTCTCCCTCCTAACTCCCAAGTCGAGTTGGTTTTATGGATGACTTGATCAATGGGGCTGGACCGAGCCACCCCTCTTTATCCTCCTTCATTTCATTCAGAATTGCCTTCGACTGGTCACTTCTTCTTTCTTGATTGGCCCTCCTGGGTTCTGGCCAGTCAACGAGTTTTGCCCTTGGTCTGGAACTTGTACATGCACACCACACATGCATCCTTTACTTAGCCATTTGTGCTGCCCTTATCAATTTCAAGTTTAGGCCATGGAAATTGCTAGATAATCAAAATCTGCACTTCTCATACAATTAAAGCTGCTTTATCCAGCAATTTTATCTTGCGAGGTTGGAGGAAAGGAGGGAAGATTTTCTTTACTTTGATAGGCCCACCCTCTGTTCTCTTAAGGGTACACTTGCACAAGCTTGCTAACCACAAAGCCACTTGCCAAGCGAAATGCCAAAAGAGGAACTTTAACTTATGTTGTTGCCACAGACCCCTTAATCATGGAAATTGTTTTCTCTTTAGCATTACTTAAACAAAGCTCAAATTCCAAAGGGGTAGCCGTGTTCGTCTATTGTAGAAAGACAACAGAGTCCTGTGGCACTTTTAAAGACTAACAGATTTATTTATCGCATGAGCTTTCGTGGGAGAAAATCCCACTTCGTCAGACGCTTTGAAGATAGGAAAGTTACAGAGTGGGAGGAAATTAAATGCAGGGGAGTGTATGACATAGCATCAGGTCAGGCTGTAACAGCAAATCAAAATAGGTGTTAGGATTCAAAACACTGGGGAACAGCACATAGAGGAGGGGGAGGTCAAATCACTTGTTGTAATGCGAGAAAAATCCATAGTCCCTGTTTAACCCCAAGACAACTGAGTCAAATTTGCATATAAGTTCGAGACAGACACACCGCCAGAACCCCGTCCAGGGATATTCTATCTACTACCAAAAATACATAAAAGAGGAAACCCCGGACGCCTCATCATCTCAGGCATTGGCACACTTACAGCAGGATTATCTGGCTATGTGGACTCTCTCCTAAGACCCTATGCTATCAACACACCTAGCTATCTGAGAGACACTACAGATTTCCTGAGAAAAATCCAATCCATTGATGGTCTTCCAGAAAATACCATCCTGGCCACTATGGATGTAGAAGCTCTTTACACTAACATTCCCCACAAGGATGGATTACAAGCTATTAGAAGAACCATCCAGGATGATGACACAGCTAAACTTGTGGCTGACCTCTGTGACTTTGTACTCACCCACAACCATTTCAGATTTGAAGATGATCTATACCTTCAAGTCACTGGCACTGCCATGGGTACCCGCATGGCCCCACAATATGCCAACATCTTTATGGCCGATTTAGAACAACGTTTCCTCACGTCTCATCCCAAAGCACCTCTACTTTACCTACGCTATATTGATGACATCTTCATCATCTGGACCCATGGTAAAGATGCCCTTGAAGATTTCCATAGAGATTTCAACAATTTCCACAACACAATCAAACTTAGCCTGGAACACTCCACACAAGAGATACACTTTCTGGACACTACAGTGCAAATTAGCGATGGGCACATAAAGACCTCCCTATACCGCAAACCTACTGATCAGTATAGTTACCTACATCCCTCGAGCTTCCATCCTCGACACACCACACGATCCATTGTGTACAGTCAAGCCCTAAGATATAATCGCATTTGCTCTGACCCTTTAGACAGAGACAGACACCTTCAGGATCTGTACCAGGCATTCTTAAAACTACAGTACAAACCCACAGAAGTGAAGAAACAAATTGACAGAGCCAGACGGGTACCCAAAAGTCAACTACTGCAGGAGAAGCCCATGAAAAACAACAACAGAACACCACTGGTCACCACCTACAACCCCCAAGCCAGACCTCTTCAACACATCATCAAAAATCTACAGCCTATTTTACAAGATGATCCCTCACTCTCTCAAGCCTTAGGAGACAGACCTCTCCTTGCTTTCAGACAGCCCCCTAATCTTAAAAGGATACTTACCAGCAACTACAGATCACAGAACAGAAACACTAAAGCAGGAACACAGCCCTGCAGCAGACCACGCTGCCAACTTTGCCCTCATATCTACACTGATGACACCATCACAGGGCCTAATCATGCCACCTACTCCATCAAGGGTTCGTTCACCTGCTCATCCACCAATGTGATTTATGCCATCATGTGCCGGAAATGCCCCTCTGCCTTATATATTGGACAGACAGGACAGTCTCTGCGCCAAAGAATCAATGGACACAAATCTGACATCAGAAATTGCAACACTGCAAAACCTGTAGGGGAACACTTCAATCTCCCTGCTCACTCCCTTGACGACTTGTTAATAGCTGTGTTGAAACAGACGAATAACAAATCACAGCTTCAAAGAGAGACTGCAGAACTTGAACTTATATGCAAATTTGACTCAGTTGTCTTGGCGTTAAACAGGGACTATGGATTTTTCTCACATTACAACAAGTGATTTGACCTCCCCCTCCTCTATGTGCTGTTCCCCAGTGTTTTGAATCCTAACACCTATTTTGATTTGCTGTTACAGCCTGACCTGATGCTATGTCATACACTCCCCTGCATTTAATTTCCTCCCACTCTGTAACTTTCCTATCTGATGAAGTGGGATTTTCTCCCACGAAAGCTCATGCATAAATAAATCTGTTAGTCTTTAAAAGTGCCACAGGACTCTGTTGTCCTTAAACAAAGCTGTTAACATAGGCCTTTTTTTTTTTTTTTAAGCATACAGGGCTGGTAGCTCAGGGCTGATTTAGCATACAGGGCTGGTAGCCCAGCTTCAGGCCCACTCAGGGTCCCGCAGGACAATCTTAATAAGCTAAATCTCTTAAAACTAGTGAGACTGGAGCTCATCTGGCTCTCTGATGGAAAGAAGTTCCATAGTTTGGGGCCTCTGCTGAGTATGCTCAGCACTTGTTGGGGAAATTTGGGGTGATCCCCTCAACCTGGTAAGAGGGAGGTCCCACTCCCAAGTAGTGAGGCTCGTTCTCCAGCCGAGACCAATTAGACTGAGACCGAGGGCATGTGATCAAGCTTTATTCAGCTGAATGGCAGTCTGACACTCAGAGTAAAACGCCAAGGCAGAGCGCCCCGCACGCAGTTTTCCACACATTTTATAGTATACAGCTTTAGTCATTTGCATACAGATATATGTTAAAAGGTTAGTAGTTGATCATACAGACTCTTTGCTCTGACAGAATAACATAGGTTGAAAGTTAGTACCAGGCACACTGTCTACTTGTTCATATAGATAACATTCCTTACACATAGTTTCCAAACAGTTTCCTACATATCATAATTTACAGCATCTCTTGACCCTGGCTTCTTATCTTTGCAGAGGACACTACAAGGTGCATTACATTCCAAACTAGCAGAGAATTAAGGGCTCTAATTTTCTTCAAGAAAATTCTTACACCCCTTTCTTTCAAGCCCCTTAACATAGCTAGACCGACGCCATTTTCTAGGCTTCCTTCACACCTATGAGGATGTTTTCCCTATTCTCGTATCAGGAAACAAGTTTGTTTGTTTTTTTCTTTTTTTAAATCAAAGCTGGGACAATATTGTTAAGAAATTAATTTTAGTCACCTCGTAAACTAATTCTGATCATAGCAAGATGGATCATTTTTCTTTACTTTGTAAAGATTATTTCTGTGTGAATTTAGTAATCAGGAAATGTCAGCAGGAAATGTCTAAAGACTGAAGTTCTCTGTCAGAACATGTAGCATCTTTGTAAACTTTCCCAATGTGCTTCACCTGTTGCAGCAACCATCTCTAATCAAGAGAGTACAGTGAATTCTCATCCCTGTTTAATCCGTACTTTATCTGCTGAGGCTACATGTACCAACAAAATTCCAATTTTTGCTACATTAATTGTTGTGACATGGAACTAGACTAAGGCCACCAAACTCCTTGCACATAAGCCTCCAAACATAATAGGGTAACAGCTTTCTCTGACTACCCTAGATTATATATTAACTAGCAAACTAAAGAGGAAAGGCTCCAAGTCATCAGTCCCTTGGACTGATAAACCAGACTAGAGTCAATAATTTCCTTAATTCTCCCAAACTGATGCTTTATAATTTCTTCTCTGATTGATATTGGTTTCCTTTTTTGATCTTCGTCTTTATGGTTATAATTCTGCTTTCTCCTACACTTCCTTTGATCACTCCTTCCTGAGTTCCTAACTACAATGAGCCTTTAAGTCAGATGAATATGGTTTAATTGTGTTTTAAACTGAATGTGTTTTAACATATTTACTAGAAGTTCCCATTGTTCTGAAGCATTGATTTATAATACAGGGGGGTTGATACAATGAAAGCATTTAAATATTAGATAAGGGGTGTAGCAAAGTGTTCCAATTCTAAATGCCTCCAAATTGGTCGCATTCCATTAAAGCCCATTATCATCGGAAAATAGAACATTATGTTTATGATCCCAAAATGGGCATCATTTAACATGGAGCAGGAAGGAAAAGTCACAGAGTGCAGCTAACCCAAGAGAATTGAAGTGGTCACTGTGCCTAAGCTTAAATAGTTAGTTATATACATTTGATCTATTTTTGTCATACATTGTGCAAATAATTTTAAACTGAATAGTTTTAAACTGAATATGTTCTAACCTTGGTTTAAAATATTTAAACTGGGTTTACAGAAGAGGTTCATTGGTTTGGGTGCTAGCCTAAACCTTGGATTCAAGTTCCTGGTCCACCCCAAATTTCCTATGTGACCTTGGACAAGTCAGCTAACCTCTCTGTGCTTCATTTCCCATCTGTAAAACAGTACTTACCTACTTCACAGGATATTATGAGGATAAATACATTCAAGACTGTGAGGTATTCTGGTACTACAGTGATGGGGACCAGGTAAATATTTTAGGGCAGGTCTACACTGCCTGCCCTTTTTGGTTCCAGCTGAGATACGTAAGTTACTTAAAATAACTTCCTGCCTCAGTTTGAATGTTTAACCCCTGGCTTGTCCACTATGCTGAGTCAAAGGGAGGGGGTCTCCCTTTGACTCAGCACTACCCCGTTTCTGGGATGGTGTTCTGGGATTGAACTGCCTTATCAGCTGAGCGGGTCTTCACAGAACTGACAGTGGCAAATTTGTGAAGGCCTGCCCTGATAAATTTAGTACAGACCAAACTAAATTGTTCAGTCAATCCCTGTTAAAACTCTTAAACCTCTTATAAGCTGTGAAGGGCTGGATCTTTTATGCGCCCACACCTGGGCAGAATTTACAGTATTAGTGTCAGTGAAAACCTTGATTCAATTTTTGTTAATGCAAAGCTATTTATTTGGAAGAATCACAGATAGTCAGTCAAAGGTTATATACTTCTTCCTAATAAGCCTCAATTTCTTAAGCAGAAACCTTCAGTAATTATGTTGACCCTAGACAGTATCCTGACTAGCAAATAAAGTGGATGTAGCTATTGTACCAGTTCTAGAGGGAGGCCGCTTCTCTTCTTCTTGAATACTTGGGCCATTCAATATTCCTCCAGGACAGGTGTTGGCTAGCCTGAAACCCTCTGGCTTGAAAGTCTTCCAATTCTTATACCCATTTTTAAAAAGAAGTCACATGTTCCCAAAATATGCCCGTAAATATTTCATAACTTTTTTTATCTGATCAATTTTGGGAGGAACAACAAGGATAGACTAAACAAGGGCTGGCTGACATTTACTTTCTTATCCATCATTAACCTGGCCCCCTGATGTTGTGCTGTCCTACAGGATTAATTGATCCAAGTCAGTTAGTTACAAGTCCACCATTTACATGTCTTCTGCATATATGCTAGGTGAACTGGCCATTGACTGACCATGACCATAGGTCTTCCCGATCTGCACCCATACACACAGGACACTTGATTAAACATTCATAGCACATAGTCTGAATCATTGTCCAAGTGCGATTTCAGCAGTTCTGGAAATTTTCCATATACTCTGCATGCGTAACGCTCCCCAAACCCTCTAGCAAATTTAGTCTTGCCCAGCTTTACCAAATTCATGTCAGGCTATGTACATACAATCACTTTATTGCACGGTAAGGCTCCTTACCACACAATAAAGCCAGTAGTGTACACATGATCAATTTTCCTGTTGCACGGCAACACCCTCTTGCCGCGCAACAGTTAAACCACTCAAATCGAGAGTGGTAGCATTACTGCGGAACAGCTGTTCCACGGTAATGCTCGGGTGTACACATTTTGCGCATTAGACAGCCTCCGGAAATGTCCCAGAGTGCCAATCGAGGCCATTCTGGGACATTGGAGCTGTCAAATATGTCTATGGGCAGTGCATGGTGGGACAGGTGCCCACCATGCACTGCTCTTCTATCCCAAAGGAGCATTCACATGGGTGAATGCTCCTTTGTGATAGAAGCAGCACGTGCATACAGACAAAAGCGCTATATTTATAGCGCTTTCCTTGTCCCGCAATAACTTATTGCGGGACAAGTTTATCGTGTGTACATAGCCTCAGTCACAGTAATTCATAGTAATTTAGTGCCATACCAAGAAACCATGAAAAATCAGTTCAGCTAACTTGATTAAATGCTCATTGTAGGTGAGGCAAAAGTGTCCTGCTTCTCTTGTACTGATTTGATTACAATATTTAGATGGCAGTACTCTTCCCATATGTACTGAGTGATAATATGTATGGAGGAGGATGTAGGGTTTCTAGTACTTTGTTTTCATGAGATATCTGTTGTACAATGGCTTTACTTAACGGCCTTGCTAGTCTCCTGTTTTTTTATCATTAAGGGAGAAGTTTATTCTGTGCTCTGAGATAACATATGAAAGGATGTGCTCAATTAGATGGCCTCTGCTGAGGTAGTTTACATTCCTGCAAAAGAAACTTTGTTCATTCCTAGGATATCATGGCCAGTTTAGTGGCTTTCTCTGGCCTCTATAAAAACAAAAGCCCAATAATATAAATAACTTGTGATACAGATTTCTCAGTTGAATTCCCAAGGCCCTTCTTCCTTCCTCCAACACAGAAACAATCATCAGAGGAAGAGACAACTGTTTCCATCTGTTTTTTTGTGGGTTTTTTTTGGTTTCTGGTTGTTTTGTTTTTTGTTTTTTTCCCCAGGAGATGCTGCTCAGGAAGACAGAGTCAAGCTTTGTCAGTTGTTTGGAGTCAGTTATTTTAACTGCTGATGTACAACAAGCCATGTCTACACCAGAAGATGTGTTAATGTGTCAGCTAACACATAAATGCCCGAACATAGATTTGTATTAACACTTCAGCTGGTAAAGGGCAACTCTAGTTAAGATCCTCAGGTTTAACTCACTACCTTATATGTGTAAAAAAATACAGTCTGTTTTGTCTATGCTAGAATTTTAACATGTTAACTAACATATTAAAACATGCCTTTTTTTCTAGTGAAGTCAAGGTGTCTCTTCATAGCTATCTGCTTTTACATGTGCTCCTAAAAAGAGGGGAGAGGTGGTGGGGAAAGTGCTTTCACAGTTTTTGGTTTGTTTATGAAGAAAAGTATTTTCAAAAAGAGAGACGTGCTTATCCTAAACATTCAGATCCTGCCTAGACTGCAAGACATGATGATGACTGGAGAATTAGTGAAATGTAATGAGGATGTTACTAGAGGCATGTTACGGACGCGACTAGGGGGTCCCTCACCCAAGAGGGAGTCGCTCTGTGGCTTGATTACCTCGTGGCTTAAAAGAGGATCCATCTCCTGTATAAGGAAATTGATTAGAGTTTATTTAGCATCTGCAGATGGGTGACTCCAGTACCACATAGGGTAAGAGCACACCCACAGGCTTGTGTTTGCACATTTTATTGTTGATTAACCCTCTCAAAGACTGCCCAGGTACACCCCTTGATTATGATGTCGTCCAATTAGCGATAGGGCAAATTCGTAGGTCTTCAGCTGCGCCTGGCCTGGCCTTCACCCTTCTTGGTCTGGTCCTCATCATTTGTGTTTTTCTTATTTTTTTCCTGCAGCAGGATGTCTGTTTCTTTTTTCACCTTATCACCAATAGATTTATAGCTTCTAAGGGTCTTTGAAGCAGGATGTTTGCGTCTCTTAAAGCTTCTCAGACCCTCAGAGGGGTAAGGGGTTATAAGTTTACCTTCCCACGGCCTAAGGCTTCAATACTGTTGCTCACTTATGCTAAGCTAAACTATTATCTACTCATGCTAACATAAAATGTCTAGGTATCTTAAAATGGCTAAGTATCACACTTTTATAACAGGCAAGAGAGCTTAGAATTTTTGCTGTTTTGAAATGAATGAGGATACTACTGTGGAAAGTCTGATGAAAGGTTTGATATTAGGATCTGAATTAAGCGAAGTTCAATGTTTTTGGTTCCGCTCCAGCCTTCCACAGTCACAAGCCTCCTTCTACTGGTCAAAAATAACATTGTTATAGCAGAATGCACCTGGCAAGAGATGGTCATGGTTGCAGGGTGAGATATGGACTCACTCCATAGGAGTCTGAAAACCAGGAGAGCAACCTTGAATTGGACTTTGTGCTCAATGTGTACAGAGACTGGCACAGTGGGATGATGTGTTTCTGGTAATTGTTGTGGACGAGTAGATGGCTGTTGGAGTTCCCCAAGGCAGAAGACTTGCTTCCTGGGTACAGGGACTTGAAATAATCCATCCTAGATGTCACATTTGTGTGGATCATTGGGGCCAGGTCTGCATTCATTAGGATCAGGTAAAATCTTTTTGGCTAGTGGCAGATGGCAAAGAGCATTTTTTGCTATTGCATCTAGTTGAGTATCCAAATATGGAGCAAAAGGACAGGTCAACATAAGGAAATTTGCCAGTATAATCATACCATATAGACTGTAAACAAGAAGTCCTGTGGCATTTTTAAAGACTAACACATTTATTTATCACATGAGCTTTCGTGGGAGAAAATCCCACTTCATCAGACACATGAAACGGCAGCTGTAACATGTCAGGTGAATAAATATAGAGAAGGGTCAATCATAAGGTCAGTTCAGTCTTTTTCCACACTGTTTGAATCAAAACAACTTGTTTGGTTTGCTGAAAAAGACTGAACTGACTTGTGACTTACCCTTCTCTGTATTTATTCACCTGACATATTACAGCTTTCATTTCATGCATCTGACAAAGTGGGATTACACCCACAAAAGTTCATGCGATAAATAAACTTGTTAGTTTTTAAAAGTGCCAGAGAATTCCTTGTTTGTTTTGTTGAACTAAACGAACACGGCTACCCCTCTGGAACATATAGAGGCTATAGTTATATGGTGATAGAGTTTGACTTGTTTTTTTTATGAGATATCAAAAAACTCAGGCTGTCAGCTTTATTAGTCAAAAACAAGACATCACTCTGCGAAAAGAATGTTATCCTCTTGAGAAAGGAGTTTGCAGCATAATATCTCACATTGTAGGTCTGCTTCAAAAGTATACAAGCCTATCGATACAGGATGCTTGTTTATGACTGATGGAATTCTCCATATATATCCAAGATGCACGAACCAGGCCTCCCCAGGTTATCTAGCTTTAAATATACTTTTTCTAGACAACAGCAAAATGTAAAAATATTCCACACTAGCTGTATCTTGGTACAAAGGGAGTATTGCTTAAGAATCAACAAAATCATCTGTCTTATCCTGTCTTTTCTGGTATGGCTCTACACCTAGCACAACCCTTTATATCTTAATTTCTGACAGGTTCTGCTAAACTTTCTGCCGGTGAGAGATTCCAATATCCAGTTTGAGAGCAGTTCAAACTGATAGAATTTAGCACAAATATAAAGTATTTTACATATATTTCACTTATTTAGTACTACCTACTTCCTTATGTTACACAAACACCTTATTCAACCACACTTGTAGTTTCAGCGGTAAAGCAATGTGTCCGCAGCAGGTAAAGGATGGGAGAAGGAAGACTCCTGAAATCTTAAAGTGGTGGCAGAAAATAAACTTTATTAATCTCCCTCTTTGAGGCTCAAAGGGTTAACAGTTGCGCTGCTAGCTGAGCTAGACTCAGAAGTCACCTTCACAAGTGACAGGAAAACCACAGATGATTATCCAACAGTTTGAACATACAATGACTTTCACAGGAATAAAACTTTCAGAATAATCCCTCCTCTTGGACCCTCTTAATAGCCCGAAGACAAAATATAAAAAGACAGAATCCAATACATAAAACAATAAGCATGACAATAATTCCCAGAGCTACTCCAATTGTAATACCTTGGGTTAAAACTGAGGTAGAAGCGTTATTCATATCCAAATATATACATTTTAAAGGGAAGAGAAACTGTAGCAAGACAGAAGAATCTCGGACACCGGAATAGGAGGCTAACTGAGTTTAGTGTCGGCCGACAGCTGGCCCAGCGGAATCACTTCCAAAGGCTGAGCCGCGATTACACTGGGGCGTTGCCTTATATACATGTTAGCATTAGCATATTATCTTAGCATCATCATTATGACATTTCAGCATACTTCCTCTATTCCTCATATGACCGTAACATACCAGAAAATGCAATCACAGCAAACTCAGAAAGTGCAATTACAGCAATTCAGGGAACATTAACAGAAAATGCAGCTATAGCAAGTCTGGGGAAAACGGGAAGTACCTTGAAGTACCTCCATCTCTTGCCTCAAAACAACTGTGAGAAGTAAACGTGGGGGATAACTCGGGTTCACATACGTACCACGACTATCAGGCAGGTGACCAACAACAGCATGATGTCTAAGACGGAGGTTGTAATCGACTCGGGCCGGCACTCTCGGGAGAACTCCTACTGCTGGGTGATCAGGCCTGGCAGTTAACTCGCAGAGACTCTCTTTGCTTTGTGCGGTATGGTGGCTTTTATGGCCTAGGCCACTTCCTGCCGAGGTCTGCGATTGGCCAGATACTGCCGCAATAGGAAGGGGGGCCAAACGCCGCCTGGTTCCCCCTGTCCTTATTTGGGCAAAGAAATTTTCACCAGCTCTCTAGGTTCTGGGTCAGAGCCTTCTACGCCCCTGGGGGGGGGGGGGAGAGGTCAGAGCAGCCATGGATGACGAGGGGTTCGGCACGTACTTGCTCTCCAGATGCCCTCACATGGGCAAGGGGGATGACCCACCCCCTTGGGAGCTGGCTGAGAGCGAATCGGGGTTTGAATGAAACCTCTGGATGGTCACGAGCAATGTTCCCTCTAAGGTTTGGCGGCTTGTGTGCAAAATTTTCAAGCCGTGTGCAAAACTTTTTCTGAATAAAATTTTTGTGTAAACTCACATGACAGAAATGTAGACATTAATTGAAGTTAAAGTGATTGTAAATAGAATCAATTAATTGTGTTTAAATGAATTTGAATGAATTTTTAATTGAAATTTAATTTTTAGAACGGTTTTTATTTAAAATTAACTTTTTAAAAGTTTTTTGAAAGAAAGAAAGAAAGAAAGAAAGAAAGAAAGAAAGAAAGAAAGAAAGAGGAAGGAAAGAAGAGAAAGGAAGGAAGCAAAGAAAGAGAGAAAGAAAAAAGAGAAGGAAGAGAGAAAGAAAAAAGAGAAGGAAGAGAAAGGAAGGAAGGAAGCAAAAAAAGAGAGAAAGAAGGAAAGAAGAGGAAACAGGAAGAGAAAGAAGGAAGAAGGAAGGAAGAGGAAAGAAAGAAAAAAGAAGGAAGAGAAGAAAGAGGAAGGAAAGAGAAAGAAAGAAAAAAAGAAGGAAAGAAAAAGGAAGACAAAGAAGGAAAAAAGAGAAAGAAGGAAGAGAAAGAGAGGAAGAAAGAAAAAAGGAAGGCAAAGAAGAGAAAGAAGGAAAGAAAAAGGAAAGCAAAGAAGAGAAAGACAGAGAGAAGCCAAGGCCGCTGGCGGGGGGGACCCTACTGCGGCCCTGGGAAGCCGCCGGTGGGGCGGAGCAGACCCCAGCCCCGGAGGCTGATCCCGGCCCCGTGCTGGGAGGCTGAGGTTGTCAGATGAGCCTGGCCTCGGCCCCGGGCTGGGAAGTCGAGGCGGTCGGCGGGTGGGAGCCCTGGAGCCCACCGCGGCCGCAGCCACCCCGCTGCCCCGGCTGCGTGGGGCAGGCAGGCAGGCAGGCAGGCCCGCGCACCTGAACTTAGCCTGAGCCTGCCTGTTCCACCCTGGGGGCGGGGAGGGCCAGCCCAGAGGCCGGGCGCAGGCCGGGTCTGCCGCGGCAAACCCGCAGCCCCGGGGGTCTGGAGGGAGCAGCGGGGGCTGCCGGGCTGCACGGGGGTCCCTCAGTGCTGCGCGGGGGGCGCGACGGCTGCTGCGCGGCCGCGCACCCGCACAGCTTAGAGGGAACACTGGTCACGAGCCTAGCAGTCATTAGTTACCCATGTGAACCAGGGAAAGTGTCTGGTAAACAACATCTTGTGATTTTAGCAGTCATGAGTTACCCATGTGAACCAGGGAAAGTGTCTGGTAAACAACATCTTGTGATTTTAGCAGTCATGAGTTACCCATGTGAACCGGGGAAAGTGTCTGGTAAACAACATCTTGCGATTTTATATCATGAGGGAGGTGGCGGCCATTTTATGGGGTACTCATAACAGCCCCTTAACACAATGTACCCTTATTACAGATCTGCTAGTGAGAACCGACTGTGCAGTCTTTTAATATAATTCAGTTTGTTACAGGGAAATTGCCATTGTAACATTTTTTTCAGAGAATATCCCCGCCCCCACTTGTCCCTTTGGTGTAGTTCAAAGCAGTATGGAACTGTGGTTCCCTTATCCTCAACCTTGATGTAATTCCCAGCGTGGCTACTCTGAATTGTAATCTGGACTAAATGCTTTCGCCCTGTGTTTTGCGAAAATTATTTTCATGTGTAGCAAGACAGAAGGACCTCAGACACCGGAATAGGAGGCTAACTGAGTTTATTGTTGGCCGACAGCAGGCCCAGCGGAATCACTTCCAAAGGCTGAGCCCCGATTACACTGGGGTGTTGCCTTATATACCTTTTAGCATTAGCATATTACTTTAGCATCATTATCATCACATATTAGCATACATACTTCCTCTATTCCTTATACGGGGTACATCTGATTTTCTGACTTATCATAGGCTAACAAACCATAACACGACAGAGAGCATAATTACAGTAAATCACAAGATGCAGTTACAGAAAGTTCAGAGAATCACAGGGACAGACAATGCAGCCACAGCAAGTCTAGGAGAACAGGAAGTACCTTAAAGTACCCAAATCTCTTGCCTCACATGGGCTATTTATTTTGTGCAATAAATAAATAAAGACACTACCCCAGCCTGGTTTTCTTTGCAAAGTTGTGAATTTTCAGCACACCAACCCCCCGTGTTTGCTGGTCTCATTCCTATGTGGGGAAGGAAGGAGAAAGGACCCCCATTCCCCTTTTTCATATTTTTTTTGTTTTCATTGGTAAACTGGCCCAATTGCAGGGAACCCTCTTTGCCGAACAATTTCGAATTCCTTGCAAAAGCCGCTTTTCTGTTTGTAGGGGACGGGTTGGAACACGGAGGGCGCTAAGGCCGCGCGCGCCCCCTCCTGCCCCCTGAGGGGAACGCTTCTTCCTTCTTTCTTCCCCCGCCCCGCGGGGCGGTGCCAAGCAGCCGAGGCGGCTGGGGGCAGCTGGTTCTTGTTCGCACACAATATCGCTGCTCCCCTCCTCCCGCACGCTGTGGTAGCGACCGGTCTGGAGCAGCGCGCGAAGGCCTCGCGCAAGCGGCAGCGCCGCCGTCTCTGTGAGGGACCAACGGATCCGCGTTTCCCCGCCCCACCCCCACCCGCCGCGCCTCGTTCCGGCTCCCGCAGCCGCTTGAGCCTCACGAGACCGCACCGCCCGCTGCATGCTCAGGTATCCGCGCGCCGGCCGGGAGGAGCTCGGGCCGGAGGACTCCCCCGTTGCGCGGACGCGGGGGGAGCAGGCGGGGCAGCGAGGGAAATGCGGTTATCAGCCTGCGGGACCGCAGCCGGGTGAGCGCCACCGCCCGGGCGTGTTTGAAGCCGGCCAAGCTCCTTCCTGGGAGCGGCGGCAGATAGCAGGGCCTGGCGGCTCCGAGCTGCCTCCCGCTGGCGGCGGCTTTGTCTTTGTGCCTCGGGGGGGAGCGGCGCCGCCGCCCAGCTCTGTATGCCTCACGGGGAAGGGGGCCGAGCCCCAGGCGTGCCCCCAAATAATCACCCCGCGCCGAGTCGCTGTTACTAAAATGGGCTCCCCGGGGACCGCGCGCAGGATATTAAACTTCCTGGGGGGGGGAGCAGCCGCCTCGGGGCGCGGTGTCCCGCCGTTGTTCATTACTGTTTGCAGGTAGGGAGGAGGGACGCGCTGTGATTAGTTGTTATCGTGAACAATGAAGGGCGGGCGGGTTTGGGTGGGTGGAAGTAACGCAGAGCCTTGCCGGGCACAGATGTTGGAGTGGTTCGAGTTAGAAGGGAGCGGAGTGAGTCCAAGAGCGCAGCGTGCGGGCAGCCTTCCCGATGTCAGTAGCCCCGAGCGGCGCCTGTCTGCCTTAACTCTGTTCAGCACACGGCTCACCTTTGACAACCAGCAGCACCCACCTGCACCTTGCTTCTCACATGGTTTGCACATACAAAGGACAAGTTACAGCAGTTGAACTGCTAGATGGGGTCCACAGTAAAGGTTGGCTTGAATACATTTTCAGTCTAGGGAGACCAGATAGTGATTAAGAAAAGAACAGGGGGAGCAGGAATCTGGTCACCCTTCCCCATCAGCACCTAATGCCCTTTGGCTCCCCCCTCATTCCCACCACCTTGCAGTAGCTGGCAGGTCCCCTTCCCACAAGCATGTTGAAGCATCAGTCCCCTCCCCCCCACCACTTGGCTCCTTCTGCTCATGTGTGGGGTGCTCTGGCACCCTCCCCTCTCCACCATGCCCCTGAAGGCAGCAGTGCCTTGACTCGGCCCCCCTCTCCCCCCTAGCACTGGTGCCCAGGCCAGGGCCCCATATTGCAACCCCCTCCAACAGTCTCCCAGGTGCCTGCAGCTGCTCCTGCCCCTCCCCCCAGGTCCTCATGCCACCTACTCCCGCTTTCTTCTCCCTTCCACAGCCCCTCAACACCACACTCACCAATGTGAAGCCAAGTGAGAGATTCTGCAGTAAGTGTTTTATTTTTTCCCACCTTGCACAGTCCAGGCCTATGACTGCTGCATATGGCGGGAGATTTAAATGGCTCCACTCTGGCCGTAACTTGCAAGTGTGGCATGAGAATCTGAAGTATGGGACAAACACATTCTTTTTAACTAAGTCAGGACATGGGGAAAAAGGGCTAAAATAAGGGTTTGTCCCTTTAAAAACAGGATGTATGGTCACCCTGGGTAACTCATTTCACTCACAGTTTTGTTTGATAATTTCACATACACAGTTAAAAACTTTCTTTTTAGTGTGTATATAGTATCTTCAGAAGAGGTACAGCTTTATAATAGACAGTTTAAGATTTCCACTATTTTTAAAACTCAACTTCCATGTTTTGTCTTGGAGATACCGCTTTACTTTTACTCTAACACATCGTTAATTATTTATATGCATCTGAACAGTTTCAACCAGAGAGCCTTAACTCGGAGCCCTCATTTGGGAGGGTAGACCTTAGTTCAGGTTCCTGCTCCAGATCACGTCATCCTGTGTTCCGATACAAAGGTGGTGAGCAAGATATAAGAATACCTTTATAGGCTCCAGTGCAGTTAAGAATTTTTTTGAAAGAAAGGAAAAATAATTTTTTCCAAAGTTATTTTCATGTTCAGTTCAAGATGGTAATTTTGGCGGTGTTTGGAAATAAAAAGAGCACTTAATGATTAAAGTTGTCCTATTTTGTTCCGTTTGCTGATCCCAGTATATCCGTCATTATCACGATCCTTTCAGGACTTGCTCAGGTGATTCGGCCTACTTTTAATGCCAGTTTGAGTTTGTACTGTGAGGACATAAAACTAGCTTGGCTAGGAGAGAGACTCAGAAGCTGAATGGTGTGGCTGAACAACTAAACGTGTCTGTAGGGCAAAAGAAGAAAACTTTCATCACAGTGGACATAAATTGTTACTGTCTCAGACACGCTGAGCTGGAATCCTTTGAAATGCATTGAGAACATATATTATGCTATTTGCAAGGCAAAAACATACATTAGAAGAGGGAAATACAAAAACCAGCATCGCTAAAACTGTTGCTCTCTAAATCTGCTTTCATGGTTCTCAGCACAAATAAAAGTTGAGGAGGAAAGCTATTGGAATGCCGAAGATCATGAGTCTTAGGAAGTATGTTGTTCACCCTCTCAACCTTGTTTTTTTTTCATTGAGTTAAAATGTCAGGCTTCTTCACTCCAGCCAGCCTTATGGAATGATTTTTAAAGAAATCACCCCACCATTGTAACTTAAACTATTATAACCCTTTGATTCTTTTTAGGTGAGCTAGAATCCCATCATGCCTTGTTTTTATAATTATTTGTATTTAAGATGAAATTTAGCTGACCCTATTGTGTTATCGATAGCTGAATTTTGCCTGACCATCACATGGTATCAGTGATGGATTATGTGTCCTCTGACCTGTTGCCTATTAGGAAATGTGTCCAGATGGCCAGAAGGGGGCTACTTGTGATTGAAGAGGGAGTAGCTGTTTTCTATAACTAAAGCAATGATCTATTGAGGCTTGCTTTTAATTTACCAGAAACGTCTCTTAACAGATATTTTGTCATTATGATCTGGATGCAGGTTTATTTTATGATTAAATAATCCATTATCTTATTAAGAAGGGTGTTGATAAAGAACGGTCAGAGAAGAGCAGTCAGAATGGTGACTGGATTAGGAAGTATGTTTTATGGGGATAGACTGAGATCTTTGAGTCTATTTAAGAGCAATAGAACTTCGAAGAACTTGGATTAATCTAGTCCAGGGGTTGGCAACGTGCAGTTCTGGAGCTGCATGCGGCTCTTGGGTACCCCCCTTGTAGTTCTTTGGTGATCAGAGCCAGTGTACTATGAGCTCTGTAGAGCTGCTGCCCCTCCCCCCTTATTCATGTAGCCAGGGCTGCAGAAGAGGAGGGAAATTTAAAACCCTCCCTCTCTGGCCCAGCAGTGTGGGATGTGCTGTGGAGGCAGCTGAGTTGGGGGTAGTGGGGCTGGACTCCCTTGGGCATGGGGGTGCTAAGTGTGATGGCAGGGTGTTATGCTCCGTCCGAGCTGGTTCCCTGCCTTAGGCTGCCTGACAGTCACTCCCAGCTCCAAGCTGGTTCCCTCCTTCAGGCTGCCCGGCCTGACAGTCACTCCCACTTGAGCACGAGAGGGCAGCAAGTGTGAGTGATCTGGATTCACTAGGAGAGAGTGGGAGAGGGCTGCCCCCCAAGGTTTCCTGCTACAGGGGTCAGGCTGAAAAACTGCCTCCAGCCCTAAAGGAGTCAGGGAGGGCAAGCTGGGGGCTGCAACTTCCCCCTTTCCCCCCACCTCCTAGAGCTGAACATGGGGACCCCAGCCCAGACACATCCAGGGCTTCTAAATTCCCTGACCTGCCTGGCTGAGGTGGGTTTCTCCTCAGCCTTGCAGTGCGCTAAGTAAGGGAGGGGGAGTCCTGGAGTGATGGGGGGGGTGCAGGCTAAGGACTGGATGGCACCTGCTCTGGTGGGGGCTGTGAGCAACCCCCCGGCAGCTGCTCTGCTACTACTTCTAGGGAAGAGAGAGAACAGCAATGCAGCCTCCCTTTCTCCAACCCCCCAGTCCTCTTACAATTTTACATCCTCCTGAGTGCCCCCCATGCTCTCCTAAGCCAGAGCAGTGAGCTCTTCTCAGCATGAGCCAGCATCCTCCTGACTCCTCCCACCCATCAAGAATCCCATAGAGCTGCCCCCCTCAACACACACCCTCCAAGCCAGAGCCTCGTCATTCTCTATCCTCCACTTTGGCAAGGCCAAGTTAATGTTGAATCCAGACTTTTAAATCCTACATGATGAGGATTCTGGGAGGCACCAAGCTGTGGGGCTGAAGCAGCAGGTGAGTGTGTGCGGGGGTGTGTGTGTGGGGGGGGGGGGGGGTAACGTCCAGCCTGCCCTGGCCCTTCTTGGGGGCTGGGGACACAAGCGTTGAGGTGGCCTTCAGCACCCTTCCTATACATCATGAAAGATCAGCCTGCCCCCACCCCCAGCAGGAGGGTGAGGCTGCCCCATGAGCCAGTTCTAGGTTGCAGGGGGAGAGGCGGGCTCCATGCACTGGGTAAGACAAGAGGGGGCAGTGGAGCCAAGCCTACAGCCCCCCCACACCCCTTCTCTCTGCAGATACAGATGCCCCTCTCCAGGGCAGCTGGGGTGCTGCAGTAGGACATCTCCTACCCTGTGCAAAGGGGGTGTGTGAAGTGTGTATATGGGGGGAGTGCAAATGTAGGTTTAGCCCCTTGGTATACACTGGTGGGTGGGCAGGTCCTGGGGCCCAGCTTTTTGGGCCATGTGTTGGCTCAGGGCAGGGCTGGGAAAGAGCAAGGGGTCGGCCCATGGCTGAGCCATGGAGTATGGGAGGGCCCTGCTGGGCCCTTTAGAGCAGGGGGAGGGTGCACCAGGTCAGAGAGGACGAGAGCCAGGGCCACAGCTGGGCTGAGCAAGAGCTGGGAGGCTGGGGGGCCACAGCCATCTGGGCGAGAGCTTACGTAAACCCATGTGGTTCTCAAAATACTTGGCTATGAAAAGTTTTTTAAAAATGGCTCTTGTCTTTTGGGTTGCTGACCCCGATCTAGCTTATGTCATGAAGGAGGGGGGGGGGGGGTGGAATGGAGACCGTGCACTCCTTTAGTGTTTGACCACCTTTGGTATAACTTTTATTTAGCAAAGCTAGATACAGGTTTTGAGAGGGAGATAATAATTATAAAAGCAGTCAAGCAGAATAACGCACAAAAGGCATTAGACCATGAAATTTGGCCGAGGGCAGTGCTTCCAAACCAGTGTGCCACGGCACACAGGTGTGCCATCAGGCCTGAGCAGGTTTGCCACAGAATTTTTTTGAAAAACTTCTCAAAAAGTTCTGGAATGGGTCATGAATATTCATGACTTCATGTGGAGACTTTATGATGGTATGCTTCAAAATAATTATAGGGACATGTGCCACAGCAGAGAAAAGGTTGGGAACCACTGGTCTAGGGATTGAGAGCCTGGGACCTTTGTTATAAGCCTCAGATAGATAGATAGATACACACACCAATGCAAAGCAAATAGATCCTAACACATCTAATTCACAAGCCTCTGCAACAGTAGCAGAAAAAGCACAGAATGCAGCATAAAATTCTTCCAACCACACATTTGCTCACGTCCCGCATTCATACTTAGAAAACGCAGTGCTAACTTTGACTGGCCAGGTCAAAGTTAGCCCAGGTGCTGTGAAAGAAAACAACTGATTCAAGATTATCAGGTTCTAGCAAGGCACCTTTTTGTTTATTCCATATTCCAGCAATTGCATGGAGAGAGACCGTTAACCAACAGAGTATCCCCGTACAGTTAAGTGAGCTCTGCACTCAGGCAGATTTCAGTCATATTTATAGGGGATACAGAGGATACAGAATGCTTCCGTAGCTAGTGGGAAATTAAGAGTCAGCAAGAAAAACAGAAGAAAACAAGACAGAGTCATGGCAAGGTCACAAACTATCTTATCTCTTACAGCATTCCATTCTCATCCTACATTTCTTACTCCCTTCTAGAAGACATGCTGTTACTGGGCAAATATGAGGCCTGTAAGATTTGCTTTAACAGTGCCAAGGCTTGAAGGGGTTAGCAAGTGATGGTACGCACCGTCTCCATTGCGTCAATGTCAGTCTTCCTCTCCTCCCCCCCTTCACTATGGGGTCATGCTGCTTTTATGGATGATTAGATCGGGGGGGGGGGGGGCGGCTCGGGGGGGGTCCTTCATCCTGTGGATTTGTTTTTGAGCAGTCATTTCTCCCTTGATTGGCATCCCTGGATTTGCTGACACTAGTCTCATGCTCTGCTTGTTTGTTCTGACCATTCACCAATCAGGACCCACTTTACCCTTGCTCACCTCACATGCACACAACTTTTATAACCATATTGTCAGCAATTTCATACTTAAAATTGCTGCATTTGGCTATTTCCTGCATAGAGGGGGTTTCCTGCTCTCGAAAGGCCCACCTTTTGTCCTCTCGAGGGCTCAACTTGCAGAAGCATGTTAACTGTAAGATTGTTTATGCAGTTGGAATATGATTGGAAACAAACTCACATAAACTTTTACCCTAGCAAAAGACCCATACACAGTGGGAAACTCTTCAAGTTCAGCACTATTAAAAAAGAAGCTGACAACCTTTTTTAGGATCGACCCTTGACCTGAAGAACCAGTTCCTGCTGGCCCTGGAGTTACTCCTCTAGGCCCCGCAAGACACATCCTTCCCCTGGTGTTACTTTTGTCATGGCCAGTATGAGAGTGTGCAGAAAAGAGCAGATGGCATGATCCTCCCCTGTCTTTGCATTCTGGCAGTCAGAGGAGTAGGCTACCCCAAAGTTAGCATTGTATTCCTGGCCATCTTAGCGCTAATAGCTATTCATTCATCTTAATAAAGAGAAAGTTTGAGGGGTGACTTGGTTACAATCTGTACAAATCTATGGGGAGAACAAATGTTTAATAAAGAAATGTTCAATCTAACAGACAGATACAATATGATCCAATGACCGTGCTCAAAAAATACTGGAAATGAGGGGTACATCTATTTAATGGCGAGAGTAATTAATCATTGGCACAGTGTATCAAAAGTCATGGTGGATTCTCCGTTACTGACAATTTAGATTAAAAAGATGTGACCTAGGAATTATTTTAGGGAACTTTTGTGGTCTCTGTTTTCAGGAGACGGTAAACTGGATGATCACAGTGGTCCCTGCAGACCTTATTGCTGAAAGAGGTGATTTCAGTTTACCAATTAGGTATACCAATGTTAGTAAGTATTAATCTTTTATGATTCTTTGTGTATTAAACTCACAATTCTTTGACCAAAAATCTCAGAATTCTAGTTGTTGGCCAGAGTGAGTTTAAAAGAGTGCTGTATTTTAAACTGATGTACTGTGTGACTTTCTATTATCAGTAGTAGAATTGAACTTAACTATCCAATCTCCTTATCCTGACCTTGCTGACATTAGTCCAGAGGCTCTGAAAGAGCTAATTAATAAAAGATAGTTGTTGTCATAAATGCGCACTATAATTGACAAGATAAGCAGGGAACATTTGTTATAACGTGTTCTGTAATGAATGTAATATCAAACAATTGAGTACTGTATTGATTAGTAGCTAAGCTATTAAGAGCTAATTATGTGCAAAGATGGGCTCAGTAGTTATAAGATAGTTACAGATGTCTTTGGCTTATTGATTAGGTAAATTAAATAAGGTCAAAGCATGAGAGAGCATTTCAGTGAGGCCATCCTTATACTAGAGAAATTCCTCAGACTCCATTTTGTCATCTTGGCTTTGATTTTGGCTTATTCAAAATGGTTCCACCATTAGATGCTGCAGGTTGCATGGCCACTGACAGTAGGCAATGGGCAGAATGTAGGGTAAAGGCTGCAAGAGTAGTTGAAAAAAATTGACATACAGCAGTCATGCTGGTGGTAGACAGTGATTGGAAGCCATAGGTCACATGATACTCGCTGAACTTGTGCAGTGCAAAAATAGGGGAGAGGTTGGGTGAACTTCAGATGGAAACAAAATTGGTAGAAAGCCAAAATGACCGAGGTAATCCATTGGCAGAAAGGCAAGTACCTGAACGATCAGCAGATCATATCTGAGGGAAGTAACGAAAGCTCATGCGATAAATAAATCTGTTAGTCTTTAAAAGTGCCACAGGACTCTGTTGTCTTTCTATAATAGACTAACACGGCTACCCCTTTGGAATTTGACTTTATGTGCATAAGGTTCTCGTATCTTAGAACAATATAAAAGTAGACTCCCAATCCATGTCTACAGTGCCAAGGGAGCAGACAGTGATACAGTATCAATTGAGTGGGTCTGTGTAGACAACTGAGTCAATGGAAGATCAGTGTCCCATCAACTGAATTGGTCCACCTCCCTGAAAGGCAAAAGGCAGGGCTGATGGGAGACGTTCTGTTGACATAGCATTATGAAGATGCCGTGCTGTGTAGACATAAGTATGCTGATGTGAGACACTAGTTATGTTACATAACTAGTGTGTTTCATGTCAACCCAGCCTGGCAGCATAGACCAGGCCTTGGGAACAGAGAGAGCAGTTGAAGAGTTGAAACAATTAGGAGGGAGCAGAGCTGAACTGATAGCTGACACAAGTGGAGAGTAACAGCAGAAATAGATGGACAGAATAAATTTGCTAGTGACAATTATAGTGTAGCATCACAGAGCATAGCGCAGTACAGTGGTCTGCAGCCTATGGCTCCAGAGCTGTATGTGGCTCTTCGGTGGCCACCCCTGTGGCTCCAGCCTCCCCCCCTGTCAATGGGGGACCCTCTGGAGGACCTACTCCTGGTTCTGGGGTCCCCACCACTACCCAGGGTACCATGCAGCAGGAACCCTGGCCCAACTCCCAGTTCCCCACCCCACTAGGAGGCTAAACCAATTGTAGCTCTCAAAACGCTTGGTTATTGAAGGAATTTTAAAAAATGGCTCTTATCTTTTGGGTTGCCTACCTTGGTTTAGTATAATATTGGGATACGTGTGCAGATTAATAAAGATACATATGTGCCTGTGATATGTGACAGACTTTCCATCTGTTAGAGTGAACTCATTTAAAATAATTTGAATTGCACATTATTGTAGTTTTAAAGTGCTTTTACTCTTACAATAAGTGGTTTGTGTTTTATTTAGGTTTTTAGGTTATTACTGATTTGGGATTATTAATATTAATAAAAAAGGTGCTTTGTTTTGGATTGGAAGGTTGTATTTGTGTCATTCAAGTATTTTCTTATGTACCTTGGAGGCCCAGAATTTAGGAAGAACAAACTAAGGGGGCAATAGGTAGGCTATTCTGGGGGACCTAAAAAAGCTACCTAAAATAAACGATCCTGTGAAAACCTGGGTAGGTGGCAACTCTAGGAAAAGACCTTTGAAGGCAGAAGTGATTGAATGGGCAGATGAGAGGGAATGATAGAAGTGAAGTTGTTTGGAAGTGAGAGAATGAAGCTTTGCCCTTTCTGAAGGAGGAGTTATACCAGTGCACTCTTATAGTGGTTTTTGCTTTATCTTGCATTGCGAAAAGTGGACCTATGGCAGTGCAGTGAAATGAATGAAAATTGTGATCTACCACTCATTCTTTAGGATTGACTCAGCTGCATCAAAGGAATCAACAGGTGTGGTATTTCTTTTATCAGAAGCGGGACCCACCTCATCCTATTCTTTGCTGCTTACAAGATTGTACATAGCAATGTAAAGGGAAGAGTGCTATACCGAAGATAACTTCTAGGTTGTTTCTAGCAGTTGAACCAGACTCCCATGATCCTTTTGAATGAACCAAAGTCATAATGCTTGTATCTTTAATTCTTTGAAGTTTAGCTGAAGCCTAGTTTGTCAGCAGATGGTATTAGTACCTTAGTAAATTTTAACTTTTTCTTTTGGTGTATTAAATTTATTCTCATTAATTATTCTCCCAGCATCTTTATGGTATTAGCAAAGAGTGTATATAAATAGTAGGCCAAAGTGTTGGTTAACAACCTGCGAGTGATGTATATTTAGAAATTTCATATGGTTGCATATTGGATTGTACTTCATTATGGCTGGTCCAAGTCACTGGGAAAACAAATGTCTAGGGAAGACCCCGTCATGCCTATAGAAATATAAGCAAGACTGGAGGTGTCTGAAAAGGAGGAATTGTTACTGCAGATGCTTTCTGAAGTGATGAAATGAGAATCCATTAAATATGTTAACTCGATGAGAGCCACTGACATTCAGTAATAATGACCAGATTAGAATTTCCTTTAGTCTATCCGTCATGTAACTAAAGATACCACAAAGCGAATTCTTTAAGTTGTGAAGTAAAATGAAAATGTTGAATAACATATGGTGAATTTAATCATGGAAAGGTATTTTTCCTTCCAGAAGGGGGTTTTATTGTCTAAAACCATATAAAAAGAGAGGTTTTGAAAATTAGAAGGGGCATGTCAAACTGCTGTCATCTCACCATTTACATACAGAAGGTGAGAGATGGGGCCCATTCTTTACCTTACACCAGAGGGATTTATTCTTTTTATGTATTCCGTATAGCACTGTATTAATCTTTGATACAATCTCCGATTAAAATAATTCCATTTGAGCCTGCTGTTTGACAGTCTGGAATCATTGAATTCAAACATGGAATCATGGATTGTGTGTGACTTCGTATTCTAACTTCTTGAAAGTATGTCTACTTATCCAGGAAACCATAAAGATGGTTTTGTTGTGACTAATGATCCAGTGTTCCTGCTCCCAAGTGCAAACTCCACCCTCAGTGTTTCCTGCAGCTTATATTAAAGTACCTCCTATTGCTGAAACAACAAAGTCAAGCCTTCTCTTCAGTCAAGATTCATTTCATGGCCATCTCTGCCTTCCACCCCAAAATTTCACATAAAATGGAGAGGGTGAAACCCCAAGTTAGAGATCCCACCCCCTCTATGTCTGGACCAGAACCTCATCCTGTCATAACTTAACCAAGCTTCCATTTGAGCCGCCAGCAATGTGCTCATTGTTACACCTATCGTGGAAAGTAGCATTCCTAGTTGCCATCATGACAATCAGAAGACTCTGAGATCCAAGCCCTTACACTGGAGCTTCCATGTATGGTCTTCTTCAAGGACAAAGTCCAGTTATGACCACATCTGTTGTTCCCATAAAGATGGTCTCTCCGTTCCAGTGTAAACAAGCAATCTTCCTTTCAGTCTTTTATCCTAAATGTCGTGCAAGTGGAGAGGAAAAGCACCTTCATTCTTTGGATGTTAGGTGGGCCCTGACTTCCTGCATACAAAGCACCAGACCATTCTGCAGATCTACTCAATTGTTAATAGGAATAATGGGAGGATGAAGGGTCACTAAGTATGAAGTGATTTGAGGAGAGTAACATGTATGGATATACAAACCTCAGATAAAACATTATTAAAGTATTCTGTGTTTCAAATGAGTTTAATCCTAAAACGCTTAATAGGATTTTTTCTATCAATGTAGATTCCAACAGATAAACTCTTTGATCTCTAGCCCATTATAAGAGGCTTACTGCGTCTAAACGCCTTGTTTGCATGATCACTGGTCTTGTTTTAAAATTAGTGGAGGAGAAACTGGAGATGGTGGAATTGATCATAAGTTTGAACTTTTAAATTTCGTTGATGAATAGTTTTCCCATCAGCCATTTTAATATATTTTTGTGTCCATAGACTGAGGATAGTGTCATTTTAAGACTCCTCACCCAGATGAGACCATTCTAGCTAGTGTCCTTAAAAGTGGTTACCTGTCTCTTTTGTTGTTTGGGAGGTCATAAACCTACAGTCTTCGAGGTATAAATAACACCAATTTATTTTTTGCATCTTTGATTTAAGTGGGGCTCTTACAAATTGATGTTTGCATTAGCACCCAGTGCCTATTAGTAAATACTAACCCTTTTAGTCCTTTCTGTATATTTCATTAGTTTATAAATCAACTATTCTTTAGAATCTGTATGATATTAACACAGAGTATGCTTGAATTCTAAAGCTCAGGATACTGGCTCTTAAGTAATCCATTATATCGAATAATCTTCGGCATCTTCATAAAACTCCTTTGGTGTGATGCAGCTATGAAAAAAAGCCTAAAGCAATTCTAGAATGTATCTGGTAAGATATTTCCAGTAGTGACATGGAAATGTTAGTACCATTATCCAAGGCATTGGTAAGACCTCATCTGAAATATTGTATGCAATTCTGGACTCTCCCATGTTTAAGAAAGACGAATTCAAGATAGAAGAGGTGCAGAGACAGCCTACTAGGATAGTCTCAGGAATGGAAAACGGAGGTTGTGAGAGAAGACTCAAAGACCTTGTTTAGACTTGTTCTGTGGCCTGCAGTGTGCAGGAGGTCAGACTAGATGATCATGATGGTCCATTCTGACTTAGAGTCTATGAAGTAGTCTTGGAAATCACTCCTTTAAAATAATGCTTATGAAAACATATATAAACCTGAGAAACTGCTGAGAAATGATTGTTACAACAGACTTTTCTTATTAAGGAAACAGGGAAAAAAGATTATGGGGGAAGAAGGACCTACTAAAAGATATTATCTTGAAGAATTTAGTCCTCAGCTGTAAACAATGCCTTTACACACAAATCAAGTAAACTGAGAATGTGTACAAATATGTATCAGAATATGTTTCTTTGGCAAAGGAGGGGTCTCTTTGTTTAAAATCCCTATATAATGAAACTGGTTTTGAAGCTTATTTGGGGACTGAAACTGCGCTTCCCACCAGTTGCCGTGAAGGAGAGAGACAGATGCAGCTCTTCATCGCATCGAAGGTGGTAATACATCTCTTTTTGCTGTATCCTGTATAGTGCTATACTTATCTGATTGTTTGCCTTTTATTAAATAATTTTATTTGAGCCTGTGTTCGACAGTATCAAGTAGTCATTAACTCAGACATACAACACTTGTCAAGGGTGACCTAATCTTGAAATTGAAGGGACCAACTTGTACAGTATACTTCTCAGCTGATCTGTCTAGAGATCAAGGAAAAAGGCAATGCAAGGTGGAGAAGGTGAAGTTTACAAACTATTAATCAGAGGTGAGGGTCAGAATCCTCCCTTTTTCAGGTCAAGAAGCTAACTGAAGGAAGACTAACATCTCAGAATCTCCAAGACCTTGGGAGCATGTTACAGTGTCAACAAACAAGCCACTCCAAACGGTTAAACCAGTCTTTCTTGGCATCTGAAGAACTGCTAGCAAGAAATATACTGCCAGCAGAACATCACCACCAGGATCCTTGTCTGCAGTTCTAACTCCTATTCGGAGAATCTGGAAGACTCAGAGCTTAATGAAGAGTTGGCAAATTTCTTTTTATCTGTTTTGTTTCTGGCAGATGTTCAAGCCTTCTATGAATCATAGAAACCGGAAAGGACCATGAGAGGTCGAGTCCAGTTCCCTGCACTCATGGCAGGACCAAGTACCCTCTTAAACCATCCCTGGCAGGTGCTTGTCTAACTTGCCCTTAAAGACTTTCAGTGATGGAGATTCCACAACTTGCCTATGCAATTTATTCCATTGATTAATCACCCTGACAGTTAAGGATTTTTTCCTAATGTCCAACCTAAAACTCCTTGCTATAATTTAAGCCCATTGCTTCTTGTCTGATCATCAGTGGTTAAGGAGAATAATTTTTGTCCCTCCTCCTCCTGACAACCTTTTAGGTACTTGAAAACTGTTCTCATATCGCCTCTGTCTCCTCTTTTTCAGACCAAATAAACCCAGCTCTTTCAATCTTCCCTCATAAGTCAAGTGTTCCAGATCCTTAATCATTTGTGTTCTTATGTGAGTGTGGTTTTGTTTTTGATTTCTTGGGGAGGGAGGGAGAAGTCAGAGGGAATGATGGGAAAACTTGTTGGTATGCATATATGTGTGAGTATGCCCATACAGTCTGCTTGGATAAGGCCTTCAATGTTTTGCAGGGTTAAACAGCTTTAAATACTTTCTCACAAAATTATTCATTAAAATGTTCTGTGTTCTATGTTGACAATCTGAATCTCTCAAGATTTTTAATCTGTAATTTGTGGTAAATGTTATCAAACTCCTGCTTATCAAAAGTGTTCTGTTAGAATCTATCTCTTGGAGAAGGAGGGGAAGTGAAAAGGGCAGCCACCCACATAAGAAGTGAAGTCTTAAAAAGGAAGCTTTATAATTCCCTCTGAGGTGGTAGATATAGACATTAGAATCTTAGGGCTGGAAGGGACCTCATGAGGCCATCTAGTCCTGCCCCCTGCAGAAAGCAGGACCACTCCCACTAAATCGTCCCTGCCAGGGTTTTGTCTAACTGGACTGTAAATATCTCCAAAGACGGAGAATCCATCACCTCCCTCGGCAGCCCATTCCAATGCTTCACCACCCTCCTAGTGAGAGAGTTTTTCCTAATATCCAACCTGGACCTCCCCAGCTCTCGCTTGAAACCATTGCTCCTTGTTCTGTCCTCTGTTACTACTGAGAACAGCCTAGCTCCCTCCTCTCTGGAGCATCCCTTCAAGTAGTTGAAGGTTGCTATCAAATCCTCCCTTTTAGTCTTCTCTTCTGTAGACTAAATAAGCCTAGTTTCTTCAGTCTCGCCTCGTAAGTCATGTGCCCCAGCCCCCTAATCATTTTCATTGCACTCCGCTGGACTCTTTCTAATTTGTCCACATCCTTTCTGTAGTGGGGGAGCCCAAAACTGGACACAGTATTCCAGATGCTGCCTGACCAGTGTCGAATAGAGGGGAATAATCATATCCCTCAATCTGCTGGCAACACTCTACTGATGCAGCCCAATATGCCATTGGCCTTTCTGGCAACAAGGGCACGCTTTTGGCTCATATCCAGCTTCCCGTCCACCATAACCCCCAGGTCCTTTTCTACAGTTTTGCTACTTAGCCAATCGGTCCCCAGCCTGTAGCAGTGCATAGGATTTTTTCGTCCTAAGTGCAGGACTTTGCACTTGTCCTTGTTGAACCTCATGAGAGTTCTTTTGTCCCAGTTCCAATTTGTCTGTCTCCCTGAATCCTGTCCCTACCCTCCAGGGTGTCTACCATTCCCCACAGCTTGGTGTCATCTGTGAACTTACTAAGCACGCAGTCTAGTCCATCATCAAGATCATTAATGTAGATGTTGAACAGAACCGGCCTCTGGGGCACTCCACTCATTACTGGTTGCCAGCTAGACATTGAGCCATTGATTCCTACATGTTGAGCCCGTTGATCTAGCCAGTGTTCTATCCACCTTACAGTCCATTCATCCAACCCATACTTCCTTATCTTACTGATGAGAATGCTGTGGGAAACCGAATCAAAAGACTTGCTAAAGTCAAGGTATATCATGTCAACGGCTCTTCCCGCGTCCACAAATCCAGTCATCTCATCATAGAAGGCAATCAGGTTGGTCAGGCACGATTTGCCCTTGGTGAATCCATGCTGACTGTTTCCAATCACTCTATTTTCCTCCAAGTGTTTCAGGATGGATTCTTTGAGGACCTGCTCCATGATTTTTCCAGGGATTGAGGTGAGGCTGACCGACCGGTCTGTAGTTCCCCGGATCCTCCTTTTCCCCTTTCTTTAAGATAGGTACTATATTTACCTCTTTCCAATCCTCCGGGACCTCCCCTGTTCACCACGAGTTTTCAAAGATAATGGCCAGTGGCTCTGCAGTCACATTGGCTAACTCCCTCAGCACCCTCGGATGCAGTTCATCCGGCCCCACAGACTTATGAACATCCAACTTCTTAAAGTAGTCCCTAACCTGATTTTCGATCATCAAGGGCCGCTCTTCTTCTCTCCATTCTGCTTTACCCAATGTAGTAGCCTGGGAGCTGGCCCGCCCTGTGAAGACTGAAGTAAAAAAAGCATTGAGTAGATAATTTAATTTCATTATTAAGATGCTTAATCATTCAAATTGTAGATTTAATTGAGTCTGCTAAACTTTTCCTTAGGAAAATATAAGTAAATGGGTAGACATCTTGGAATCCTTAATTCTTAGAATAATTGTTTACATTAATTTGATTTTTACCTCCAATCCAGTATTGAGACTAATTTATTTGGTTTGATAATTGCAATGCTTGTTTTCACTTTAGTTTAATGTTAATAGTAGATTTGCTTTGTTGACATGTTTTCTTAAATTGAATTTAATTATAGTTCTTATAAAACCTTCAAAAATGATCTTGTCGTATTTCTTTAAAAAGGAACATGGGTCCAGTTTTACTTTGATTTTGTTTATTAAGATTCTGTAATTTGGTAGTTTTTATAGGCACGGGAGCTTGTCTGTAAAGTATGTTTCATAAGCTCAAAAAAGTTTAGATAAATTCTGTGTAGTTCCTCTTGCTTAAGAGATGCAGCAATTTATCTTTTTAAGTCTTCTAGAATATCTTTTGGAGAGTAAAGATTACATTACAGAAATTTTAATTGTAGAGGGAAGAAAAAATACTAAAAATTCCAATAACAGTATTTTATTATTCAGAATTTAAATAATTATGAATATTTTGATATTTGAGGCAAAGCTAAGGCGGCTACTAGCTTGAAAAATCAATAGTGGCTGGACTTTACCAAAACAGGAAGTCAGTTGCCTTTTGATTTGGCAGAGAAGTTGTTGGGTTTTGTTGCTGTCACCATGAAAATATACTCAATTTCATGTAAGTTGTATATAAGCTGTTGAAATATTGCTGTTCACACATGCTTAGTGGAAACTTCCTAGAGCATAGTAGTTAAAATCTCTGATTCTTCGCATACTGAGTATGCACCATACCTTCACAGTTCTTACTGTTTATCAGACTATAGATGTGACATCCCTGCAGATTAGCTGCGCATGCTTCTTCCTCTTGCAGCTCCTACATGTGACCAGACTGTAATGTGTGCGTCATCCTCACAGTGTGACTGAGCATGCTTCAGGTGTTCAGAGGTGAAGATAATCTTTTCTAGTAATGGCTGCTCCAGGCTGGTGTGGGGCCAGGCCCTTGAAATGTGAACAGGAAGCCTGTTTCCCCACTGCTCCCATATTTCCCCACTGATGGCACCCAGGCCATGTGGAGAAGACTGATTCAAATGCAGAGGGGATAAGAGCCAGATGTGGGAGAGGGTCGGAAGAATAGATTCAGACAAGAATCCTAAGATGGAAACGGGGACTGGAGGCTGGTAGGGGATGGAGACTGGGACAGGCCTGGCAAGAAAAATAGGACTGAGTCGGAGAGAAACTGAGCTGGGAAGCAAAGGAGACAGAGACTAGTAGTATGAGCAGACTGTGACCCTTCTAAGCGGACTGTGATTGGAGGGGAAGGGGAAACAACTGCCAAGGTTGCACAGGCAATTCTGACAGTTCTTTATTTCTGAGTTCTTGATTTTTGCAACTTTAACAGGGTTCATTTCATGTAATTTTTTTACATGCAACTAGAAGGACTTCTAACAATAGTTCTGAGTACCATTACTGTTAATCTCTTCTTAACCAAAACAATCTTACCCATTGTTCACTTGATCACATTCTAAAGTATTTTAAGAATAGTTGTCTAGTGCAGGGCTCAGAAACCCAAAAGATAAGAAGAGCCATTTTTTAAATACTCCTTCAATAGCTGTGTTTTGAGAGCCACAATGTGTTTAGTGTCCTGGTAGGGGTCTTCTGTTGGCAGGAGGGGCCTGGAGCCCAGAGCCACAAGAGGGCAGCCAGAGAGCTGCATATAGCTCCAGAACCGCTGGTCGACACACAAGGGGGCAGAGAAATGCTATTATGCATCAGTCAAGCAGTCGAGTTTTTTTTTGTCCCTCACCCCCCAATTCACTTGTGGTCCAGGCAGTTTCAGAAGAGGTTAGACAACAGCACCCACATTCCACCTGACTCATAGACTCTTGGTCAGAAAGGGCCAATATGATCATCTAGTCCGACCTCCCGCACAATGCAGGCCACACAACCTCATTCACCCACTCCTGTAATGAAACTCTAACTTATGACAGAGTTATTAAAGTCCTCAGATAATGATTTAAAGACTTTAAAATACAGAGAATCAACCGGCAACTGAGCTATGCCCAATGCTACAGAGAGAGGCAAAAACCCCCCAGCATCCAAGCCAATCTGCCCTGGGGGAAAATTCCTTCTCGACCCCAAATATGGCCATCAGTTAAACCCTGAGCACGTGGGCAAGTCTCAATAGCCAGACAGAAAAGGCAAGCGCTGGACTTCTTTTTTTGGTCACAAGATCTTCCCCCGCAGTCACTTCTGAATTCAGGATCTCAAAATATCAGGCATTATTTGCCAAATACCATTTCTTGAATTACAGCAAATGGGAGGACTGCACTGAAAAGCTGCCACAACAGGGCAAGGGGAGGGAGCCAGCTTCCAGGCAATAATGGAGGGGAAGTTAGTAATAAGAACATGGCTTAAATCAATGGTGGATGCAATAGATATCTTATTGTGCTCTATAGCCATAGAGTGGATAGATATGAGGAGGGAATCATGGGTCCAATAATCTGGTTTTCTCAGCGAATTACAAAGTACCATCAAAAACCTTCCTTTTGATGAATCCCATTTCTTTTTCAGTCAGAAAATGGATGCCTCCCTGCACACTGTCAAGGATTCGAGAGCTGTATTTTGTTCCTTGGGTATTTACAAACCTGCACTAAAGCATAAAGTGTGCTGCACACAGCAATATAGAACTTCCCAGTTTTTCCATCAGAGGCCTTATGAACCATCAAGGACGCATCAAAGGACTCAAAGATCTCATCCTCTGATTGCATCCTCGCAGCCTTACAACCACCCCACCCACCTTCAGGAGTTGTAGTTCTCTTCCTACTGGTATGGAATGTAATAACAATGGACAAGTGGCTACTACTTGTGGCTATACAATCCCCTTTCGTTGTACAATCAAATTAATCACACTACCTCATCCATCCCCCTCCATGATTCCTTCCTTAGGGACTACCCTCATGACAGCATCTTCATGCTAGCGGTGGACTAATTATTACAAATAGGGGAGATTGAATTCTGGAGGAACCTGCTCAAAGGATAGGATTCTGTTCAACTTTCTTCCTGATAGCGTTCCACCCCCCATGCCTCCCACCACCAAAAATAAAAAAAAAGGTTCTGGACCTCTCCAGTCTGTCACTTCATATGCAAGTTTCATATGGTTACATTAGCAGCAGTCATTCCATCATTAGAAGAAGGCATGTGGCTTATGGCTTTTGAAATGCAGGGTGCTTATTCTCATATAGAAATTCATCTGGCCCACAGACCGTTCTTGAGGTTCCTAGCTGGCCTACAGCATTTTCAATATGTCATGCAGTTTGGACTCACCATTACTCCCGGGGTTTTCACCAAGGTTTTCTCCATTGTGGAAGTCTACCTCAGGGATTATGAGGTCCTAGTATTCCCTTATCTCAAAGGCTAGCTCCTAGATTCATGGTCCAAGTGGGAAGCTCAGCTTTCATGTTGCTTAGATTCAAAGTCAGCATCAATGTAGAAAAATCTACTTTGGACCCCATGTATTCCCTAGACTTTATAGAGGCCTCCACTGAGTCGATCACAACACAAGTTTACTTGTTGTGGGAGAGATTCCAGAGTCTACATGAAATCCTAGCTTACCTAGTCAACAGTCCTTCTGTCCTTGCCAGAACTTGCCTATACTTCCTAGGCCTAATGACTTTGTGCTGGTATGTCACCACATTTTCTTGGCTGTGCCGTCACTTTCTCCAAATGTGGCTCCAGAGAGTTTACTCACCCATGCACCATGACCATGCCATGGACCTTATGCTGACAGTTCTTCCCACAGTACTCTTTCTTCCAGTAGTAGTTGGATCCACAGTGGATTTGCATGGGAGTCCCTTTTCTTCCCTCCTCCCCAGAGAGGATGATCATCACTGACACATCCCTTGGTGGATGGGGAGCACACGTGGGAGGCCACATGACACAGGGAATGTGGAATTTTTGGGACTCCAGGATGCACATCCACCCAGAGTTCCAGGATGTTTTAAGGAGAGCATGCCAAACATTTCTCCCATCTACCCAGTTTCATCATGTTCTTGTGTTGGCCAACACCACCACTGTTTATTACATGAACAAACAAGGGGGTACAAAATCCACCACTCCATGTACAGAGGCAGTCAACCTGTGGAAATGGCGCATTACTCACCAGGTCTTGTCTGTAGCCAGTCTCCCAGGAACTCAAGAGTTTGATCAGACTGGTCCAGCTAATAGTTTGTGGTTGACCGCAAGTGGGAACTTCACAACACTATACTGCATGACATCTTCAACCGAGGAAGACTGACCAGAGACCGCTTGACCTTCCTTGTCAACAACAAATAGAGCACATGCTGCTCCAGCATTGGTATTGGCCCTCATTTTTCAGGTCAGTGCTCTCAAACAGCACTGGTTAGACCAGATTAATGATGTCTTGCTTCTTTCACTGCTGCTGCACATGCTCTGCAAGACTGGACAGGACAGAGCAACAGTCATCCTTATGACCCATGGGTGGTGCAGATAGTTTGTTTCCCAACCTCCTCTGCATATTGCCCATCCTCCCCAATTCCCACCCCTATTTTCCCTGAGCTACTGAGATGACACAATGGTAAAATCAGACTTACACATCCACAGGTGCTTCACCTCAAAGTGTGGTATTTGGACAGGCATCTTCTCAAGGATAGGACGTGTTCAGTGTGAAACACCCTCTCAAGCAGCAAGAAAGCCATACACTTACACTTTTCTTCCCAAAACCATACATATCTGCAGAGGATCATCTCCATTCTCTTGACATCTGGCAAGCTTTGGCCTTCAACCTACAGAGAAACTAAATCAATTAGGAAGCCCCATATGCTGTTTGTTGCAATAGCTGAGACACTTTGAGACAAGTCATCTCCACCCAGTAAATCTCAAAATGGATTTTGGGTTGCATTAAAAGCTGGTAACAGTTGAGACCTAAATCCCCTATGGGGATGCTGGCTCACTCCACAGGAACTCAGGCTTTGATCACAGCCTCCCTTCAGGATGTGGTCCTTATAGAAAAGCCATATGAAGTTGTTTGCATGCCTTTACTGCACAGTGCACCTTAGCGCAGGACTCGTCAGCGGATACCTCCTTCAGCATTGCAGTTCTCCACATGATCGTTCTTCTCCAATTCAGTTACTGCTTAATAATTACCTTCAGTGAAATACAATAGAGCCAATCACTTAAAGGAAAGGAAGAGGAGTTTTTGTACCAGTAAACGAAGATTCTTCAAGATGCATGGTCCTTGTCTGTATTCCACTTCATTCTCCCCTTTTTCCTCTGCTACAGATTGGTCAGTTCGTGGTAGAGAAGGAACTGAAGTATGGCTCATCCACCTCTTCTTCCCTTGTTGCTTCAGAAGGGTGCATATGCAATCAATGGATGCCACTTTCAAATTCTCAGAATCCAGATGCATGGTATGCATGCATAACCCTTTGTGGAGTACATATAGGACTCACACATCTGGAGGAAACTCCAGTTAACAGATAAATAATCTTTTTTCCCTTTTTAAGGCTTTTATATTGTGCCAATCACAGTTTAATAATGTGATGGTGTGCTGTGAAAATAGTTGGGAATGAATGTAATTACTTGTAGGAACAAAGTAGGACAGGAAGGGACTAAAAGGTAAGACTAACATCTGTAAAGATTATTGTGAAAGATATCAGATGTTTGCATTGTTAACAAATATTAATCTTATGATTCTTTTGTACACTAAACTCTGATTTCTTGGCCAAAAATCCCAGAATCATTTGTGTGCTAGCTAAACTTGAATCCCAAAAAGTGTTTTTAGATGCTCACAAACACCTTGTTTAACATCCACCCCTGGGGTGTTACTCATCGGGGGTCGTGAGCGGACGATGGGTTCTTTGGCCATCGGGATAATAGCCCGACTCTCATTCGGTGACTGAGTGGAGCCCTTTACTTGTAAGTCAGTGCTCGGATGAATAAGGGTATAGAGGGTTAAGCCGGTCCAGCCATAATAGGAGGCCAGAACACTGTTTCCATAAGGGGAATGAAAACCGGGAGGAAAAAATAAAGTACATTAACAAGGAAATAAGGACCAACAAAGAAACAAGATGGATTATAATCGTTAATAGGGGATATTTATTTATGGTTACACGTGTCATTATTATTATTCAGCTTAAGCACTTTCTATAACGTTCTTATGCAAAATTGATTCGTGGTCAACAGCTGAATTACAACAGGACAACAAAAATTACACTGGTAACTTTTTAGTTGCACTAAACTATCTAAGAGATTATACAATGCCTAGCATCCTTGTTTATCCAAGGACTTGGGGTGCTAGCCTACTTGAGCCCTAACCTTATCCCTGGCACTCCTATACTCCAGAAGCTGGGGTACTAAACTACTTTAGCCCTGTGCTCCCAGGACTCGGGGTACTAAAAACTTTAGTTATCAATTATACCGTAGCTACTTGAACCAGCCTTCGCCGAGGTCTTAAGTTTTATACTCACCAAGCTTGTACCAACGTGTCAGATTCGTCACTCGGAATTCTACTGGGGAAAGGTGGGAGACTTTGAGGAGTGGATGACCGGGGTCCGATGACCAAAAAACAAGAGTGCCTTTGAACCGTGTTCTTGGGATCACTCTTGGAGGCTGTGCACACACCTGCGCCTTAGCCAGAGGTATTGGTTTTTATAGGGTTTTGCAGCCCTCTTGCCTTTGCATTTTTGCAGGGTGCACTGAGCTTTTCACACCTTAGCAGAGCTGAGCTTTTCACACCTTAGCAGAGCTGAGCTTTTCACACCTTAGCAGAGCTAGGTGCAAATTGCAGAGTGCAGGGTCTTATTTGCAATTTTGCAGCTCCTCGTGCAGCTGCCTTGTGACGCCTGAGTTCCTGGTTTGCAGCTTAGGTGAGCTAGCTCAGCTTTTGCAGCTTTGCAGCTTGTTTTGACCTTTTGAAGATTGGTTCAGGCTTGGGCCTACTCTTGCTATATACTATTGCTATGCTATATCTAAAGTATAAATTCCCATTATCTATACCCACTTTCTACATTAGACAAATGGACAAAGTCAGAGCTGGACTCTACTTAATGATCCAATATGTTCCCCTCCCTTACATTGCTAACTTAGTTCAGATGTTCAGGAATAGACACCTGGCAACTAATAAAAGATGCTATGGATGTGTTTTGTAATGGACAAGATTGTGTAATTGATAAAAGATGCTTATAAAATGCACACTGTTGATTAGTAATGAACAACCTATTAAGGGAACATTTATTGTAACAAACATTCTGTAATCAGTATAACAAGTGACTAAAGTCTTGTCTACACTAGAAAGCTATTGTCACGAAAAGTTGACTTTTGGCAACAAAACAATGCAGGCGTACACACTGGAATGCTTGTTATCAGCAAAACTGCCCTGTTTTTTGATATAATACCACCTGTACAAGAGGCATAGCTCCTTTTTCATTGTGTTCTCCCTGTGGGAGCTTCATTTGTGGTGTTGCGTGCCACGGTGCCCTTGATCAGAGATTTCCATAACAGCATGAGTGCGGGCAGTGCATGTGCCTATGGTCTTGCTGAGCCGTTGGCACTGCTGATACGGTGCACGCGCTGCCCTCCACCCTCAGTTCTTTCTCAAATGCTGGTCTGAGATGGAGCACTCCGCAGCAGCTCGTTGTGTTTTGCCCCCCCCCCCCCCCCCCCGTAATTTACCTAAAAACCCAAATAGTTTCCCCTGTTTTCCTCATCGTCGTCCTTTGCCTTCTATTACCTTCCCAGTTAATTTAGTTAACTTAACATTTTTTTTCTTCTTGTTTTTCCCCCTTTGTTTCTGCTCCTGACCATTTATCTCTTACAAGAAGAAGGAGGAGGAAGATAAAAATGTAACTTGAGAAGCCAACATGCCTGGTTCACCCAGGTTCAAAAGTTGCTCCTCATGCAGAGACGCAATGTCTTCCTCTGACAGGCATTCCCTCTGCGTGTCCTGTCTGGGGGAGAGCCATACTCCCAAGAAATGTGCCCATTGTAAGAATAGGAAATCCTGGACTAGAAGACATAGACTTGCGTCTCAAATTAATGCATCTTGAAAAATCTTTTAAACCCACCTGAGATCCAGGATCAGACAAATCATCTACAATATGTTCTTTGAAGAGATGGGTTGCAACTCCAACTTTCAGCCCACTACTAAAGAGAAAACACCCTTCAAAGGGGCTCTTTTCTAAACAAAGTACTCTAGAGGTTCGTGGCTCCTCTAGTACTACAAAGTCTGTGCTGACTAAGGACCAAAAATGTCCTAGTCTAGAGACACCATAAGAGGCTCTCTTCTCTGGCTTTGCACAGACAAACAGTGCATAAGCAGCATGACTGACCACTGGCACCGACTGACATACACTCAAAGATGCCTTCCTCTGCTACCATTATAGCACCATCTACCAGCGCGGTACCACCACTTTCTACAGCACCCTCTGCCATCCTGGCGCTCTC
>ML685838.1:507627-580301 GCA_007922175.1 Pelusios castaneus
CTAGCTTTATTGCGCGGTAAGGAGCCTTACCGCGCAATAAAGTGATTGTGTGTACATAGCCTGATTCTTTCTCCTAAGTGCTCGCCTCCCTTCAAAAAGGAGAAACTCCATTGTCACAGGGTGACTCTGGCCCTCTAAGAGGGAAGAAGTCATTAAACTTTTTCAGTTCTCCTCCAGTTAGGCTTCAAGAGGGCACATGGACCTTGTAGGGGGAAAAGACCTAGAGAGTCCCTGTCTTCCTATTAGTGACAACTACTACGAAATGCTTTAATCTTATTTCGTTTGTTGGTTAGGAGTTTCTTGAGTGGAGTGTATATGCTTGGTTTTTATTACTTTGTATAGTGTATCAAATTGCTTATAACTTGGTATTTAAAATGGTATTTTAGTCTTGTTTAAAATTTAGTTATCTTGAGACATACAGCATTTGTGTGTGTGTGTGTGTACACAGACACACACACTTGCTTGATCTCTATGCAATAGTTACTTCAGATCTGGGAAGGAAATAGGTAGATGTTTATGCTCTGATTTTCAGGAAGCTTTACGGTGTGATACTGGATATTTGAAATATCTAGGTTAAACAGTAATTTTGTAGACCAGAAGATTTCGTTGCATGTAAATTTTACAAACCACTATTTTTCTTGATATATGTTCTTGACTTCATCCATTCTAGCTATTGAATAAATTAACATTGCCAAACAATATTAAAAAAGGAGGAAATACTCTTTTTATATATCCAAGAGTGTCAAACTGATGATATAGAAATTTATTACTTTACATACAGCAATTAGCGACTGGCTTTAACTGTAGGGAGGGGAAATGACATCTCAAATAAAACAGCTGGAGAAAATGGAGCATACGTATTTGAGGGAGAAATCTCTTAATTACCACAGAGACTTTCAAAGTAAAGCATCCTTTTTAAAAAAGTACCTTGTGCTTCATTAGTCATTGAGTTGGCATTATGCTTTGTAAATGTTTGTATTCAAATATTTTTATATTGCTTATTTTAACCAATTATAGCATATGTTTACTCATTAACCTACAATGAGTGTAAACATAAAAATCCTTTACATTTTAAAAACAAAGTAGTGATGATAGGATTATCTGAGGCACTAAGGCTCTTAATATATTCAGTAAAGTTCATATGCTCTGACTTTGTTTTACATATCTTAATCATGTTCTGGGAAAGAGCTTTTTAATATATTTTTATTTGGATTTTTTTTATTTCAATATTATGGTTCTTCTTCGAGTGCTGCTCATGTCCATTCCCACTGTAGGTGCATGCGCGCCCGCGTGCACAGCCATCAGAAATTTTCCCCTAGCAATCCCTGCCTGGCGTCCAGTGCCCCCTGGAGTGTCATGCCTCCACTGAGGTATACTAGGGGGCGCTGGGACCCAGCCCTCCAGTCTCTTCTTTCCGCCTCGTTGCAGCCATTGGAACTCAGTCTTGCTCCAGCAAGACTCTTCCCCTTAGTTAGCATAGTAGTTAGTTTTAGCTGTAGTTTAGAGTAAAACAAAACAAAAAAAAAATCCCTCGTTTATATACACAGTTAATTGTTCAACCGCTTAACAGCGGTTCACCTGGAGCTACGCCAAAGTCCCCAGGGTTCAAGCCCTGCTCAGGGTGCGGCAAAGCATTTCCCCTAAGTGACCCCCCACGACAGCTGTTTAAAATGCTTAGGGGAAACGCACCACAAAGAAACATATAAGATTTGCAGGGGTTTTAAACCCCGAACACAAAAAGACAGGGAGAACAGGCTGAAGGCGATTCTCCTGGAGGCGGCCCTGATGCCTGCACCGGTCACCGGCTTGGCCTCCACCCCGACACCGACAGCTCCCCAGGACCCGACTTCCCCAAGGCACCAACGCCTCTCCCAGGATCCACGGTGTAGCAGCTCCCCTGCGGCCTCGGCGACGCAAGGTTTGAGCTCCATCGGACAGAGGCAGAGGGATTGGGAAACCTCCCCCTCCCAGCAAGAGCCTCCACCGGCCGTGTCCCCCGGCTCTCCCAGAGACACGAGGGGCTCCCTGCCGCTCCTAACGGCGTCCACGCCGGAGACGTTCCTACCGGCCAGATCCCTGCTGGATCTCCTGACCCTCTCCCGGGGACCGGAGTCCCTATCGCCATCTTACCTCAGTCCAGGAGGCCCCGGTGCCGACTCCACCCCGGGAAGTGGATTCTTTGAACCGGCTCAGCGCCGGCAGAACCTCCTCTGCTGGATCCCCCCGGTCCTGGAGTGACAGGCACAGCACGGCCTGGTGCCGCAGGGAGAGCTCCTCCACACCCTGGGACCCACGCACAGGGAAACCCCAGTACCGCAGGCACCATCGCTGCCGCTCTGGCCGTAGCAACAGGCTTCCCTCCTGCCCAGAGCTGCATTCCGAGCGGTCCTAGTGCCGACCTGCTTCCATCAAGGCAAACCCCTCAGTACCGCTCCCAAGAAAGGGACAGGACTGACTGGATCAGGCAGGGCTCTGGGCTCGAGCCCTGCCCTCACAAGGTCCACCCAGGCACTGATGAGTTTGCCCCCGATAAGGGGTCGCAGAACCCGGGCATAAGAAAAGAAAGTGGGGACCAGGGAAAGGAGGATCTCACCTTCCCCCTCTTCTTTCATAACGAGCTCAGCCACACCAGAGCGCCACTTCGCCAGTCGTCACCAGCACAGGCGGCAAGGGAGTCGCAAGGAGAGGAACAGGTACAGATCCTGAGAGAGAAGGGACCGCAAGAGGAGACAGCGCTCTTCGTCTCCCCCGTCGGACTCCCACCATCCTAAAAGGCATGAGAAACCCTGGGGAAAAGACGGAGACCAAACAAATCCGTGGGTAGTGACTCAGGCTCAATGGCCATACTGGTTGTTGTGCGGAGCCCCGGAGAACTCCACCTCTCAGTCACTCCCATCACTGAGTAAGAAAACAGCCCCTCAGCGCATTCCACTCTCCAACTCGGAATGCTCTGACTGTCAGAGGGCCAATTCTCCTGGGCAAGGCCGGGCTACACCTCACCTCGCACAAACCACTCCTGAGCCCAAACTGGAAGCCACTGCCCTTCTAATGTCCTGGACAATTTCAAAACCTACCAAGAACTGCTGAGGAGAGTAGCATCAAATCTAAACATGCAAGCGCAAGAACCCAGCGAGACTACAGACGGCCTCTTTGATGTACTAGAACCAGGTACGCCGTCCAGAGTGGTGCTGCCGGTTCACGATGGAGTTCTCAAGATCATAAAAGCGCTGTGGCAAACACCTGCTTCTGTGCCCCCAACCTCCAAGGCAGCAGAAAAAAGATACGTTCCTGCCAAAGGGTTTGAATACCTGTTTGAACATCCCACCCCAAACTCCCTAGTGGTGGACACAGCAAACCAAAAAGACAGACAGCGGCAACCTAGCCCAACGCCCAAGAATAAAGACCACAGAAGACTGGATAACCTGGGAAAGAAGTTGTATTCAACAGCAACACTCCACTTCCGTATCACTAACCACCAGGCGCTCCTGGGGAGGTACAACTCTTCAAGAAAGGAAAAAAGGAGGATCCAGGGAACTACAGACCAGACAGCCTCACCTCAATCCCTGGGAAAATCATGGAGCAGGTCCTCAAAGAATCCATCCTGAAACACTTGGAGGAAAATAGAGTGATCAGGAACAGTCAACATGGATTCACCAAGGGCAAATCGTGCCTGACCAACCTGATTTCCTTCTATGATGAAATGACTGGATTTGTGGATGCGAGAAGAGCCGTTGACGTGGTATACCTTGACTTTAGCAAGGCTTTTGATAGTTTCCCACAGCATTCTCGTTGGCAAGTTAAGGAAGTATGGGTTGGACGAGTGGACCGTAAGGTGGATCGAAAACTGGCTAGATCAACAGGCTCAGCGGGTAGGAATCAATGGCTTGATGTCTGGTTGGCAACCACTAACGAGTGGAGTGCACCAGGGCTCAGTCCTGGGGCCGGTTCTATTCAACATCTTCATTAATGATCTTGATGATGGAATAGACTGCGTGCTTAGTAAGTTTGCGGATGACACCAAGTTGGGGGGAATGGTAGATACTCTGGAGGGCAGGGACAGGATCCAGGGAGACTTGGACAAATTGGAACACTGGGCCGAAAGAAACCTCATGAGGTTCAACAAAGACAAGTGCAAAGTCCTGCACTTAGGACAGAAAAATCCCATGCACTGCTACAGGCTGGGGACCGATCGGCTAAGTAGCAGCGCTATAGAAAAGGACCTGGGGGTTATGGTGGACGGGAAGATGAATATGAGCCAACAGTGTGCCAAAAGGGCCAATGGCTGCATCAGTAGGAGTATTGCCAGCAGATCGAGGGATGTGATAATTCCCCTATATTCAACACTGGTCAGGCTGCATCTGGAATAGTGTGTCCAGTTTTGGGCTCCCCACTACAGAAAGGATGTGGACAAATTAGAAAGAGTCCAGCGGAGGGGAACAAAAATGATTAGGGGCTGGGGTACATGACTTATGAGGAGAGACTGAAGGAACTAGGCTTATTTAGTCTACAGAAGAGAAGACTAAAAGGGGAGATTTGATAGCAACCTTCAATTACTTGAAGGGTTGCTCCAAAGAAGAGGGAGCTGGGCTGTTCTCCATGGTAACAGAGGACAGAACAAGGAGCAATGGTTTCAAGCTAGAGCTGGGGAGGTCAAGGTTGGATATTAGGAAAAACTTTCTCACTAGGAGGGTGGTGAAGCATTGGAATGGGCTATTTAGGGAGGTGGTAGAATCTCCATCTTTGGAGATTTTTAAGACCCAGTTAGACAAAACCCTGGCTGGGGTGGTTTAATGGGAGTGGTCCTGCTTTTTAGCAGGGGGTTGGACTAGATGACCTCGTGAGGTCCCTTCCATCCCTATTATTCTATGATTCTAGCTACAACCTGTGGAGATCTCTGAACTGCTTCAGTGAATCCCTTTCCCAAGAACAGTTGCAGGACTTCCTCACGATCCAAGAGGAAGGTTTAGCAATGGCAAAGGCTTTACTGGAAACTTCGTATGACTCTGCTGACACAGCCGGAAGATCCATTGCCTCAGCTGTTTGTATGAGAAGGGCAGCTTGGTTACTCTCCTCTGGCCTTTCTCAAGAGGTTCATCAGAACATCCAGGACCTTCCCTTCGAGGGTCCAGAGTTGTTCTCAGAAAAAACTAATGAAAAGCTGTATGGCCTAAAGGACTCGCGGGCCACTCTGAGTTCCCTGGGCTTGTATAATCCACCCCCCACACGACGTGCATTCAGACTTCTACCTGCGGTGCCCCAGCAGCAGTATAGGTCCCACTACCAGAGATTCGCTCCCTATAGACAAAGAGACAGAAACAGAAACTCAGAGAGGCGACAGCAAAATACAAGTTTATCTTGTACACTCCTTCAGCAAAATGGTTCAAGATGTCCACCGGGCGCTAGGAGACAGTTTTGATGGTACCTCCGGGGGTGCCCAACCAGTCTGTCACCAAATCACCCTCCTGTTCCTGAACCGCCTGTTCCCCTTTGTCCGAGAATGGTCCAGGATAACGTCAGACAGATGGGTCCTAAGAACCATTGCCAGGGGTTATTCTATCCAATTCTCGTCAACCCCCCCACCACTGTCGTTCCTCCCCAGGGATTCCGCCCACAAACAGACACTTATCAAGGAAGTGCAATCGCTTCTCTAACTGGGAGCAGTCACAAAGATCCCACCTCAGGAAAGAGGAAGAGGTTTTTACTCCAATTACTTCCTAGTCCCCAAACCTGCACATTTTCTGACATGAGCGCAAAAACCCACTGAATAGCTCTGTCGACTCTTACATGCCCTTTAGATAAGTTTTCCTGACTAAGCAACTTACCCAACGCATGATGACTTTTGACAATTACTTTACTCGCTCCTAAAATTGCCTGGGATTTTTGCAAAGTTCAATACGCAGCAAGGGCGGTCTGCTTACACATTCCCAACTTGCTTTCAGGGTTAGTTAACGCTCTGCTATAATATGCAATGGGTCTTGCACTGGGCCTGTACCTACTACACCTAGTAGCAGTAACCTCCGCAAGGAGGGTTTCAGAACTAAAAGCCTTGACATCCGAACCGCCGTATACGGTTTTCTTCAAAGACAAGGTGCAGCTCAGACCACACCCGGCATTCCTCCCCAAGGTTGTCTCAGACTTCCACTGTAATCAGGACATCTTCCTACCAGTACTCTACCCTAAGCCGCACCAATCTGAACAGGAGCGCAGGTGGCATACGCTGGACGTGAGGAGGGCGCTCGCCTTTTACATTGACCGCACAAGGTCCTTCCAGAAGTCCCTGCAGCTTTTTGTAGCCAGCGTGGACTGAATGAAGGGCCTCCTGATCTCTGCTCAGTGCATTTTGGCATGGGTGAAGGACTGTATCAAGTTATGCTACACCCAAGCTAAGGTAACACCCCCAGAGATGGTAACGGCCCACTCTGGGGGCGCAGGCCTCTTCGGCAGCCTTTTTGGTCCACTTACCTGTTCCAGACATCTGTAGAGCGGCAACGTGGTCCTCCGTCCATACCTTCGCCTCCCATTACGCAATTGTCCAGCACACCAGGGACGACGCTGCCTTCGGGAGAGCGGTGCTGCAGACAGTAAACCATTGACTCCTCCCACCATCCAGGTACGGCTTGTGATTCACCTACAGTGGGAATGGACATGAGCAGCACTCGAAGAAGAAAAGACGGTTGCTTACCTGTAACCGTCGTTCTTCGAGATGTGTGCTCATCTCCATTCCATACCCACCCACCGTCCCCGCTTTCGGAGTTAGCGGAAAGAAGGGATTGGAGGGCTGGGTCCCAGTGTCCCCTAGTATACCTCAGTGGAGGCATGACGCTCCAGGGCGTGCTGAATGCCAGGCATGGGTTGCTAGGGGAAAATTTCCGATGGCTGTGCACGCATCTACAGTGGGAATGGACATGAGCACACATCTCGAAGAACGACAGTTACAGGTAAGCAGCTGTCTTTTCATAAATGAAGCTATTTTATCTTGCATTCAAACAGTTCTGTTAGTGGATTTTTGAAAGTCAAAATAAAAACATTTGGTATATAACTAATATTTTTACTTCTTTCTAGAATTCTGAACTTAAATTCAACAGAAATAAAAGCAACATCAAGATAGAATGGACTGGAATGTAAGACCGCCCCAAAACATTGCTAATCAGAATAACTTGCAATGTCAAAATAGTTTGCAAAGTCAAGGAAATCGTTTTTCTCAAACACTTTCTAATGCATCTGCTTTTCCTCAAACAAGCACTTACTCTGCTCAGAATGCTTGCATCTACCCTGGAAGTAACCAAATGGTGTATCTGCAGTCTAATAACATGAACATAGTTACAAATCGATTGCCGTTTCAAAATCCTGAAGGATATAAAATGCTGCCACAAGCATTTCCAAATGAATCGATATCCGGTAGAGTTTTTGTTAATTCACAACGTTCGTTTGAGAGGCATCCAACTTCACATGTACAGATAAGAAGAATTGCTCCCAAACCAGCTACATGTGTGCCAGAAGAGACTACTTTGAATCTTTGGCCAAACTCTGTGTCCAACACACATGTTTTTCCCCAGTCAAGAATATCTACTGTATCATCACAAACAAGTGCTGGTAACAATGTACAGAATATACCTCAGAAGCCACAGAATCAGTATATGACCACAAATGCTTATCCTATGCAGCCTCAAATAGGGCAACCTAATTTTACAAGAAATGTGATGTTTTATCAAAGTAACCAAGCATGCAATACATCTTCAAAGGAATTGCCGGTAGGATGGGTACCACAATATGACTTAAATGGGCCTGCCTTGTCTCAACAATGTTCTACAGTACCTATTAATCAGTCATCAAATGAGTGTGTAAATTCTCAACAGAACTCTTTAGCTTTTGGTTTACCTACACATGTCCAGCAACAAGTACAGTGTCAAAGCACACCATTTCACGGTACACATTCATCAAGTTCAAATACCGAAATAGCTGTACAATCACAACACTATGCACCTGCCCAAACTGGCTCTGAAGATCATAATGGAAATCCTTCACTCTGTATGATGCCTCCTAGTTATGATTGGAGAGCTGCAGCACAGTCTTCCACAGGTCTTCAACAGGTAGTTCGAAGTGTATCTAATGAACATATTCAAAACCAGCAGAAACCTACTTCAGATCAAAGTAATGTTTCTAACGTTAAGGATGTACAACAACAATGGCAGAAACTACAGTCTGGAGAACCCAGTCAGGCAACTGGAAATGTATATAATTTAAGTGGAAATGTGACAGCAAATCAACCGTTTAAACCTTCAAATTACAGTTTAGAAAGTTATTTTAATACTATGCAAGAAGTTGTGACAGTTCCTTCTGAGCCACTGGATAAAATAAGTTTACTACAAGAAAGCCCAGTTAGTGGTTCAACAGATTTGCTCGATAATTCTAAAACTGTTTCATCAACAGAGGGTAGACTGAAAGTAACAAAAGAGAGTCTGGCTGTGGAAGCTCAAAAACTGTTGGAAATTAAAAAAAAATATGCAATACTTGAAAGACTTTTTTTAATAAAACAAAAGCTCCTGGCATCTTCAGAACATAATAAAATGACCTCCGACCTTCCATGTAATCAAAACATTAACCTTAAACCTTTTCCACATGTGGCCAATCAGACTGAAACATTTTCTAACTCTGGCATAGTAGGAATGAAGAGTCAACTATTACCACTTCTTCAATCTTCATTTGAAGAAAGAAAGGACAAAAACATCGCCAACAATGGCAGTGAAGGATTAGATAAGACTCAGAATGGTGATCAGACTAACCAAGAAAACTCTGCTGCAAGCTCTGTTTTGGTTGCTTATCAGGATAAACTCCCAGTTTATTTAAATGATCTTGAGAAAACTTCAGTGTTAGGCCCAAAGAATGAACCAGCTGCAGGTTCTTCACAAGATACCCTGAAGTGCACTTCAGGTTTTATCAAACTTAGTAGCTCAGACAGTCTCTTATCAAAAAATATATCAGTTAGTACTGGGGAAGCCTCAGTTTTCCACTCCATGCTAAGTTGGATGGGTATTTTGCAAGAAAAAAAATCTGGTGCTCTTAATAAAATGTCTAGCCTTCTTCAGAATGAAAAAACAGCTTCAAATTTACCACTCTCAGGAGGAAGTTCATTATCCAACAAAAGAGAAGCAAAAGATGCTGTTGAAAGAGTCCAGTGTTTGATACCAGTGTGTCCTGAATTGGATCAACAAACTAAAAGCATTTGTTCTCAGCCAAATGAGAACATCAAAACTTTGAACAATGAGAATATACTTAACACTTCTCATATAAATCCTCTTGCTTCAGAAACGGAAATAAGCATAATTAATGGTGTGGGAGAGACTACACCACCAGCAGCAGCTATTAATGGAAATTCATTTTCTAAAACGAACAGCTGTACTTCTGTGGAAGAGCTTGAAGCGTGCCTTGCTTTGTGGAGAAAGTGTCCTTCAGAATCTGTGGATGTTCAATACAGGCAACCGAATAAAACTGTAGATTCAAATCTGATTTCATCGTATGAAGGATTTCATGATCAGAGTACATGTCAGGTCTTGGAAAACATCCAAAATAAAGTAACTAAAGGTGACCTAAATAAAGTTACAATAAGCAGAAATGAAACAACATTGTCTTCTACAATTTCTTCTATTGGGCAAAAACATGATACATTGGGCTCCAACGTGATAAAGGGTTTTGAACTCCAGGTTGCTGTGGTTTCTCCTTTAATACTTTCTAAAGAGACAACTCCAAGTGAACATAAAGACAAAAACTCAACATATGCTGCTGGAGTAACTTATCCAGTGATTGAAGGAGGCAGTGTACGTAGTCTACAAGAACATAAACAAAAAGATGTTTCAGCAATGGCAGATACCAATAAAGGGATAGTGGAAACTACTTGCTTACCATCAGATAAATGTAGTCCCATACAAAAAATAGATTCAGATGTACAACACACCAAATCAGCTAATAGAAGCAAAATAGCAAAAGATGCTGTCAATTCACGCTGCTTATATGGTATAAAGAAAAGGAAAACTCACCAGTTTGCACAAGAAGTAAAAGAAACTAATATACAGCTCAGTTTAGAAAACACAACTTCTCTGCCCAAAATAAGCACAAATAGTTCAAGTCCAGTATCTCAAGAAGATCGAACAGAAAATAAAGATTGGGAGGATTTGGTAGAACCAGGAGGCAATACACCACTTGTATCAGAAAATGTCATGTTACAGATTTCCAGTGTATGTTCGCTTGTTGAAGGTGATGCGTCTTATAATTCCCAAATAGCGAATATGTTCAGTTCTGTCCCTTTGATGCCTTCAGAGAAAAATGGTGCTCAGTCTATGTCTAATACTATGCATAAAGAACAACCACTGGATACTTGTAAAGGAAAATGTGAAATGAAAGCTAATGTTCTTGTGGGGGAGACTTTTCTGCCATTGCAGAATACTCTGTCGAAAGTAGTTGCTGCAAAAAAGTCAGAAATACCAAGTTTAGAGACGTATTCATGTGATACAAATCAGTGTAACAAGATTTTGGATGATGTAAATGTAAGCAGTTCTGAGGAAGAAAAGCATGGAGACACTTCTAAAACTGTTTGTAACTCAGGACAAAATCTGGTGCAAAATACAGTTTCCAGGAATGGAGGAGTTGTTGCTGATGTTAACCAGGAGTTCACTAGAAATAAACAAGACCTGCCTTTTAACATAATTAGTGAAACAGATGTCTCTTGTACTGCAAAAGAAGAAAATGCACAAGAAGGAGTGTCTAATGAAGGTGAAGGTACAGTAGATAATGGGACTAGCGTTAGTAGCGCAGTACCTGTAACCTCTCTAAATGATCAGCTGACTGAACTTTTGAAAGAATTTCCTTATGGGATTGAGGGTGCAGATGTACTAAGTAAAGAGCTGACAAAAAATGAAGATTGTATGATTGAGCCAACAGAGAATCAAATTAAAACAGAAACTCAAGCTTGTAGTAAAATCTCTGATCCTAAGGACCCAATAAGACAAATAAAAATCACAATACTAGATTCGGAACAAATGGAAGAACTGTTTCCTGAGCATAGTAACCAGTCCTCTAACAAAATAATGGTGGAAAACACTGATAATCAAAAGTTGGAAATGAGTTCAGCAGAGAGGGAAACTTCAGAAAGCCGTGTTCAGCGTGATCAGAATCTAGTAAGAGAGAGGTTAAAAAACACAGGGGAAATGACTGCCTCAAAACAAGAGAAAAAATTTACCTATTGTTGTTTAAGGGGTTGGTTAGCTGCAGTATACGGAGTGCCTGGTTGCTCATGTAAATCTGGAAAGGATGTTATTTCAGAGAAACAGGATGGTGGCAATCAGTGTTCAGAATCTGAAAAGACTGGTTTTAAAGGGAGACAGGAAATGACTAGCAGAACTGCTCCCATAACAGAGATTGACTGTGCAGTGGAAAACAGCCTGCAGCTTCCTGTCAAATTGCATGATAAAAGCAAAAATAATCTTACAATGGACCAAGATAGAAGATGTGCACAAACCACAATAAACAAAGATGTTAAGCTCAAAATGAGTAACAAAGACAAATCAGGTAAATCTCACCAAGAAGTAATCAAATCTTTTCATCCTTCTGAGAAAAGAGAAACTCATAAATTCAAAAGAATGAATGGCCAGTGGGGGGAAGAGTTGCAACTTCATGTATTAACTCCATCAGGGAAAGAAGTTTGGGCTAATGAAAAAGATTCTCAGAAATGCACAAAGAAGGAATTAACTTCAAGAAAGATCCACCATACAAATCCACAGCAGATGATATCAACTAGAAAAAGGGAAAAAGTCTGTCTGACAGAATCTATTGAAAAAAATCAAATCCAAACAGAAGACATGGCTGTGAAATCCAAGACTCGTATCCACAATTCAAAAATTTCAGAAACCACTGAGGTCAAACAAACTAAAATATATGAAAAACATAAATATAAAAAGCTTGAACAAAATATTGGTGAAGCACACAGAGATAAGAGACATAACTACACACTTACCAAAAATGTGGAAATTAAAGAGAAAACAGAGTTCTCAACAGAAATAAAACACAAGTTGAATAATCATCATGGAACCAGAATAAAGTCTCCAAATGCAAATTCAAGAAAGCATTCTCCACATAAATCTATAAAGGTCCTACCTTCACAGGAACATTTGTATAGACGAAAACGGAAAGAAAATATGATTGGGAAAAGAGACTCAAAAAAGCAAAAATTAGAAGGTGAAAGACTCAAATATGAAACAAATACCGTTGAACGTGTAGGGTGTAATAAACAAAGTACTGATATGACTAATTTTGAGAAATATGCAACATCAAAGGAAGAAAATGGCTGGAAATATAAGAACTTCTTAGCAAATCATAATTATGTCCCTAAACCACAAAAGAAAGTAGGGCGCCCTTCTAAAAAGTCTAAAGCCTACTTTTCTGCCAGAACGAAAGACATGGACATTCAGAATAGAGAGAAACATTCTGAAAAAAGTCCACAGTATTTAAGTAGAAGAACTAACAGACTAAAAATTTCTCTTCAAAGGGAGCAACAAAAGAACTATCTGAATAAGGTTGCATTTAGACGGACTGCCCAGGAAAGCATTTGTCTGACAAAACTAGAAACATCACCTCCCAAAACTACGTGGCATATAAAATCTAATAACGTTCCAGAATATGGCCAGGACTGGAAAACTGATGGCTCACCTTCAGAAGAAGAGGATAAACTACACAGACCACAAATGCTTGAATTTAAACTGTGTCCAGAGATACTGTTCAGAAATACAGCTACTGAGGGGGAGAGTTTGGATATCTCGCAGTGCTCTGAAAGAGACGCATCATCCCCTGTGGCAGGTGCAGTATAAATTTAAATTTTTCTTCTCGGTGAAACAATGTAAACAGTAATGTGTGCTCTTGTGTACCACATGAGGTAACTATTAGGTTGAATGCTGTGATGCAAAGTCAAAAGTAGTTAGAACAACATAACCCTAATATTATTTTTGATGGAGGGAAGGGGAAATTAATATAGTTAGGATTTATTGTTCTCCTGTGAATTTGTTAAACTGTGGAAATTCCCATCTTCTAGATTTCATATTATACAAAATTCTAAGTAGTGAATAAGCTGTATAGTCTAATTTGAAGACTAAATACTTGTTGGCTCTCCTGTTACGTATGGCTATGATCTTACAACTTCTGGGGTAAGAATTGGTAATTGTAAGATTTATCCTGACGAAGTGGGCTGGAGCACACGAAAGCTTATGCCCGAAGATATTTGTTAGTCTTTAAGGTGCCACCAGACTCTCGTTTTATCCTTCAGTTGAATTTCTTTCATCTTTTTAATTTACAGGAGTCAAAAGTAAAAAAAAAGATTGGTTAAATTATATCCCAGTGAAGCAAAGAAAAAATGAAGGATCAACTCAAGGTGAAATAACTGATTATTCATTCATTTTGGAATAAATGACAACTACTGTTTGCTTGGTTTCAAAAATTGATAGTGTGCTAAGATATTTTAGCAAAATAAAATCTCTGGTGCTGCCACTAGTTCAGCTACACCATGGGTGCCTGAATACAGACATGGCTCTGGTACTCTTTGGAGATTTTTACTACTCTAAATAACATGATAATGTTGGAGACCTCTAAAGCTTTATCTGCATGTGGGCTCCAGTTGGTTTAGCTGAACCAGTCGTAGCATTGATGGCACTGTTTTGCTATAATTCTTGTAGTGTACAAAAGGCCTCTAAGCCTTTCAGTCTGCACCTCTTGCAGGAGTCGCAACTCAGTATTAAACATGGGGTTGTAGTGGGTACAGGGAATTGTGTGTGTTTAAATCAGATTGTTATTGGTCTTAAATACCATACACATGAAATGCTCATTCTCAACTCTTAAATAGTTGCCTTCTTATTTCACTTTGCTTTAAAACATGAGCTTGTTGAAATTTGTAAATAACTAATGAATGCTCCTTAGTGACTTTAACTGTAATTGAGTTCTTATCTGTCTTCCAGCTGATGATAATATTCCACTTGATGCTGCAATACAAATCTTGGAAGGAAATGAGACTCTTCATGTGCCAGTCAAAGACTCAAAAGTGATGTTTCAGATCTACAGGAAAATGTATCTTGCAAAAAGAAGCAGAAGCCTAGATAGTAGCTCTTCAAAATAGGACTACTTTAGTCATAAAATAACATTAATTTTTGTGTACCAAATTTGTATGTTGCTGATCTTCACTGTGCGTTCTCTTTTTGTTAGGCAAACAAGATCTTATGCTGAAAATGTCAGTGTTAAAAATATTATCCTTTATCTAAGGTATTTGATTTTTCTTTTTTAAACTACAGGTTATAACTCATGCTAGCCAACTCTTGAGAACATTTAAGCCATCCAGATTGTTGTTTTATCAATAGATCAACTTCTTTGCTTTCTGGTTCTGGAAAATCTCCTCTCCTCATGAGACTTTCCATTGCTGGCAATGGAAATAATATGGCCAGTGCAAAGGGATCAAGGATAGATTCTTAAGCATTACATGATAGTTTCTATTTATGATATTCAAATTAGTTCTGTTTTTAACAAGGTTTTCTTACTTGGGGGAGAGTGGGTGAGATGTTAATATTTTTTTACTTGTCACACAGTAGAACTATGCAACAAGCATCTGAACCTGAGCATACAGAACAAGAGAGACCATGAAGTATTTATGCTGCTATCCAGTTTTACTAAACTGAACTTAATCTGTAATTCTTTCTTTGTACTGCAAGTTGATGATCAGCTGATGCTTTTCAGCCCCAATTTCTCCTATTTTCCTTATACTTGAAAAAAGGAGTAGTAGTTGAATTCTCAGAATGTTAAATTAATGTCTAAACTATCAGTCACTGGTTAAAGTGAATAAAATGGATTTCTATGTTTCTAAGCTACATTAGCTAATGTTTAAAACTAGTCACACGGTGATTATATGATTATATACATTACTAGTTATTTTGTTGCCTTTTTGTTCAGTGTTGAGTTTTGAATTTAATTTTTTTCCAGAATTTTTGGCATTTTTTATATATGTAAACATTTATACTGAAAATGTAGCCAGTGTGGATAATTAACAGAACCATTTTATTAAATAAACCTATTTTGAGCATTACATTTTTTGTTTTTTCCATCAGGTTATTTTTCTGTTTTACTGATAGCATTTAATTGTAGCTGGTTGAATTTTAATGAGCTGAATGGATATTGAAGGAAAGCACAAACTGCATGACACACATATTTCCTTAAAATAACTTTAAAAGACTTGTAAATGCAATGCAAAGCACTTGAGAATGCCCTCAGTTAGCGTGCAATTCTGAGGACATGAAGTGTTGCTTGGTGTAACTGTGAGCATTGGATCTGGTCCTGAGTTTTTGCATCTGAATTTGGAGTGACAATTTGAGGTATCAGGAACCTGATTTTTCAGACTACTTGTGTAGCATTTCAAAGCACAGCTCCATTAACTTCAGTTGGAGCTGTAAGTGGTCAGCACTTCTCAAATCAGATCCCAGGGTTACATGTTGGGTGTGCAGAAAATAAAGAGTACAGCTAATGGACTTGCCTAACATCTCACAGGAAAGATATGGCAATGGCAGGCATAGAATCCAGTTTTCCAAGTCAATACTCAGTTGCCTGGCCTATATCAGCATACTTGCTCATATTGCAGCTACTTCTCTTTAACAACATTGCAGAGAAATGGAGCTGCTCTAATGTTTGAATACTGTTTGAGTTAGTTATTGTGATGTTTATTATATGAATGCATTGATTTAGTTCAACTGGGCTGTAAGGGAATAAGTGGGAAGGCAAACAAGCTCAGAATAACCCTCAGATGCTTGGTAAAGAATAATGCCCTGACAGTTATCTTTTTCTGATTTTACTTTCTCCCTGGCCAACCTGAAAAATTGTGAGTCAGGTAGGTATTTTTATTTTCCAGAAGGGCCCAAAGCTTGTGAACACAGAATAAAAATAAGTCTGGCTATTTTTATAAGGAATACTCTTGGAAGAGAGAGAAGTTGTTCATGGCTACCAGTCTAAGATGCAGGCAGTCAGATTGGTGCTGGAATAAGTGAAGCCTACCTACATGACCATCAGAGGATGTATCACAGAGTGGACTGGGCCTTTAAAAAGAAATAGATCACTTCCACCTGTGCCTTATTAACCTCTTGTTGGGACCTGATAGAGAGCAACACGTTTTTAGAAAGAGCCAGAGGGGAACAGGAAACAAAAGAATCAGAGGCAAATGCTGAAGACAGGAGGAGTTTCCTGCAGGAGTTGGGGGAGGGATTGACCTTGGATAGCCTCTTGGTCACTGTGATTATAGAAACTCATAAGTAGAGAAGCCTAGGTGTGATTGCCTAGAAGATTGCAGTCTCCCAAAAGAGCCCAGTGTGGGTTGAGAGAAGATGGAGCAGAGTCTGGAAAATGTGCCCAGCTTGAGTCTGGGATGGAAGACTTGTGTGTTTGTTTTGAATTTTATATTCATAAACTGTATCCTGAAAAGTGTTACAGGATACAAGCCTTTGTGGAGTTGAGATAACTGAGGCAGGGCTTCCCCAGTCCATGGGGGGCACTTGGAAGGCAGCCAGCCTCATCGATTGATTGGTGAACTGTTCGGTAAGAGAGACTGTTTTGAAATCCTTTTCCCTAAAGGCTCTGTTTTCACTGTTACAATAAAAAAAAAATCCACTGATTTTAAGGAAGTTCTTTTGTCGCTGAATACTGCTGGTCATAAATTCCTCAAGGGAATTTCTTTCAGCGCTTGCTCATATCCAGTCCATGTTGGGTGCCACGTGCACTAGTGCTGGATATTTCCCTCAGTGGTATAAGTATGGCTGACTCTAGTGGCACTTGGATGGACCTTTAAGCCATGCCGATCTGATTCGGCACTGAACATACTGACATCTGTGCAGAGTGCACTCCCAGCACTGTGCCTTCCCAGCACCATTCACCATCTCCAATGCTGAGGAGGAGGCTCAAGAAACAGCATGCTGAGAGAGGGCATTCTCTGATGCTTAAGAGAAATAAGAGGGGAAAGGCTGACAAGGTGAGACCCACCCCAGGTCGTTCTTCATCTCTGGATCTGTGAACATCAGCAGCCTCTCTATGCCAAGCCTGGGACCTACTGTGGATTTCTGGGAATGACTGGGGTACCTGCCACCAGAGAGTTCTCTCAACACTTGAGGCATTCCAGGAGGCTAAGGACCCTCCCAGTACTGGGGCCAGAAGATCACAAAGACTGCTGGCATCTTCCACAGCGTTGGTTATTTTGGTGACTTCCAGAGGGAAGCCTGTCCTATGGCCACTAAAGTGGTCCCTGGCTCCCCAACATCAGTTCGTAGTTCCCTAACACTGTTCTTTCCAATACAGCTGCCATGAAGAAGTGGAAATGGCCCCTCGTGCTCCCTCAAGGAGGAGTCCTCACCAGGGTCTGAAGGAGAATGTGTCTGTGCTCAGGAGACAGCACCTTACCTATGCACTGTATTTTTGTGTGGGGCCCACTGCTGATACTTGGGCGACTGGGACATAGACTCCCTATTTCATGTTTTGGCTGCAGTGGCCCCCCTCCAAAGTGGCCTGGGCAGTTCACAAAGGGGTGCTAAAGCTGTTTAGGGTGCTGTGACGGACTCCTCTGCTTTTTTTCAATTTCAGGGGCAGAGAAGAAATATTATGGCCTGGCTAAGGGTTTTGAATATACATACTCGCACTCACTGTGAGGTCACTGATGTTTTTGGCTGCAAATGAATGGGACAGGTAGGGTCAGGAGAGCACCACCCCAAAAAATAAAGATGCTAAAAGGCTCATGGCCCCTGGACCCTTCTAGATTTTTGAGACTGGCCAGACACAAATCTTACACCCCCCCACAAAAGGAAAACTTTACAAACATGTCAGTGCCAGCCTTCCACCTCAGTATCCCAGTTGCAATCAAGCCAGTATCTCAGCAGGAATAGACAAGACCTTTTGAAGGCACACCCAAGGCACTCTACCAGTCTAAATCTAGGATCTATTCTGCCTTTTGTTTTTGAACTGCTTTTTGCCCTGCCATTTTGTGTGGTTTTTCATAATATCAGTCTAATAGTTATTCAGTACTATAGCTGTTGGCTATACCTTTCAGTTTTTCTGTCCTTCCCATCCTGATCTCCGTCCTCTTCAAGGATCCGTCTCATGAGCAACTTCTTGTCTAAGAGGCGTAAGCCCACCTACAGGGGGTGGCCATAGAGCAGTGGTTTACAAACTTTGTTTCTCAGGACCCAGTTGAAAAAAATCATATATGCCCAAGAGGGAAGAGGTTTTGCTCTGGTTACTTCCTAATCTGGTAGGTCAAAGGGGGTCTACATCTAGTTTTCCTATGTAAGTCCAAACAATTTGGAAGACCTATCATTTGACAATAACACTGTTCAGTGATAAAACAGATGAGCATCTCTACTCAAAGACCTGATGTACCATATGCCATTCACTAGGTTTATATACACCAACGTCGACCCACTATCAAAATAGACCAGCTTTCTGACCCACATATCTGACTTGGCCTTCCTACCGACAACATCCACCATGAGAACAGGAACAATCTTGCCACAGCTGGCGTTCGGCGAAACCAGTTTTCTGCTGCTTCCACCTCTACCACATCTTCCTTCTACTAACGCTTGAGACCACCCTTTTGACTCCTTATCAGAGACTCACAAATGTCACCTCACTCATATATTTGACATCCCCAGTCACATATGGAAACCATCTTGCTCTATTTGCCCACAATTGTTACATTACCAGCTTTTGATGGGTATTGGACGTTGTACATCAAGGCTACCTCATAGAGTTCCATGCCTTCCCGCCCTATCATCCCCTTCCAGAACAGAGCCACCGACCTGCCTCATTTAAAACCTTCTAAGAAAGGAAGCAAACACACTCAATGAAAGGGGCCATAGAGAAGGTCTTACATCATTGTCAGGGCCCTGGCTTTTCCTCCCCTTATTTCCTTATATCAAAGAAAGGAGGAGATCTTTGTCCTCTTCTGGATCTATGAGCCTTGAAGAGGTACATCTACAAATTCTGCTTTCGGATGGTCACCCTCCCCAAAATTATCCCTCCTTTCAGGAGCTTGGTTCATGGCTCTCAAGATGAAAAATACATATTTCCCTCTGATTCATGGTTGGATGCTCTCACTACCAATTCCAAGTTCTCCCACTCAGCATAGGTACAGTGCCCTCAGTCTTCACAAAGGTCTTCTCAGTAGTTGTGGACTGACTGGGCCAATTCCTATTTCCATGATGCTCCAGATGCCAATCACTGAGTTATCACATGAACACCTCAGTACCATCCATGTGTTACGGATGCTCCTCTGCAATCTGGGAAACAATCCACTATCTCATTCCCACCAAAGAGCTCACATTCATAGGGGTTTACCTGAACCCTCAAGTTGCCCAGGCCTCCCTCCTCCTCCCCCCCCCCAAAGGATTGATTTGTCACACTCAAAGCCCTTATTCTGCATCTACAGCACTGCCCCCACATGCATGTCTGATCCTGTCTGTCACTTCTGGAATACATGGTGTCTTCCACATGAGATGCCTGCAGTTGTGGCTAGGCTTGGTGTACAGCTAAACAAGATAATTACTTTCCCTTCTATGGTAGTAACCTTCCTGCTAGGGTAGCGAGACCTGGCCAGACTTTATGACAGGATTCTCCTTTGAGTCCCCATGCCAGAGACCATTCTACCATGGATACATTGCTCGTTGGCTGAGATGCTTACATTGGCGACCATTCAATGCAGGGCCAGTGGCTCCTAAGAGAAGCAAGGATACTCATCGTCTTGAAGCTATTAGCAGTCCAACATGCCTGCCAGGTGGTTCTTCCCATCATCAACTCCAAACATGCGCAGCTGCTCTCAGAGGTCATTGCTGGTTTCCTACCTTGGGTTGTCGTTTAGTGTCCTGCAAGAGCGTCATGGGGTCAGGATCAGGCACAGCATGAGCAACTATTGTGGGGCCAAAGACTTTGGACAGGTTGGTAATATCCATTTTTGTATCTGGGCTCTGAGCCACTCTAGACAAGAAAAAGAGACAGATTAAGTTGATTTTGTTCACTGATGAGAATATGCACCCTTCAAAGGTCTTCCGCAACACTATCTGCATATATTTGGAATATATGCACATGCCATGAGAAGGAGATCATTTAGATACCAACCTTACAGGTCATGGTATTAATATCAATATCGTCTACAGTCTAGAAGGCAAGACCCACCCCATGACCGACAATGCCAAGAACACCAAAGGCGTTCCAGCCAAGAGCCTTCAACATCCTAACCCCCTCCTTGTAAGCCTGTGTTTTAATGGTGTTACTTGGAGTTATTGTATATTGTAGTTTCTATACAAGACTCTATATAGTTGTTTCTTTAGCTGCCAGGTCAGCCTGGCTTGTTGCTCTTTGTACCAACAGTTGCTAGCATGGTTTTACAAAGTTTAGAACTCTAGATGTGTAAGCAATTGTCTTAATTTTGAGTTTTTGTGTTGACTGACAGTTGTAGCTAATTCTAACACAAATGGTTGTGATTAATTAAATTGGATTGATATGGACATCGAAGCCAGCACCTGCTTTAGTTTATCAGTTGCTTCAGTTAAGTGTGGCTTTTACTTCCAACTGCTGCCGTTTTTGAAGCAAAGCATATAAAGGGGGCTTCTATTTCTGCATATCCTGGTATAAAATCTCAGGGAAAGCCCTGAGTTTCCCAAAAATTGTTTTAAGCAGTTTCAGGAGATGGCAGTAGTAAAGAAACAACTACTTTTATCTTTCCTAGGGCTGCACGGTGAGTCTGCAGACGTTTATCTTGGGCAGGTCTACGTTGTCCGCTGTTTTTGGTGGCAGTTGAAGGGAGAGATGCAAGTTTCTTAAAATAAGTGGCGTATCTCCTTTCAACTTAATTACGTCTGGCATGTGCACTGTGCTGCGTGGAAGAAAGAACCTTCCCTTCGACTCAGCCGCAACTCCAGTTGCCCGGGTGATGTTCAAGAATTGACTTCCTGTTCTACTGAGCGGGTCTTCGCAGATCCAATCAGTTGATCCATAAGATTGGCTGCCATCAGTGAAGCCCTTCTGTTTTATTAATTGTGTGCTATGAATTTAATTTTAAAACTCCTTGTGTTAATTTATTTAACAAGGCTTTGCCACCACAAAATGGTGCTCCAGAATGAATATTACAATAAATGTTGACAAACTCTCCAGATACTGTATGAGATTCTTCTGGTGTCTAAAATCTGCCAGCAAGCTGATTCTTTGAGTTTCGTGTCTATGCTTACAGTATGTCTATGCTGCACAGTAGGTGTCTGCATTTCTGCACATACACTCTCCCTTCCTTGTGCTCTGCCTTGAGGTTAACTAGCGCTTCGTGGCTGAACCCCCTCAATTTTGGTTTTTTTTAAAAAAAGGTGCACTCTGATGGAAGTGCACCTTCTTCCAGCAATGGAAGGCAAGATCCTGAAAGAACCAGGAATTGAAGAATAGTCGCCTCAGGGAGGCTGCTCTCAACCTAGCATTCTACCTTGGCCTGGGATCCACTCCACGGCAATGATTGCCCCAAAGTCTTCAACTTCTAAGGAGGAAGAGCTAAGGAGAAAGTCTTCTGATTCCCCTCTTAAAGCCTTCAAAAAGAGGGCTGCCCACCCTCAAACTGACCTGAGCAGCCAGAGGAGATTCTCAGAGTGATTGCCTACCTCCATCCCAGAAGCGTTGAAGTACAGTACGCACAGGACATATGAGGCTGCCAAAGCAGATGCTGCCCACAAAGCTAACTGCAGGACACAGCCTCAAGCAGCAGCACTGCCTGCCAAAGGCAAGAGCAAAGAATGTACCATTTCTGTGAAATGGGTACTGACATGACTCATGGTATGTACCAGCCATTTCCAAACAACTCTCATCAGACCAGTGTCACACAAGATCTCTGCTGATTTCCTTGATTCTACCAAGCTAGCAGCCACTAGCTCTGATGGTGCCTATCACTGTGCAAGAGTTTTGTTTTTCCAGAGATCTCATGATGACTGAGGGTCCAGAGTCCCGCACCCTTTGGCATATCTTGATCCCCACACTTACCACTGGCATTAGGACATTTGTCTCCAGCCTCCTTTTTGGCTCTGCCACTAGCTAGTGAGGACTCAAACAACGAGCAGGAGGATATCCTATCAATAGCCTCGCAGCAAGGCCCACTTCTACAACAACCAGGACACTCCCAGTTACACCTTCTGTCCAAGATTCATCCCTCTTCTTATGGCCACCTGTGGGCACCACCTCTGTTTTCGAGGAATGGAGAGGTCCCCCACAGATGTGGGGTTTCAAGGGGGATGGATTCACTGGACACTCAGTTGCAATGTAACACTTTTCATGTGACTTTTATTTAGCAGCTTAAATGGTATGGTAAAATAGCAGCTGGTCAATTTAACAAAAATAAAGATGATATAACAGAATACAATCCTATAACAGGATAACAACAGCCTAAGGACAAGACACAGATATAGTAAAACAGCAGCAACATAATTCAGCAATATGATGCAAGAGTAGGAATGCCATAGCAGCCTAATAGACAATGATTTAATGGTCTCACAAAGCAACCACTTTAAACAGCACAGGGCACAATACAACACAAGAAACAAAACATTAGGTAGGTACATGCATTCATCCAGTCCCCAATCATACTTATTTAAACTTGCTAAGGGTGGCCACCCCAAAGTTAGTTTAAATACGGAGACTTGATGGGGTGAGGAAACTTCGGTGCACACCAATCCCAGCCATAGTCAATGATGGTGTCTTCCACCCTTTCTGATCCAGGGATCGAATCTTATTGACAAGCTGCAAGGGTGGTGCCCTTCTGACTCCTTTGTGGGTAGCATTGTTCAAGACGCATCGAGCCTCAAAGAATGTCCTCTTTCTGTTGGTTGGCACCTTCTTCCTTCTCCTTTTCCGCCCCGCTTTTTAGACTTCTCGACCTTTACCTTTCTACTATCTCCTATCACGCCCACATATACTCTCCCAGAGTTTTGTAATTACCGATGCCCTGGAAAGTACCATGTGGGTACATCTGAGGTTACTAGTTGGAAAACACTGATTTTGTTTAAGAGATAACATTTAACCACATAACATCTTTTGAGTACATAACAGGAAACACCTACCTTTGCCAAGGCACCATATCATCTAGTGCAACATCTGTTTTCATAATTCAACTGCAGGTTGTTCTCTAAAGATTTAAACCACATAAAAGAGCCAAACTACAAAGCATATCTTAAATACACAACGCTATCCTTTGGTCATTGCAAGCATAGCATAACGAACCATGTCTCTGAACTTCCTATGCCTTATGGCTCTGACAAGAGGTCATGTCTTAGATGGCCTTGTGAGGCTCGATCAGTGCAGGACACCACCCTTTACCCAAACCCAGTGACTATATGGGATCCTGGGATACCAACAGGCATCATACTTCGTGGATATCTAGTGTCTCCCACCGGGAATTCATGGACCAGTTTCCTTCATCCTCTGTATCCAGAGCTCCAGAACCAGAAGAAGCAAATTTTGTGGCGCAGAAAACTGAATCAGAAGAGGAGACTACATCAATAACATATTTTATCGTCTTCCCCAGATTAGACAGTGGAACCCCCTCTGCCAGCTATGGCAGACAATATCCTTATAGGATTGTAGGCGCTGGTCCAAGCGTCGCAAGCCAGTCCACTGGCCAAATTAAGTCGCACCGGTCTACAAAGAAGCGGCTGTGGACCCAGCCCCCGGGGGGGCAGAGCAGGCATGAGAGCCCGTTGCCCCTGCCCCCCAGGCAGGGCAGGGCAGGCACGAGAGCCACAAACCTCTAAGCAGGGTTGGCAGGGGTTTGAGTGCTCCGGGTGGTTAGAGAAAGAGGTGAGGGAGGGGGATGCAGGCCCACCCATCTCCACTGCGTCCCAGCCCAGGGCCCTATCCAGTGGTAGAGTGGTCTGCCATTGTGGTCAGCAGGGCTCCCGCCAAAACACGCTGACCCCAGGCGGCTCTGCCACCCACTATGTGGCAGCCAGCCGACCCTGGGCTACTTCCTCCCACCCCGGGGTTTGGGTACCTGGGTCCACCGTGTCTTCCTCAGGATCCACGGGGTAAACTGCTCTGGGGATCCCAACCAAGCCCTCCGTGTCCATAGGAGGCAGATCCGGTAGCTCCTCGGTCTCCTCTGCTGAGGGGAGTTCCTCAAGGTCATACAGGCTGACCACCACCGGTTGTTCCTCCTGGGGACTGAGGTCCTCGGCCGAGGGGAGCTCCTCAAGGTCACAGGGGCCCAGTGGTTCCTCGGGGTCCTCCGCAGGGAGAGTCGCTGCGTCTGGAGAGCGGTGCACCCAGGTCCGATTTCCCCCCGTACCTCACCTCGGGGACCCCTTCCCAGTCACTGGGCCCCGGTAAACTGGGCAGGCCCTCCTGCCGTCTAGCCGGAGGGGATGGGCTTGGCCTGGCCCGGCTTTCTCCAGCTCGCCACCGGCGGGAAGGCACTTTCTTCCTCTGAGGCAGCTCTCCCCTGACTGAGCTATCTGGCTGGGCTTTTTTAGTTCCCTTTCCTGTTCGGGCTCCACCCCTCTGCTTCCAGGGCTGGAGCCCTGCAGTTCCTAAGTTTGTCCAGAGAGGGTGTCCAGGCCCTTCCTCAGGCCCAGGATCCGAGAGAGGTCACAGCTCTTTTCTACACCCTCCCTCCCCCTAAGTCCAGCTCCTGGTCACCAGAGCTGGATCGGGTCCTCTCCCCCATGCGGGATAGGGCGTCTGCATTGGCATGGTTTTTTACCTGCCTGGTGTTGAACCGAGAAGGAGAATTGTAAGGCCAGGTACCATCGCATCACTCGGGCATTGGTGTCTTTCATCTGCTGTAGCCAACGTAGTGGGGCATGGTCTGAAATGACTACGAAGGGGTGCCCGAGGAGGTAATAGTGTAGTGCCTCCAACGCCCATTTCACGGCCAGAGCTTCTTTCTCTGTAGTGGTGTATTTTTGTTCCCAGGGAAAGAGCTTTTGGCTGATGTAAAGAATGGGGTGTTCTTCTCCCTGACGTTCTTGGGTGAGGACCGCACCTAATCCCACAGCCGATGCATCGAATTGCACTACAAAGGGGAGGTCGAAGTCCAGGCTATACAAAACTGGGGCTCGGTATAACTTATCCTTTAGCTGTATGAAGGCTTGCTTGCAGTCGGGGCTCCACCTAGCCCGCAGAGGCTGGTCTTTTGTTAGCAGGTTGGTTAAGGGAGAAGCTATCGTCAAGAAGTTCGGGACAAACCGTCGATCGTATTCAGCCAGCCCGAGGAACTGATGGACCTGTCTTAGTGGCGGGCCGGGGATAGTCTTGAAGGGCCTGCACATTCCCAATTTGGGGTCTCAGAGTGCTCCGTACTAGAGTGTACGCGAGATAGGTCATCTCTTTCCACTCTATCCGCACTTTCGAGGGCTGGCCGTTAGCTCTGCATCCCTCAAAGTTCGCAGAACAGCCATCACGTGGGTAAGATGAGAATCCCAGTCTCGGCTTTAGATAACTACAACATCAATGTAGGCGGCCACGTACTCAGTATGAGGTCGAAGTCGCTGGTCCATCAAACGCTGAAAGGTCGCGGGGGCTCCATGGAGACCGAAGGGCATTCTCACAAAGTGGTACAGTCCACTTGGGGTGGCGAAAGCGGTCTTTTCCTTTGACTGGGGGTCCAGGGGGATTTGCTAGTACCCCTTCGTGAGGTCCAAGGTGGTAAAATACTGGGCCTCCCCCAGCTGCTCCAGAAGTTCATCCACCCGAGGCATGGGGTAAGCATCAAACTTAGAGATTGCATTTACTCACTGGAAATCGACGCAGAATCGCCACAACCCATCAGGTTTTGGGACCAGCACGATAGGACTCCGCCACTCACTAGCTGAAGGTTCAATTACTCCTAGGTCTAGCATGGCCCTGACATCTTGTTCTACAGCTGCTTGGAGGTGTCAAGGGGGAGATCGTGCCCCAGTGCATACTATTTCCCTGGGGGGGGGGGGTGGATCTTGTGATATACCTGGGTGGTCTTTCCAGGTACGGTGGTGAAGACTCTTGCAAAGGCCTTCAACAGGTGCGTAGCTTGTCGCCATTGGGCCTTGGTGAGGTTTGGGCTCAAGTGAGGTTCACCAGGATCACCCTGTGGGATCTGCGGCCCTAGTTCAGGGTCCGGTGGATAAGGAGTGATCATCAGGGCCTCCCGCTGCTGCCAGGATCTTAAGACGTTGATGTGGTAAATCTGTTTCTTTTTCCGGCGATCGGGCTGTCGGACCTCATGGTTTATGGGTCCCATTTGGCGGATAACCTCGTAGGGGCCTTGCCACCAAGCCAGGAGTTTTTACTCGGCGGTTGGAAGTAGCACCAGGACCCGGTCACCAGGTTCGAAGGTGCGGGTCCGTGACCCCTTGTTGTACACCCGCATCTGAGTCGCCTGTGCGGCCTTCAGATTTTCTTGCGCTAACAATCCTGCCTGGCGGAGCTGGTTCTGCAGATTTAGCACATACTGCAAGAGTCCCTGCATTGGGGAGGGGGTCGTTTCCCAGCTCTCCCTCATCAGGTCTAAGATCCCCCAAGGTTGCTGGCCGTACAGCAGCTCAAAGGGGGAAAATTGGGTGGAACCCGGTGGGACTTCTCATATGGCCATGAGTAATGGTGGAATTTAGCTGGTCCACCTTTGCAGCTCTTCAGGAGAGAATTTCCTCAGCATGTGCTTCAAGGTACGATTGAACTGTTCCACCAACCCATCTGTTTGGGGGTGATAAACTGAAGTTTGTAGCTTTCAGATGGCTGGGATGGCTCAGACCTCTCTGAACAGCTGGGAGGTGAACGCTGGCCTACTTACTGTCTGTGAGTAGTTCTCAGGATAGCCCCACTCGGGCAAAGACCTTCACCAACTCCCCCGCGATGGTCCGCACCATGCTATTCTTCAAGGGGATGGCTTCTGGAAAGCGGGTCGCGTAATCTACCAAGATGAGCAGAAACCGGTAACCTCCAATGCTATGCTCTAGAGGGCTGACCACATCTGCGGCCACCCTCTCAAACAGCATCCCCACTACGGGGAGGGGTACCAGCGGGGCTCATGGGGTTCCTCTGGTGGCGGCCTTCTGGCAGTCTGGGCAGGAGGCACAGTAATCCTGTACCTCCTGGCGCACTCCGGGCCAGTGGAAGCGGATGAGGTTCCTCGCGAGGGTCTTATCTGTGCCCAGGTGGCTGGCTGCAGGGATGGCGTGGGCCAGCCAGAGAACCGCTCTCCGGTGTGGTTGGGGCACTACTAGGTGGGCCCGTGGTTCTCCTGTTCAGGGGTCTTTCTCGACCTGATACAGCCAGTCTTGGTGCAGCTCAAAGTGTGGCCACTGGCCGGCCCGTTGAGGGTCCATCACCACCTCATCCACAGCTGCCAACTGCTCATAGGCGTTCTGGAGGGTGGGATCCTCTCGCTGATCCCTGCAAAAATCAGTCCTAACATTCTCCGCTGTAATAGGCACTTCTGGTGGGATGGACTCCTCTGCCTCGGGTGGGCCGCAATCCAGGGCTGGCTCCTCAACCAGGTCCTCAGGCTCCTCTTCTGGGCTGCGGACCCCCTGACTGGAGACATCCTCCTCCTGAGCTGGGGACTGAGGTGTCCCGAGGATCAGTTGGTTGCTCCCTTGGGCCTGCAGCCGCCCGACCCACTGGAGCACCCCAGCAAAATCAGGCTAGTCCCATCCCAAGATGACCGGGTACGGTAGGTGCGGCATCAGTCCTATGGGGATGGTTTGAGTGACCCGTCCCACAGTTAGGGGGACTGGGAGCGTGGGGTACGTCCTCAGGTCCCTGTGGATACACCGGGGGCCCACATGGCCTAGCACATGCCCATCTTCTGGGACTAGACCTCGTAATATGAGGGTCTGCCCACACCTGGAGTCCACAAGGGCTTCTAGTGATCTCCCCGCCATCTGGACTGGCATCGTGGCTTTCGGGGAGGTTGATCCTCGGGCTTGCCCTTCCCCTGCATATACTGATACGGGGGAACAGTCCCTGGTGGGGCATTGCAGCTGCAAGTGCCCCATCTGTCCACACTTGAAGCACGGTTCCATCCTACTGGGGTCCCCCTGGCTCTGGCCTTCCTTGCTGGGCATTGGGGTCCTTGGGGCTTCCTGTGTCCCCCTGGCCATCTGGACTTGCGGGCGACTACGGCCGGGAGTCTGGACTCGGTTGGGCAATGTATTCCGTGGGGCTTGGGTTGGCCAGGGCACCCCCGGGTCCTGCCGCTTGGAGTGGGGCTGGCCATGTTCCCGAGGCTCTTGGCAGCCAGGAAGTCCTCCAGTCGATTAACAGCTTCATTCACGTTGGTGGGGCGATGCCACATGACCCACATTCTGCCCTGGCTAGGCAAAACATGTAGAAACTGTTCCAGCACGATTGTGTCTATCAACTCCTCCTTGGAACATCACTCGGGCTGGAGCCAACGGCAACAGGCCTCCTTAAGTTCTTGGGCCAGGGCCCAGGATCGGGCCCCCTGATTGTAGGCTTTCCCCCGTAACCACCGCCAAAATGTCTCCGGGGTGATGTCCAGGACATTGAGGATGGCCCCCTTCACCACCTGATAGTCCCGTGCCGCCGCATCGGAGAGCTCCCGATAAGCCACCTGTGGGGCTCCCGTCAAGTAGGGGACCAGCAGGGTGGCCCACTGGTCTTGGGGCCATCTGGCTGCCGTGGCCACCCGTTTGAAGGTCTTAAGGAACGCCTCTGGATCGTCATCAGGGCACAACTTAGTCAGTCGTGGTGGCAGCGGGGTGGGGCCGGCAGCTCGTCACCCTGTGGCAACTGGGTTCATCAAGCCAGTCAATAACGCCATCGGCTGCTGGGCATTCTGCCATTGCACCTTCTGCTGTTGGGCCCCCAGTTCCCGTATCATCATCTGCTGCTGCTCCCCCAGGGTCTGTAACAGCTGCTGCTGCTGTTGCAGCTGAGCCACTTGCTGTTGCTGTTGGTGGTCGGCCAACCACTTCACGAACTGTTCCAGATCTATGGATGTTCGTCTTAAAGCACTGCCTTCCAATGGTAGTGTTGTCACATGAATAGGCGGGCCCCCCCTTTCTTTTCAGGGGGGCAGTTCCCGCATTCTCCACCACGTGTAGGATTGTAGACACTGGTCCAAGCATCGCAGGCCGGTCCACTGGCCAAATTAAGTCGCACATGTCTACAAAGAAGCCGCCGTGGCCCTGGCCCCCAGGTGGGGCGGGGCAGGCATGAGAGCCGGTTGCCCCCGGCCCCCAGGCGGGGTGGGGTAGGCACAAGAGCCACAAACCTCTAAGCAGGGTTGGCAGGGGTTTGAGTGCTCCGGGTGGTTAGGTAAAGGGGTGAGGGAGGGGGAAGCAGGCCCACCCGTTTCCACTGCATCCCAGCCCAGGGCCCTATCAAGTGGCTGAGTGGTCTGCCACTGTGGTCAGTGGGGCTCCCGCCGAAACACACTGACCCCAGGCGGCTCCGCCACCCACTATGTGGCAGCCAGCCGACCCTGGGCTACTTCCTCCCACCCCGGGGTTTGGGTACCTGGGTCCACAGTGTCTTCCTCAGGATCCGCGAGGTAAACTGCTCTGGGGATCCCAACCAGGCCCTCCGTGTCCATAGGAGGCAAATCTAGTAGCTCCTCGGTCTCCTCCACTGAGGGGAGTTCCTCAAGGTCATACCGGCCAACCACCGCCGGTTGGTCCTCCTGGGGACTGAGGTTCTCACCCGAGGGGAGAACCTCACAGGGGCCCAGCGGTTCCTCGGGGTCTCCCGCAGGGAGAGTCGCTGCATCTGGAGAGCGGTGCACCTGAGGCCGAGTCCCCTAGTCCCTCGCCTCGGGGACCCCTTTCCAGTCACTGGGCTCCGGTAAACTGGGCAGGCCCTCCTGCCGTCTAGCCGAAGGGGATGGGGTTGGCCTCCCCGGAGGGGCCCGGCTTTCTCCAGCTCGCCACCGGCGGGAAGGCACGTCCTTCCCTTGAGGCAGCTCTCCCCTGACTGAGCTATCTGGCTGGGCTTTTATAGGTCCCTTTCTTGTTTGGGCTCCACTCCTCTACTTCCGGGGTTGGAGCCCTGCAGTTCCCAAGTTTGTCAAGAAGGGGTGTCCAAACCCTTCCTCAGGTCCAGGCTCCGAGGGAGGCCACAGCTCTTCTCTACAATCCTTACCTAAAATAGTTTATAGAAAGCATCCTTGTCCAGCTCTACTTTCTATGCTGCCCCTTATTCTTCACTCCAGTTTTCTTCTTGTCCCCTCTGGATTCAAGACTGACAGTTTTCTCTTCCTTGCTTCCTTGCGTACCAGCAATGAGAACATAGGTGAAACAATTTCCTTGCTTGGAGTTCCTGTGCCCAGTGAAGCAACTGAAGGGAAAGTCTGACTCAGTCCCTGCAGTCCTGGGTTGGGGCATGCTCAGTATAGATGGAATCTTTGGTGAGTTTAGCTGCCAAATTCTAACAAGTCTCTATGAGCACATGGTAATTGATGTTTTTCAGAGGCTTTTAACTTGGACAGATTTCGGTGGGTATTTTTCATTGGAAGAGCAAAGGTCACATCCTTGACTCACAAAGGTAAACCCCGTACCAAATTTCAAGGCCTTTCTCCAAAGCCCAGAGATGCTAGAACTTCTTAACAGAACACTTGAAACAGGTTTTTCTTTTTTAAAACAAAAGCAAAATAATATATTTTCCTCTAATATTCTCAGATGTGGCGGAAGCATTTTTGCTGACTCTTTCTTAGAAAAATAAAAAGTTCAGCCTGAGGTAGACAGCCGACATGGAAAATTGCAGCCTCAACAATTAAAGTTTGGCAATATTAAAAACAACTGAAATGAACTATGACATCCTGGGACGAACAGGGCTACAGCAACACTGCATACTATAATGACAAGAGTCAGGAAACCTTGAAAATGGTAAGTACCAGCATCTCCACTTACAATAATGGCAAAGTGCTTTAAGTACAGCCCAGTATTCCATTCCTTGTTCTGTATCTCTGTTTTATATCAAGTTGAATTCAAGCTTTCAGTCTTGCTTTTCAAGACTCTTGGTGAGAAAGTATCTCAGACTCATGGATGTTTTATATAAACAAGCAGGGTAGAGCGCGCTCCTTTCGCCTGTACAAGGAAGCCCTCGGTATGTGGGAGTTCTGCATTGCCCATTTGATTCACCCGATGGCGTCATATCTTCTAGGGCGAATCAATATCCTGGCAAACAGCCATATCAGGTCCTTTCTAACCCACAAATGGTCTCTCTGGTTTCATTAGACAGCGGCTTCTACAGTTACAGAGCAGCTGGTGAGAAGGTTTCATCTTCCACCATGTCCCAACATAGGGATTGATATCATTGCAGGAGACCTCTTTAAGGAAGTAAGCGCTACTGGGAACTGTGTGATTATGGGAGACTTTAACTTCCCAGATATAGACTGGAGGACATGTGCCAGTAGCAATAAAAGGGCCCAGATTTTCTTGGATGTGATAGTGGATGAATTCTTCCACCAAACAGTTTCTGAACCAACAAGAGGAGACACTATCTTAGATTTGGTATTGGTCAGTAGTGAGGACTTATGAGGGGACAACCTAGGTTTGAGTGACCATGAGCTAATGCAGTTCAAACTGAATGGAAGGATGAACAAAAATAAATCTGTGACCAGAGTCTTTGACTTCAAAAGGGCTAACTTTAAAAAATTAAGGGAATTAGCTAGGGAAGTGGACTGGACCAAAGAACTCATGGATGTAAACATCAAGAAGGCTTGGAATTGCTTCAAGTCAAAGTTGCAGGAACTATCTGAAGCCTGCATTCCAAGGAAGGGGAAAAAATTCATAGGCAAGAGTTGTAAACCAAGGGGATGAGTAAACATCTCGGACAGGCAATTAAGAGAAAGCACAAGGCCTACAAGGAGTGGAAGATGGGAGGGATAGGAAAGGAGGGTTACCTCTCGGAGGTCAGAACATGTAGAGATCAAGTGAGGAAGGCCAAAAGTCAAGCAGAGTTAGATCTCGCAAAGGGAATTATTACCAATAGTAAAAGGTTCTTTAGCCATATAAATAGGAAGAAAACAAAGAAGAAAGAAGTGGGACCACTAAACACTGAGGATGGGGAGGAGATCAAGGATAATCTAGGCATGGCTGAATAAACTAAATAAGTACTTTGCCTCTGTCTTTAATGAGGGTGATGGTGAGCTTGGGGATAGAGGTAGGGTAGCTAATGGGAATGAGGCTGTAGAGGTGGAAATTATCATATCTTAGGTTAGACACCAAGCTTGAGTTGCTTAATGGAACTAAATCAGGGGGTCCAGATAATCTCCATCCAAGAATATTAAAGGAACTGGCACATGAAATTGCCAGCCCATGAGCAAGGATTTTTAATGTATCTGTGAACATGGGGGTTGTACTGTATTACTGGAGAATTGCTAATGTAGTTCCTATTTTCAAGAAAGGGAGTAAAAGTGATCCAGGTAACTACAGGCCTGTTAGTTTGACCTTGGTAGGATGCAAGATTTTGGAGAAAATTTTGAAAGAGGATGTACTTAAGGATACCGAGGTTAATGGTAACCGGGATAAAGTACAACATGGCTTTACAAAAGGTTGATCGTGCCAGACCAACTTGATCTACTTTTTTGAGAAGATAACAGATTTTTTTGGATAAAGGGAATGCGGTGGACCTAATTTACTTAGATTTCAGCAAAGCATTTGATACGGTTCCACATAGGGAATTATTAATTAAATTAGAAAAGATGGGGATTAATATGAAAACAAAAGGTGGATAAGGAACTGGTAAAAGGGGAGACTACAGCGTGTGATACAGGGTCATACTGAAAGGTGAACTGTCTAGCTGGAAGGAGGTTACTAGCGGAGTTCCTCAAGGATCGGCTTGGGACCAATCTTATTTAAACTTTTTATTACTGACCTTGGCACAAAAATGTACTAATTAAGTTTGCAGATGACACCAAGTTGGGAGGTATTACCAATACAGAGGCTGATTGGGATATCATACAGAAAGATCTGGGTGACCTTGTAAACTGGAGTATTAGGAATAGGATGAAATTTAATAATGGGAAGTGCAAGGTCATGCATTTAGGGACTAATAACAAGAATTCTTCTTATAAGTTGGGGGTGCATCGGTTGGAAGTGACAGAGGAGGAGAAGGACCTGGGCGTACTGGCTGATCACAGGATGACTATGAGTCGCCAATGTGATGCGGCCGTGAAAAAAGCTACTGCGGTCCTGGGGTGCATCAGAAGGGGTATTTCCAGGAGAGATAGGGAGGTGTTAGTACCATTATATAAGGCACTGGTGAGACCTCATTTGGAATACTGCGTACAGTTCTGGACCCCCCATGTTTAAGAAAGATGAGGTCAAACTGGAACAGGTGCAAAGAAGGGCTACAAGGATGATTCGCGGAATGGAAAACCTGCCCTACGAGAGGCAACTTAAAGAGCTTAGCTTGTTTAGGCTAACCAAAAGAAGGTTGAGGGGAGATATGATTGCTCTTTATAAATACATCAGAGAGGTAAATACCAGGGAGGGAGAGGAATTATTTGAATACAGCGCCAAAGCGGACACAAAAACAAATGGATACAAACTATCCATCAGGAAATTTAGGCTTGAAATTAGACACAGGTTTCTAACCATCAGAGGAGTAAAGTTCTGGAATAGCCTATCAAGGGGAGCTATGGAGACAAAAAAATCATAGTTGTCTTAAAAACTGAGCTTGATAAATTTATGGAGGAGATGATATGATGGGATGGCTTAGTTTGGCAACTGTCCATTTTTTACTATTGGTGATAGATATGTCAGAGACCTGGGAAGGGGCATTAGATGGGGGCGGTTCTGAGTTATTACAGAGAATTTTTTCTTAACTGGCTGGTGAGACTTGCTCACATGCTTAGAGTTTAACTGATCGCCATATGTGTGGTTGGGAAGGAATTTTCCCCCAGGGCAGATTGGTGTGGGTGCTGGGGGGGAGGGGGAGGTTGCCTTCCTCTGTAGCATTGGGCATGGCTCACTTGCTGGTTGATTCTCTGTATTTTAAAGTCTTTAAATCATGATTTGAAGATTTTAATAACTCAGTCATAGGTTAGAGGTTCATTACAGGAGTGAGTGGGTGAGGTTTTGTGGCCTACATTGTGCGGGAGGCCAGACTAGATGATCGTATTGGTCCCTTCTGACCTTAGAGTCTATGAGTCTAACTGGTTTGGGACTACTTTCCAGATTTAGGGTATGTCCTAGTACCATCATTATATTAGAATCTTATAACTACATATAATGTTGCCATATACATTTTAACAGGACAATAATGGTTAGCAAATTATGAGTTTTTAAATGATACATCAAAAGGCATACTTTGTAAAACACTGATCATCATTTTGTAAAAGGGATGAATACAGTGGTAGAGACTTACAAGGTTGAACTTGGAACTGTATAGTTAGTGAAATGAGAGGGTGGAAATTAAAAAAGAAATCCCTAGAGAACTGAGAGAAGAAGAAAGGAAGAGAGTGAGGAGAGAGGGTGAAAGAACAGAGTTAGGCATCATGTCCTATATTACACTGTTCAGCCCCTAGGTGGCACTGTGTGTAAAATACATTATTTAACGTAATCTTAGCCATGCCTGGCAAAGCATTAAAGGAAGCTACCATGAACACATCTGGTGTGTATAAGCAACCACTATGGCCAGCCTATTTCTGGTACAGAATGGCATGATGTTGTTAAAAGTAAACTAAGAACAGAAATAGAAGGAAAACAGCAACAAAGATTGCAGACAGAAAGAACAAAGCAGTAAAGGTTGCAGGATCTCTTGCCACTCTTCAATGTCCTAGAGAGCTTGAGCAATGACAAATCTTCAGAGTGCGCAAACTGGAAACAAGATTTTGCATTGCTACCAAGCTCCACAAAGAAACCTGAGATATGCAGGTATCTTCTCTAATTTATGGTATGGGGAAGCAAGAAAAGCGTATCTTCAAATAACTTTGACTTTACTGAAAACAGTCACAATTGTGGGCGGTTCGTAATGAAGGTACAGGGCAGTGTTGAATCCCCTGAGAGACGCTACTTGCTCCGCCTCCCCCGTCCCTTCTGGGTAGGCACGCAGGGAATGAGGTGGACTTCCTGCCTGGCCAACCCAGCATTCTCTCAGTTTCACTTTAGACTCGGACTCTGTGGCTGTGACTTATTGCTGCTCTCCATGACTGAGAATCTGGTGTGCAGTGCTGTACTCTTCCTTTTGCTCACTCATCTGCTGAAGTTTTGTGGTTTGATTCTTACCAAACCTGTTCTACGACTTTTCCCTGGTCGCACTCCTCCCACATCAGCCACTGCTTTTCCCTTGCATGTTGACATGCTCCAAAAGGGTAGCTGTGTCAGTCTAGTTCAGCAGAGCAAACAAGGAGTCCTGTGGCATGTTTAAAGACTAACAAATTTATTTATCGCATGAGCTTTCCTGGGAGAAAAGCCCACTTTGTCAGACTCTTAAAGATGTTTCTGTAAGTTCCCCATTTTCAAGCATCTGACGAAGTAGTATTTTCTTTCACGAAAGTTCATGCAATAAATAAATTTCAGTCTTTAAAAGTGCCACAGGACTCCTGGTTTGTTTTGCTTTTCCCTTGTGGTTTCATTCTCACCATACCTGTTCTGTGTCTCCTCCATACCCCACCCCCATCCCAGCCACTGATTCTCCCCAGGTCCCTGACTCCCTCCTTGGTACTGCTGCTGGTGAAATTGTGATTCTCTCTCTCCTCTTTGTTCCTGCCTACTTCTGTGTGCCTCTTCTCTCCCACTTGCCCATCCTGTGTTCTGCTGCTTCTGCCACATCCCTACTCTTTCCTCTGACCCTCCCCCATGAATCCCCACCATGAATGAGGAGTCTATGCAACCCTATGAGTTGCTCCCTTACAGGGAGCTCCAGGCACTAACAGACAGCAGCAGGACAGGATTTCCACACCCCCCATCTTCCATTGCCCATACAGCAGGAAGAGTCCTACCACAGCTGTGTCACTGCCAGCTGCCTCTGGCCACCGCCCCTTCCCCTCCCCCCACCATGTTCCAGCCGCCCCCCCTTAGCTGAGTTGCTCCAGAATTAGTCTCTGTGAGTCTGATGATGAGCAGAGCAGAGCTGTGGTGACTGCAATAGGATAAAACCAAAGGGAGGAAAGAAGGCTGCGATACTAAGCTCTTAGCTTACACTGATCTGTTTCCCAGTAGGTTTTGTCTTGCTTTTCTGCCTCTTTCAATTATTTGAATGCAGATTTTCAGTGGGGTCTGTTTCTTGAGAAAATGCACCCTCAGAGAGAGAGAGAAATGCACGTGGGAAGGGTGAAAGAGGGTCAGGAGAATAAACACATGATGTAAAAAGAGACGTACTTATTTTACAACAGGGACTTGTGACCACTTGTTGCTGCTTTAGTGAACTGGCATTGCTAAAATGTAGCATCTTTGCCCAGCTGTAAGTGAAAAATAACCTTTAATTAGAAAGACTGAAACTCGTTCACTTTCTCTCCTTCTTTGGACTTTGTGCCAGTATCACTTAATTGGTGATCGCCTATGGCTTTTGCATGCCTCTCAGTTTCTGCTCTGTGCTTGATGTCTTTCAAGAGCAGCAGTTCTCAACCACTGTGCTGGGACAAATTACTGTGTCGCCACACAGTGGAGAGCTGGGGAAATAGCTGGATTCAGCCTGGGGTGGATGGGCTGCTGTGTCCTTTAGGGACGCGATATGCAGCCAAGCGTGTTGCGACCAGCAGAAGGTTGAGACCCACTGGTCTAGTGGCTCCTATCCCTGTCCTGGCTGTGGGACTCCTGTTGCTGTGCTGTTGCTAGAGCAATTCAGCTAAGGCGTGTTGGAACACAGGCGCCACTGGCCAGGTCAGTTGTAAAAGATGGAGGGCTTTTGGAAAACTTGCCTCTCTCTAATCAAGAGAAGTGCATGGGTCCAATAAAAGATACTACCTCGTCCATCTTCACAGGAGGCAGGTATAATAGTCTGGGGACGGGGGAAGAAGATGATATCTCATCTATCAAAAAGGACAAAAATCATACAGAACTCGCACATCATTCCTGTGTGAAATGAGAAATCATTGAGATCAAATTGGTTGGATTCCTCTGTGAACCGTTTGTACTGCAAATACAATTGAATTAACTGCCCTACACACATAAACTTGCCTGTTCCGTAATCAATTAAGCGTTCCTTCAAAGACACTCATTTGTTTCCCAGGTAAGGGGAATGAAAAGTAAAATATAAGGGAAGAGGCAGCATGGCTTGGTGTTGGAAGCAGAGAAAGGAGTATGAAGATCTGGGGTTGTATTAATGGCCCCCCGGAACAGACATCTAGTGTGACATTGGGGCCACCACCAGTCATTTAAGGCTTGAGCTGAAGAGGACTCTTTCCATGGATTTTTAAAAAGGCAATGAGTCCAGGAGACTTAATCAGCCTGTGCCTCAGTTTCTCCATCCATAAAACAAGGGATAATAAAATAGACTGTGTAGCTTAATTCGTTGCTGTTGGTTAGGTGCTTTGAGGTCAGATAGAAAGTGCTAACTGTTTCTACAACTAACCTTTCATTCTGCACCGAGTCCTCCTGGCTCACAAGAGATTGGGACTTTATGGGACTCCTTCCAGTGTCACTCATGCTGGTGCATCCTGCCAGAACTGGGTTGGGAAAGTAGGCCAGCAGGGGCCCATCAGGTCCCCCCCACCACTTTTCAGAGAGAGGCAGGTGGAGGGGTAGATAAACAGGACGCCATCCACCAGCCTTATTCTCTGCAGTAGAGGGGACTGTATTCCCTCTTCCACACCACTGCAGCAGACCCAGGACTGGATCACTCAGTGTGTCCCAGGCAGGCAGGAGCATCACTATACTTTCCTCAGGGCCAGTGCTAGCTAAGCAAGGTCATGGGCAGCTGAGCAATGAATGGCCAGGAGAAATGGAGCTAAAGCCCTTGGGAGTGTTTCCATGAAGTAAGTAGCAGGCTGCTGATAATTAGGGGTTGGGATGGGGGGTTAGCCCGGCGTGATGGGAGAGGCAGTGCTTTGGGAGAGTGCTCCATGCAATGAATGTATCTGGGGCTGTCAGTAGCAGTACGGGAGGACAGAACAAACATGTGAGATGGGTGAGGGGAGAGGAGAGCTGGTGTAGCATCGCAGCAGCATACAAGCCAGAGCACAAGCAGGGCAGGAAGGAATGTGTGTGAGAATTCAGAGTATGCCCACTTCTAGCCACCCACCAGGTCTTCCTGCTGGAACATGGAGCTTTCCCCCCCAGCTCAACTCACATGGCTGTCTGCACCCCTCCCTCCTTCTGCCCAAACTTCCTGTGTCTCTTCCAAGCTTTCTGTGGGGTGTGTGTGTGTGTGGGGGGGTCCTGTTTAATATCCTCCCCTCCCCCCCAATACTTGGGTCTGTAGGTCCAGTCACTGCCTAAGTCAGCCAGGGAGGGAGGAAGAGGCTGAGTGAGTTATTCCACAGTGGCCACCATCCCATGCTGACCCAGTTCTTGCTTTTGGAGGTGCACACAGGCTGCAGATCATGCTGGGTTGGGTAGATAGGGCCAAGGTCATCCCTGGGAAGGCAAGGGACAGGGTAGCAAGCAGGGTCCAGCTGAAAGAGCCCAACAGATGATGATGATGATGATTATTCTTATTTTATTGCTTTATTATTTTATTAAAGTCCAGCTGAAAGAGGCGAATAGAATCTGTTGGAATTTTTACTAAATAATTCTTAAATGGCACTGCCCCCCTGAAAATATATTGAAACAGATATTTGTCCTGCTCGCATGCTCATACGGAATTATATCATCAATTTATTGGTAAGTCTTGGACACTGGGAAAAATCAACTTCTTTAAATAGCAACTTCCATATTTCACTTTAGTCAGAGAAATGAATTAAGTTCATTTGAATTCTTTCTTCTTCATCAATACAAATTAAATGGTCATTGTACTGTCAGGACCACTATAAAATCATTAACTCTCTCTATATAATAGTTTTGATTCAATTTTCAATTATAGATGTAAAAAAGAAAAATTATGTACAGTGAATAGTCTCTACAAAATGGAAAATGTTGCAAGCTTCAGGTATAATGTAAAGAATCCAATATATATCTGAATGATTAAGAATGCATTTCTTTAAGAATTTCATTTAATTAAGAATGAATTTGCATGTTGCATAGTTGAAATAATTAATCCCAGGTGTCAAAGGAAAAAGACTAAAATCGCTCTCATGCACAGTGTATAAGTTAAAGCAGCAGTTCTCAACCACTGTGTCAGGACACAAAAGTGTGTCACAAAGAGCTGGGAGGTGTGTCACGGAAAATTGGCAGCTGAGCTTGGAACCAGCTTGGGGCTCCTGCCACCCGCCGCTCTCTGCTGCCCTCAACAGCCCGCTCCTATTGCACAACACAGGAAGCAGCCAGGGCCAGAGGAGTAAAGGACTTAGGGGCTTCAACCCTAAGATCCTGGGTTGGGGGGGGGGGGGGGTTTGCACCGCCTGTCCCACAAAAATAAACCAGGGCACCAGCCTGCACTGGCTTGAGTCTGCCCCCACACAGGTCCCAGAGTGTTGCATCCTCCAGAGCATGGCAGCCTTCCAAGCATTTCCAGCCCAAGCACCAGCGCCACCGGCAGACTGTAGTGTGTCATGCAGGGGAACATCATCTGTCAGGTGTGTCGTGAGGGAAAAAAGTTTGAGAACCACTGTGTTAAAGGATATTTTCTCCAGAGCTGCTGGGTAGTCACTGATACAGGAAAGTCTATAATTTTAGCTATAGTGTTGCAAGACAGAAGGACCTCGGACACCGGAATAGGAGGCTTAACAAAGTTTATTGCCAGCCGACAGCAGGCCCAGTGGAATCTTCTCCAAAGGCTGAGCCCCGAACATATCGGGACATCCCCTATATGCACTTCACATTAGTACATCCTTATAGCGTCATTATCATCACACATTAGCATACGTTCTTCTCTTATTTCTTATACATTGCATTATCTTATTTGTTTATAGGTCAATTAATCCTGACATAGCATAAAATATAATTGTAGCAAATCACAAGATACAGCTGTGCAATTACAGGGAACAATTTCAGAACAAAGGGGAACTGCTTGCCAGACAATGCTTGTGCAAGTACTGAGAATAATTTCGCAGAAAGGGGAAAAGAAAGGGGGGAGAGCTACTGGATAAACAAAATATTTTTAGCCAGTCTAGCCAAGTAGGGGAAGTCCCTTAAGTCTGTCCTGAAAAGTATCTTAGCTGGTTGCCCTAAAAAGGGACAGGCCCTATTTTCTTGCCTCAATAGAAATAGATTTTATCTTTGTAATAATTCCTTAAAGTAGCTATTTATCATCATGACTTTCAGTAATGAATTTTCCTTAAGATCAGGTCTGCCATTGACAGATTTCCTGCTAGATATTTGGTGTGGCCGGGGAGGTGGGTTAAATACTGACTAGTGAAAGGTTATATCAGCAACACTCTGGCTTCTGTCCACCTTGGTTATCCTTTGCACGTTGACCTCCAGCACACTCTCTGCCCTGGATTTTCCAAAAACAGTGTGCTCTGTAGTGTCCAGCCCTTTTCCTGCATATGCTGTCTCAAAGACCTTGTTTACTGTTCATATGTAAATTGAGATAAACACACATTCCTTTGTTTAAGAGAGCCTTGCTTAGGCACTCTTGCCTAATTGGGGCTACGTGGGTCTGAACATGTACAATCAACATCATGCAAGGAAATTTTAATAATTTTACATATAATGTTGCTACCATTATTGACTTGTAAGTTATGAGTTTTCAAATGATATCTCACAAGCCATATATTGTACAAAATTATTACACTAGTACATTGGATGTGAATACAAGGGTGCATTCAGTTACAGACAATTTGAGCAATTGGCTGGATTCCTTAACTGTTCACATTAAATCAAGAATATATGCTTTTCTAACATATGTGATCTAGCTCAACATGAAGTTTCTTGGGCCTGATACAGAAATTTACTGGGTAGAATTCTGTGGTCTGTATCACATAGGTCAGATCTAGATTACCATAATGGTTCTTTCTGGCCTTAAACTCTATGACTCACTTTCAGAATCTGTAAGTGATTATTTATTTTATAGATGAAGAATTTTAATTAAAAAAATATAATTTTATTTTGGGTGAACTTCGTTGTAACACACTTCCAGTTATAACACTTCTTAATGCTGCTTTTCATTTAAAAACCACATTTGAATGCTGGAGTTCAAAAATATTGTCTGCTAGAAAAAGATGGTTGAAAAATCAGGAGGTGGTGCCAAATTTCACAGTGGGATCGTTTATTTTCTACTATATGCAAGTTTTGTATATTCAAGTTGTGAAACTTTCAGAAAAAAGTTCTCTCTTTTCTTAACGTTTTTTATTCACACTGTGACAGGCTGCTCCCTGGATCTGGTCTGGTGTGCCGCTATGATCCCTCAAACCCCTCTCCTGAACCCTAAATCACTCTGCCCTGCCAGGTGACCACTTACCCCTGAGTCAGTCCACAACAGCCACCAGCGTGTAATTGATCCCAGGCAGTGGGTATAAATCCACTAGCCGCACAGGCATCAGTCTCCAAGCGAGCACCCTCAGTCCCATATACTATACCAGGAATCACTGTTTTACAGAGATTGGGACCCACCCCCAATCACCCTAGTATCAAGTCCAACCACTTAACAAAGAAGTGGATCATGCCCAGCCATCCACATCCACACCCTCTAAAAATGACACAGCTTTAGATAAAACAAATACTAGTTTATTGATCAGAATACTATTTCAAGTGAGAAAATGGCCAATCAAGGCAGAATCATAATATAAATGAGTCAGGAGTGACCATTATCAAATAAAAGGTGTAAATCACACACTAATCTAATATCTCTACGTAAACTGACCTCATAGTCCAAGATTATGCGCAGGGCCATCCTTGGGGGGGAGGGGGGAGAGGAGTGTGAACGGGGCGACCACCCCGGGCCCCACGGTTACGTGGGCCCTGCGCTGTCCCACTCCTAATGGGGCAGTGCGGGGCCCATGCCGCGGCCCCATGGCCATGCTTCGCCCCAGACCCAGCTGCCTTCAGCAGCGGGCCGATGGCAGCAGGGCAGGGTGAGAGCGATTTGCTCAGCCCCTGGGCTGGCCCTCCCCGCTCCCAAGCAAAAGCTTGTAGCTTCTCCCCAAAACCATCTGTGTCTTTGTTTTTTAAACTCCTCACAGTCCCTCCCCCACTGTGCTCCTGTGTGAATCTCAAGTTCCAAAGGGGTAGCTGTGTTAGTGTAGGTCAGCAAAACAAACAAGGAGTCCTGTGGCACTTTCAGAGACTAACAAATTTTTTTATTCATGAGCTTTTGTATGAGAAAAAATGTCTGACTAAGTGGGATTTTCTCCCCCAAAAGCTCATGCAATAAATAAATTTGTTAGTCTTTAAAAGTGCCATAGGACTCCTTGTTTGTTTTGTGTGAATCTCTTTACTTCTCCTTGAACCAGGGAGGGCATTTGCATTCCCTTTGTCCCTCTGTGCTGGAGATACTCCTGAGGGTCTGAACCCTGGCACATGCTTCACATCTGTACACACATGTTGCTGTAGGAAGCATGGCACCATGGTAATTATGTAGCCTATGTTACAAGCATTCACAAGGGAACTGTGCAGGGCACAGTTAGTATCAAATCACATGATTACATTACAAAATTGAACAGAAAAGTTACATAGATCGTGCCCAAGGGGTGCACGGATGTGCATCCTGTGACACATACATTTTCAGACAAATCACTGGTTTTAATTACTAACTGGTGGCAGGGATAAGAAAATAGCAATTATAATCTTAAACAACCATATATGTGGAGTGAGACAGATGGGGAAACTGAGAAGTAGGGTGGTAATGTGACTTGCCCAAGTAATTTGGCAGGCTAGTGGCAGAACTTGGAAGACAACCCAGTTTCCTGAGTCCCAGTCCAGTGCACTGTTCACTAGGCACCAGCTGGTCAACATGCTATCTTGAATTGGGATCATAAACACCTTTATTTAGCCACCTTTATTTCAGCACTCTGTAATTTCTTATTCATTTTTAATTATGATTTTGATTATGAAAGCACAAAAAGAAGAGAAAGTCTGGTTGTTTTTTAATTAAGCAGGTGAAAGTTTAAAGAATACATAAGAAATATGGTATGAGAAACTGGTTAATTAAAGTGACTTAACCAATGTGTCTTAGGCCCCAATTCTATTAAGAATTATGGATGGGGTTAATTTTGTGCATGTGACTTGTCTCCTCTGAAGTCAATAAAACTACTTGCATGGGTAAATTTGGCAGAGTCGGACCCTTATACTATATCAGTCCTAATGTTCTCCCAATCATTCACTATTAGGTTATATTGAATCAAAATATATTAATACTGTAAATAAGAAATATGTTTTGATTTATCTCTAAATTAAGCTGGTTGAAATTTTTGGTCAACACATTTTTCCATCAGGAAGTGTTTGGTTTAATCAAAATTGATGTTTCCCCATTACATTTTTCATTTCCAGATGGGAAAATGAGAACGAAATGAAATATTATAGTTTCTGAAAAAACAAACTGAAATGATATTTTAAGATGAAATTAAATGAAAATTATTGTTTGTTTATTTTCCAACCAAAAATATTTTTTCAGTTAATTTCTAATTGTTCTGAGGAAACCCTCAGAAATCTAATTTTCTGACATGAAATTTCTGGTTTCCCAAGGAGTTCTAGAGCTTTGGAGTCTGACGTACATATATATTGAGAAAACTAACAATTTGAACTACTCTCTTCATTTAAAATATTAATAAACTATATTTGCTTTCTTGTAATTCAGCTACCATTGTGCATCAGCATTAAATGTATTTTAATGGTTTAAACTATGAAATGTCATGCTGGCTTCTAGGAATAATATATTTAATCTCTCTCATGCATCAGCAAGTACTGCAACTCATCTGAAAAATTCAACATTAAGTTTTTCATACATAAGCATTGCTTTCATTTAAATCTAACTCTTAATTTAGAAAATACTTAGCATAAATATAGAGTTGGTTAATATGTTAATCAACTCAGGAATAAATGATAAAACCAAAAGGAGATTCTTTTCCTTAGGTTTTCTTGAAGTTAATAAAATATAGGATTACTCTATAAGATAAATCCTAACTGTATTCAATATCCTAAGGTGTGTCTACACCTTAGGAGTTAGGTTGATTTAAGGAGGCTTAAGTCGACCTAAACTACTCTGCATCCACACTGGGCTTTCCTTAAGTTGACTTAAGCATTTCCTTAAGTCGACTTTTAAGGAAAAGTTAAGTCGACTTAATAACACCTCATTTTAGGTCAACTTAACACTTAAATCAACCTTATTAGGTCAACTTAAGCCAGTGTGGATGGGGAGTAGCGCCTAAATCAACCTTATTAAGTCGACTTAAAGCGTTAAGTCGATTTAATAAGGTAAAAAAGGGGCTATGTCTATATTAGAAAAGTTAAGTCGACCTTACTAAGTTGACTTAATAAAGTCAACTTAACTTTTCTAGTGTAGACATAGCCCTAGAGAGAAGTGAGTGATCAGGGCTAGATTTAGGGGCAAGCAACTACTTGAGGGGCTGGACTTGGAGGGCCACTGACCTTGGGAAGTGCTTTTGTTAGTGAGAAAAGAGAAAATTGAATGTTTGAAATAAAATTTTTCAAGTATTCTGTATGGGGATTAATTTTTCACTACCCTCCTAGAATGTTCTGGACCATCATAGAAATTCATGGAACATTCCAGATTTTCTGAGAACCACATTTTCCTCGAACCTCTTAGAATGTTGTCAGCCATGTCCTCATGGGTATATAAGGGGTGGGGTGTTGTCAGTCAGTAAGTGAGATATAAGAACAAATTGAAGTGAAATGATAGCCAAGCTGAAGTACCATGAACCTTGTTTTATTGTGGAGAAGTTCTTATGTTTTAAGACATGAAGAGTATAAATAGCAACTAATAAAGGACATATTTAATGACACTCCAGAGATATCTATCAAATAACAATATAAAAGAAATAATGTTACTTTTTTTGCAATGCTTAACACTTGTCTGATGACTTTATAAGACTGATGAACAAAGACTTTTGCTCTCCCTAATGCTGTCTGTTTTCCCCTGTAGAAAAGAAAAGATGCCCCCAAAGAAGCCTTCAGAAGCTCAGTATATGAAGTGGAAAAATCAATTGAATCTATTTTGCAGCAAGGGACAAATTTGATGGGAAAATATCTGAAAGAGAACAACACTGATCGAGCTTTAGACAGCGATCGTTCCAGTGTAGAAGAAATTGAGGAGCAAAACGTTAATCATGGAAGCTGTATTACTAAGGAATTAGCAGATTTACCTGAAGATATGGAATGGAAATGTGAGGAGAGTGATGGAGAATCATCTAGGGTTGGTGTTTTTTTTGGTGGCATAAAGGAGAGTGGTGATAAAGAAAAATGCGGTTCACGTAAAAAGAGAGTAATGACTGAAAGTACATGAAAAGGAAAGAAACCAGCATTGCAGGATGACAGAAACTGTAGTGAGAAAAATTGCAGATCACAATTGATACATCAGATCCTGGTTTGTGGCCAGCAATCCTAAGCTCTACTGATATTGATTGGACAATTTTGAATGGGCCAGGAAAAATCAGGGACATGACATTTCCAGTAAAGGAGCCAAAGCAACACTTCTCAAAGTCACTCTGTGAAAGAGGGCTCAAGAATGTTGAAAAAACTGAATTAGCATTGGTTAATTTACTCAAAATCTACTGACAGTATTCTGTTTTGGTTGCAAAATATTTGACAAAAATGACATGTCATTGCTTGCCATTTCCAGGTGCAATTACTGGCATAACTTAGCTGATGCTCTGAAGCAACATGAAAAGTCGCTTGGCCAAATTGAGTCCAAGTCCAAGCTGAATAAATGCACAGACACAGAAAACCAGGATATTATTAATGTAGAAATCCAGCATTGGAGGAATGTTCTTGAGCATCTGATCTCTATTACCCTCTTCCTTGCAAAGAATAATTTGGCTTTCCAGGGCTTGTTGTATACAGTTTTCACTGAACATAACTGTAATTTCTCCAGTTTGGTAGAGCTCCCTGGGAAATACAGTGATGTCATGCATAAGCATGTGTGTTGAGTAATTTGTAAAGAAGCTATGGACTGTTACTGCAGCAAAACAATTCAAAATGAATCAATTGACTTTGTGGCAAGGAAGGTGCTTGATAACATATTGATGTGGCATGGGCTTTGGTGAGTGGCTTGGGCCAGCCCTGTGCATGGGGTGGGGTGGCTCAGTCTTGGGCTGAAGCCAGCCCCACACAAGGAGTGGGGGAGGGACTAGCCCAGGTGGTGTCCTGTTTTCCTTTTGGGAAATATGATCACCTAAAAATCAGATTTGTGTGAAATAAAAAGACACATGGCAAGAGTGTAATCTTTCATCTCTTCTTCGATGCAAGGTGTGATTTCAGTGTTCAGGCAAGAGAAGGATTTAAAGGGATGGCCAAACTATTGGAATATCCTACTATTTATGATCCACTGGACAGTTTAGTATGTATCTAAATGCAAATAAAAATTAAGCACCTGGTTTAGAGCCCTCTGAAATCAAGGCAGTTCCACTGATTCCAGTCTGCTTTGGATCAGGGCCCAAATGAACAGACAAATAAACTTTGGCCAACATTTTCAAAATGAGGCTCCTAAGTTCATTCCTATAAATATATGCAAGTGGTCTGACTTTTCAAAAGTGAAAAGTCCTGAGTAGCTCGAGTAAGCTCCTTTGGTCAGTATCCAGTCTTGAAAATCTTGGCTGTATAGAATTCAGTGGGAGCAGATTTATGCATAAAATGAGCTGGCACCAGTCATTATTTCTTCTCTACCTCCCTTTTAATAATTTTTAATGTATGCTTCTATTTTTCTTTAACAAGGGAGAAACAAAACAACTTAGCATGCCGGAACAAACAATCCCACCCCTTCCATACAAAACCAGCTCTGTCAATGCATTCCCAGGGTTGCACAGTTAAAATCACAAAGTTGGCTTCACAGCAAAGCAAAAGATGAAAGAGAAAGTGACCCAGAGGCCCTTGAGTAAGATGCTGAAAATCAAACTAAGGAGTGAATTTCAGTGGTGAAAAAGTACTTATATATAAGAAAGCTGTTAACAAATTGCAGCAGACAAGACACTACTCAAACCCTGGAAGAAATCTGCTTGGAGGGTTATGAAGAGAAATGAGATGAGTATTACTGCCTGGGATAAATATAGCAAAGATATTTCTTACTTAATATGCTAATACATGTTGACTTACTCTGCTCCATTCTTCACCCATATAGGATAGAAAAAGTGACATTTAAAATAATTTTGAACAGCAACCTATAGGCTGTTAGTAGCTTTCCTGGGTATAATGTCATTTTTCAGCACTGGGTTTCACACTACCGGCCTGGAGTATTAAGTAATAGGCCTCTCAGATACAAAAATATATTTATAAGTTCTTACACTTAAATAATTTTCCTCTTGGGTTTTCTGTTCAGACTTCTCTTTCTATATAGCACCTAGCATCTCCCAGCCTCTGATTATGGAATCTGGACGTTGGGCTCTGATATCTTCATACAAGAAAGAGACTGCGGTAAAAACTGAATCATGGGATGCTACAGAATTGTAACTATCAAGCAGCATGTTTTTATAAAAATCTTTTGTGTGTGATTGGGGGTAGCAGTGCACTTCCTGGACAGATCTCCCAGAGATTCAGGAAGAGAGAGGGGCCCAGCTGGCTATCGCTCAAGAAAATTTGTGGGAGAGAGAAGTGGTTACAGGCCACCAGTCATTCCCCAAAAGATTGTGCCAGGAAGGGGAGTACTAATTCATCTTTGCGCTCTGTTAGGCTCTTTTTAAGCCTTTCTGTTTCTCTGGTGCTTGTAATATGCTCCCTTCTTAGTTCTGGTCTCTTTAGTATTGTGATATGTTGAAAACTGTATTAAAATATGCTTCAGGAGGTCCCCTTTATACGTTGGGGTTAGGACCAAAAAGTAGCGACATAAAGCGAAACGACATAGCAGGGACTTTTCCCCCATAATACTATGTACTGTATATGTAAATACCAGGGGTTAGGGACCATAAGACCGTTATTTCTCCCATAAGAATAGGTATACAGTAGATATTTACCATGTCCTAAACCATATTTATGAGCAATGACACACACAAGACCATTTTTATTGTAAAAAGCATGGATACGGTACAATACTGTATCGGAGAAACGTCAAGACTCAATTCAAACTTTACAACATTAACAGAATGTCTAACATACTGTAAGCTGTTTTCGTTTCTTAAGCAATTACACACAAAAACATTTTTGAACAAAGCATGGATATGTAAACATAGAATTTAAACATACATGAACATAGACTTTCTTTCTTTCTTTCTTTCCTTCTTTCTCTCCCTTTCTTTCTTTCCGTCTTTTTCTTTCTTTCTTTCTTTCTTTCTTTCTTTCTTTCTTTCTTTCTTTCTTTCTTTCTTAAATGATGTAAGTGCGGTGAATTTTTATGTTGAGTTCCTCAATTCATCAACGACATCAGTGCGAAACAACTTATAGCGGCGCGACGTTTAACGGGGAGCCCCTGTATCACTTTAAATTCTCAGGGTTTTTACTGCTCCTGCCCTCAGGCTGGAGGGCTCTGTGGGGAATCGTGTGATCTGGGCCTAACAACAGTCAGTCTATAGCCATCCAGCCTACAGTAAGAAGGGTAAGTTGTGCTTCTCTGTTTTAGGGAGCAGCCTGCTTTACCGGTCTCAGTGTCAGGATTCTTCTGTTCTTATTCCAAATTTTAACAAATAAAGTAGAGTTACACTGAAACCTTCCAGAGAGACTATTTATGTTTTCATTCTAACTTTGGTGTGTGTATGCAGTAACAAATATTGTCTCATTTCTCCTACCATAACTGTCGGGTCTCTTTCTTTGTTGTTGCCATATTGACAAAGCCATCATTCCATATCAATTTCCCTGCCCCCTCCCACACCTAAATTCATTCGTTGTGGAAGAGATTATGAAAATGTTATGTTTATGTATTTAATAAGACACACTGACTGCTAAATATCCTTGGAGGATGTGAAGTATTAACGATACTTTAAAGCAATGAAAGGTGGCAAGAACGTTACTTTTCCTGCATAACCCTAAAGAGGGGTGTGTGGGGGGGTAAGGTGTGCTTGTGTGCATGCGCAATCTTTCCATGGACTGACGTGAAAGGATGCTAGCCACCTGCCAGGGAGGATCAGCCAAGCAACATGCATCCTGTGAACAAATCACTTGTCCTGAAAATTCATTTTCAAAACCTGTTTCTACTTTGACACAGCTTTTCAAAAGAGAGTCTGTGACAGGTTTGCAAATCAACCCCTTCCCTCTTTTTGGTGTCTTACAATAAAGTAGCTAATTGCCTAATCTCTTAAAATGTAGCAATTACCACTTGACTTTCTTATTAGATTAAGAAAAGCAGAGTTTTAACACTTGAAACAGATTGTCCAAACCCCTGTAGCTCTACCTAGTACCTATATAGCTTGCCTCACTGGAGGCCTATCTTGCCCTCGATGCATGTGTCCCATCTGTTCAATTGCCTCTGGATATAGTCCAGATGCCCCTTTTGTGTGAGAGGCAAGCAAAAGCAGTAGGAAATCAGGCAGAGGCAAGGGTAGAGATGAAACTGGAGTTCCTCAGTGACCCATAGCTGTTTCCTTGTGTGTGATTTTTTTCAGAATTCTAGCTTTCTTCTGCCATCCAATCATCCACAGACCAATCAAAAGTAGTTTGAAGGACATAATGTTTTGGGACCTGCTTTTCTTTCCCCATGGCAGCAGGAGCTTCTGCATGCACTCCTGAATCTTTAGCATCCAAGAACTATTAAGCAGTACTTATGGCTAATGCTCTCTAGATTTCCCAAGCTGCTCTATCTGCAGCTTTTTGAGAAACCTCTCCCCTTTGGTGGGAGGAAGAGAACTCATGAGGCTCTTACCTTGCAGAAGTTTCCAGTTAACTATGTTCCCTTCTCATGGATTTTACACAAGATGAGGTGGTCAGGCCCAATGGCAAGACAGTCTTAGGTTCAACCCTATTAAGAAAAAGAAAATGTTAAACCGTATTAGTGTTGTTTCCCTGCTAGAACGTGCAAAGTTATCATAGTGACACAAGTCTTTCCACACTTGCTCATAGAAGTCATCTTCTTTTAAATAATCTCCTCTTCAAATCCATCCATTCCTTTTTCAGCATACTCAGAGCATTCAATCAAGTCCTCAGGACAGAGTTGCCAAATCTTGTGATTTTTTTGTCACAAATCTTATGATGATATTTTACTTAAAGCCCTAGGTCCTGGAGATAAGTATTATTATGTGAGATTTTCTTCTTTCATTGAAAAGAAATAAGTGTATAGGCCTCATGGTTGCCAGGAAATGCTTGAAATTGTGCCTAAATTTACCCTGAAGGTTCAAAAACAAGCAGGCAAATTAAAACAACCGAAACTTAGTTGTGTAGCTCACCATCATGAATAAAATTTAATCTCATGACTTTGTGGAGCCTGACACATGATTCTTTTATCTCTGGGGCTGACAGAACTTGAGACCACATGGAATAGGCTTACATAAGGGTTTCATCTTTATGAGCCTTTTCTATGTGTGTTGAATAATATTGTTCATTACTAAACTACAAGTATCGTGTAAACCAGAGTTCAGCATAAAAGAATACAATATCTGACAGGTTAGTGATTCCCTGCAGTATATTAGACCATCCATTAGGCCCCAGTCCTGCAAAGACATGGATCTGTGCTTAACTCTGGCCCACGACTTCCATGGGACTACTTGAGTGTAGTTACCCACATGTCTCAGGCTTAGTCTACACTGCAGGGCTCAGTCTATGGGAGATATGCAATCGCCATGCCGCAGAATGTGTATCTCCCATCAACTTAGTTACTCTCACTTACCATGGTATCTGTGTTGACTTGAAGTATTCTCCCTTTGATGCAACATTATTCCACTTGGAGGAGTGGAGTTACTGAATTGATGGGAGAGCACTTCCGGGATCAATTGAGAGGGTCTACACTGGCCACTCAATTGATCCTGCTGCACTGATCCATGGGGATTGACTCAGCTTTTTCAGTGTAGACAAGCCCTCAGTTTTTGCAAGATTGGGGCCTTAATCTTTCAAATGTGTCTGTGGCAGGCACCCTTCTGCCTGAGGAAAGTATGTGCCATCTTGATCCACATGCCTTCTGTGTAAGCCTTCATTTTGTTTTGTAAATATCTAAACAAACTCTATATGTTCTGTACTAAATGTTCTGAGAAAAATTGAAGGAGCCACAAGTTTATGGGATAATGCCCAGAAATCTTGCACCTGTCCTAAATGCTATATTCACTTAATATAAACATACCACAATTTTCTTTATTTCATGTTGTGACCAGGGCCTCCTGGGATACCCTCCTGGACGTGCAAAAATCAGGGCAAGCTGCAAAACCAGGAGCCAAACTCCCCACACACTGATGGATGGTACTTAAACCAGTCTCCCTATCAGTCACAACCAGGCTTCTGGTTCCCCACACCGGGTACCAAGAAGTCTGTCCAAAATAGAAACTGCTCCCTTTATTGCACTCCAGCTTCTCCAGCTCCCACCTAGCCGCACGGTCCCTTAAAGATATAGGTTCTCCTGACCCCAAAGGGCCAGCCACAGCACACAGAACAATATAGGTTTGGATCTTACCCAAAATACCACACTGGTAGCCAATCCTTTAGCAACTACAACTAAAGGTTTAATATAAGAAGAAAAGAAGCAAAATATGAGATGTTAAAGGGTCAAAGCGAATCACATACATACAAATGATTTAAAGTTCATGAAAAGCAGTTTGCAGGCTTGTTCCTCTGGAGTTTGCAGGCTTGTTCCTCTGGTAAACACCCAGCACCAGGGTGGGCCTCAATCCTTTGTTCAGTCTCAGAGGAATAGTTCCAGAGATGGGTGTTGGCTGTAGACTGGGGACTTGAGAGCAAGATGGAGTCGGGGCTGCTGCCTTTTATCACCTCTGGCCTTCTCCATGCTGTGTGCAGTTCTTTCCAATCAAATTGGAGTTGAGTCACATGTTCAATTCCTAGTGGCTCAACAGGTTTTCTCCTTCGGCCCATTATACTGGGGAGCTTCCTTAATGGGTCATTAAAGGGACAATGGCTCAGTAGACATTCAGTCTGGGGAGTTTCCCCAGACTCACACCAATTAAAATATAACAATCATATTCCTAATTCCTAATATGAATACAAATCCTACACATAAACTATATAATCATTCCCCACAAATTATTACCTTTCTATTAACACCAAACATGGCATAATTCCTATGGATTATAACAATTATAAAATATTAATACAAAATAATATCATAAATGGTTCCCTAAATCCAGACAGTGTCACACATGTTTCCTGTATTCATTATAATAATGTTTGTTTAGCAGGCTGCATTTGGGAGACGGCTACTATCAAAAAAATTAAAATAAAAAATTGTGTCTTATTTAGTAACCAGATGAATTCCTTGTGAAAATCTGTTTCTCTCTTATTAATTGCTGCCTTTAAAAGTTTTTAAAACATAGATATTCAATTTATAATTGTGGTAGCTGTAATCAAGCAAATACTAAATTATTTAGAACAAATAGTTTTATAGAGGTAGGTATGCTACAGATTCTAGATTTTTGGTTAGACTCAAAGAAACTGATTAAACACCAATCCAGATGTTTCAATAAGTAGTTATTAAGCAGTGGGGAAATGAGGAGGTTGATAAATTAAAAAAGATAATGCTCCTTTTGAAGGGACTGTAAATGCATTTCACTTCTTGTTTAGTTTCATGGATTTTTAAGATTCATCTGATCATGCTTCTTTTCCTGGTCATTTGTAGCAATGCAAGAAGAGGCATGGGAAGTAAGCGTTTTGTCTGTGAATGAATTCTGTATGTCGTCTTGCTCCAAAGACATTGACTGGACAAAATCTGAGTACTGGATACTGGCCTTATTGGTCTGCAGCAAATTTCATCCCTCTCACCTCTTCCTGGTGGTAAACCTAGTCCAGGAAAAATGAGTCCATGAGTCTATGATTCTAATAGTTTTAGATTAAATTGTTTAAAAACTTAAAAAATTCAGAAATTAGTTAGAAAATTTCTTGCATGTAGACAGGCCCTAGGACTTTAAAATAGTAATAAATAATTAAGAATCCTTTTTGATTCTCTGTGCTGCCTTGGGCTCTTTCTGTATTATAGGGTTTTTTGTAGAACATGGAAGTTGTTCCTAGCCAAGGGCCTGTTCTTGTGCCCATTGAAGTCAGTGAAAAGACTTCAGCTGATGTCAGAAAAGCTGTGTTAGGCTCAGTGAAGCACAAAGCTTGCTGAAAGCAATATAATGTAAAACTGAGGCATTAGTTAACTTTCTTTCTTTCTTTGTCATTGTACTATTTTTTCCCATGCAATTTTTTTTCTGAAAATGATTTACCCATCTCCCCATTACATATGAATGTTCTTGGCTCTTCTGTGTGCTCTTCTTTTCCATAACCTCTTCAGTTTTATCTCACACTTTCCTTTTTTACCTTTTTATAGTCTATGCCATAAGAGCTATGCTCATCAATACATGTTCCCTTTTATTAATTTTTGTCTGAAGTTTCTCTTAGGTCCCTAGAAATGCTTACATTTAAAATTCCATGACTACTTTTACTGCTCATGCACTGCACTTTTCAAACATGTCCTTGAATTATATTTTCTACTCGGTGCCTGCTTTTTAAGTAGGCTGGGAACTTAGGCACTCTGCAAGATCATGTGTTCATTTGGTGCTCAAGGTGCAGCTTGTTGTCTAAGAAGTGTAAAATCACTTGTTTATCCACTTGTTCAGCACAGGCTGTGGTACTGTCCATTTCCTCCATTGACTTGCAACCTACTTCAATTTCGATCTGTGTGAAACCACATCTGGTGAGAGAACGGATTAGTCCCATTCTTTGGTCACTATTCTGAGCCTGCTTAAAAGGATGCCTATTAGCCATTGTGGGTTGTGGCCCTGATCCTTCAAGAGGCTGTGTACAGGTGGACACCTGCACCTGTGAAGCAAATGGTACTCAGTGGGGGCACAGAAGAGTTTGCAGAAGCAGAGCCTTTATGACTTGCATACACTGCAATGACCACTAGCATTTGGACTAAGACTGATTGCTCATTTCACACAGGCCACTGTCACTGAATACCTGTTAGATGGCAATGACTTTTGATAGCAGTGACCTGTGCTGGATTTGAGTTACATCCTTGAATGCTTGGCTGCCTGAAAAATCTGCGTTTCAGCACAGGATCTTGTTCCTGCATAGAAAGTAACAGAGCTATATGCAAGGCACATAAATTGCAACTTCCATATGTAAAATGGATATGATAATAATAATACTTGCCTCATCTGAGGTTATTTAATGTCCATAAAGTACTTTGAGATCCTCATATAAGAGTTACTATAAAACCCACTAGTAGTACTAATTATTATTGTTCAGGTCTTAATCTAGATGGTGACTGGCCGAAAACATCACACTACAAGAGGGAACTAACTCTAAAGAATAAAAGTGAAGAAGAAAAAAGGCAATTAAATCAGATCTGCCAACTCCTAATAATAACCAGTGTTCTGAGTGGTCAAAGGCAAAAAGGATAGAGAGAGATCTGGGAAAAATAGATGAGACGACATGTTTATGTGATGAAATTATTCAAAATAGTCACCAGAATGTTTAGGACTATGCACTTTGACTATTCATTGCCCCAGATCTGTCACCTAGAACCAGTGCTTAATTTGCACCTCCCTGCAGAAGCTCTACATTTTATTTTTAATGGGCAATAAGTTTAGGTGAGGGGGAACTCTTTCCAGGGGGATCCAGTCGTTAAGTGGCTTTCCAGAAAAGAATAGACAAATCTAGAATGTGACTAACTTAAACTCACACTGCCACACCTTCTTTGACAAATTCACCATAAGCAGAATGACAATTACAGAATGAACTGCTCTTCTATGATGCTTCTCATGGCAGTCAGGGCTGAGACTCATCTTGTTGCCACTGGCCTCTAGCAAGGAGGAGTTTTGCTCAAGCCAGTTGGCTGTTAGCTCCCTAACACAACTAGCCGCACAAGCTTTCTTCGTTGGGTCACACACCAGCCCTGCCTTTGCCATGCAGGTTGACAACAGATGCAGCCCTGAGTCCCTTCAAAATGTTCCTCTGAGGTCTCCAGCTCCTGATCATTGGATACCCATAGAAATCCCAGATCCTCTGTTCCCAAAGGAACAGTGCATCCCAGTTTGCCAGTTTTACCTTTCCATTGCTCATGTATACCATATAGCACTTGAGTTCAATTATGGTAAAATAATAGGAAATTTATTTAACAAAGAATAGAGATTTGGACAGAAACAAGTGTGAGTGATGGATACAAATAGTTTCATTAAAAAAAAATGACCCCGAAATTCTAAACCACAAACTAGGACCTGTACTATTTATGTGGAGGAGCATGTTTGCTGACTGATATACAGCCTATTAAGTGAGAAATGGATTGCTAAACTGTAAGACAGAGCAATCTACATGTCCTTGGCTCTACCTCCAATGAGGCAAGATCAGAGAAAGCCAAGTAGATGCTCTATTGAACTCACCATAACTAAGAGAACTCTCAGAACAAAGATTTATCAAAAAGGGGAAGTTCTAGGGGGCATTAGCAGCTTTCACCAGCAACCAAGCAAAGAGCATAAGAAAAATGGTAAACAGATGTAACACATGGAACGACCTTTTGGGATATCTAGAAATATTAAAAATACCTGAAGAACCTTAACCACAAGATATTGCAGATGCCTAAACAATGAGTCTTAATCACATAACCTTAGACAAGTTGTGGATGACTTTAGAACAATCAAAATGTCAAGGGAACAGGAGCACAGGATGTGGTCAGGGTCACGATGTGTTGTCTCCTTTGTCTCCCTCCCTTTTCCAAAGATCTGCTTGCAATAAGGAAACTGGCAGCCACTGCTACCGCAAGTGTTAATGGACAGACAGTGTATAAATACTCGCTTGTCTGATTGTGGAGGGATGAAGAAAAGAGAGCCTTCTGAAGTTCAAAGACTGACCTCATCCTTTACTAAAAGAAGGTACAGAGCAGATGACCCCCTTTGGAGCAGAACTTTGATTGGCCATCAAGACCATCTGGAGATTGTAATGTTGGTTTGGTGAGCTATAACTTTTGCTGCTGTATTATCATTTATCTAATCTATGCTTAGCAATTGTAATAAACTAGGTTAATGAAGTGTGGTCTATGTATCAGATGGATGTGCTGTGCTCTCATAAAACCCATTAACTCCCTTTTAACATTTTTAAACCTTAGTCAGCAGGCTCTCAGGGAATGGAGGGATTGACAGGGGTTTTTTTTGTTTGTTTTTGTTTTTCCTTAGGGAGCTCTTAGGGTGGGGAAAGCTGAGGAAGACACTTGAACCTAATATAGTGAGCCCTCCAGGTTGGGGAATCTGATGGGTCTATTTCAATGAGCCTTCCAGGTTGGGGAATTTGAAACTGCAGGCACTGAGCTCTCTGGATTGGAGAATCTGACTTGCTGACCGAAGGCAATAGTTACCTTTCCTACCTACTAAAATAGATTCTCAGTCCAAAGTTCACTTTTTGCTGTGCTTGCTAGCCCCAGGGAGTTAGGATCCAGTCTTTAATGAAGTATCCCTGCTCATCAAGGTCCTTCCTCAGCAAATAGAGGCCAGACTGTCTTTCTCCACCATATTGTATCCTGAATCAGTTTTCTGTCTTTATTCACTGAGATGACAGTCCCTTACTATCATTCCTATTTACTTCCAAGGGGTTTTGATGTTTACGGTTTGTCTTTGATGGTTTTCCATGAACTTTTCAGGTTGGTGCAAAGGTGGCCACTAAGCAATGCATTACATATTTGGCTAGCCAGGGAGGGAGACAACTCCCTCCCACCTGAATGGGCCATCACAAAAACGTATGATTCCCTAGTGACTCACTTCCAAATGCAAGACCTTACAGGCATAATTTTCTATATAGTTATTTTATTCCTTAAATATTACTCTTGCAATGATCGAGTATCGGTAAGTTACCACTTTCAGTAGACACCTCACATGCTAACTTTGACAGATAAATACCATGAACCAGCATGTTAGGAGTATTCAGTTTTTTAGGTCTGAAATAGGATCTGTTTGTAAAGAACAGTGAAACCCTTGCCAATTGACACCAGTGGGTCACTTCCCCTCACTTTCCCACAAAAATGCAAAACCAGAAACTACCACTAGCTAAGAAAAGGAGACAAGCAGATAATTCCTTGAAGTCCACTAGGAACCTTACTATGCCAGTCTAATTAAAGTAGGAGGAACGTGAATACTATGCTGATGGACATCAGCACAAAACCCTAAGATAGAAAGAGTATACCAGAGGTGGCCAAACTTACTGACCCATGCTACACCCCCACCCCCCGCTGGGCAGAATCCTCTTGCCCCACCACTCCGTTGCAGAGCATAAGCTCTGAGCTCCCCATCCCAGTCTGGTAGGCAGCAAATGGGGGGCATAGGAGGCTCTACACGCTGCACTTTAAAAGAGCCACATGCTGCTCACAAGCCATGGGTTGGCCACCCCTGGTATAGACGCAATGGGTCAGATTCCATGTGTGACCAAAAGAACCCCTGTGTTCATACCCTGCACACTATTGTTATAATCTTTGTATAAAATATGCCTTGTGTGGTGTTATTTGAAAACTAATAACTCACTGGTCAATAATATTGTGGTGAAATGTATGTAACAATATTATAGGTAAAATTATGAATTCCCCCTATATGATATTAACACATGCTCAAAACCAGGCAACTCTGCTTATGCAAAAATTGTTAAACAGACCTAGCCTAAAAAAAAAGAATGTGTGTTTATCTCAATTTACATGTAAGTTGTAAACAGCATCCTCAAGATGGCAGGATGAGGAGATGGCAGGAAAGAGAACAATTTACATTTCAGCAAAGACAAGTGGGGGAAGAAAGAGCATAGAGTTTCCTTTGCCACCAGGCTCCAGGTCGTCTTCCTTACTGCTTGGATAAACTTTGCTTTCAGGGGTAACTTTCAGAAGAATCCACTTCAAAGGATCAATTGACTATACAAGAAAGAAGCAGAGAACCCCAAGTGATCTGTTTCACTTAAGGAAACAAACGAACCAGCCCCTTTAGGCCTCCTCTGTCCAAGGAGAAGATTGGTGGTCATCTTGCTGGAAGATTGTGGGTGAGCAAGACCATATTCAACAAAGCCTTGAACCAAAGCTTGTTGGATTGAGTTTGTGTGTAAATAAGGGGGGTATAGGTATATGGTATAGGTATATAGGCAAGTACAGTATGTTTAGGTTAGGATAGATTGAAGCTGGAACAACATTCAAAGGTCTTACTCTGCCTAACGACAAGACTAAAATAACCATATGGGTCTTGTCTGCCCAGCAACTCCCTTTATGATCTTATGCCAAGAACTCGGCCGTCTGTAAAAACCTCAAGCCTAAGGCCTGCTCCCCATAGGGCTTGGGACCAGGTGTAAGACCACCACTCCACCTCCCCGCAAGAGGTGTGAGATTTCCCACCCGGTTTGGGACAGGTTGTTACCACCGTCTAACACCCCTAAGATGTGAAGTTTCCCATGGGTCCGAAGATGGGGATGTTGGTCGCAACCCCGCCTTCGACCAAAAGGTGTGAAGCTTCCCATGCGCCTTGAGAGGAAGGTGCTACCCACAGTTAAAATGTCAACCTATCAGGAACGATGCTTTCCAGACGGCATGCAACCACAGTCTCGCACCCCAAGGAAGGTGAGAGACAGGGTCGACCCAAAAAAACCACCAAAGTGTCAAGTAGTGTGGTGTAAAATGACTAATCAACCTCCAAGAAGCGGTGGAGACTCTATAATAACAGTAAATAAAGGTCTCACCCTGAAAGACATATCAAAATGGAAAAAGGATAGTACTCTGTCTATTGTACTCTACTGTCCCTTGTTTTAAAGGCATCATTTCTTTCTCAGACAAATCACATTCTAATGAGTAAATCTAATTTTCCTAATATTTTGAAAACAGAAGATTCCACGGAAAAGCTGATGCCAAAAAGTTTCCATAGGGATCAGGACGCTGTTCTTACTTTTCAGCCCTGACTTTATATGAAAATTGGTACCACAATCAATTTCTATTCTAGAAATTTCTATTCTATTCTAGTGAAGGACCAGTCAGTTATTCCATAACCAGCCTGAGAAAGCTACAGGGTGTGCTCTTGTCCATGCAATGGACTGGACTGAATTTCAGCTTCTATTTTTAATTGCACAGTCAGTGTTGTACCATCAGAGAAACATGCTCAAAAAGCAAAGGGGCTTAAAACTACACTACAGTTCCCCAGTTCTCCTCCAGTGTCAAAGAACCTAATGCATATGTACAGGAAAGACTTCCAAATGACCATCTATCAGGTGATCTTACTAAACATACAGAATCTTAGGCCCTGACTACACTGCCAGGAAAATTTGGAGGCAGTTGACAGGAGTTAAGCAAGCTATAGAGACTAGCGTGCATCACTCTTGTCGACTTTCTAACTCCTCTTCATCTTTCCTGTGCTGTGCCACTTGATGAGGTGGTTTTACTAAATCGATTTCCGAATGGACTTATTGTGTCTTAACTGAATGGTAAATTGATTCAGAAGATCGATCTGACAGCACTGATTTGCTGCTGTCAGTGTAGACATAGCCTCAGAAATAAAAACACAGGACATAGTCTTCTAAGAGTACATGAATTCTCTGGGTGTGATGTGCATAGAGGTCAGTTTGTATCCACAATATACTCTGTGTGTTTTATAATAATCCCCGATTTTTCAAGTTATTAGACAACGAAATGGAGAATTCCAAACTGTGGGGTAGCATGTCACAGGGTTGGAATTTTGTAGACCACGTGGTAGGCTCCGGTCATTATGAGGAGGAGGAAAAAAGAGTGCTTTATTCTGAGTGGCTGAATTATTCAAACTAATGAGAATTTCCATTCACATAAATGCACTTCCCAACCATTAAAACAGAGTTGTATTGACCCTGGCTGACTGCAGCCTCCAGTAGGTCTATAGGAGGATGTGCCACACAGGCTAATCCCCAAAGTCCAACTAATCCAGTATAAAGACAACAGAGTCCTGTGGCACTTTTAAGCTCATGCGATAAATAAATCTGTTAGTCTTTAAAAGTGCCACAGGACTCTGTTGTCTTTCTACAATAGACTAACACGGCTACCCCTTTGGAATTTGACTAATCCAGTATAGTGTCTCTGGAAGTGCCCAGTACTGGATGCCGCAAAGGAAAGTGTACAAATCCTGTGTCCATGCAGATCTCAGCCTAATCCCAGTGAGGGTAGGAGGATTTGTCTGTGTGTTATGGGGCAGGAGGATGTGTTTCTCTGGGACAGTATAACACGCAGTCCTGCGGCACTTTTAAAGACTAACAAATTTATTGAAAATCCCACCTTGTGACACGCTTTGAAGATGGGGCAGTATGTGAGTGTGCAGAGGGAGTTGTTGCCTTACCATTTTTTTTTTTTTAGGATGTGTGAGGTGTCTCCTCTCTAATATCCCCTTTGCGATGCTCTGTTTGTAAGAGTGAAGATGCGCTGACAGGAAGCAGATGAGGATTGTTTCCTGCAATAAGATACCTCGGCCTAAGAGGTGGGGGGTGTGAGGGGGGGGGATTTTGGGGGCTGGGGAGGGAGAGCACGCGCCACATTTGTACCTAGCCACAAACCTGGGGGGAGGCAGCCACAAGCTACTGCCCTGGGGGGAGGAGGAGGCGACACCACTGCCACTTTCCCATCTCTCCTCCCTCCCGGCTTCATTCTGCCGCCCTTCCTGGGAGAGGTGTGGGTCTGGGGGGAGGGGGCCGCGGGCTCTTTTGCTGGGCTTGTGCCTCCCCCCGTCCCCAGCCTTCCTCCCCATCTGCGCTCTCCTCCTCTCGGTTGGTCCAGCGGGCAGCAGCCAGACTGCATCATTTTTTTGCACCGGCAGCAGCGGGGAGAGGGAGCAGGTGGCGAGCTCAGAGACTGCAGTGAGGCTGCCCTGGAGACATGGCGGATCCGTGCCTGTGAATAAGCAAAACAAAAATCCCCCAAGCCGCTATGCTGGGCTGCTGCGGCCAGGGCAAGGAGAAGCAGGGCAGCAGCCAGAGGACAAATGGGGCTCCCGCCTTGGCTTTGATTTCTCCCCCTGCTGAGTTCTCCATGTTGCATCTCTCTTCGGTTCAGTCCGTGTAGCTGCTGCTGGCAGGGACGGTGCCATCCCTTCCCCCCACCCCCTCCCAGCTCTCCGTCCTTCCAGCCACAAGGGCTATGGCTGCGGAAGAGGTATTGCAGACAGCGGAGCACTATAAGACTGAGATCGAAAGGCTGACTAAGGAGCTCACAGAAACAACCCACGAGAAGATCCAGGCTGCTGAATATGGGCTGGTGGTGCTGGAGGAAAAACTCACCCTTAAGCAGCAATACGATGAGCTGGAGGCTGACTACGACTGCCTCAAACAGGAGCTAGAGCAGCTGAAAGAGGTGAGCGAGCTGATGCTTTTCTTTCCTCCTTCCCCACCCCCTCTCAAATAAACCCTATGGGCTAAGTAAAATGAAATAATGAAAGGGGCCTCGGGCTCTCTTTTCACTGATGTGCTCGGTGTTAATATACCTGAGCCAGTTGAGCAGACATGGAAGCAAAAATGGCCTTGTGGAGAATGGGTGTAAGAATCCTGGAGGCATGAATTCATGAGATGGGGAGGAGTGAGAGATTTATCAAGGATCAGCAATGACCATAGAGTTTAGGAGTGGATTATATGACATTTTAAACCTATTGCTACTTGAGATTCTAATGATATATCGGCACTGCCCTAACCTGTGTAGCAAGATAGCAATTGTGAACCACAACTTCTAATAGCAGACATTTGCAGCACTAGGAAATACATCCATCATACCTGAATTGGTTGGTCCTCATTTAGGAAGAGAGTTGAAGAGAAACACGTAGTGAAACCTGGACAATCTCAGTATATAACATTTTGAGTGATATGCATACCATATAGTGGTATATGGGTAAAGAGAGACATCTCTCGGGGTCATTTCTATACATTTAGGGGACAGTCTATCATTCAGGAGGGGCAAAGCTGTCACCAGAGAGTTATGAGGTCACATTAATCAGCCAAAATTGAACTTGTAGCTCATCCTTAGGGTGAAGTATTTGATCTGATTTTGATATATATTTTTGGAGTGTCTTTCAAATGAGTTGTATAACACGGAAAGTACAATTTTGAGTGTTACACATAACCTTTGATTTATTCCTAACCGTTGGATGTCATCCTGTCACCTATGTTTATCACTGAGAGAAGGAATAAAGATTCATACAGTGCAAATACACTCCATCTATGGTAATGTGTGTGTGTGTGTGTGTGTGTGTGTGTTTACATATTCAATATTATCATATCTATTCTCTAAATTTTAAAATGTTCTCATCTTTGTATATAAAGATAGAGCAAATTAATTCACACACAAAAATTAGATTAATGTAATTAAGTAAATGTTTGATGAAGAGAAAGAAAAGTATAAGAATGACCTTTTATAAAAATTTAAGGCCGTGTTCTGCAAAATTATAAGACCAATTTATAATCAAATGTAGGGAAGATCTATTCAGTGAGAAATCATGAATTAGTGATTTCCCATTGAGAACAGTAATTTATTGGTCAAACTTACAAACAACAAAATATCAACATATGCATTTGAACACAAGTTGTATGCACTCATAAATTTTTGTTTATACACATAAAGGTTTTTGTTTGGTAAACGTGATAAGTGAAATACTTTGTTCCAGTGATCAGGATAGTTTTCAGAAATAATAGTTTTGTTAACAGAAATGTTTTTCTGAAAAATAGCTATCTGATTTGCTGTGTCGCTCAGACTCATGTTCTTATTAAGCTCTTACATAAATAAGGGAGAGCTGATGTTTTCCTCCAAAACTCACTGGGCCAGTGCAGTGGCCTCAGGATTTGAAACCGGTGACCTCAGCTTCAGGTAACTTGTACTGTCATGAGGGCTGAGCTGATGAAAGTGGTTCAGCAGTGAAAGGGAACTAGAAATAAGGTGCAGTTATGAAATATAATTTATAGGAAAAAGGAAATAAAAGTAACTGTAGTTCTTCATAGATCTTCTCAAAGCCATGTATATCAGTACTTATCAATAACTAATGAGGACATACAATTGTGCATTATCACCGGAGCAATGGTCAATGCGAAAAAAGCGAGATTAAATATGAAAAATTAAACTTGAGCGATTTTTCAGACCCTCATGTCTGTACTTACAAAGATGCTGAAATCAGAAAACCTGTGGGTATAAATTCTATCTTGATTTAACAAATCAAATAAGGAGTCCTGTGGTGCTAACATGGCTACCCCTTTGGAACCTGTTTTACTTTACACTCTACTGAAGTCAATGGGATTGCACGGAGTGCGTATCAGCACACAATTGAGCTCACAGAACCAAATCCTTGTCTCTGGACCCACATGCTGTTCAGAGGAGATAACCATTGAGGGAGGAAGGAGAAGAATCCTTGGCTATGTCTACACTGGCAGTTTAAGTCAATTTAAGGAGGCTTAAGTCAACTTAAACAAAGCTGCGTCCATACTAGGCTTTCATTAAGTCGACTTAAGAAATTCCTTAAGTCGACTTAATGAAAGCTTAAGTCGACTTAATAAGAACCGCCTATAAGGTCGACTAAGCCTGCTTAGGTCAACCTAACCCTTCTTTAGGTTGACCTAAACCCAGTGTGGATGTTTAAGTCCACTTTGTTAAGTCGACTTAAAGGCAGGTAGGTCGACTTAACAAAGTGGACTTAGTCCACATCCATGGACAGCACTTTTTAAAGTCGATTTAAAGTCGACCTTATTAAGTCAACTTAACAAAGTCGACCTAACTTTTTGTAGTGTAGACATAGCCCTTCTGCTCCCTGGACTGAAATGACAGTGAAACCATGCCACAGTTGCTAATTTAGTCCCACGACCTTGGCTTTCCCTGGCCCATATATCAATTCTGCGGTGGAGGAAGGCTGTACATGGTGGTATACAGGCCATTTAAACCTCCTCAACAGGCTCCCAGGATTCTTCCCTTTCTCCCACCCCCTGCAGAAGAACCATTGATTCTGTTGCATCTAAGGCCCACAGGTGAAGAAGGCAGGGCTCAACCCATAAACCTGTTTGTCATTCTAATCTGCTCTTCTAATCTAATCTTTTAATACACCCATTGATCTTATAGCTTCAGTGTGGATCAGATCCATAACTGTGCACAGTGAGTGAGTGATGTCTGTCTGTTGACATTTTACAGTTAGAATTCAGTCTGGAGGTGGACTAGTCAAACTGGTAAATGGAATTTTGGTTGTATAGATGCATGGCAGAAAACCTGCAGGCATTCTTGGCTTCCTGCAGTTGACAAGCCGAGATGTATACTGTGACACAGTGAGAATTTTCCATCACATGTATATGAATCTTCAGTTTCCCTCTGTGTTTTGAATACTTACCCAGTTGAGGGAAAAATGTTATGTCTGTGCTTTGGGCAGTGCAGGACATGAGGTGAAGGTATTGTTTTTTTGTGTGACCTGCAGTGAATAGGATCGGTAAGGAACTGGCTGGAACCTGCTGAAAGTAATCCCCTATCAATGCAGAATCCCAAGACAATAAAAAGCCCCAATGACCAAAACATTGACCCCTAGGAAACCACAACCAACTCTCTAGCACAAGAACAAAGAACTAAGATGTGACTGGCAAAGGATCAACTGTAAACTTGCGTTTCTGGAGAAGTGTGGCTACTCTTTTACTGCAACGAAGGAGATCAAAGAAAACGGAGGTCGAAACAGAGTTCTCTACAGCTTGGCTAGTGAATTGTTCTGGCTTGACCAGAATGGACTGTGTTTTAACCTTTATATATTTCTATGCTAACCTAAGGACTTCCAATGCTATGTTCCAGTTGACTAATGAATACTACAGTGTATTGAAAAATGCTACTTGGGTGTCCCTGAAAATACTGCTGAGGTGCAGTAGTCCGTGAAAAGGGTATAACTCTCTAGCAGGAGTCTATTGTAGTTGGACTCAGGGGGCTGAGCTCAATGTGTAGAGAAGGAGCACAGGAAACAAGATGCTTGGGATAGGAGGTGGTGAGGCTGCATAGCCTGCCCTGAAAGAAGAGTGGCACACGTTGGGGATCTGCCACATTAAAGGGATTTCTCTGAGAGACTGACTAAAAGCTGGTGGTAGCCATAGATCCTGTGTCTCCGTGATATATACAATAGAAACATGTCAGTGAGATTGAAAGAACAACACCATCAGAGTTGCATCTTGAATGTGGCCCAGAATGTGAACCCTTATTCACTGATGATCAGTTCCTGATGTGTACAATACAATGAAAATTTGAAAAGGAGGAAGGTGTCCCATACCATGCTGTTAAACCAATCTGTTTCTAGACAGCAGTATGCACAGACAGAATAGTGTTGTGGGACTAATGTCAGCTTACCCAATTCAGGCTCCCTTGAAAACCTGTGAAAAAATGGCCTTTGTGTGTCTTCTAAAATACTGCAGAAGGTGTTCTGGGGTCTTGGCTACACGTGTGGGCATCTAAGATCCCTGGCTAGAGAATTATAGAGGCGAACACTCCCAGCAGAGATTATTTTGCTTCTGTAAGAAAAATGGATGTGTGGTGGGGAGAAGGGTTGGGTTTCAAGCCATTTCCACTATATATTTGTCCTGTTCTGAAGTTATTTGGACACTGGGATAGAATTTGGGTCTAGATTTGTACTGAAACTAAAATTCACTCACTGAATTGTTTCATTATTATACCTTTACATTCTGCACTAGCAACTCTTTGCATTTGATCATAGATCAGACAGACCTGCCACTTTAAACTTCGTCTACCTATTGAATATGCCTCATTGAATACAAGAACCATACATGAAGCCAAGTCCTACAGTCCTTAAACATTCAAAATTCCCATCACTTCCAAGGGGCCTTTTTATATGGACTGCAGTATTCAGCCTCAAATTTGAAAGAATGAATTATTTTTGAGCGTTATGGGTCAGTGAAATGGGAAAGTAAATCTATGGTAGGGAGTAAGAATGCAATCAACAGTAATGCATTACATTAAATATTAATTTCTGTACATATGATTTATGGGGTGCCACCATTAAAACACAAATCGCTTTGGTGGTCCTTGAAGTTTCTTGTTCAGTAGTTAGATAGCTATATTTTAAACGACTAATTTAGTGTTTTTGAGGTGTCAGGATATTACACGATTCAAAAGACATGAGGCTGTAATCAGTGACCTAATAGGAATCTGACTTCCAGTAAGTGACGTAGTTATGTGTCTGCAGTCCAGGGTTAAGAGCATTCAATGGGAAGAAATGAGGAATCAATCGGCTATTATCCGTATGTTTTCCAAGAATTTGACCAATAAGTAGGAAGGTGAACAGAGAGATGCTGTTTTGCTGAGTTTACAGCTTTGAAGGTTGTAAAATGCAGTTGCAAGCGCTGTAGGTTTTAAGGGAGGATTGGCAGAATAGTGCTGTAACTTTGTCGGGTTTCCATGAATTTAATCATTCTAAAAGCTATTTTAGTTCTGTTGATTTTTCCCCATCTTATAAATAACGTTTGTGTTTATCACCATTTCAAGTATAACAACTGAATTTTAGGCTTGCAGTGGCAATGTTTTGCTTTTAGGTCTCAAGTCAGCAAGATACTTAAGCACCTGGGTACCTATAATCATGTGAGTAGAAATTCAGTTACTTTATTCAGATACTTAAAGTTATGCATGTGCTTAAAATATCTTTCTGAACTGGAGGCTTAAGTGCCAACATTTAAGTGTTTTCTGGAAGCTATTCTTATACGTTTTTACAGAGTTTGTGCTTTTTTATGCTCCCATATTAGCACTTGAAGTGTGAATCCTGCAATAAGAATAATTTTTGCAATTCCTTTTTCATTTTGCTCTTTTTAAAATAAAATATCAGTGTGACACTGTCTGGGTTTAGGATACCACTTATGATTATTTTTTATAGTAATGGTTCATAATTGCAATAATCCATGAGAATTGTGCCAAGTTTGGTATCAACAGAAAGGCCATAACTTGCTAGAAATGATTATTTTGTCTATGTGTAGGTGTCATATCTGTATTAGAAGGTATGAGGGTGATAGCTATATCTGTATTCCAAATTTTGTGATTCTGAGAAACACCCCAGACAGCAGATCTGCAGTCATTGTCTCCTTAATGGCCCATCAAGGGAGGTACAATGGGTCTGGGGAGAAACCCACCCAGTGAGTCATCCAGACTGACCATGTGACTCAACTCGATTTTGTTCTCAAGTCCCCAGTCTACAGCCAACACCCATCTCTGGAACTATTCATCCGCGACTGGACAAAGGACTGAGACCCACCCAGGGACTGGGTGTCTATGGCTATGTCTACACTTGCACTTTTAAGTCGACTTTAACTAAGTCGACTTAGTGTGTCTACACTTAAAATTAAAGTTGACTTAAAGGGGAACTTACAAAGTCGACCTAGAGCGTCCACACTGCATGCTCTAGGTCGACTTTGTGGGGCTGGGGGGACCTTGGGCATGTCCATGGTGGCGGGGGGGGGCACCCCCTGTGTACAATGGGGCAAAGGGGTACAGGGACCCTGGCAAGGCAGAGCCCTGTGTGTGATGCTGTCTGGATTTAGGGAAGCATTTATGATATTATTTTCTATGGATATCTCATAAATGCTATAATCCATAGGAACTATGTCATGTTTGGTATCAATGGAAAGGTAGCAATTTGCTGGGAATGATTATATAGTTTATGTCTAGGAATTCTATTTCGATTAGAAGTTAAGAATTTGATGTTATATCCATACTTTAACTTGTGTCATTCTGGCCAAATGCCTTAGATGGGAGGGTGTGAATAACCATTGTCTCCTTAATGTTAAGGTATCTGCCAGGTGATATGGTCCCAGGGAGTAAACTGATGAGCCATTAAGGACACAATGGTTGTATTCTTTATGTCCTTAATGGCTCATCAGGATACTCCCTGGGACCATTCTACCTGGAAAATTCCTAAACATTAAGGAGACAATGGTTGTTCACACCCTCCTGTCTAAGGCATTTGTCCAGAATGACAAAGTTAAAGTTTGGATATAACATCAAATTCTTAACTTCTAATCGAAATAGAATTCCTAGACATAAACTATATAATCATTCCCAGCAAATTATGTCACACTGTGCCCACATGCCCTGCCCTTTGGGTGACATGCCAGGCTCCCCTTGTGCCCCCCCCCCGGCAGGGGGGGCATTGGTGTAGTCCTGGGGTAGCCCTAAGTCGACTTAGGGCTACCCCAGGGCTACACTGGCTTAATTCGACTTTAAAAAGTCAAATTAAGCCTTAGGTAGAGTAGAAAGGTGGCTTAATAAAGTCGACTTAATTTTCATTATTTCATTACTTTATTTTGCTTAAGTCGACTTAAGCAAGCTTGCCCACGTGCTCAGGGTTTAACTGATCGCCATTATTGGGGTCGGGAAGGAATTTTCCCCCAGGGCTGATTGGCCTGGGCTCTGGGGGTTTTTCACCTTCCTCTGTAGCACAGGGCATGGTTCACCTACCGGTGAATTCTCTGTATCTTAAGTCCTTAAATCATGATTTAAGGAGGTAAATAACTCAGTCATAGGTTGGTGGCCTATTGCAGGAGAGGGTGGGTGAGGTCTTGAGGCCTGGATTTTGCAGGAGGTCAGACTAGATGATCGTACGGGTCCCTTCTGACCTTAAAGTCTATGAGGCCCCTGTCACAATCAGCATGAGTCCATTTTTATTTTTTAGTGTAGCAAGATGGTGGGCTAAGATATATACCTTACATTGGCACTAGAGACCTCAGTTAAAACACCAGGTTGTATCTGGAGAGTGGCCAGGCCCAACTGGGGGAGTAGTTGGGGTGGCAAACCTAAAGAGAGGTAATCCAAATAAGAAGGCGGTTGCAGGGAGACAGGTATAGATTTCTGCAATCTCTCTGTGGTTGCTAGTGTGTGAAAGAAGGACCAGAAAGAGGCATAGGTACAGTAAGACAGGGAGGGGCTGTGCTTAGTTTGAATTAGCGATCTCCATTGATTTCAATGGGCCGGTTAGTTCAAACCAAGAAATTAGTTTGAACTAACATGGCCACATTGGTTAATTCGAACTAGTTAGTTCGAATTAACTCTTACTTCTAATACTCTATTCGAAGTTATTAGTTCGAATTAAGGAAGCCCTTAATTCGAACTAATTAAAGCCTAGTGTAGCCATGACTTTAGTTAGTTCGAATTAAGCTTCCTTAATTCGAACTAACTTGCCAGTGTAGACATAGCCTTTGGTATTGAAATGCCGGAAGAATAAGGGTTCCCAGAGCAAGCATAAGGGCCTGCATACTGATGACTCTTGCTTTCTTGCTGCTTCCCTGGGATCTGCTTGTTTTTGGTGACCAAACCCATGCTCAGTCCACCCAGAAGAAGTGGTTGGCTTGGGGAAAAGGGACCCTGCACTGTTTCTCAATACAATTTGTGGGAAATCTGTAAGGAGATCTTCTGTGGAGATTTTCTCCCCCAGTCCTTTACTCTGGTATTTCCATGGGAATATTGTCTTACTCAATATAAGAAATCTCTACTTCAAATGGATTATCATCCTTCTTTAGTGGAAAGTAATCAAATTTTTATCTGTAACTACTTGGAAAACAGTCAGAAATGTGCTCTGTAGAGCCTTTAAGAGACTGTAGTTCAATTCTATCTCTAAAGAATGGAACTGCAACTTTGCAAGTGACAAGAAGATTAGGAATACCCAAGTGTCTACAGCAGAAGCGGCTATGGATGCAGAAGAAAAGTGGAGGTTTTTGACTTTGGTGCTGCAAGAGCAATGGCTATTGCACACCGCCTGAACAATGGCTGCCATTGGTAGGATGCTTTAGCAGAAAGAGCCTGTGGTGATATGAAATTCACTAGGCTGAGCACTGATTTAAAAAAGCATGCTATGTGTTTGATAGGTGAAAGAGACAAAGAGGACTGCAATGGTAATGAGAAACTATCTCAGAGTAATACCTAACAAATTCATTTGTTGCATGAGCTTTCATGGGAGAAAATCTCACTTCCTGAGATGCTTTGAAGAAGAAGCTCACATGATAAATAAATCTGTTAGTCTTTAAAAGTGCCCCGGGACTCCCTGTTTGTTTTGCTGAACTAGACTAACACAGCTCCCCCTTTGAAGCATACCCATTTCTGTCATGCGTAACACCATCATTTACTTGTAGTAGCTGTGCTGCTTTCATTTTGCTGGCTGCACTGGGTTAGAAACCAAGCCAAAGTACTGTATGGATCCCCAAATTTAATTTAACCTATTGGGCTGTCAAGAATGTGGGCTGTACTTACCATGTTGTTCTTATTTCCTTGTATTAAAGTAGAACCTAGAGGCACTGAAACTATATAGTGCCTAGCAGAATAAGGCAGAGGTGGCTTTTGGGGTAGGCAAAGCAGGCTGACACCTAGGGCCCCAAGTAGTAAGGGGCCCCGTCGCCTACCCCAGAAGCTGCATCTGCCTTGGTCAGCAGCAGGAGGAGGAGCTGAGCTCAGGGGGCCAGGGCAATGGGGTGGGGAGCTGGGGCAGGAGGGAGGGCAGGGTGGTGATGGGGGGGAGTGGGGGTGAGGGGAGTGGGGCCACAGAGGGGGGCCCCCGTGGGCCTATGGGGGGCCCCACAATGGGCCTTCGCCTAGGGCCCCCAATAGCCAAAGGCCACCTCTGTAATAAGGCCCAAAGAAATGGGAAGGGGGGTCTCTGTCCCCAATAAACTTACCATCTAAATTCACAAGACAGGTAAAGGAAATAGATTTATCCCCATTTTACCGAAGGGGAACTGAGGCACAGGGTGGTCAAACAGTTTTGCCAAAATCACACAAGTAGTCTATGGAGGGGTCAGGAATTGAACCTCCTTGTACCTTAGTGCAGTTCCTTAACAGGAGCCTCTGACACTTCCTCCACTATAACGCTGAAAAGACTTAATCAAGGGTCAGGTGAAGGAAAACTTCCCTTGCAAAAATATATTGGGGTCTTAATCTATTTTCTGTCAACATGCATCAGCACAGTTATGAAAAATATTCACTGATTCCCCATCTATGTCTATAGCTAATACAAACAAGGAGTCTTGTGTCACTTTTAAAGACTAACACATTTTTTTTATCACATGAGTTTTCGTGGGAGAAAATCCCACTTCATCAGATGCTTGAAGATGGAGAACTTATACAACGTGAGGAAAAGAAATGCAGAAAAGTATAGTTGGTGTTGAGTTATTTTTTGACAGAAGTCTGTCTTCTGTGTGTTGAGGGAGTGGGGGGATATTTGAAACAGCGCTCCGATGAAAAAGGCTTTTTGCCTCTTGGTGTCTGTGGCTTCCGTTTAACCTCACACTCACTCCCACAACAAAGTTTCCATTGTTGCAACCGCTACATATTTAAAAAAAGTTAGCCTGCATTGTGTATTGTGTGGAGTTCTGAAATGTGGGATGCTCTTTGTCTTTGTGTTATTTGAGAAATGTATGTTAATCTCTGATCCTGCAAGACATGAACCTCTGAGTTCCAGTGCCTCACGAGGCATTCATCAGCATCCAGGACTGAGGTCTTTGTACTTGAACTGTTTTCAATGGTTAGGTTTCCATTGGAACAGGAAGAGAGTCTTTGAGGACCCGTGGATATGGCATTAAACTGTGAATCAAAAGCTCCCTTACTGACCTGCTCTTGGACTTTGGGCAATTACTTCCTTTTTGGTTGTGTCTACACTGCAGTGAGGGGGTGTGATTGCTGCCTGTGTAAACGTGCCAGAACCAGCTTTGATTTAGCTAGGTCAGGTATTGAATCAGTGATGCTACAGCATAGGTTAGCTGCTTACGTATCCAGGGTTCCATGTGGGCATAGACAACCCAGGCTGAGGCCTGTGTTGTCATGTGCTTCACACCCCCTATCACTGCAGTATAGACATACACTTTGTCTGAGAGAAGTATAGCCACGCCATTTGACCTCCCACCTTCATATGTTTTGTCCGTTTAGATTGGAAAATCTTCTGGGGCAGGGTGTCCCTTACTATATACCAGTACTAAATCAAGCTGCTACTATGATTGGGACATCTAGGCCCTGGTGCAATAAAAAGAGATAAATAATAATAGTCTGTGGGTAAAGTAGGTTATGAATCATCAACTTTTGCCAGTTGCTCCTCTAGTATGACATGCTGAACTCTGAAATCCCTTAAAGGGTGATAAAAATACAATGACTAGTTACAGTTTTTTAACTTTTTTTTTTTTTTTAAATGCAGACAATGCTGGAAATTCTTGGGCTAGTGGTTCATTGATTTCTTTGTGTGTGTGTGTGTGTGTGTGTGTGTGTGTTTTGCTTCAGTATTGAGGTTTTATAGAACGGCACGCTTCTCTGATTAACTTAGTTTCCCAATAAGATAGATATTTATTTTGAACCATCACTGGTTTTTCTCATAGGCAACCCTCCACCCTCCAGCCCCGATTCTCCATTGCTCTTAACTTGTGCAATCATTTACATCAGTGCAATGTAAGTATAAAATGCACCCATTCAGATTTCGCTCTATTTTACATGCACCCATTCAGATTTCGCTCTATTTTACA
>ML685838.1:580311-592363 GCA_007922175.1 Pelusios castaneus
TTCGCTCTATTTTACATGCACCCATTCAGATTTCGCTCTATTTTACAGTGACTTTACACTGGTGTAAGCTACAACACAAGGTGCAGAGCAATGGGGGAATCAGGCCTCATATATTATATATCTGAGGCTTGTTGCCTTGTTTGGGCTATTTGTGGAGAGAGGAACAAGAAGGAGCATTTTGCACCATGTAAGGGCTTCAGAGGCCTCTTGGCTATGTCTACACTTGTAATTTTAAGTCAACTTAAAGTCGACTTAGTTAAGTCGACTGAGTGTGTCTACACTTAAAATTAAAGTCGACTAAAGGGGAACTTAGAAAGTTGACCTAGAGCATCCACACTGGATACCTAGGTCGACGTCTAGGGGCTTATGGGGACCTAGGGGAGGTCCACGGGGGGCACCCCTTGCCCAATACCAGGGAGCTCAGCCTTTGCCAATGTAGAAAAGGACGCTGGCCTTCCTCTGAGCCAGGGTCAGAGGATAGGCCTGAACGCCCCCACTGGCCAGAAAGCCGTACTACAGGCCTGCCGCCCCGGAAGTGGAGGGGCGGGGCCCAGGCAGGAAGGGGCAGTATAAAAGCCAGGCCAGGCAGCTCAGTGAGGAGGAAGCAGCCATGGAAGCAGGACGTGCGGCCTGAGGGGCCACGGACTAGGCTGGGTCGGGCCTGGACGGAAGGGCGACTGCAGGGACCCCGGGCTGAGGGGCAATATGGCTTATCCAGCCTACCGGGCCCCAGCGACTGGGAGGGGATTCCTGAACCGAAGGGCCGGGGAAAGCCTGCCTGGCTTCCCCGGGAACGAAGTGTGGAGGCCTTCCCCCCGGAGGAACCGGAGGAACCTGACCAGCCGCTGACCCCTGTGACCTGGAGGAACTCCCCTCGGCTGAAGACCCCGAGGAACAGACCCCTGCTGTTGGGCCCTACGACCTAGAGGAACTACCCTCTGCTGAGGAGCCACAGGAGTTCCCAGACCTCCCGCCCATGGACACCGAGGGGCTGGTTGGGATCCCCCGAGCAACCTACCCTGCGGACCCGGAGGGAGACTCGGCGGACACAGGTACCCCAAAGCCCAGGGGGGGAGGAAGCAGCCCAGGGGCGGTTGGCTACCGCCTAGCGAGTGGCGGAGCAACCCAGGGTCAGTGCGTTTCGGCCGGAGCCCCGCTGACCACAGTGGCAGACACCTCTGCCACTGAATAGGGTCCTGGGCTGGGACGCAGTGGAGTGGGTGGGCCTGCGTCCCCCTCCCTCACCCTTTTCCCTAACCACCCGGAGCATCCAGACCCCAAGGAACCCTCTGTAGAGGTTTGTGTACTGTGTTTTGCCCTGCCCTGCCTGAGGGCCTGGGGCCACTGACTTATACTGTGTTTTGCCCTGCCCTGCCTGAGGGCCTGGGGCCACTGACTTTGTACTGTGTTTGCCCTGCCCTGCCTGAGGAACCGGGGCCCAGTGACTTTGTACTTTACCTGCTCCGCCCGCCTGAGGGGTCGGGAGCTATTGACTCTGTCCAGGAAAAGGGCACCCCCCATCACTGCTAATTCCCCTGAGGCACCAAAAGGGGGCGCCCTTCACGCCCGCCCGTGACGCGGGACCTTCACAGCCCCATTGTACCTAGGTACAATGGGGCAAAGGGGGACAGGGACCCTGGCAGGGTATCGGGGCAGGGTGGGCAGGGCTCTGCCCTGCTCTGTGTGGGGGGACATGCCAGGCTCCCCCTGTGCCCCTCCTTGGCAGGGAGGGCATTGGTGTAGCCCTAAGTCGACTTAGGGCTACCCCACGTCTACACTGGCTTAAGTCGACTCTAGGGAGTCGACTTAAGCCTTAGGTCTAATAGGAAGATGGTGTTATAAAGTCGACATAATTTTAATTAAGTCGACTTTATTTTCCTTAAGTCAACTTAAGCAAGCTCTAGTGTAGACGCAGGGAAAAGTCTCTAGTGTAGACGCAGGGTAAAATAAGTCGACTTAAGCAAGCTTAAGTTGACTTAATTTACCAGTGTAGATGCAGCCCTCGTGAGGCCTCATTGCAGATCTGTGCAGCTGGAGGCAGGATTAAACCGTATATCAATAATAAAAAAGTGTCCAAAAATATCCTTTATTGTCCTCCAAATTATTTCCTGTTGTTAAAACAGACTTGGGCATCCAGTGCACACACACATAAAGCTTTCTAGGATGCTGAAAGTTAGTGAATTGATAAAGAAAATTAATATAGCTGAAGTGCCATGAATATTTTAACTGGATCAGAGTTTTGCTGTGTTTAACTTCTAGTGAATGATGCCACCACAATTGAAATTGGTCATAACTTGTTGAGAAGAACTTGAAGTGATTGTTTACCTTTAAATCTTAAAAACCAGCTTTAATTAATTCTTTAACTCCACTCTGTTACCTACACTATGTAGACAGGCAGCAGGGATGTCAAACTCATTTGCTATGGCGGCCCAGATTTGAATTAAATGTACTTCAAGTGGGCCGTGCATACCATAAATTGAAATACTACAGCACTCTCGTGGCACTGCAGTGTGCTGTGTATGCAATACTGCGCTCCGTGATACCATTATCTCTGTTAGAGAGAGTGTGGTGTCGTGGAGTGCAGTCTCACATACCCAGCGCTCCGTGATGCTGTGAGACCTGTCACTCTCATGGCATTGCAAAGTGCTGGGCAAGCGAGATCTCTTTTCCCCCCTCTTCCCCCATCCCCCCCGAGAGAGAGAGAAAGAGAGTGTGGTTCCACAGTGCACAGTCATGGGCCAGATGGAAGAGATCTGTAGGCCATATTCGGCCTGTGGACTGCATGACTGATACCCTTGGACTAGAGTGTTGTTGCTGTAACACTGCCAGTAATGGTGAGCATTCATTTATTGAAGCATTTTGTGCCGCCCCCACCCCCCTTTTCGTCCCCAGGTATTCATATTAGCTCAAGACGTAATTTAATCCATTCTGGTGATCTATGCATGGGCAGGTCTGATGAGTATTTTTCAATTTAATTTTTATAATAATATTGGGCTTTGTAATTACATGTCATATTCTCGACTGGAATGAAATTAATGAAATTAAACCAGCAGAGTATGTGGCCCTAAATAGCACTACATCTCATATGTCTAATAGCAACTTTCTGTTCCCAAACTAGACAGTTATTTTCTAGGGGTGTGTCTACACTTGTAAATTAAGTCGATTTAAGCCTGCTTAAGTCAATTTAATTTACTCTGTGTCTACACTACAGTTTCCTTAAGTCGACTTAAGCTGCTGCTTAAGTCGACTTAAGGAAATTTTAAGTCGACTTAATAAAACCTAGCTTTAAGTCAACTTACTGGCTAAGTTGACTTAAGCCAGTGTAGACGTGGCTTAGTCCTAAATTGACTTTAAGGGTCCCCAGGGCTCCCCCACTGACCTTCCTCCCAGGGTGCCTGGCATAGCCAGAGCCTGGCGTGCCCACCCACAGGGCAGGACACAGCCCTGCCCACCCCGCTCCTATACCCTGCCCCTGCTCAGCCCCATGTACTTTGGTACAATGGGGAAAATGCTGAGGTCCCTGGCACTTTTGAAGGGGTGACCGGGGAAGGAGGGCACCTCTTGGGTGCCCCCTTTCCCACCATCCACCACTCCCAGGTCCATCTAGTTCCTACAAGTCAACTTAGGCATCCAGTGTAGATGCTCTAAGTTGATTCAGCAAGGTCGACTTTAAGTAGACCCAAATTTAGTGTGGACATGCTAAGTCGACTTAACACGGTCGACTTAAAGTCGACTTTGTTAAGTCGACTTAGCAAAGTTGACTTATTTGAACAAGTGTAGACATAGCTTAGGAGATCTTGGAAGTAATACCCAAGTTGGTATTGAACCACTGCCCCAGAAAAGTTGTTGTTATAGTCGCGCTTTTTGTGTGTGATGTAAAACCAATTGTTGCCATCAAATGATCCCAGCTAACTTTTGCAAGAGCAGTAGAACTGCTAGCCTCACCGACTTTGTTAAATTACATTCTGGGTACCTATTTTCTGCCTCCGTTTGTGGGATCTCCAGACGGAGGCAGCGATCAACTCCATTTGTGGTATCAAATTGATTGAATCATTGTTTACCTCTTTTTGTAAAAGAGGCTTGTGCATTTGGCAAGGTCAGAATTTTGACTGCCCATAGTTTACATTTGATTGGTGGGTGATGTGGTCTCCAAATATCCTGGGCCTAGTTTTCAGAAATACTGAGCATCCCGAACTCCAGCTCAAGTCAATGTGTGCTGCAGGGGCTCACAGTCTGTAAGTGCTTTGAGAAGAAAAGAAGAATAAATGCAGAATATATCTGTTGTTGTTGAACTCCACCTGGAGTTACTTCCTTAATATCACTAGGAGAGTCAGGTTGCAGTGGAGTTACTCCGGATTAAGGGCATGTTTGCATTAGAGAGACTTGATCCTATGTAGTTATACCAAAGCGTGTGATTCGCTTTCAGTTGGAAATCTAGTTCAGTAGTTCCCAAACTTTTTCCCCCAAGGAACCCTTTGGCATTTGAGTAAATGTCTTGGATTTCTTTCATTTGTAATATTGCTGGAATGCCCCAGCCAGCATCTTCCATGCAGCAAAAGGGCTGGAATGTTCCAGCCCTAGCTCAAGGGATGGACCTCTGCATAACCCTTGGTGGACCCCACTTTGGGAACTACTGACCTACTTTATTCGCCTAACGTTCTTTTCTGTCAATCCTATCCAGATATCTATTGTTCATATGAGGTAATTTTCTACCAGGATTCTTAGCAGCAGAACCATGAAAAGTTTGACAGATCATATATAAGTAGTACCATGTTAATGGACCTTTATTTTCTATTACCAAGTTGAGAAAACTTCCATATTTTGACCATATGATAACTGAAAATTAAGAAAATATTTCAAGAATTCTGTCTCAATTTTTTGCATGATCTGTTAATGGAATTTAACTGTTTTGTAAGATTCCTACATATTGTCTTTCGTGCAATATCTATCATAAGATATATAGATGATAGTGCTGAATGAGGTGCGACATGGGGGATGATCAATTAATAGAAAACGAATAATTTCCACTGTCTGGCAGAAGCATACTGCATATATGACCAGATCCCTCACTGGGCTGAATTATTCTTCCTCTGTCAAAGTAGACGGGGCTATGCTGATTTACATCAGCTGAGGATGAAAGAGCTACTTTATCTCTGGAAAACTGACACTTTAATAAGGCATTTCTTTCTAAATAACGACTATCTGCTCAGAGTTCTATACTTGTAGGTATCATTCTCCTGGTTTAAAGAAGCCTGAGTGAGATTAATAAATTATAGACGTGTCAAGACCAACTCAAACTGAACTACTGAAATAGCATTTCTATTTGTACATGGGGGTAATCATGGGGAAGCTCATTTTTAATTGATATGGCTCTAGAGTACTGACCTATACCTCAGCACTTCACAAAAAGTAAAGAAACAGTGGTTGGTGCCAAACGCATACACAGTTTGTGTGTGTATGAATTGATTTGTCATTATGCCATTTCAACATGGTCAGAAATAGCTAACCAGCTTGATGCTTGCTTGTAAGCTCCTATTTGACTTCATCAAACGATTCTGGAAGTCAATGAGAAGTTGCATCCAGAAGCAACTGTACACACACACACACATGTGGACTATACACCGACAAGAGAACACACAAGCTTCTGTGCTGTCATCATGAGATATGATGGAAGGCAGTACATACACACACTGTGAAATTGACCCTAGTGCGCTGGGCTTACAGACCACTTAAATCTGGAATGTGGAGTTTAAATGATGAGTAGGTCCTTGTGCAAGTCCTTTACACTTTAAATTTCACCCCAGCATCCAAGACAGTTAATATTCTATACCAGTTCTAATTGGGTGGTTTTATGAATAGGTTTACATCAGTGATGTTTACTTGCTAGAAGCAATTTTAGAACAAAATCCCATCCTAAACCTAGGCTTTTCAATAAATCCTGAGGTTTGCATATGCCAGCAAGCACATTTATTTATGGTGAGAAAAAAAAGTGAAAAGATAAGTAAATTAGAGCAATAAATGGGAAATCACTGATACATGTTCCATGTGAAAGCTTTAGGATATGTTGAAAGATCTCTTGACCTTTGCTAAAAGAAATAATTTTTATAACAGTGAGTACTCCTGTAATTATACCCTCAGTTATACTAGTGCAACTTCAGGGTCTCCAAATAATGCCTGTAGTTTCACTTGTGCAATTCCACTAGTCTTCTGGGGATGTACAAGTATAAGTGAGGGTATAATTTGGCTGGCAGAGACAGTAAAAACCCTGCATGACTTTCATAGTCCTAAGTGAGTTTTCAGTTTTCAGGGTCTTTTTTTCCCCATTGATAACTTGAGCAAATGTGCTATGGAGTCACTGTGAGATTATAATAATGGAATTCCACAATGTCAAAACATTTTTTGCAAGAAAAAATTTTTTAAAGGTGAGATTTTTGGCTCACGTGATAAGAGAAAATGGAGACTGACTGACTGTAGCTGAATTATCTTGGCAACAATCTTGACAGATCCCACAGCCTAAACAAATGTCAGATTTGGTGGTAAATTACAAAGGAACGTGCAAGAGCTACAGGAAGTGATGTGGATGACATCTTTCTGTATGTATTGTTACTGAAACAATGAGTCAGCACTGCTTTAAAATATGCTACTCTCAGATGAACTATTAGAAAAAGGGGTTTTGCCCATTTGTGGTTATTTGACTATCCCATGGCCCTTTCCATAAAAGTAAATGAGTTAAGTCTGGTGCTCTTGTCAAATTTAAGTTTTGGAACCAAAATTCCCCCTGCATTTTCAATCCGATACGATATTTTTCACTACCTGTGTTAGGCCAATACATAGTGTTGCTATGTTCTCTTAGGCTGTGGTTCAGCAAGTCAAGGGATTACTATTGTGTTTTCAAGATATACAAGTGCTTAAGTCCCTTCAGGTTAAACCGGCCTGAGAAAGCTGTTGCTTTCCCTCTTCGGAGATGGTTGAATTTTAATAATGATGGGATTTTTTTGTGAATATGGATTTGTAATATACTTTAGAATTCAAAGTTTTATATAAATTTTGAGATACTGTTACTACTTATTACGTGTCTTTGCTCTGTACTCAATGTTATGAAAACAAGGAAACCATGTGGTCACAGTTGGGTTCTATATAATTATGGTTATTGTATACTAACATACCTGACCTAACTAAATATATGAGGTGCCACTCTGTTGAGTCTGCTCTCCTTTGGAATAGGAGGGGTACAAACAGAGGCGGATCCTCTGTATAGCAGGCTGTCTCAAGCTGGTGAACAAAATATTAAAATACTGTTGTCTCCAAGAGAATATTTGGAAAAAATTTAATTTTGCACCTGACTCAGAACCCTTTTGAAGTTTCTTAAATTGGGTGTTTATGACAAACACCGAGTATTGAAGGTGCAGAAAGCTCTGATGCAATAATCATATACTTAAAAACCTCTTGGCATATTTTTTTTATGAGCTTGATCCTTCTCCCGTTGAAGTCAATAGAATAATTCTCATTGACTTGAGTGGTGCAGGATCAAGCCCTGGATGTGAGAGTTTGTGCGCTGAGGTAATGGATTCTTGGCAGCTTTGAAAGGAGGGCTTCTCATCATCAGCGTTCAGTTGGTTCAGTATTCTTTACTTGTTTGTGATATTTTTTCACTGGGTGATAGGTTTCATGCTTCCTCTTTAATAATCTTCCTAAGAGAGTAACAATAATGTAATTTGTTTGTATAAGATCTAATTCCCATTTCTAGAGGCAAAAACAAAGTGTACAACAGTAAAACATCCACTCATGAGCACTTTGATTTTAATGATAAAACTAAATTGTAAAAAGAAAATCTACTCCGATTCTTTGCTAAGTGTAGAAAGCAATTACAAGACTGCTCTTTGAATTCATGCCAACATCCAGTTATTTTTGAATAAATGCAAATTATTTCTATTTATAAACCAGGACACTCCTCACAGAAGGATGCAACTGTGGTATGACTTAAACATTTGTTCCCTTAGTCAATGGCTGTTGTGGCACAAAGTAGGTAAGTGTCACTGTCCTGCAGTTCCAAAAGGGTATCCATGTCTAGTTCAGCAAAACAAACAAGGAGTTTTGTGACACTTTAATAGACTAACACATTTATTTATTGCATGAACTTCTGCAGTTAGTAACAGGACTGAAAATAGAACTCTGGCCCTGTTTCAGACTCCAGCAGTGCCCACCAGATAACAGACCCTCCAGACTACATATAAAGCTCACTTTTAAAAAAAGGGGTGAGGGGGAGTGTTGTAACCATTTTCCCACTTAGCATTTAGATTTTAAAAAGTGTTACTTGCAGAAATACGAAAGCCATTTATGATGTGGGCTTTAATTAAGCAGAAACTTGTCCTGTTTTCACTTTGATCACATTAGGTTTGCTATATATAAGTTAATTTTAATAATTTAATTCTGTAATTCCATCTGTTTGGGTCACCATCAACTGCATATTCTTAAATTCAAAGTCGCAGATGGTGAAAGGAAAGATCAATGAAGCAATAGCAACTTATTTCAATCTCCCTGCTTACCCCATGGAAGATATGTTAATTGCCATACTTAAACAAACTGATTACCAATCAGAGCTTCAAAAAGAAACTACAGAGTTAGAATTCATATGCAAACTTGATACCATTACTTTGGGCTTGAATAGAGATATTGTTGGTTTTCTTATTACAAAAGGTGATTTTTGCCTTCTCCCTACCTCCCCTCCTTCTAATATGTTGTTCCACACTGAATCTAAACAACTGCTTTGATTTGCTGAAACAGTCTCTCCTGATCCTATGACTTCCCTCCATTTATTTTCCTTTCGTTCTGTAAGTTGTCGATCTTCAAGCATCTGAAGTGGGATTTTCTCCCACAAAACTCATGTGATAAAGAAATTTGTTAGTCTTTAAAAGTGCCACAAGACTCCTTGTTTGTTTTATTATCCCCTGAAATTGTGCAAAAAAAAAAAAAAAAAGAGAGGGGGGGGCGACAATGTTTTTTCTTACTATACTTTATATAATGTGATCACTAAATGAAGAGTCCTTGTCTGTACATTGTAAGTACACATTAATACCAAGGATCAGTATTAAAAGATAAAACCTTAATTCATCAGTATGGGAAAGTACTTAAGTTGCTATGACTGTTTCATAATGGTGTTTAATGGAAAATAATAATTCTGACATTCAGATCCACTATCGATTATCCTTGTATCTAATTTCAGGAAGCTAGCATAGAATGTCTTTTTACAAAATTTTAAAGTTGATGTATTGAATGGACTTTCTGAATATAATGAACTTACTGAGGTATCCATGGTGTTCAGCTAAACAGCAGTAAACTGTGTGCATGTTGTTTATTTCCATTTCCCAGTGGTGCTCTCTCAGTTTCTTTTTTAGTGGTTTTTTCCTTTTCCCAGTTAATTGGCCCTTCGGCTTCAAATGTGTTTGATAGGTTTTTGAAGAAGTTTTTACCGCACAGAGGTGTTTAGATTTTCAAGGTATCTGGCTCATGTATAGAGACTATTTATTTAACAGAAACGTTTCTGGTGTCATTTAGATAAGAGGTTATTTATTCATGTACTAATTGCTTTTTGGTATCTAAAAGCAAATGAAAATTAAATGTGGCATTTGTAGCAGTACAGGTCATTTATTTAAGGCTGGATACAGACTAGATTAAAAATGATTTCATGCTAAATTTTATATAGTTCCCATTTTTTGTCTTGAACAAAACTGAATTTTCTTATTTAACCGTAAATAAAAGTTTCTGTAGTGATAGTATGGAGCACTGCAGTCCCACTAATATAAGCTCTAATGTTCTGGAACATTCAGCCCTACTCTACATTTGTCACACTTTTCGGCAGCAGTTGACGGGAGATATGTAAGGTACATAAAATACCTTGCATATCTCCTGATGACTTCCCAACTACCCCTTACACGTTGTGCCAATCTGACTGGAAATGGCATCTGGTCCAGTTACAGGACTGGAGGTAGAGCTTCGGTTCCGTGTTTGATTGAGCATGTCTTAACAGACCGCTGAGTTGAACACAGATGAGTGCACTGACGACAGCGAATCTGCTGCCGCCAGTATAGACATAACCTTACTGTTGTCCTTTTCCAAAGAGAACTTTTCTTTTTACCTCTGTTCTGTACCACATATTTTATTAGTACCTAAATCCATCATTCAGAAACGCAGCCTACAATTAGGTGATATTAAAGTAAAACATTAGGAGAATGCTAATTAAGGTGAATTTGGAATACTAAATATCAGGTGTGAAATCATGGATGTACTGAACGTCAGAAAGCTCACTGAATTCTTTGGGGATTTGGTTTCACTGCAAGTGTCTAAGCTACTATCATTTCTGTTAAAACAAAAGAAAACAAAAAACCCTATGAATTTCATCGTTATTCCTGTATTGAGCTCACTAACTTGTTTGACTAAAGTATGTCTTCCAGAAAGCCATCCAGTTCTGAGCTGAAGACTTCAAGAGGTGAAGAATCCACCACTTCTCTTGGTAGTTTTTTTCTAATGGTTAATCACTTGATTGTTAAATTTGTGCTTTATTTATATTTTTGAATTTGTTTGGCTTTAAATTTCAACAATCGGCTCTTGTTATGCTTTTCTGTGCAAGTATAAAGAGCACTTTAATGCTTGATATTTTCTTCCTGAGGGTACTTATACTCTGTAATCAAGTTATATCTAGGTCTAATTTCTGATTGAACTCCGTAAGTCTCTTACTGTAAGACATCTTCTTCCAGCCCTAGAATAATTTTTGCAGCTCTTGACCAATATTTCAACATCTCTTTTAGTACATGGACACCAGAATTGGGCACAGTATTCCAGTCTAGCTAGTGCTGTATGCAGAGGTAAAATCACCTCCCTACTGCTACTCACTACTCCACTGTTTACACAAGCCAAACATTGCGTTAACTGTTTTTGACACAGCATTGCACTGGGGTTGCCTATCCCCAGTGATCCCTAAATCCTTTGAGTTCGTACAGTTCCCCATATCCTAGAGAGAAGAATTGCATCAATAGCCAAATACCATTTTCAATTATCTGTTTGTGACCCCGATGGACTTCAGTGGGAGTTGACTACACAGATACATTAAAAGCAAAATTTGATGCCATTTGAGGTGGTACATGTCATGTTTCAGAATTTCTGCCTGCAATATATAAAAAGGTTTATCTGTATCAATACTGGTTACTGGTAAATCGTATATAAAATTAAAGGAAGGGAAAAGATTATGACTGTCAAGTGCTGGGAATAGTGACAGGTTACGTTGCTTTGCAGATGGAACAGTTACATTTTTAATTGCTTCATAACAATGAGGTTGCCACAAGACTCTTTTGTCTTTCTACAATAGACTAACGCGGCTACCCCTTTGGAATTAAAACCTTGTAAACATGATGCAATCTCTTCATATTTTTATCACAAGGCTGCATGTAATGAATCATCAGTTCTAAGGACAGAAGAGACCATCGTGATCATCTAATTTAACATACTGTAGAACACAGTCCATAGAACTTCTCTGACTTAATTCCTGTGCAAACTAGAGCATATCTTTTAGAAAAATAATATAATTCTGATAGCAGAATCTCCAGTGATGAAGAATGTATCACAACCCTTGGTAAATTGTTCCAGTGAATAATTACCCTCACTATTAAAATCTTTTAGTCTGAATTTGTCTAGCTTCAACTATCAGCCCTTAGGAGATCTGGTAATACCTTTTTGTCTGCTAAAGTGTATTATCAAATTTTTGTTCCCTGTATAGACTAATTAACTGTGATCAAGTCATCCCTTAACCTTCTTTTTGTTAAGATAAATAGATTGGGTTCCTTGGCTGCGTCTACACTGGTAAATTAAGTCGACTTAAGCCAAAAGTCGACTTAATGTGCCCTGCATCTACACTACACTTTGCTTAAGTCGACTTAAGCAGCTTGCTTAAGTTGACTTAAGGAAAATAAAGTCGACTTAATGAAAATTAAGTCGACTTTATTAAACCACCTTTCTACTCGACCTAAGGCTTAATTCGACTTTCTAAAGTCGAATTAAG
>ML685838.1:600877-633185 GCA_007922175.1 Pelusios castaneus
TTCTTTCTTTCTTTCTTTCTTTCTTTCTTTCTTTCTTTCTTTCTTTCTTTCCACCCTATAGGAGAAATAGTTTGGTTAGTTTATAGGGTGATTGTGTGTGTGAATGTGTAAAAATGTACTGTTGCAAAGATAAGCTGAAGAAATGAGTTCTATATTTAATTCTGAAGATTGGGAGATGCGTTGCCATCTTTAGTGAGAGTGAATCCCATAGTCTACGTTCAGTTCCTTTGGCAGCTCTATCTTCTGCATTCATGAGCCTCTACCTATTGATCTCAAGTAGAGCTAGTTGGAAGTTTTCCTTCAAAAAAGGGAGGGGGGTGTTAAGAGAGGGAGAGAAAATGCAGTTTGTAAAAATCAAGGTTTTTCTTTTGGAAGATTTAGATACTTTAAAAATAAATTTACAGATTTTCTGTCTGGAAAATCAAAACAAAATACTCCATCTCAGGTAAATTCAATCCAAACTGCAACATTTTGGTTTGTTTAACTGAACCTAAGCATTTCATTCTGAGTTGGTTTGACATTAAACTGCCTAAGGTACTGCAGACTGTCCCTATAGTTTTGAGTGCTTTATGTCCCCATGCATTCCTTTGGGCTGGGCCTCTTGGCTGGACTATATCTCCTATACTAGACTCCACTTTCCTTCTGACTGAACCATGCAGTACATTATGATAGTCACATGACTGTGATATATCATCCTCCAACCTGGCATGAAAACAAATGTTGAAATGTCAGAATTTCCCACGGGATGGAAATTCCAATGGTTTGCTCAATTATATTGAACATTTTCACTGGAACAATGAATTTCCCTTTTATGGCATAAAGTAACTGGTGTCTACATGCAGTGTACACTACTAAAAAATTAGGCATCTTGAATGAGTAGGTTTAATTTTCACAGTGATCTTTTAATAAATTCTGCTTGTGGCTGGCCCCAAGAAACCTCCATATATTGACATTCCCTGGGTAGCTGCAGGTCACATTTGTAGTTTGCTGCACCAAAATGCAGCTTCATCCTGTCGAAGAGGCATTTCACTATGTGACCACTACTTGGCTTAATGCACTGGGGATTGAACCAGAGACCTATAGAGCTAAAGGCATCAGCTGGTGCTAAAGAACTAGTATCCTATAGGTGGGGGTCGTAACAACTCCAGTCCTTTTTGGATTGGCACAGAGAGGTGGCTCTCTCACCAATGGGTTACAGCTTTGTGCTCCCTCTTTGCTCCTGAAGATAGACAGGAGTAACTTGGTGACTATGTAGCAGCTTGCTCATTAATGCAGAAAGTTTCTCTTGTTCTCACTTTTCTGTTCCTCATGTTTCACGCTGGGTTTAGACACAGCAATATTGACTTGTTTGCTGTATTCAGGGACAGCACAGCCAGCCTCAGTTTGAGGAGAGGGGTGAGAAAAGATGCCCTAAAAATTGCTCATCCCTAACAGCACTGAGCAACTTATTGTGGCTGGAGGTATTCCATCATGCAGTTGAAATGTAAGCAAGCCTTAGGAAGTTTCCTTTTGTCTCAGGGTATGTCTACACTGTTGGCGGCATTGTTGGCATCGCAGGCTTGATTGAGCGGCAGTGAAGACTTGCTCAATTGATCCTGGGAGTCGAAGCTGTTAATCCATCCCTGCAAGAAGAGTAACGCTGTGTCGACTGGAGAGCATTTCCAGTTGGCGTAGTACAGTGTAGACTCCGCAGTAAGCAGAAGTCAGTAAGTCAACAGGAGATCCACAAACTTCTCTACGGAGCTGTGTATCTCCTGTCGACTGCTGCCGAAATCCACCGGCAGCGTAGACCAGGCATCAGTGTTATGCCATGGAATGTCTGTATGTTTCTTGATCATCCAAATCAAACAGAGTGTCTTGCTTGGCAGTCCGCTGTGGTTCCTTGAGAGCGTGAAAGATGTTGCATGGACATTGCAGCCCTGGTGAGATGTGATTTGCTCAAGAGGACCAACTAGCTGAGAGAGTGCTATGCATGCTTTCTTCTGGAAGGGATGCTGGCAAAATAAGCCATGTGATACAGGAGTCAGTTTTCCAGTTAGAAAGAATCTTGCCTCTCATTGGGAGAGCTTACCTATTGTCATTTATGCCAAAACTGATGGAGTGATAAAGGTGCCCTGAAAGGTGGATGTTACGCTTCACTGATGAGTGCCAAGAAGAGACAATGACTTAGGCTTGTTTACACTAGAAAATTTTGTCACCAAAAGTCAACTTCTGGCAACAAAACAAGCCCAGCATACGCACTAGAATGTTCGAGTTTTTTGGCAAAACTGCCGTGTTTTGCTGATTAAAATAATGCCACCCGTGCGAGAGGCATAGCGCCTTTTGCGCAATTTTTTTTTTCAAAAGAATCAGTGTGGACATTGATGCTGGTTTTTGTCGTGTTAACGGCCTCTGGAAATGTCCCACAGTGCCAATCCTGACTACTCTGGTCTTCCACTTTTACTCTGCTGTTCTGCAGCAACCAGACCCTCCCGCTTTTAAGTCCCAGGAATTTTTTAATTTTGTTGGTTCCACTTCCTGTTTGCTCAGTGGGGAGACCTAGCATGTCGTGTTCCCAGGTGACAATGGTGGCTCCACGCAGCAAATGATTTCCTGCCTGGAGCACAGCACAGCTGCTGGAACTGACCAGCATTTGGGGAGTCTGCTGTGCAGTCTCGGCTCCGCTGTAGCCGAAGGAATTTTGATACCTATGGCCAGATTTCTCATGCCATGGCAGAGAAAGGTGATGAGAGGGATGCGCTGCAGTGCAGAGCTAAGATGAAGGAGCTGAGGCAGAACTACCACAAAGCCTGGGAGGCAAACCATCACCCTGGCTCTGCACGAACCACCCACTGCTTTTACAAAGAGCTGGAAGCCATCCTCAGTGGGGACCCCACATCCACCCCCAACACTCCCTGGGGCCACCGGTTACTGAAATAAACCCCGATGAGGAGGTGATTGATGAGGAAGCAAAGCTGGAGGATGCCCTGGAGATGGAAAGCAACACAGCGGAGATCAGTAGGAATCAGGAGCTGTTTGTCACTCTGGAAACATGCAGCCAGACCTAGATCTTCAGCTGCAGTGCTTGGGGCACAGGAGAGGGGAGCTCTGGTAAGTGCTGGAGAAGTTGATTCTGCCTCCTAAAGGGAGCCATCGGGTGCCTCTGTTTATTAAAAATACAGGAATGGGAGTGGGTGGAAATGTGCTCGAGTATCTATCTTTGCATATGCCTTCCCATTCCCTATCATATCTAAGCAGCACTCATAAGCACATGTCCTGGGCATCCTCCACTGAGAGCTCTAGGAAACTTTCCCAGAAATGTTTCCCGATTCGCTGCCTCAGATTCCTCAGCAGAGTAGCTGTATTTCTGGCCCCGTAGACGGGCACTCTCCCACGCCAATTGGTAATCACAGACCCCGGAACCAAAGTGGCACTCAGCCCCACAGCATAGGGACCCAGTTTAGATCTGCTTATGTGGAGGATATGCATTCTAGTGTCCCTGCAGACTCTTAGGAGCAAGATATCAGCTTCTATGGCCACTTCCTGTGGAGAACGGGGGCACAGATTTAGATTTCTTGCAGCAATGCACATTTGTTGCTGCCCCAAGCAAACAGCCCCTCCCCCCCGTACCCTGAACCTCAGCGCAGTAGAATTTTCTTGCCCCCCCCCCCCCCCCCTTGAAGAACTCACTATTTCCAGGCTGAGCAGGGAACTGCACTCTGCGCAGGGGGACAGTGAGAATAAGGTGGTTTTTCCAGTGTTACATATATCCTGTGTGGGCACTAGTTCCTTTATTCAGTATATATTGTTCTTTCACAGAAATGACCTATAGTGGCAGAGGCCTCACACCTGCTGACCATCTTCTGCAGAAAAGGAAGCAGCTTCGCAAAAGCAAGGAGGAAATGTTTCCAGACCCCCTCCAGTCCAGAGAGGCATGCAAAAGAGAGAAAAAAGGGCTTGGAGAGAAGCACTGGCTGATAAAAATACAGAGAGGAATGCAAAGAGAACTACAGGAGGAATACGGATCATAAGGAGCATCTTCTCATTCTAATGGCTCAGCAGAGTGAACTACTAAAGACAGTGAAAGCACTCCAGACAGATGGTGCAGGCTCACTCCCCTCCCCCACCCACTGCAGCCGCAACGCCCTTTCCCCCCTGCTCTACGGATACTCCCAGTAAGCATTCCTATGAAGGCCACGGACCCACCTGGTGTAATGTAACATCCACCCCTTCACACAGCTACAGGAATGACAGCTAGACATACACCCATCTGTAATACCCCCCCACGCTCTTCCCTCTGCATGCTCACTTCCACTTGACCACTGTTTGTCATTTGATAAAAAAAGAGAGACTGTCAAACATGTAATCATGTGCCCCAGACATGTCCCCCTGCAGCTGCAGTTCTCTGCAGGTGTTCATCAGAACAGCATCAAAGGGACGTTTACATGTTTCTGTTACGGGTGTTAATTGTCCAAATGCTCCCCAATTGCCTCCCTTATGCAAATGGCTCCCCATTGCAACCCCCCCCCCAATACTTGTAGCATCTGTCTGCTCATATGCATATGCAAGGCGATCTGCCTCAGCTGTCCATTCAGGGGCAAACTTCTCACCCGTAGCTTCACAGAGATTATGGAGGCCATAGCAGGAAGCTATAACCGCTCATTTAAGTCCAGCCTGCCATTGTTTGAGATTCGGAATTGCAGATGTGCAGAAACCATTTTAAAATGGTGGGAGTTGCTAATAGCAAGAGGGAAGGAGAGCAAGGAAATGCGCTGCCCCATGGGGCATTGCAAAATGCTCCCAAGGTGCTCTGGACTCCTTGCCTTCATTACAGAATTCAGAGCATTATTACATGATGGGTGGCACAGTGGAATAGCTGCCCACAATGCACTACTCTCACAGGCAATAATACAGATTTCAGGGTGGATGTTCCTTTGTGATAGAAGGCATGCTGTGTGAACATGTGCAAGTGCTATAGTTATAGCGCTTTTCTTTTACCGCTATAACTCATTTTGCAAAACCTCTCTAGTCTAGACATGGCCTAACTCTGAGGAGGAGAAGGAGCAATTATGCTCTGAACTACATGATCTGGTGCAACTGACTTCCTGTGATGACAAATTGAGTATCCAAGAAAAACAACAGAGTCCTGGGGCATTTTAAAAGACTAACAGATTTATTTATCGCATGAGATTTCATGGGAGAAAATACCACTTCGTCAGACCCTTTGAAGATGGGAAACTTACAGAATGGGAGGAAATTAAATGCAGGGGAGTGTATGACATAGGATCAGGTCAGGCTGTAACAGCAATGCTCATTGCATATGTGGCAAGCATGCAGCATATTTGCCAGGGATGACAAATGTGCTGCAGTGGGTAACCCTATGTGATACAATGTATAATACTGTTGGGAGCTAACTGCATTGTATATATGAAATGCCATCATGCAGAGTCGTTTGATGATAATCCTGAAATATCAAACCCTCTTGATGCCAAGAGGCAAGTGCATGATGTACACAGGTTGAAATACAGATAAACATATTCCTAACTTCTAATACAGATACAGTTGCTACACATAAACCATATAATAATTCCTAGCAGGTTACAACTGTTCTATTTGTACCAAACATGGCCTATCTCATATGAATTACTGCAATGATGAAATATTAATATGACATGGAGGAAGTCTTCATTGACATGCTTCTTGAATTCTTCTCACATGAAGTTATGCTCCAACAGCTGTAAGATGCCAACATTTTTACCATATACAAGTATAAAGACTCAAAAAGCAACTGTGATAATTACCACAGCATCTTCTTGCTCACCGTCGTTAGTAAGATTGAAATGGATCCTGGCCTAAATTATTGACAAAGTTCTATCTGAGTCATAGTGGGGCTTTTATACTCAGCGGTATACTCTTGACATAATTTTTATCATTTGACAATTACTGGAAAAATGTTGCAAACAGCATCAACCTTTTTTGTAACGTTTCTCAATCTAAGCAAAGTTTTCAACAGGGTTGACCACATTGCCTTCTGGAAATTGCTCACTATTGGCACTATGTATATAGTGATCTACCAGAAATAGAGGTGTCATTCTTCATATCTAATCCAATTTTGATATAGTTGTAAAAGATCCGAGTAACTGTGTATGTTATTCACTATTCATTATTATTGTAATGAATATCTAAAATATGAAAATTCTGTGGCCAATACAGGAATGAATTGTCAATGGTTTGTGAAACGAGATTGATTGAACTTTCAATACCTGAATTTCTACATCAGTAGCTCAGCTAAGGAGAGCACGTTGTTCTTCCAGATTGATTTTGTGATATCCATCAATTCCATTTCAACAGTATTCTTGAATATTTAGTTATTTATTGTGAAATCACTGATTCTATAATTACTGCCCATCAGTCTGAAAGTTGAAACCAGTCTCAGCTCATGAAAATAAAATGTGTTGTATTGTTAATTCATAAAAGGAATTTGGTTTCTTTTGGTTCTCATCAAAAGTTTTACATTCATGTGATGTGTATTAAAGGACCCTAACATAACACTGGGTGCAGGACTTCATTGCTGTGCCACAGTGTTCATTTAGTCATGGCTGATGTCTTTTTCGGTTGCTAACTAAATATCAGCAGCTTATCCAAGCCATCATAGAAACTACCATGCTGTGATGCGTGCATACAGCAAGATTATCAAAACATCCATTATTAGAGTTTGCAAAACTAGATGATTAGTTTAATTAATGTTAGCTGCCTGCTTATATAATAAAGAATGCCTGCTAGGTTAGTGATTACTAAGGTTAGTATTTGTCATGGTTATTTTTAGCAAAACTCATGTTCAAGTTGTGGGCAATAAATAAAAATTCATAGAAGCCCTATGATCTGTCTGATTTTTTACTAAAAATAACTTGGGGGGGAGGGGGGTTGCCAGAAGAGGGGACTTGATGCAGCCCCGGCAACTGACAGCTTTACTCCAGGATGTACAGCCTAAGCTGAAGTTGAAAAAGTCAAAGAAGTCTCTTAAAATCCTGGAATCCTGTGACCTCCATAACAAAATCATATCCTTAGTAATAATCTAAGAGATAGAGTATTTGCTAATATACTTATAGAAGGATTGAAGTAACAATGTACATTTTCTTAGAATCATAGAAACCGGACGGGACCATGAGAGGTCATTGAGTCCAGTCCCCTGCATTCATGGCAGGACCAAATACCTTCTTAAACCATCCCTGACAGGAGCTTGTCTAACCTGCTCTTAATTCTTTATTCTCTCTTCTTTATTTCTCTAAATTATTCAGTATTGTTCTCACATGTTCCTCAGCTCTGCCATCTTGGAGTCATTCGTTAAAAAAAAAGAGTCAAGCACAGGCAAATGGCTAAGGAATCTATAGTAGAAGCTCTGCATTGGTGCTTGGGGCCTAACCTATACCTTCTGGCTTCAATTGAAGCCACCATTCCTGGGAAACTGGACAATGTTCTCAGTTTCTGTTAAGGACAGAGATTGCTCTCAGTGTTGTATATGGCACCATCTTACCCAGTTAGGCAATGCTGTATGTCTATCAAGACTGGCAGTGTGACTCAAACCAGAAGACAGACAATATGACATGGCTAAATGGAAGGCATTTAAAAAAAAAAAGTCTTTTTCAGCCTCCCTTAATCGATATACTGTGGCAAAGTAGCCCCCTGGCACTATCCGGGGGTGGCTGTCTCCAGTGGCGAAGTAGGCCTACAAGTCTGCCCTGGTCAGAGCCAGGCCATTCATTTCCTTCAGTCCTGGGAGAGGAGGGGGTTGAGCTCCCACTCCGCTCTGCTCTGCTCCGCAGAGTGGGGGAGGCTGTCAGTCTGTGAGGCCCAACACCTGCCCTCAGAGTACCTGTTTCTGGCTGTATCACCAAGTTGTTGCAGTGGTGCTCTTTTGGTGTTGGTCAGTCTTGCAGGCTTGGTGCCTAAGTCCTTTCTCCTCTTCCCCTGGTCTGTGTAGCAAAACACTCTTCCTACTCTCTACAAGCCTTCGACCAGCTTCCCTCCCTCCGTTCCACCACACCCGGTTTCTGGCACAGGTGGGGCTTTTAATAGGGCTGTAGTAGTCTTTGCCTGGCCTCAGATATGCTTACTTAGGTTACAATTCCCTCTCCCCTACCTGCAGGGAAGAGGGCCTTTGTCATTCTGGTGCTCACATATTGACCCTCAAGCACCCTTTTAAAACCCTCTGGCCTGACTTTGTCACAATACATTTGCAGGTGGTAGTCTTCTTTTGTGGTATTTTATTCTCTCCAGGTTGACTGGTGTGTGATTGCAGACAGGAATTAATTGCAATGCAGATATCTCAGTTAGATGCTGGCTTAAAAAAATAACAAAAAGAGAATTGTAGTGTCCAGGCTTAGAGTGATACTTGTTGTGTAAATGACAGAATATGTCGTAACTGCTTCATTACACCATCAAAAATAGTTCCCTTTCCACCAGTGAGGAGAAGTTTGATCTATCTATGCCATTTCATGGGTGTGTGTGTTTCCTGTGCAAGGATTAATAATAACAAGAGCTGAATGGGAAATGGCTTTCCCATTTTATGAAAATTTTTGAGATTTCAAAATTTTTCCCGTTCTGTGCCAAGATGAAATGATTTTCAAAGATTTCAAAGATTTTCAGTGAAAGCGAGAGAAAGAGACCCTCTTACACTCCTTCCCAGAGGCTTGACATGAGTAATTAAATATGGGGGAGGTTCGTTTCTTGGAAGACAAGATTAGGAAGGTAAATAGATCAGCAGTGTGAAAACAGAATGTGTGTGCTACCTAAGATAGGTAAATGGGTAGAGAGTGCTGCTAAGAGACAATGTCTGAACTATCTAAGATAAGGGGAGGGAACGCCCAGGGAACCATTTACAAAGAACAAATTAACAATGGACAAGATAAGTTGGGAATGTAAAGATGAGGTAATGTAGACCAAACATGGAGAGAGCATGATGTATGGGGATTGTTCCTATAAAATAAGGAAGCTGATCCCAAAGGCTATATCTACACTTGCAAGTTCATTCGAATTAAGGAAGCTTAATTTGAACTAACTTAAGCCTTGGCCACGCTAGGCTTTCATTAGTTTGAATTAAGAACTTCCTTAATTTGAACTAATAAATTCGATTGCTTAGTTCGAAGTAATGGCTAATTCGATTCATTAATTTGAAATAAGTCAAATGTGGCCATATTAGTTCGAACTAACTGCTTAGCTTGAACTAATCAGCAGATTGACCTTCCTGCAACTGACAAATTCGAACTAAGCAAGTGTCCTGCATGGCCATGGCTAGTTTGAACTAGCATTCTAGTGGGGCTATGCTAGTTCGAATTAAGTTAATTCCAACTAGCTTTTGTAAGTGTAGACATGGCCAAAATATATAGTAAATGCAGTGAGATGTGTAAATGTATATATAGAGAGAGGATTTCTGTGTAACTACAGATCAACTCAACATAGGGTTGCTGTACGTCAAGTAAAAATACCTGAAGGATGAAGTCTGGAATTGAAATGGAAGCTGAGTGGAAAAAGGTCTTGGAAGAAATCTGACAGTAATCAGAGCACTCACCTGAAATGTGGGAAACTCAGGTACAAGTCCTTGCCCTGCTTAATTCAGAAACTGACTTGAACGTGGGTATCCCACATCCCATGTGAGTGCCCTAACCAGCAAGCTAGTTTCTCTCAGGGTCTCCTATTAGAATTTTTCCACTTAGTATAAAAATTTATTGGAGCAGGAACTTGAAAACACATGACCTGCATGTGAACTGAATTTCATAACCATTGGAATAGTCAGTCTTTCTCTCTGGCCCAATGAATATTTAATTACTTAAACAAGAGAAATTTAGGCTTGGTCTACACTCGCAGCTTAGGTCTATGTAACTACATCACTCCACACCCCCAGTGACACAGTTATACTGACCTAACTCCTAATTTAGACAGTGCTATGTCAACAGGAAGGCTTCTCCTCTTGACATAGCTGCCACTTCTTGGGGAGGTGGATTAACTATGCTGATGGGAGAAGCCCTCCCATCTGTATAGGTAGCATCTTCACTGAAGCACCACAACTGTGGCACTGCAGCCTTTTAAATGTAAACAAGCCTTAGGGGCTAGGTCAGTCACCTGGATTGTGGGGGAACTCATGTTTAAGTCCCTGCTCTAACTCAGGGAGATCAGGGACTTGAACGAGGATCTTCCATGCTCCAGGTGAGTGTGTGGCTGTTCTTCGTGGGAGGTGGGGAAGTTCTTGCTGACCAGAAATTCCATCCTGGCTCTGAAAAAACTTTCCTGTTAAAATTTTTTATAGAAGCTTGCAGATTCCTGTGAAAAGTTTGGGTTTTGACAAATCAGCAATTTCCAGCAAAATGACTTTCATCAAACATTTCTCACCCAGCTCTACTTAATATTTGTCTGAGTGGAAGGTGAGTTTTATAGCATGCTCTCAAGATGAACAGACTTTTTGGTTAAATATGATCTCCTCTGATAGTGAGGTACCCTTGACTACATGAGTGCTTTATCTCTGTTCCTCCAGTTAAGTAGAAGGGTACATAATTTCTTTGTAACTTGTCAGTGCTGTTTCCTAATTAACTGGTGTGATAACAGTTGTGATGCATGAGGACATTCCTCTCTCCAGCGGCTGCATTACTCTCACTGATTCCAGACCTTGCTGAGCATGCAGTGATTTGATTTCTTTTTCCAGTGGTAAAGAGCCTGGTGCACTTATATAAAGTGAAGCTTTAGTCTTCCTAACTTACCCCTTCATTGGCCATTACCCCTCATTTGAGTTTAATGTCACTCAAATGAGATATTATTGAGATCCTGTTAAAAAATTCAGTGGTAGTGTGTAAGAACTGGGGGATACCTCAGTGTCTGTGACTAAAATTAACTTAGTGACCTGACTTGCTATTTCTAATATTCTTACACATTTTGTTTACATGGAACAAAATAGTTGTTTCTTTAAGCATACAGGACCTTCCCCCCACACCTTGCTCATTCCCATTAGCTTCAGTGCAGTTTTGCCTGAGTGAGGGATGTATCACTTCCATACTTATTGGTGATCTGCCCCATGCTATGACATTGCAGAACGGGTGAGTAGCCACTTCTTCAGTGTATGATAAAGCACAAGCATTAAGTATCAAAGTGGGCTGGGAGATCTGGCCTGAATCCATGAGAAAGAGAAATAAATCTGCTAATTGATATATTATAGAAATGGGATGAAGGCTTCCAAGCACTTTGCCAGTGCATGATAGCTGCTGAAAGATTTATGCTGGGGAGGAGAGGACAGAGGAGCCCTGTAAGCAGAGACTGGTTTTTAGACTATCTGTTTCCATAGCTACCCAGTTTCTTTGCCATTGAGAGGTTTCTCTCTTTGCCCATCACCTGCGGAGTTGATTTCCTGAAAACTTTGCCTAGTTAGCTTCCTAGAGCCTTGAGCCCTATCTGTGTCCCATGGAGGGGCCCCATGTGACTAACATTCAACAGGTAATTAACAACAGAGTCTTGCGGCACTTTTAAAGACTAACAGATTTATTAATCGCATGAGCTTTCGTGGGAGAAAATCCCACTTCCTACCCCTTTGGAAGGTAATTAACAGTTTGAGAGGGCTTGGTTTACTCCCAGTATCCAGGCTAGAGGCCCCCCACCTTCAATAACTTCAACAAAGCTTTGCTTTCTTATGCCAGTGGAGGATCAGGCCCTATAACAGTACAAACCCACATAAGTCTTCAGCCTGAAATGTCTCAGTTTATTCTAGTCCTCTTGTTATGCTGCCTTGGTGAGAATGAGGGTCATAGGATTATGCACAGAAAACAGCTTCTGTTTCATAGCAACAGTTTATTCCAGCAAGCATTTTTTTAAAAAGCCCCTCACTTATCTGGCTGTGTATAAGGAGGAGTGAAGCAATAACCTTGTTTCTAGCACATAAAATATATTTTATATGTAGCCAACTATTTAGGAGCAATCTGATGAGAGGGACAATTTTAAGGGGTGGTGATTAATTTATGCTAACCACACTGCTCATCTGAAAAATGCCGTTTGGTGCACTTAATGTCAATATTGTATCTGCCTGAAATATGCAGCATTTTCTCCTCCTAACAATGCAGTGTTTTTAGAACACCAGCTCCTGGGGGAGGGCAGAGGGCATTTTAAGCTCTTAGCCATGCTTGTGTTCTGTTTTCCACCAGTGTGACTTAATCTATAACCATTGTCATGGAAAATGATGATGATTTCATATCTTCCATGTTTATTTCCCTAGTTTTGGGTTGCTGTTTTGTTTTTTACCTCTCAAAATGTCTTTAAACTACATAAGCAGGTAGAAGAAACTTTGAAATTTGAAAATGTCTCTTGTGCCTCAAAGAGAGGATGATACGATTCATAGCACTTTCTTTTGTTGGAAAAGGTCATCTGTACTCAATACAAAGAACATATAATTAATTACAGTATCTCAATTGCACTTGCAGTGGATGTGTTCACTTAATTAAATCTTTTCTGTGTTCTCATTGAAATATTTTCACTGATTTATTTTACTCTTTAAAATTAAGTAACAAAGATATTTACATGCAGATACTTTTAGAAAAGTGATTGCCTAGATGTGTGTACACCTTCAAGCAACTGTAATTCTGAGCAGAAAGGGCCAGATTTTAAAATATATTTAGATGCCTAAAGATGTTGACAGGCATCTAGTGGGATTTTTAAAAGTACTTAGCAGATTTTTTAAACAACCCTATGTGCTTTTCTCCATCATTAGGTGCCTAATAATCTATAGAATGTGGCTCCAAATAATTAGTGCTTGCCCTCAAAATTATGTCCAAACTGATGAAAATAAGAATGCATATTTAAAAAAATCCAGTGTCTCTTTGAAATTGTAATGATCCAGTTGAATTTTAATCTGGCAAGAGTCCATATCACCTCATGAAGAGTAACATCTGAGGAGCAACAGTTTAAAACCTGGAACAATACCATGCAGATTTCTCTTGTGATGATGCTAATTTAATGTTCCTGTCTTTTCCCCAACTACATTAAAATAGATATTTACACCTGCTAGGTTGTGATATAGTGTACTGCCCACAGGCTATGTCTACACTGGCAAGTTAGTTCGAATTAAGCTTCCTTAATTCAAACTAACTTAAGCCTTGGCTACACTGGGCTTTCATTAGTTCGAATTAAGGGCTTCCTTAATTTGAACTAATAAATTCGATTATACCTTTTGAACTAACGCTTAATTTGAACTAGTTAGTTTGAATTAAGTCAATGTGGCCATGTTAGTTTGAACTAACTGCTTAGTTCGAACTAACCAGCACATTGAGCTTAATGCAACTGACTAATTCGAACTAAGCAAGTGCCATGCATGACACTTGCTTAGTTAGAACTAAAATTCCAGTGGGGTCATGCTAGTTTGAATTAAGTTAATTCAAACTAACTAAAATTAGTTCAAATTAGTTAGTTTGAATTAACTAATTTGAACTAACTTTGGTAAGTGTAGACATAGCCAGGAGCATCAGGGGGATTCTGGAGTCACCCAGATGGAGGTAAACTTTTTTGCTGTGTGGAAGTGTGGGCAAGAAAGGGCAAACAGGCTAGAGGAAAGAACACCTACAGCCAGTCAGGTAGGCGGAGTTAGCTGCCTTATGAATGCCAGAAGAAGAGGGAGTAGGGTTGAGGAGAGAGAAGGTGGTCTTGAATTTAGAGAATGCTGTATACTGGTTTACAGCACAGACCTTGCTTCATTAATAACACTGTTTTTGTGAACTCCTTTTAATGCCTAGAAGGCAAAGCTTTATTTTTGGTCTCCTGCTTTTATCCTAGATGGAAAAGATCATTTGGATGGGCTTTGTATGTGAGACAGGAGAGTTCTCATGGGCTGGGCTGGAGCCTACCTTGTGATGCAAGCCAACATGGGAGCATGCTGAGCCTTAACAGAATGATCCTTTGCTTTTGTTGGGTCCTGCTGTTGAGCAAGAAATATGGGGCTAACACCCAGTTATTAAGTTTAATCAGTGTTAAAGCTTTATTAAGAAAAAAATTAGGAGAATATGTCACCGCCATAATCAAATATAAAACAGATGGCTAGTAGGATAGGCCTGTGAGGCACAGAGTGCCTGTTCTGGTCCATACTGAGTTGACTATACAGAACCTGCAGTGCATCATCAGTGGTCAGTCATTAACACTGTCACAGGTGAACTGGTCCCTATGAGTAGAAGTAGGCCCAGTTTTCTTCTGTCCTAGGAGATGAACCCCATCCAGCCAATTAAAGGAGGTTGGCCTACACCTGGGCCTATAAAGGACAGCTAGAGGGTAGGAGATAAGGAGTTAGAAGGGAGCGTGATTGGGGCAGGTTGTATTTGAGGAAGGCTGTGGAGTAGAGTTCACTCTTGTGGAACTATCCCCAGTGCCAGGTGCTCAGGGAAGCAGCCTAAGGGCTCCAGGAAAAGCAGAGTTGATTAAAATTGAGAAACAGCCAGGAGCAAAAGTGCTAGAGACCCTTGGGTGGGGTGTCCGTGGTCATGAGAGGAAAAGTGAGTTAAGACTATTTTTTTGTTTGTTTACCTACCTGTGTTAGGAGAATATACTTTCTTAAAGGAGACTGGGCATGACAGCAAGTGTTTGTAAGTTGTGGCAAAACCCTGCTCTGTGACACACATGATGTATGCCTTCTGCATGTATATAACACACACACTGCCTGTGTACCATTCTCGCTTTTGTCTGTATTGCCTACCTGATAAGGATGATGAGTTATCTGTATATTCCATGCTACACATATGCTGCATTTCCACACAACCCTATTCTTCTGGTTGGGACACATTTTCTTATCAAGCCTCAGTCATGCATCTCTCCACTCATATTTTTATCAACACGACTTATTTCTTTGGCCTATGTTTGCAGTTGAGTTGTAGCTGTGTTGGCCTCAGGATACTAGAGAGACAAGCTGGGTGGCTTAGGCATTTACCTGATTTGGTTTTGTTTTAAATTGTTTTTGCAGCCTCATTTGACTGTCATCCCAATTCACTTGTTTTTCTGAATGGTTACCTACCAGCTACCTAACATTTCTCTCAGACTGTGCCTGTCATAATATTAAACTGATTTGGGATGGATTTCTGGAACTCCTTCTTGCTTAGTCATTTGTGGTGAGGGCTTAATGACTCCATTTTGCTGGGCATGGAGGAAGAAGGCTAGATTAGTTGTAGCTGGCTGGCTGCACCACCTGTTGATCTAAACCATTAACTGGTAGTGATCATAGTATAATATGTAATAATTCCAGACTGAAGAAGTCATGGAGTAATTTCAGAGATTGCTTTACCACCTGGTGTTTTAAGAAGTACAGGATTGTTGAAATTAACTTGGGCAGGGGAGGAGAATTGGAGAGGGTGATTAACCATTAAGAAATTATCTCCTCCACACACTAACTGCATATTCCCTATATTTAGAATCCTAGCCAGGTTATAACATGTTTTAAGGCAAATCTAATTCTGAGGCTGTGTCAATTATCTCTGTCTGTATTTACTGTTGTTTGTGTGTTGTGTGTCTAACAGCCTGATACACACTGAGACATCAGAGTGCCCTTAATTTTTTCTGTAAGAGTTTTTTTATGGGGGCAGGAGGGAACTGTCCATCTGATGGTTGAGTTGAAAATTTGGCCCTAAATATACTTAATTTAAAGAGACACTCAAGCTTCCCTGAACTGTTTACCAGAATCATTTAGCTCTTGTGAAACAAGCCCTTCCAGGTTCTTAAGATTCTGGTCCTCTTCTTAATAAATCCTGTCAGCCCTCTGGCTGTCCCCTTACATGGTGAGCCTGAACTGCCTGTCCCATTCAGCTGATATTAAGAATGAGCGCTTGCAAATAAATAAAACAACCAGAACAAATTCTAACAACCTGTCCTGAAAAACTGAATAGACAGTGTGTCTGCTAAATCACAAGGGCATTTGCAGAACACTCTATTACTGCATCATGATCTCATTCTGAATAGGGGGTTTTGTGTGCATGTACAGTATGTGAGGTGAACCTGAGGCCAGAGACTGCTGGGTGACTGATCACAGAAGTGTAGGGGGGAGGAGGAGATGAGGAAATACACAGTGAGACCCCAAAGAGCATTTTAATTGTGGTGTTTGCTCATTTGCATGTCAGTTTCCAGAGTAGTATTCAAGTTCAGTCTGTTTCCTAGCAATAAGTCTTGATGTTTGAGCTACAGAAACATGCTAGGTAGACAAACTTGGCCACTCCAAAATTTACAGAGTTCTTTTGCATTTCTTTGCAAGCTAGAATTGTGAAAAGTTTTCCCTGTTTTCAGCTTCAGTACTACAAACAAGGAGTCTTATGGCACTTCTTATTGTTCTCACAAGATTTCTCCCATGAAAATGTTCTCTCACGAAATCTCATGTGAAAACTTTTTTGTTAGTCTTTAAAAGTGCCACAGGACTCTTTGTTTGTTTGGCTGAACTAGATTAATATGAATAAACCGAGTCCTTTGGCACTTTTAAAGACTAACAAATTTATTTATCGCATGAGGTTTCGTGGGAGAAAATCCCACTTTGTCAGAGGTTTTGAAAATGGGAAACTTACTCCTCCCCTTTTGTAAGGGAGGAGTAAGTTTCCCATTTTCAAAGTGTCTGAGGAAGTGGGATTTTCTCTCCCGAAAGCTCATATGATAAATAAATTTGTTAGTCTTTAAAAGTGCCACAGAACTCCTTGTTTGTTTCTCGACAATAGATTAACACGGGTACCCTTTTGGATCTAGATTAATATGGTTACTCCTCAGTAGTTTCAGTACTGTCCTTGGAGTTAGTGCTATTATCCCACAAATCATTCAAGAGACGGAATGACAGGATGGAGAAAAGAGGGTGAGAGCATTCCTTTATGAATTGACAGGTGATTTTAATGCATTAGAAAATGAAGTTCCCGTTAGTATTTTATCATGGAATTAACTGGTGTGGAAACATGCATGAAGCGCCATTTTCAATAGGCAATCTCCTCTCTAAGTAGGAACTTGAAAATATCCTCAAGATCTTCAAGTACAGTTTTATTCTACCTTTAGTTAAATATCAACCTCTGCTAGACAGCCATTTATGCTTACTCCCTTGTGAGCAAGCAGAGTGAGGTAAGATAATTTTATTGGATCAGCTTCTGTTGGGGGATGTTAATAACCCATTTCACCTTAAATAGTCCCTTGCTGTTTCACCTTCTATTTAGCTGTGACACTCTGATTAAAAGTTTCCCAGACCTGAAGAAGAGCTCCGTGTAAGCTCAAAAGCTTGTCTCATTAACAGAAATTGGTGCAATAAAAGATATCTCATGTCTCTGCCCATGAGATTTCCCCCAGCAAGCAGCAGGGAAGACCCTGTTAGTGGGTTTATTTACCACCTATGCAGGTGGTTCCCGGGTGCTCCTCTGCCCAGCCCTGAGAAATATGACAGTTCTCCCTTGTTTACTTGCCATGTCATCTTCTCTAGTATCCTGGGACTGACATAGCTACAACACTGCATAGCTCCCAAGGTGGTAATTTAAAATGTACTCCACTCAGTCAATGCTGCTGTTTGAATTCAGGAACTGGCATACGTACTAAGTGTATGCAGTGTTGTTGTACCTCATTTGGTCCCAGGATGTGAGAGAGACAAGGTGGGTGACGTAATATCTTTTAATGGAGCAACTTCTGCTGGTGAGAGAGACAAACTTGCAAGTTATGCAGAGCTCATCTTGATACTCGGCGCTAGTCTGCACAGAAATCACTATAGCGGCACAATGGCACCACTCCTCCCGTGCCGCTACCTATGCTGATGGGCAGGGTCTCCTGTTGGGACAGGTAATCTGTTTCCCCAAGAGGTGGTAGCTAGGTCAACAGAATTCTCCCATTGACCTAGTGCAGGGGCCGACAACCTTTGCTGACCCCTATGCCGTCCCCTCCTCCCTGACCTTCAGCTAGTGCCAGCTGTCCTCTCCACAGAGAAAAAAGTGGCTGCTGCCTTAAAATTCAGCAGCAGCCATCGCTGGAAAGGGCTGGGGTGCCCAGATATGCCAGGGAAAACAGCCACCCAGAGCAGCTCCTCAGTGGTGTAAGGTCCCTAGGCACACTGTGGGAAGAAGCCACCTGGACCAGCTCCCCCCTGCACACTGCTGAAAGGAGCTGCTCCGGGTGGCTGTTTTCTGTGGCATGCATGGGGACCCCATCCCAGCTTCTGCTGAAAGGAGCTGCCTGGAGTTGTGCTTTCCATGTTGTGCCTGGAGACCACACCCCCAGGGGCGCTTTCGAAAGGAATCGCCCAGGGTGGCTTTTGGTGTCCGGAGCAGTAATTTTGATGGCGCCACAGAGGGCACTGTGTGCCATTACAAATGGGCTCATGTGCTGCACTTGGTACATGTGCTGGAGGTTGCTTACCCCGTAGCGCTATCTAGATAGGTGGTTAGGTTGGTTTAACGGCATTGTTCAGAGGTGTGGATTTTTCCCAGTCCTGGATGAGATATTTATACTGACCTAATTTCCTAGGGTAGACCAGGCCTCAGAGGGTAAATCTACACACCAATTAAAAATTCACAGCTCTCAGGGCTTGGGCAAAGGGGCTGTTTAATTGCAGTATAGACATTAGGGGTTCAGTCTACAACCCAGACTCTCCCATCTTGCAGGATCCTAGACCCCAGGTTGCAACCTGAGCCCAAACGTCTTCACGGGAATTAAACAGTCTCTTCTTAGTCTGAATCCTGCAAGCCTGAGTCACCTGGCAGAGGTCAGCTGGAGGTTTCTAATGGCATTATAGATGTACACAGAGCGTTACAACTAAATATAAGGTGGAACTATCTGTTTGGCGTGGTAATTAACTTACTTTGTAAGATGCCATTCAAAGAGAAGTGGCCAGTTAACAGCTCTGCAGTCATACAACAAAAAGGGGGATTTATAGGGTTGCAGATTGTTATAACAGATCATATTGTGGTGTTTTTTATTAAGACAATGATTTTTAGGGTCTTGCGAAGTTGTGTATTTAGGTTCTTGGGCTTGTTTTTTGAAGGTGTTGTACAGGTTTCCTTTGAGGATGAGGCTAGAGGTCAAGTATGGAGTGACTTTTTTAACTAGTGTCTACCCATGAGTAATAAGGCGTTTTTGTCTTTTATCATTTTTCTGAGTCAGTTCATTCAAAAGCATAGTGATTGTCTGGTTTCACCCATATAGTTGTTGTTGGGGCATTTAGTGCACTGAATGAAGTACAGGACATATTTTGATATAAAATCTTTTGAATTTAGGTCAGTTTAAGAACAGCAGCAAGAAAAACAAAATAAAGTCAGTGCTACTTAATATACACTTAGTAGTGGAAAATGAGAACTTAAGACACAAGGCCTAGCACAGGGGTGGCAACATTTTTGGCCAGAGTGCCACATCGTATGTATGGCCACTCGTAGTGGGTCACAGTGGGGAGGGGCCACAGGAGGGGTAGGTCTTGATGGGGAGTGGTCAACCCCCTTCCCCTGGAAAAAGGGGTGGAGCTAGGCTCCATGCTTGCTCCTTCCCAGCTTCAGCAGTGGCTTGGACCACATCTAGAACGCAGCTGCCCCTCTCTTCCCTTCCCAGGTCCAGCAGCAGCTTGCGCTGGGGCCAGAGCGCTACCGCCATTCCGCCTCCCTCCCAGCTTCAGCTGGAGCTGGCAGGGCAGGGGAGCAGCAACAGCACTGTGGCCATGGCATGAGTCGCTGCTGCCCCTCCTTCCCAGTCCAGCTGGTGCTGCAAGAGAGTGGGAGCTGTGGCAGCACTCTGGCTATAGCATGAGCCACTGCTGGACTTGGGAGGGAGAGCGAGAGCGATGGGGGCGCGATTGCTGTGGTACAAGCCACCGCTGGGCTTGGGAAGGGGAAGAAGAGCAGTGGTAGTGGGGCTCTGGCTGTGGTGTAAGCAGCCGCTGGAGCAGGGGGGCCGGAGGACAGAAACTCCCAGGCCAGATCCAGCCCACAGACTAGTTTGCCTGCCTCTGACCTAGTACAATGGGCCAGGTCTGAGGCCTGAACTAAGGCAGCAGTTAAGTCCTGTTGCTCTGAAGCGAGGTTGGTAGAAATAAACAAGAACAAAGCTGGCATTGCAGAAATACATTCCTAAAGAAATGTTAGGCAGAGACCATGCAAACATCCTGATACCAGCAATGGTACAAGCTTCTTTTTTAAAGATAAGAAAGGACATATTGCCCCTTCCAAGGTTAAATCTATCATATTGTTATGAGATTTTAACTGAAACATTCTGTACAAAGTAAAGGGTGGTGTTTTGCCATGTCACAGATTGGCAACTACACGTCAGAGACACAATGTGAACCTTGTTCATATTGGTGTATAAAAGAGGGTCTTAAAGGGAGTGTCTCCTTTTTTTTTTTTTTTTGGCCGGGTGAGAAATGGAAAGTCCAGCTGTTTCCTGAGCCTGTCCATTGTCATGGACATACACATATTAAATGTACTTGTAGAATGTGTAGGATGCCTTTGACTGTGCTTTGTCGGCAATAAACCTGGCCTAGTGCCTTCGTTACTGAAACAAAATACCGTTATTTTGTACAGAGTAGTTCAGTTAAAATGGTCCTACAAAATTTTGAAACAATGCTACATTATCCAAAGTGCTATCTGCAGACACTTTATCCATTTTAAAATTTATTTGCTAGTGTTGGTTAAAAATTGTCTGGAAGAGTTTTTCATTGGAAAATGGTGATTGGAAAAAGGAACACATGGAGTTTTTTCAGAGGAAAGTATGGAAATATGTAGTGGGACTCTGGCTACAATCAATAGCTCAGGCCCTCAGGTTCTTTGGATTTAGTAGACACAGTACCAAGGAGGCAATGTAAAGAGTAAAAGCAAAGTACTTTTATTAGGGTACAAACAAGCGAGGGGGGGGAAATAGGAAAGAAAGTCCGATGCTTACGCCCCTTAGCAGACAGGAACCGTAAGCAAGGCGACTGCAGGTGAAAAGCTTAGAGAGCGATGATCTGAGGCGATCAGCACAGCAGCTGTCCCATCGGTGAAGTTCCCAAGAGGAGGGCTTTAAGCATTAGCTTATATACACTTTTTACACACTAACATATACAACTAACTATTTTCCCACCTAGTTACTACATTAGCGTGACCCCAGGGCCATTAGAATTATTACCTTGTTTTTCTGCAAGAAAGAATTACAGCCTGGGTTTCCACCAGTGAGGGAGGAAAGACATTCCGATTCCCATTGATAAGGGGGGGAAGACACATTTTAAGACTGACAGTACCAACTTTATGTCAATTAGGCAGTATCTGGGAATTGTTATATACATGCAGGGTTGTTTTAAGGTCAGAGCTAGGAGGCGAATACACCCTCTACTTACCTAGACCATCACATAATCTTCTGTTATTACTACAAAATGTTTTTTAATCTAGATCATTTTGACATTTATAGGATTGTAAATTATAATATAAAATGATAAACTTGAAACAGAACATTTTGACCTTGTCTAAACAAAATATTTCAAATATGTTGTTTTCAAAAAGTTCTGACATTTTGACTTTGTCCCAGCTCAGGACAACGTTAAATTTCAGACTATCCTGGGGGATTGAAATGTGTAACTTCTGTCAGTTGTGCTATTGACACATACATAGATCTTGCAGAGACCACCTGTATCACTTCCCACCATGCCCCAGCGGTGAATGGGATAATCTCTCCAGTGCTTTTTGACTTCTCTTGAAATGAAGATCTCTGAAATTGCTTTGGACCAGAGGCTTGATTTTTTTTAAATGAAAGGTCTAACACAAGGTGGAATCCATCATAAAAAGGTACTGGTTTGCCACTTTGCACCCATGGTTCATTGCATATTTGCTATAGGCTGTGGATCCTAAGAGACAGAACAGTAAGAGAAGAACTAATGGATATAAACTGGCCATCAGGAAGTTTAGACTTGAAATTAGGTGTCGGTATCTATCTGTTTGAGGACTGAAGTTCTGGAATAGTCTTCCAAAGGGCACAGTGGGGGGCAAGAAAACCTAGCTGGTTTCAAAATTGAGCTTAATAAATTCATGGAGGGGATGTTATAATGGAACAGCCTAGTTTGGCAACTGACTGATCTTTGGCTTTTGGTGGTAGTTATGCCAATGGGATGATTGATGGGCGTGGGTTCTGAGTTATTACAGAGACCTCTTTCTTGGGTATCTGGCTGGTGAGTCTTGCCCACATGCTCAGGGTTTAACTGATCACCGTATGGGAGTCGGAAAGGAATTTTCTCCCAGGGCAGATTGGTGAAGGCTCTGGGTTTTTTTCGCCTTCCTCTGTAGCATGTGGCATGACTCAAATGCTGGTAGATTCGCTGTACCTTAGTCTTTAAATCTTGAATAACTTAATCATAGGTTAGAGATTCTGAGGCAGGAGTAGGTGTGTGAGGTTTTGTGGCCTGCAGTGTGTATAAGAGAGGCTTCTAGACAACAGCCTTTGAATAAATGATTTATAAAGGTACTCTTGGGTTGTCTCCCCAATTTCACACAATAGTCTGAATAGTAAATTTTACTAAAGATGAATCTTTTTAGTCGATGCTTGGCCTCACATGGTATAGTCATATCATATTCATGTAGTAATTCTGGATCACAGTGTTAGTAATTTAATTTTACACTAAGCCCTTTCTTGGTCCTTAGTTAGACTCGTTGCAGCCAGGTGGCTTTGGATAAAATTTGGTTTGGCACCGTAAGATGTTTTGGGCCAAATTTTTTAAATGGTGTCCAGTTCTATGCCTTTGACAAATTGTGGTCACAAAGTTGTTTGAACAGTCATGAAATATCTACTTGATTTCTGAGTGCAGTCAGGCAGAAAGCAGGTGTTCTACCATTTGTGCTGATGGCTGATCATAGGCAAAAGGAATTATAGATTGGGTTCAAGCCAATTTAAAAATGTGATTTATTCTCTTTATGGATCATTGTATTTTTACACTATTATGTAACACTTGTTCATGTCTGCCCTGAAGTCAGTGATAAATGGCTTATTAGATCAAAGGCTTGGGATAAATTAATAAAGAAACTAGCTTCAGTATATTCATTTGTTGGTACTTTGTAAGGATATTAATGATCATGAACAGCAGAGACAGTGAAGGAAGGAATTGACGAAATTCTGGTGAAACAGAATGAGTAGATTGTGCTGCTTTATTTTGCAAAGCCACATCCTCAGAAATTTACCAAGTGGTTCGGAATTGATTTGTTTACACAGCAGATCAGCAATTCCTAAGTTGTATGTAAAACATCAGTCAGTAAGACCCTTTGCATATTGCTAAGAGCCTGAATTTAGCACAGATAGTAGAGGCTGAGAATCTTCTCATCTGGACAACCATCTGTCAGCACTTTTTCTTGGACTCAGTAATATGGGATAATGTAATTCATTACTAATGCAGTTGGGAACTCTGTTTCCAAAGTTACAGAGTTAAGTTAACTTTCTGCTCTGTGCATATGTGTGTGGTTTTCAAAATTGTCTTTTATTTGTTGCTTAAATTAATTTTGTTGGGGGAAGCAAATAGAACTAAAGTTTTTCATTAATGTTGCACCTTTTTCTCTTCATAGTATGAAGTCGGGGAGAAAGGGTGGGGGAAGGGAATGGCTGTGGTGATAGCTAATTCTGTCCCAGGCTGTGGAGGTTTATTGCAACTTTAAAAGATGGTGACTTCTTTCCCATTAACTCCACTGTGTCTTCGTCACCTTGAATTTCCATTGGAAGTATAAGTAAATTCCCATTATCTCTTAGGATGCAGTATAACATTCTCTGTGCTTACCCCTCAGTATAGCTTGTGAATGATCCAGTGTAGCAAGTCCTGAAGGAATATAAGAATATCAGATGCCAGATGAAGGTAGGGGAAATTTCATCTCCTCTGTTTCTAGTTTCCCGTTCCATAGAAACAATGACCATACTTCAAGGGCTGGTAATTCTTCTTTGCAAAGTTTCTTCAGTTGAAACACCATTTCTAAAGTTTTTTGTCCCTCCTAATGGACATCAATGCCATCAATAAAAGTGATTTAGAAATAAAGGATGCAAATTTTGCACTTCCTCAAAGTCTGAGTAAGTGAAGATTGAATGAGGAAACCTATACAGTTGTTGGGTGGAGATGAATCAAGAGAGGGGAGGTAAGGAAGGGAGTCAGAGGAGCTATATATCCACTCTGTTGCTGCTATTACAGTCTTTCAGCTGGTGTAGAGCTGACAGCCTATATACTCCTGATTATGGAGGTCTTACTCAGTGAATCTATAGTCTGCAGGCATACTGCCATGCCATGCCCTCAGGCCCAGCACCTCTCTGCAGTCTGCACCATCATACTGTAGTAGAAACATAGTAATTTTATTTCTTCCAGAAAGAATCGAAATATTAAGTCTATAAAAATGCAATTTTGATCTCTGTTATTAAAATTAGAAAACAAGTACATACAGGTCAGATGTCTAAACATGACATTTATCTTCATGCTTTGATATTCTTTCTGGTAATATACACAGGAAATTGGTCGGTTAGTCCTTTGTATCATTAAGCCTACTTTAGAGTTGTTTTGGTTAGTAAATGAGACCGAATTTTGCCATTACAAAGCGTTAGTTTTCCTGCAGATACTGTGCCAAGAGAAATTAATATTGGCCATGCTGTACATAGCTAGCCAATGAGACTGAGACCCTAGCAGGATGCAGAAGAAGGATGGACTTTCTTTTGGCTATCAAGAACAGCCAGAGTTGTTATAGTAAAGGATTTTAGGGCACAAACCAACCTCTGATTAACCTAACTCTAATTAGGGAGAGAATTTCTCTATCAGTAAACTGTTCCATAACTGCTCACTGCATCTTCGGGTACTGACCACTGTTGGAGACATGATACTGGAATAAGTGGCTAGATAGACTACCAGTCATATCTTATCATCCTACATTCCTTTCCTGTGAAGAGATGTTCAAAATGAATGGATGAGTTTAAAAATCAGAAATGCTCATTCCTTTAGCATGGCTTGTGGGGATTTTGGTATTATCAAATGTTCCATATTTCTCAAAGTCCTTAATCTAATTGCATAAGGACATATTCATAGTACAGTATACTATGGAATTCATTTTGAATTGTCTCATTCACCCCTTACACATCTGCATGTGCAACTATCCAATAGGATGGTTTAATTTGGGGATTTTTATTTACGAAAGACACTTCTCAAAGGGAATTCATGGAGGCGATTGACTCTGTATCATATGTATACACATTGACCTGCCTGGGAAAAATCCATGGGCTTGTCCTCACGCAAATTGCATGTGTTTAACTAAAATAAGTTTTAAATTTTTGTTAAACTGGTGCAAAACCCTGGGTTGACTCTCCTAATTCAATTCAACCCTCTCTTATATTGAGTTATCGTGCATTGGGAAGGAATTGATTAAAGCTATAAAAACCTGCTATAAACCAGGTTTAAATGTAATTGAGCCCACTCTGGGTTTTACATCAGTTGAACAGTATCTATTTTTAACCCATTAATTAAAATGGTGCAATCTTGTGTGTAGACTGGGCTACAGTCTTTCCTAGATGAGCCCCAGAGAACACTCAACGTTTTCCAGTTCCTAATTATGTTTAAAAGGTGCAGGTGTTTTCTCAATCTGTTGAGGCACAATATTCATCCATAGTAGCTAACCCCCTCATTTTTCAGTTGAATTGAGGGCCAGATCTTGCAAATCCTTACTTACAGCTGATTTCAATGATCCCCTCACATGAGTAAGGGTTTGCTGGTTGTGCCGACACTGTTGATGAGATGTGTTGGGTCAACAGTTCAGGAGAAATAAATCCATTATTTGCCCAGTTATGGAATGGACAGTGGTAGTGCAAGTTCTCTCTCACTGCTCTCCCACCCAGTTTCCTTCAAAACTGGCGTGGTAGGTCCACTTCTGTGGGTAACTTGGTCATTTGATTTCCATGACTATTCAGTCGTTGGCACCTCTGCTCAGACTGCCAACAAGGGTGCTAAAGAGTGACCTTCCCACACTCTAGGGCTGTGGTGCCCAAGGTTTTTCTGTCACATCCCCTCCCAGTACCAGTAATGGAGTCTGTCCACACCCTGCCTTCATTATTGCATAGCTGGCTCAGCAGCCATCTTGGGCTGAAGGCAGAACTGGGTATGGGAGAGAAGTTGGGGTAGAGGCAGAATGGGACTGCGGGCAGAGCAAGGGGCAAAGTAGAGCTTCATTTGGGGCCAGAGCAAGGGTGGAGGTAGAGTGGAGCTGGGTGATGCTTCCTTCCTACCCCTTTTGGGAGCTGGCCTGGGCCCTGCCCTGCACCCCCTTGAATATTCCTCCAGAGGGTGCACAGTTTGGGGACCACTGCCCTAGAGGGAGTGGAGTTCACACTGAGGGAGGGCTGGAGGTTGTGGTGTTATGTTTCCTGCCCTCGTGATTTCCACAGAAATCATGTTCCCCCTCAGAACAATGCTGCCTGCTTCATGGGTTGATCTTGCTTCCCTGTAACTCCTTGCCCCTGCCAGACTCCCCACCTGGATCTAATCCAGTGGAATCCACCACAGATCTTGATGAATTTGCCCTCCCACTCCCATGCATATATGAACTGCTGTCAAACCTTTGCAGTAAATGATCCAAATGCACCCCCGTTGGTGCTGGGCCAACATAGTTTCTTACTCCAATACCTCCTTCCACCTTACCTCAGGTGTTCTTTTGATCTGTGAGGTCTTAAAATGACATCTGAACTCTAATGGGAAAGATTTCAGAAATATGCTGAAGTAGTACATCATCTGACCACATCCTTCTGATATCTCCTCCCTTACAAATACCGCTCACAAATACCACTTGGGTAGCCTTTTGACAGAGCCAGGGCATAGCAATGCTGCCAACCATAGCCTCCTCCCTTTTAGAACTTGCATTCCAGGGCGCTCTCTGCCTTGATCTAAACTGGCATAAAGCTGGAATTGCTTTGGCCCTGTGTTTGAAAAAGAAGCAGAATTTAGGATGTTTTTTCTTTTCAGGACTGGCTGGAAAACAAGAATCCCATTTTGTGAAAATCTGAGGCATCAGGATTTGTTTTTTATTTTGCATCTGGATGAAACTCAGGCCTTTTGAAATTGAGACTTCAACCTGGTTCTCCGACATCCCAGATGATTGACTCTCTCACATAGTGGTTAGGGTAGTTTCTCTCTCTCTCTCAATCTGTCCTGTGGAGCTGTTTCTTTTTGTATAAATAATTAAATATTAATTGGGCCAAAGACAGAGAGTGTCTAAAGCCTCATCAACACTTAAAATTTCACTTGACATAGCTATGGCAGCTAGGTATGTGAAAAAGGCATACTTCTGAGCTCTGTAGCGGTTTTGAGCTGGTGCAGACATAGCTAGGTGGATGGGAAAATGCTTCTGTTGACCTAGCTACCATCATCTGGAGTGGTAGCATTCCTGCAGTGATGGAAAAACCTTCTCTGCCAGTGTAGAATGTATTTACGCTATGAGGAGATGCCAGCATTGTTACGGAGTAGAAGTGATGCTGCTGTACTCCATTTAGCATAGATGTAGCTGCAATGCTCCGAATCAGGCAAAGCAGAGTTTCATATTGGCAAAGCTTGGAATTTTACATAGATAGATGGTGTCCATCTTTATCACCAGGACTCATTAATTCAGAAAAATCAATTATTTCACAATTAATTCATAGACTGAAGGCATTCTGACTTCTTGAACTTCCAGATTATTGGGTGGAATATTTCTTTAATACCACGTTGCCATACTTCAAAGTCTTTTTCACTATGCCTATAACTCAAGAGATGTCGGACTGGAAAAAAGATATGGGAGAGGGGTTCCTATTTTGCAACAACTTCTATTACAGTAATATTCTGAATTTCAGTGTTACAATTACATGTTCAGTTTTGTGCTGTATTCACTGCCTATGTACTATTTAGTGAATTGTTCTCTTTTATGTGTTATGGCTAAGAATTTAAAATGTGATGAATGGTTTTTAGACACCTCGGTTTTCAATGACACTATCCAACTTTGTATACACTAAAGGTGCCTGATTTTCAGGAAGAGGACACTCTAGACTTCATGAAAATCAGGCCCCTTTAAAGCAGGAGACCCTCCCCCACAAAAAATAAGACACTCAGAATAACTAGTTGCTTTTGAGAATCTTAGGGTATGTCTACACTGGCAATTTAGGTAGACTTAAGTAGCCTTAAGTTGATCTAGATTACTCCCCTTCCACACTGGGCTTTCATTAAGTCGACTTAAGAAATTCCTTAAGTTGACTTAATGAAAGCTTAAGTCGACTTAGTAAGAACCACTGGTTAGGTCACCTAACCCTTAAGTCGACTCCTTAGGTCGACTTAAGCACAATGTGGACATGGATTAACCCTTAAGTCAACTTAAGGACAGTTAGGTCGACTTACTAAGTCCCCGTTCAGGGTAACCACTTCGTTAAGTGGACTTAATAAGGTCAACTTTAAAAGTCAATCTAACTTTTTCTAGTGTAGACATAGCCTTAGATTTTATATAGAGTTGGAAGGCTTGGCTTTTATTGGTAAATGTCAGTACACATCAATTTCACCATGTGCATACAGACCAAAAACAAATTTCCTTTGATATTAATTTAAATTTACAGATTGGCAAAGTAAGAAAAATACTGCTGGAGAACTTATTAGAATTTTATTTAAATATATTTGCTTTGTATATTTTGATATCTGATGTTGACAATTTTTGTTTTTAATGGTTATAAATCAAAGGTAATCAAGAGAGGACTGCAAGCCAAATACAAGCTGCCAGATGCTTTTGAATGGAACCTGAAATCTTTGTATTTAGTTATTATTATCATTATTGGTGGTTCCTCCCTCCTCACCCCAGAGTCTTGACCTTGATTATACCTTGACGAAGAAATTTGGGCCTTAACCAAAAAAAAAAAATTGACTTACCTTTGTTATAAAATTTAAACTTTTGAATCAACATCTAGAGTCATTAATTATTGCTTGGCCTCTGCTCATTCTCTGATCCTCCTCCCAATAATTTTCTACAACTATGAAAATTTAAATAAACAAACATTGATATTATCGGTATTGGGTCAGAAGTAGGTCCTTCTTTACTATATATAAACAAAGGGTGATGTTAGCAGTAAATCAGGTCAAAATATAGGTGGTACTATATCACAGTTCAGTTGTCCTAAACAAATTTACTTGAAACTTACTGAATTTGTTTGAAGCTTACTGAAACTTCAGTTAATCAACATCTTCTTGAGCTCTTTAAAGACTTGCAATATGTTGAATATGAGATGCTAAGAATTGTGTAAAATAGTGGAATTGTTGCCTTACAGAAGATTCCTGCGAAACTTAGAGCAGCCAGATTTTGAATGGTGGCAAATATTCCTACCTGTGCAATAATGTTCACATTTCAAAATAAAGTAGTTTTATGATGTGTCTGATTTTGATGTGAAAAACGAGAGCATTTTCCTGAGCACATGGTTTTAATAAGGTCAGAGACCTGTGCATCAGAATCTTTGGCAGCCACCTTCTCCTTTTTCTCCTTGCCCTTGCTTTAATCTCCTTTCATCTTCCATGCTAGCCTTCACTCTCCTTCCCCTTCTCTTTCTGCTATATTCTTCCAAATCAGTCTTGTCCCCTCTCTCTCTGTACTTTTGTTCCCCCATCTTCATTGTCGATATCCTGCCACAATCCTGTGCTCTCTTGTGGTGCAGGAGTGGCCACCAGCCCCCACAACTCTGAGTCAGTAGCTCTCTGCAATATGGTGGTATTGCCATTGAATGGCCTGTAGGTTCACTGTTTGCAGCAATGCTCAGTATTTTGTCTATCCGAATTTGATTCTGTGTAGGTGACGGCTGGTCTGACAGGTGGTGTGCTTCCTTGGGAGGGGTCTTGGAGGGCAAAGTCGCAATGGCAATATATTTGTATAACAGGCAGGGGAGTGGTCTCTGAAGTTAATACGTGCTCTTTCATTTTGCTCTGTTTCACCAGCTTATCTGGCGGCTGGCTGGGGTTTACAAAATCAGAACCAAACATGCCTTTTTTGTACAACTGGTAATGGCAAAAAACCCGAGACATTGATTTCCCGATTTTATGAAAATATTTTTGTGTCATTCACTCATGTTAATGCAAGGGGCTATGAACATGGTGGCAGAGTCAGCTAAAGGTTTGGGGAGAACGGGTCAGGCGTTTTTTACTCTCTTTGGGGGAAGGAGAGCTGGAGAGACAGCATGCGCTATGGAAGATATGGTAGTAAATGTTTTACAGGCCTAGCAAAAATGATGAAGACCTGCCCTGCTAGCATCCTAGCTAGATCAGGCATTTGCAGGTATGGAGCCAGTTCATCTGCTGATATAAATCTGTTTAGCACCGCTGAAGTCAGTGGGGGCTGCTGAATACTCAACACTCTTGAAAATCAGACAATTGACTTTGGCACCTAAATAGGATTTAGGAGCTTAATTTTGGGCAACCATTTTTGGAAATCCCATCCATATTCTTACTGTGAAAGCAGCAGAAAAAACCCTTTGAAGGCAGCATAGCTTAACTTTGTAGTTTTGTTTTAACCAGCACTTTTTTTTGTTTGAAAAAAAAATAAATAAATAAAAGGTGCCAGTACTCAACCAGGGACCTGGGGCTGCCGGGGTGGAAGCAGGAGCCAGGGCCGCATCACTGTGGGAAAAAAAGGTGCCGGTACACAGTACCTCTGAGTACCATCACAAAAAAAAAAAAAAGCCCTGGTTTTAACCTTTTAGCTCCTGGTATTCTACTGCCCTGCTTTGCCATCATTGCTCAATAGGGAGTGATTTTTTTGCATTCGGATACATAGCAGATGTCTTTGACCTAGAACAGCGAGTGAGCAGCCATTAGAACGGGATACAATTTATTTCCCTCTGGATGTCAGTGTTCCATACGCTAGTGACTGCTGCTGAGTACAAAACTAAGAACATATTTTTGTTGCTAAATAACTGTGACTATTGCCCTGAGTGAACTGGACTCTGACTCGCTGAATAAAAATAAAGAGATTGTGCTCCTAGATGATAGCAGAGAAGGACATTAGTGAAATCAATATTGCATTAGAGATGCAGGATCCATTATCAATGTGTCAGTATGACAGATTATTTTTCACAAGTGCTTACATCATAGTTGTATATGTATGTTTCTGCATCTTCATATATCAACAGTTCTGCTTACTCGGTAACTTAAAACTGTAGTCAGTTTTCTCTTAGGGTAACCCTCACTCTATCTCTCCTCCAGTTCCTGCTGTACCTTTCCCCTTTCCTCCCCTATTAGCCCTTGAGGCTACATGAAGCACCGGAGGCTGCTGTGAGGTTTTCAGTTTAAAAGCACTGCAGTGCTGTGTAGGATTGCACGCTGGTTGTGATGTGATTGAGAGGTCCTGTTAATCCATCAGGTTTGCAGTACCATGTGAAAAGTCAAGGTAGGTTTCAGAGTGGGTTGTAAAAGGCCCCCAGAGAAGTGTATGCATGAGTGGGGGAGGGGGAGTGTCACTGCGGAGGAGTTGCCCTCAATTGCGGTGTAACCCAGAGTGCCTTAAGTGCTCTGCCGCTGTGGCTCCCAGCCTGGACACTGACTGCCAGAAGACGAGTATCCACTGAGTGTGAGAAGGCGCTCTGAGCCAGCAATTCTGATTCTGCCACCTTGGCCCTGATTACACATGGTAAGATGACCCCAATATTCTAAATCCACCTTTTCCTGTAACTTTCAGAGGAATAAGATGATTTGTTTGCTCCTGTAAAGAGACAAAGTGCGCAGCTTAGCACTTTAACTGGCATTAGCAATCGCTTCAATTCAAACACAGTCCTGGGTTGGTTTAGGCTGAAATGAAACCTGGTTTATTAACAAAAGGAGATAGAATTTAATGTGAGTTCATGTATAAAGGATAGTGCTAGAAATGATTAAATGCAAATAAAAATGCTTTCTAGTGGCTAAGACTTAACACTGCAAGCAAGGTTATTAATGATCCATGTGTTGTTAGTTTTCCAAAAATGCGCTAAATGACACATCTGATGCAGTTTGACAGTGAATTGGGGCACAATGAACTGGGCTGGCCAGCTGAAACTCACTACTAGATACGGATGAGGCGTGAACCCCTTGCATGGGGATGCTGTTAGGGTTCCAGGGATGATGGTGGTGGTAGAGGTTTTTGTTGCATATTTTCATGGGGAAGTTTTTGTTGCAATGGATAGAGCACTGTACTTGAACTCAAAACCCCTGGGTTATAGTCCTCCATATGCCTTTCACTCACTCTTTGGCCTTGGACAAGCCACTCTCAATTTTCTCCATATGTAAAATGAATGATGATGCTCACCTACTTTTTTATATTCCAAAGGGGTAGCCGTGTTAGTCTATTGTAGAAAGACAAAAGAGTCTTGTGGCACTTTTAAAGACTAACAGATTTATTAA
>ML685838.1:638185-656562 GCA_007922175.1 Pelusios castaneus
AAATAAACATAACTAGTAGATTATATTCCAAAGGGGTAGCCGTGTTAGTCTATTGTAGAAAGACAACAGTCCTGTGGCACTTTTAAAGACTAACAGGTTTATTTATCGCATGAGTTTTCGTGGGAGAAAATCCCACTTCATCAGACGCTTTGAAGATGCATCTGACGAAGTGGGATTTTCTCCCACAAAAGCTCATGCGATAAATAAATCTGTTAGTCTTTAAAAGTGCCACAGGACTCTTGTTTTAGTAGATTATAGTAAGTGCTTGTCTATTTTCATATGTATAAGTAAGGCATATAAAGGTGTAACATACTCTATTTTGATAACTGACCATTAGACTGGGTATCCTTCACATTTGAAAGACAGATGGAAAGTCATCAAGATCTTTGCCTGTATAAGAATGGCAAAATTTGGCACAAGGACTCCAGTATAATAAATGAGAGCTACTGTAGTTTACTAGGCTAAAGTCAGTATTTTACATATTAAACTGTTGTTTCATATCCATTTAGTTTAATTTAAGAAAGCTTTTTCCATGTCCAAAATAGAAATAAAAGATAATACCATCAATAGAAAATTATTTCTTTTAATACAATTCCCTATTATTGCACATTATTTGTTAACTTTGACCTCTAGCTCTGCTTTTATAACACGTCAAATTCAAGACTATAAAAAGAGTAGTTAGTGTTGTAATGCTTTGCTCTGAACTCCCCTGAAGTCAAGTTAGCCTGATAACATTTTACAGATTTGCTTTTCTATTGCATAAGAAATGGGGACAGAGACGGTGGAGAGATATCACTCCATTTTGAAATTTTTTTTTTCTTTTCAAAGTATATACTTTTTCCAAGCAGTGAAACCAGATGAACAGATTGAGTTTACTGGGGGCCAAATCACCCCTCCTATGGGATAAATCCACAGGACGAGAGAAATTGTTTCTCTTCACAGGGTGCGTCATGCTGCCCCATCAGATACTGGGTTGTTCAATATGGACCAGGCTGGAGAGTCTTCCTACAAGCCGGACATTCTGAGGAGGCTTTTTCTGTGCACGAAGCCTTGCATCTTCATACTTGCCATGTGCCCGGCCCTATCTGATCCTCAGAATCTCCACTCCTTCCCTCCTACATCATCCACGGTGCAGTGGGAAAGGTGCCATTGGATCCATGGAAAATGGGGCATAGGAAACTGAGCTGTAGAGGTTGCAGAGCCCCTAACTTCACATGGGACTGGGTAGATTTGTTCATGGAGGGTCCTCTGGTGTGGAATTTGTTGGAACAGTGCCCCTGTCAGTGATCATGTAGTCCTCCCAGGTGGATTAGAATTAGTAATATTCATAAAGGAAGTGCACAAGGCTTTCTCCAAGGCTCAGCAATTGGGTGGCTAAGAATGAGAGCATTTACAGCTTTCTACTATCTTAAAAAAAAAAAAAAAAAAAAAAAAAAAGCTTAGTTTTAGAAGAGAATTGGTAGTATAATGTGACTTAGTAATTTGTCTAATGTTCCTCCAGCAACAAAAGAAAGAAAATCCCCCAAATGATGTAAGAGAAGCAAGGCAGACACAGGGGTACTAGAGACTGTTTGTCACTTTGTGAAATCAGGCCTCTGTAGGAATGTATATCATGAATGCTTCCCTTCTTACACACGGTACTGAACATAATTTCAGAAAAATTGTGCTCTGTTCTTCAGTTGGTTTTATTTCTTGCTTGTCTGAGTTGTTAGTGTAAGGGTGCAATCTCAGTTAAACATGCTAAAGAAGTCAAATTCAGTGAGTCATCCTTGACTTCCTCATTTAGGTCTTGTGCCCACAGCCACTGAAATGAAGGGATAAACTCCTATCAGTAAGAACAGGCTCTGATGCCCAAAATCTGTCTTGACTTAATATTTTGTTCTATTTTCTTTTGTAAGTCAGGGCAGAACTGGTCACTGGGTACAACTTAAGGTGTGTTGTATCCAGGTTACTTTAGAATATTATTTTGCTAGTGCTAAAATGAGTACCATATATGCAACATTCATAGCTTGTTTACAGTTCCATCCTGATAATGTATACCAGGTTAGGTGCACATAATGGATAACTTTGTTTAGGTATGTTCTTTTATTACTATCTAGTGGGTAATAACTGCATTTTCACCATGCAATTTATAATAGTCAGTGCCTTATTTAGTAGCCCCCAAATCATGTTTTTCATACATCTGCATGGTGACTTATCTTTCCTCTACCATCTCCATTGTGTATACACCTCCTTGCAATTCCAGTTTCAACTGAGTTTAGCAGAAACCTTTAAAAATAGATTGGGAGAATGTGGTAACTGCTAACACCAATACATTTTCATTGCTGTCTATCTACTGCTACTTGCAAAGCCCTATGGGAGTCTTGCTTAACTTTTTTTTTTTTTTAGCATAGCCATGTGGAATGCTTAGGGTTTTATATGCCAACACATAGTTCCTTGACAGTTTTAAAAAAGGATATATTAGTTACCAGGGCCTCGGAGGAGGAAAATTATCTGCTTCTAACAGGATTCATAATCCAATTTTCATCAAAATTCTAGAATCTGGGGTGGATTTGATGGAACATGGGGAGCCAATCTTCAGATGTCCTATTTTGGATTTAAAAAATTATTTTAAAATGAATTCGATGACAGTCTTTCATTAACGCAAAGACAAAATGACAGGGCTGAGAGTGTCTTTGGATGTCTTTGCCAGTTTGCCATAACAGTGATCTTTAGTAAATGAATATGATTGGATGCTGTAAGCGAGCTTGCAGTAGTGAAGAGTACATGGGTCAATCTCCTACCCTCCCAAGTTAACTAGTATTTGGACCATAAATAAAATAAATGACAACAAACAAATTCTGACAGCACTGTGGAGGATAAAGTTGATTGAAAGCCATAAGATAGCAGAAGGGCATTGGGATGCTCAAGGCAGTAGAGTCCACAGCACTGAAATCTGTCAGCCTACAGCTAACAAAACGTGGAGACACCATGACAGAATTACCTTGCCAAAGAGCATCATTGTAGTCCCTGAGCAGTGCAGTCTGTTGTATCACTAGACCTAAAATAAAATTGAAATTTCATTACTTTGGGGATATCACAGGATCACATTTGCTCAGTGTATAGGGATTCTGAATGTGGGGAAGGATATGGGGCATTCTCAGCAACATCTAAGTGGATGCAGGAGATCTTTACCCCAGTGGTGGGAAAAAATTCACCCGTACATCCCAGAGCCTGGTCTGTGCTGCAGGCATTTTTTGGCAGCAGTTGTAGGGAGATATGTAAGTTACTTGAAATAACCTGCATATCTCCCTTTGGCTGCCTAATGCCTACACACCATGCTGTTTTCAGTGTGGTGAGTCAATGGGAAATGCTTTCCCATTGACTCAACGCTATGCTACTTGAGGGGGTGGTCTTCAGGGTTGACCTCCCAATTGACTGAGCTGAAGAGGAAGATCAATCTGCCAGTGGTGAATTTCCTACCACCAGTGAAGGCCGGCCCAGAGAACTGTGGCAGAGAACTGGGCCTGACCTATGAGTTGGCTTTCCATTATAGAATAGTCCTGAAAAACATCTGTCAGCTGAGGAAGTGCCTGGAGGCTCTCTACCTGACAACCAAGAGTACACATGGATGTCTGCCCATGTCATTGGCGAATCTTCAACAAGGTTCTTTCTCTCTTCAGTTTGTCCTGTATGTTCTTAGTGCTGCCAGCTAGGTTAGTGATGTTAATGTCTTCAGGCAGTGGTTTATCTGAAATATTTCCCTATTTGCTCAGTCAGCTGGGAAATAACTTTCCCACCACGTTTTACTTCACCTTCTACCCTGCTCTTTGATTACCCAAAGTATGGTTATTAGGCTGACTGAAATAAACAATAGTGAGTCAATTCCTAGTTTCCAGTAAGGCTGTGGTGCAAAGCAACCTTCAAGTTGCCTGGTCTGGTTACTTGGAGAATCCCCAAGTATGGCAGAATCCCTAGATGAAGTACAGCTGTCTTCCCCCAGTTCCATGGGATATGCAATGGAGGTGGGAGAAGGCATTGTTGGAGCATACTGCATTTTGAGATACAGTCCAGAAAAGCCTTAGGCTTAAAGAAAGATAGAGTAACAGAGCATTTGATTAAGTCAGTAAATTTGGGTTCATTCTTTGACCATCTCAGCGTGAACTCTGTCACGTCTTAACCTCTCTCTGCACTGCTGTTCACGTCTCCAACAAGGATGATAATACTTGCATATGTCACCAAGGTGTAGTGAGTTGTAAGTAATACTGGTGATGTTTGCAGGGATGTTTTGCTATCCTCAGCTGCAAAGTGCTGTAGTGTGTCACAATTTCCATGGTCCAGCCAAGGCAAATGCCAGTTTAGCCTGAATGTGGAAGACATTCTGAATGACTTTTTTTTCTTGGAAAACTTCCTTTTAATTTCTTCAGCTTTTTGTTATTTTACAGGACAAGCTCTGATAGAGAATGGTGTAAATAAGGAAACAGAATTAAAACTAACGCAAGTTCATGCCATAGAAGTTTTTCAGTTTTGTTCTCATGCGTACAAAAGATGGAACAATGGCCCAATGATTGGTCTGATAAACTTTTAGAGAGGGAATAATGCCTGAACTATCATTTATGGTTCATCTGTCTTCACTTAAGAATAATATACTTTTGGGTTTTTTCCGTTCATGTTACCTAGTAAATTCCCATTCTCTTTTTCAAAATGGATGTCATTGTTTGTGAATGTAATTGCATTTTGCTATTATAAAGCCACTATAATGGAAAGAAATCTTTCATCCACTTTATGAATTCGGGCTGTCTGTGGAGTGCTGTTGTGATAATCTTTACTATAGATGTGACTCTCACAAGGATAACAACATTTTGTGAATATCTTGGCAAGTGAACTTTGTCACCTGCATATATAATATACGTTTCTGTGTTACCAGTATCAGTATCTTACTTAGGTCTGTTAGCCAAGATGATTGGGGACACACCCCATAGTCTGGATGTCCCTAAATCTCCAACTTCCAGAAGCTGAGACTGGACCATAGAGGGTGGATCACTTGAAATTGCCTTGTTTTGTTGAACCCTGTTGCAGTATCTGACACTGGCCACTGGGTTAGATGGTCTGACACAGCATGACTGTCCCTATGTAATATCTTACTAGTATGTTATTATTTTACTAGTAACTCACTTGGATGTACCATGGATTTAAAAAAAATTTTTTTTTTTTTTTTTTTGCTTCCTAAAGAGTTTCAATTCATATAGATTCTGTCAATTAAAGAGCAACTTAATTCCTTAGAGGTGGAGCACAAATTAGTCACTGTAGCCCTGGAACCTAGGAGCCATGGTGTCACTAGGATGGAGGTGGAAGGGGGGGGAAGCTCCTTGGTTGGATTTTTTTTTTTTAAAATCAGCCCTGTTACTAGCAAAAATTCATATGTGAGTTGGACCTCATTTTATTTGAACATGTGAGGTTTGAGGGAAACAATGAGATGAAAGTTTCTAGTTATGGCCAATCTCTCTTTCAGTTCGAAATGGACCCATCCAAGGAGACCTTTTGTTTTCTCCAAATAGAAATATAAGGATTTTTGTTTTTCACATCCAAACCAGGTACAATTTGGCTCTGAGTTCTAGATTATCAAAATCCCTGCAAAGATTTGGACAGCAGCAGGACAATATTTAGATAAGTAATCAAGTTCTGATCTATTGATCACATGAAGGAAAATAAGTGGAGTGTTTTTACATCTGAATGGGTCTGTTTAAAGGTCATCAGTTATTTGCAGAGGAAACGATAAATCATGCAGGGGAAAGAACTGTATCTTGAGGTCCACATCAAAGGTTTGTTCTGTTGTTTGGAATGCAAAGAGGCATCCTTTATTTGGGAACTAAACTAGATGGTTGTGAGTTTGCTTCCTTCAAGATGGGCCTCAACGAGGCATGGAGAGAGCTTGGGGTGTGATAAGCTTCTTTTGACAATAGGTTAACCTGAAAGTTAAGCCTAGTGTGTCTATAAAGCATGTTTGGGACTTTGTTTTATGTGTAACCATTTGATCAGTCCCGGATTAAGTGGCTTTGGGCTTCCCCACCACTGTGCTCCCCCTCCAGGAGTCCCAGCCTCCCACCACCATGGGGGCCCCCACCTGGGCTGGCACTAGGAGGGCCAGAGGCTACACTCCCATCCTGCCCCTGGGCTGGCTGATCCACCTGTGGGGGGCAGGGAGGGTTGGCTCTGTTCACTCTGCTCCGGGAGTGGGGCCAATTGGTGCACAGTACGGCTCTGGCACAGTCTTCCAAGGCCTGGAGGCTCTGGAGGGCTGCACTGGAGGCCATATTGAGCATGAGCCAGCCCTGGCCCTGGCCCTGCCCCCAGAATGGAGCGGAGTGAACAGGGCTGGACCACTTTTCCGCTGGGGGCGGAGCAGCTGGCCCAGGGGTGGGGTGGGAGCACGGAGCCTGGCCTCTGGCCCAGGGCCCCACATGCCCCAGCGCTGGCAGGGACCTTCCTGCTCCCAGCGCCACCCCTCCCCCTGGCACTATGGGGGACTGAGCGGGATGGCAGAAGGAGGCCTGGACTTGTGGGAGCCATAGGTGCTGGCGATTACTCCCCCCTTCAGGCCGGGGACAGAGGCTTCAGTCCGTATAGCCCCTGCGTTAATCCGGCCCTGCATTTGATTCCAGTATTCTTACTCAGTCACAAGAATTTCTCTTCTTTGATGATGATTTTGCTCTTATTTTCTCTATAAATATATGTAAGTGCTGTGTGCTGATCAGAGCTGTGTTCTAAGGTATAATTAATAAGCTGTGGTATATTGTTCTGGGAGTGTTCAATGGATAAGGGGCAGGTCACTAGATGGAGTGATTGGAGGATTCAGGGCTGGTTTATGCCTGTGCAGATAGGGTGAACCTTGGGGAGGCCTGGAAGGTAGAGCTTGTGTTGCCAGAGGCTAGTGGTCTCTGGGAGCTGACCCGTAGTAGGCACAGGTAAGACTTCCTCACAGTAATAACAATAACTTCTGGTTGAATCTGGTTATCTGAAATCCTTATTAATAATTGAAATCAAATCCTAACATAACAATGCATCTTGGGTGCACTAACACAAATCCACTGATATCACTGTAGTTGAAAGGGTATAATAGAGGACAGAATTTGGCTGCCAGAATTCATCCTTGGTAGAGTTTTTCTTTTCTTTTGGGTAGCTATCACAATAATGCTATATAGTATATTAACTTAGTAGTAGGATAATTTATTTGAATGATAGAAATTTTAATACAGGGTGAAACATACAAGAATGTTTAATGCATAATGGGATCTTCTTGGAGAGCACAATATTTCCAAATGGTGGGGTACATGAACGTGCAGTGATTGCAAATCTCTTCTTGCTTGCTCTAGACTGTGGAACTAATTAAAGATGCCAAAGCAATCTGTACATGCCTCCTTGGAAATATCAAGGGACATTGATTCATTAAGTGGTTCTGCAGAGAAAGCTGTTTAGATTGGGTTATTGCTGATTATATTAATTCTCCTCAGAAGGAATTTCCCAGAATATGCTTAAATTTGTATATATCTTGCATTTTTAACAAATGAGCTGGAGGGAAAAATCTAGACAGGTACTGCACATATGTTACAAATGGGTACGACAGACTAGAAAGTTCTGCCAGCTAACCAAAGGCCTGGTCCAGAGTCCATTGAATGCAGATTAGTGGGAAAAGCAACCGTTTTTTAAATGATTGCATATAGTGGGATCAAATTTGTCATGTCTGTTACTCCCAGTGCAACTCCAGTGAAATTGGTAGATTTCTTATGGGTATAAATCAATGAGCTCTTTGACAAAGAGTGCAGTTAGAAAGCATGATATGTGGAGTAAATGTTAATGTTGGCATCAGGATTAAATAAATAAGCTGTATAAAAGGATGGGTTTTTAGGCTATGTCTACACTTGTGAATTTAAGATTTAATTTGACTTTGTTAAGTCAACTTAGCATATCTACACTCAAATTTTAAGTCGACTTTGCGGGGACCCTACAAAGTCAACCTAGAGCATCCACACTGGGCACCTAGGTCAACTTGTAGGGGCTAGGGGGACCTGGGACAGGTCCACGGTGGCAGGGGGGGCACCCCTTGCCAAGTGCCAGGGGGCTCAGCCTTTGCCCCATTGTACCTGGGTACAATGGGGCAAAGGGGGACAAGGACACTGGCAGGGCATAGGGGCAGAGTGGGCTGGGCTCTGCCCTGTCCTGCCCTGCCCTGAGGGGGGGCATGCCAGGCTCTCCCTATGCCACCCGCCACCCCCGGCAGGGAGGGCAGTGGGGGAGTCCTGGAGAGCCCTACGTCGACTTAGAGTCAACTTAGGGCTACTCCAGGTCTACACAGGCTTAAGTCAACTTTAGAAAGTCGACTTAAGCCAAAAGTCGACTTAAAAGCAGGTTTAGTAAAGTCGACTTAAGCAGCTTGCTTAAGTTGACTTAAGGAAAGTGTAGTGTAGACGCAGAGTAAATAAGTCGACTTAAGCAAGCTGAAGTCAACTTAATTTACAAGTGTAGAACCACCCTTAGACTGTGTGCTCCTTACGGCAAAGAAGGCATTTTTGTGTTGTATTTGTACAGCACATAACATAATGGGACTTTGATCATTGATTAGGGTCTTTAGGTGCTAGCACAATACAAAGAAGGAAAAGATGAATTTGGAAAAATCAACTTACTGTCCAAGAGATGAGGGGGAAAAAGGGTTTGGAGGTTTTGGGTTTTTTTTGGTTTTGTTTTTATATATTTGGATCTCCTTTTGGGTAGTTTAGTTTGGTGTTATATTGATTAAAATGCACATTGTTACAATCTCAACAGAGTCTTGTGGCACTTTTAAAGACTAACAGATTTATTAATTAGTTAATTAGTCTTTAAAAATGCCACAAGACTCTGTTGTCTTTCTACAATAGACTAACACGGCTACCCCTTTGGAATTGTTACAATCTGTTAGTAAAAACTTAGTTTGATATGTAGCTGCGTTTAGCTGACTGCATTTGTTCCCCTTCAGTATCCTCCAACTTTTCTCTATGCTTCCCTTTCTGTTTCAATAATCTTTGCTTCATCTTCATTCTCCTCGATTTCTCTTTGCATTTAAAAGAGTGGTCTGTCTAGGCTCATCTTCCTGCCCTTCCTTAGTTCATGTGGTACTAACATCTCTTGACTTTCCTCCTAATTCTCTAACTCTTCCTGTAGTGTCTTATGTGGCTCGTCTTCCTCCTTTCCTTTTCCATTCTCTGCTGGGATCCCACAAAGCACTGCCTTTGGCCCTGTCCACTTTTCACTTTTGTCACTTTTTTCATACTGCACCCTTTTCCCTTCCAGTCCATACAAAACACAGAAACCACAATAATCTTGCCACCTCAGTCCCCTATTTGATCCTCTCTAATGGCTCCTCATCTTGTATCACATCAACTTCAAACTTCTTTTTCCTGCTTTCAAAGCCTGAGATAACTCTGGACCTAGTTAATCAGAATGTAAGATTGGGCTACTGTATTAGACCAATGGTCCACCTCTCATGTAGCTCAGTATCCTGTCTTCTGACAGTAGCCAATGCCAGGTGCTTCAGGGGGAAGGAACAGAGCAAGGCAATTTTAAGTGATCCATCCACTGTCATTCAGTTCCATCTTCTGGAAGTTGAAGTTTTGGGAACACCTGGAGTATGGGATAGTGTCCCTGGCAATATTGGCTAATATTCATTTTAGGATCTCTCTTCCATGAACTTAACATTCTTTTTTGAACCTAGTTATATTTCAGGCTTAACACAACACCCCATGTCAATGAATTCCATAGATTGACAGTATTGTGATACAAAGTACTTTGTTTTCAAACCTACTCCCTAATAATTTAATCAAGTGACCTGTAGTTCTTGAGTTATGTGAAGGGCCAAAGAACACTTCCCTGTTCACTTTCTTCAAACCATTCACGATGTTATAGACCTATATCATATCCCCACTCAGTTGTCTCATTTCTAAAAAGAACAGTTCTAGTCTTTTTCATCTCTTCTCTTATGGAAATTTTTATACCCCAATCATTTTTGACACCCTTCACTGTACCTATTCTAATTCTAATAATCTATTTTAAGATGGGGCAACCAGAACGGCACATAATATTTTAGGTGTGGGCATATCATGGATTAATATTGTGGCATTCTGTTGCTTTGTTTTTTTTATATTTCTCTTTTCTAATGTTTCCTAACATTCTTTTAGCTTTTATGACTGCCGCTGCGCATTGAATGGATATTTTCAGAGAACTATCCACAGTGACTCCAACATCTTTTTTTTTTTTTAATAGTAACAGCTAAATTAGACCCTATCATTTTACATGAATAGTTGGCATTGTTTTCCAATGTGCATTACTTTGCACTTAGCAACACTGAATTTCGTTTTCCATCTTCCAGAAGTTCAGTAAATTACTATGGTGAATAGTTATAAATAGCAATGTAGCTAGAGGCAGAACTACAAAACAGATAAGATTGTATAGTGAGTACCACCGTTCAGAATATGTTGCTGTGAGATTCTAACATTTTAGTGCATCTTTAAAGACAGACGTGTTGTTTGATGAACAGTTTGCAAGATGCAGGCTATGCAAAGAATAAATGGCTGTCTTGGATGGATTCCAGCATTCATTTATGCAGAATATTGTGAGTGTGTGGAATAGCTGTTGATTTGCCATTAGACTTCCTTGTCTCAACAGATGGAGTTGTCTAATCAAAAGGATATTTGCTTTTCCTGCATGACTGATAACATAGTATTATGTTAGAGTAGATGTGAACTAATTTTTAATTAAACTGAGTGCTGAGCTTCACGGAAAACAGATCAAGACCTCATTTCAGTTCCTCCTGATTAATATTCACTCTGATATATTACTATTGACCTTTCTGAAAAGTACAAGTTGATAACTTATTTTTAATAATTTAATTTTATTTTAATAATTTGATTCCTTCCAAAATATTTCACTGCTAGGGAGCGATAAATTTAATATCTAAACACTCGAAAGGAAAGCTTACTGTACATCACTACTTTATTTAAACATTTAAAAGAGAATATTTATGTAAGAAGAAGTTTCTTTAATTAAATATTTGGGTTTGTTTGAAAAATAACAAAGCAATCTTTACAGGTTTAAGATTGCTGAACTTGCTCAAGATTCTATTTGGCTGTTAGAACTGTTCTGCTCTTTTGTCTTCTAGTGGATAACCTTAAGGTTATCTGTTCAAATGGTAGACCCTAACAAACCTGAAGTGATTATTTGGATAGCTACATGGAGGGGAGAAAAAAAGATTTATGGTCCTGATCCGGTAATGCACTTTATTCACATGATTAGTGCAACTAAACCCAATAGGATTGCTTGTGTGCTTACAGTTATGCATGTACTTAAGTGCTTTCCTGAACTGGTGCCTATATAATCTTTTCAGTGAAAATCCACTTACAGAATTTCAAGATGAGCCCACTTGCTTACACCTAGAATGGAGTCTGTTCAGCCTTGCTTTTAATGTTCTTTTCTTTACTACTTGATATGAATCTGTTTCCCTTTTCTTTTAAAATTGTTCTCCCTTCCCTACAATTATTAATATGAAAGGAACAGGAGTACTCATGAAAGCATTAGTGAAAGTGGCTAGTCCAGTCTAACAGGCTATGTCTACACTTGTTAATTTAGGTCGACTTAGCTAAGTCGACTTAACAAAGTTGACTACGTCGACTTTGTTAAGTCGACTTAGCATGTCCACACCTAAATTTTAAGTCTCCTTAGGGGGGACCCTACAAAGTTGACCTAGAGTGTCCACACTGGACGCCTAGGTTGACTTGTAGGGGCTAGGTGGATCTGGGACTGGTCCACGGTGGCAGGGGGGTCACCCCTTGCAAAGTGCCAGGGGGCTCAGCCTTTGCCCCATTGTACCTGGGTACAATGGGGCAAAGGCGGACAGGGACCCGGGCAGGGTGGGCAGGGCTCTGCCCTGCCCTGTGGGGGGGCATGCCAGGCTCTCCCTGTGCCAGCCCCCCTGGCAGGGAGGGCAGTGGGGAAGTCCTGGAGAGCCCTAAGTCGACTTAGTCGACTTAGGGCTACTCCACGTCTACACTGGCTTAAGTCGACTTTAGAAAGTCGACTTAAGCAGAAAGTCGACTTAAAAGTAGGTTTAACAAAGTCGACTTAATTTTTCCTTATATCGACTTAAGCAGCTGCTTAAGTCTTCTTAAGGAAAGTGTAGTGTAGATGCAGAGTAAATTAAATTCCAAAGGGTAGACGCACCCATTGGGAAATGTTTATTTCCATTGAACCCTATTCAGGCAGTCTTTGGCTAGGAAAAATTCAGGGATTTTTTTTTTTAATTGGCAATGCAGGCAGAACATTACAATCTGAATGACAAACATTATTAACACATCAGCTGCCTACAAAATTGACACCAAATTACGCATGATAAAAGCAGGGCTGCCTCTCAGAACATTTACTGATGAAGGAGGCTCAAGCCTCAGTGTGTCTTGTCTATGTTAAAGAATCCTACTCTCAGAATTAAATTAGAGAAAGCTCCTTATGCACAGTTTAAGTTATCCAGATCTGGTTTAAGACTGAGCTGTTGTTTGGATTTTTTAATTATTCATCACTTGGAAGGATAAAGTCACTTGGGCTGGCATCAATCAACAAAATGAAGATCCCAAATCAGCTGTGAAGCCATGAGATATAAATGGGGATAGGGTCATAGTCTAAAAAGGGTCACACTGACTTTTAGATTTTTACAGGGGATGTATACTAACCTGTAGCTTTAGCAGCCTGAATACATGGTCACTCAATAAACTGAGCAGTTGTTTTACTGAGGGAATTGCAAGTGTTGGCAGAGGTGCTAATTGAGATTTCAGAAGTGTGTATCTGATAGTAGTTGATTGAAGTCCTGAAGCTGAGTCCGTGGGTGGTTGGATCCTGCTTCCAATGGCAAAAACCTCATCAGTTTCAACAGGAATGTGATTAGGTGCAATATCTGATTCCACTGGAATTTTGCTTTTTGATTTCTCTGCCAAATATGGTGGGATATGTTTCCCAGAAGACATGGATTTGGACATTGTACTTCATTATGAATTTCACAGCAGGAAAAATGGCAGCCATTTCCAGAAACAGACATCTTTAGTGAAAAATTAGCTCAGTGTGAGCTTTTGCAGTGAGCTGCCTTATCTGATGAAAAATCATGTTTTTGTGACTTTGAAAATCAGGTCTCCACCTATTACCAGAAATTGATCTTGCCCACATAAATCTAACACTTTAAAAATCACCATGCTCCAAACATCCTCTCCCTGCAGCATGTCTTTCCTTTAGATCCTGAGTGCATGTTCAATGCTAATTGGGTTGTTTGTTCTTTTAGGCTGACTCCTTAAATTTCTGTCCTCTATTCGTCTAGGAAGGCAATTGTTGTTCCGTTCTTCTTAATTTGAATGCACAATAACTTATATGCCTGACTTTATTTAACACATGCCTTCATAGGTGGCCTATCACTCTGGCATATTTGGTGCAGAACGATTGGCTTGATGTTGTAGCATTTCAGTTTTCTACAGAGTTCCTTTTCTTTTTCCTGGTCCATTAATTAAGCATCAGGTTGTCTATCTGTGTCTTCTTCTTTTGTTGCTTTTCATCAATACATTTAATTATTTTTTTCTATTATGTCCCTTAATCTTTCTATCATCCTTACCACAAAATGCAATAGGTCAAAACTGGTGTTGCCGCTACTGTCTGTAGTTGCTTTGTTTTAATCACTCTCTATAAATGCCTATACAAGGACTAGAAATTTGATAATAGGGTTTGTCAATCTAGCAGACAAAAGTATAACAAGAGCCAGTGTCTTGAAGATGAAGCTAGATAAAGTTAAACTAGGAATAAGATGCAAATTTTTAACATGGAAGAACTTTCTAAGGGAGGTGGTGGATTCTTTATCAATGGAAATTTTAAAATCAAGATTGGATGCTTCTCTAAAAGATATGTTCTAGTTGAAGCAAAGAATTGATTAGGGGAAGTTCTGTGGCCTGTGTTATGCAGGAAGTCAGGCTAGATGTTGATAATGGTCCTGTCTGACCTTATCTAGGAAAGATTTTTTCCACTTCCCTAACATATGGATTTGTCTTGAATTTGGGACTGGCATTCAGTCATAAAATTTCCTCTTCATGTCCCAGGATTGCTCAGTAATTATACTCTTCAGCAGGAATCATTAATTTTCTTTCCTTTTTTTTAAAAAAAAAAATGGAGATTAGGCTGTTTGTCTTCAAAACTCTAAGGGAAGCATATAATCAAGTATAAAATTATGCAAATGTGTTTTAGCATGTAATAGTATGAAGTCAGCATATGTTCTTTCTGCAGATAAGTGGTACAGTTCTTCAAAAGAATTTAAAATGATACATCTTGTGTTTAGAATATTCTATTCTTGAATAGGCTGCTTTGTATCACTGGCTCTGAGTTGGACAAAATCCAGGAGTGATGTGGTAGGTTTTTGTTGCTCTAAGTAACAACCCTCGAAACCTTCCTCTTTCCCTACACATACAAAATTGAAACTTTGTAAGAGCTGAAGGAAAACTTTTACAAGATATAGTTTTGTAGATCAGCTGTCATTTTCTCTGTTTCCAAAAAATATTCACAGATTGCTGTAAAAGATTGTATGGCTACCTATTGAAAATATCTTTGATTATACTCTAGAATTATATTGTGACTGAGTGCAAATAGCGCTCTGATCACTCAGATATTAATAAGTTACTCTTGAGAAAGCTGATGGAGGTAATTAGACAATCAGGCTGGCTGGCTAGGGAGCCAATTAGCCTACCTGCCCAGGGCGGATAAAGAAGCAGGAAGGAAGTGCCAAGGGGGAGGAGAGAGGGAACCAGGGATAGTTGAACTCAGTAACACGGAAGCCTCAGGGAAAGGAGACTTCTGATCCCCTCAGGTCAAAGGGAGAGAGGACCCCCCCACACACACACTCAAAAAATAAGTGCTGTTAGTGCTGTACATAGATTGGGGGGGGGGGGAGGAGACAGGGTGTTGTAGAAAAGGTGGAGAGAACTTGGACAGAATCTTTTAAATCTATGGGAAGAGACAAATCATAGACTCATAGAATTGTATGACTGGAAGGAATCTCATGGGGGTCTTCAAGTCCAGTCCTTAAGGCAAGACTACGTATTAGCTAGACCAGTCCTGACAGGTGTTTGTCGAACCTGCTCTTAAAGATCTCCAATGATGGAGATTCCACAACCTTCCTAAGCAATTTATTCCAGTGCTTAACGACCCTAACAGAAAGTTTTTCCTAATGTCTAACCTGAACAGCTCTTGCTGCAATTTAAGTCCATCGCTTCTTGTCCTATCCTCAGAGGTTAACCAGAATAATGTCTCCCTCCTCCTTGTAACAATCTTTCATGTACTTGTAAACTCTTCTCACCCCAGCCCCTTAGACTTTTCTTCTCCAGATGAAACAAACCCAGTTTTTTCATTCTTCCCTCATAGGACATATTTTCAAGACCTTTTAATAATTTTTATTGCTTTTCTCTGGACTTTTTTTTCAGTTTGTTCACATCTTTCTTGAAAGGGGGTGCCCAGAACTAGACACCATACTCCAGTTGAGGCCTAATCAGCATGGAGTAGAAGAGAAGAATTATTTCTTGTCTCGCTTACAACACTCCTGCTACTATATCACAGAAGGATGTTTGGTATTTTTGTGGGTGGTTGGTTTTTTTTGTTTGTTTTTTTTGTTTTTTTGTTTTTTTGTTTTTTTTTTTGCAACAGCATTACACCATTAATTCATATTTAGCTTGTGATTCTCTGTGATCCCAGATCCCTTTCCACAGTACTCCTTCCTAAACCGTAACTTCCCATTTTGTATATTTGCAACTGATTGTTCCTTCTTCAGTGGAATGCTTTGCATTTGTCCTTATTGAATTTCATCTTATTTATGTCAGACCATTTCTCCAGTTTGTTTAGAAAGATCATTTTGAATTTTAACCACATCCTCCAGAGGACCTGCAGTCCCTTCCAGCTTGGTATCATCTACAAACTTGTGCTTTTATGCCATTTTCTAAATCACTGATAAAGATATTGAGCAAAACTGGACTCAGAACTGATCCCTGTGGGACCCTGCTCAATATGCTCTTCCAGCTTGACTTTGAACTCCTGATAACTTCTCTCTGGGATCAGTTTTCTAGCCAGTTATGCACCCACCTTATTGTAGCTCCACTTAGGTTGTATTTTCCTAGTTTGTTTATGAGACGGTCATGTGATAGTCAGGATATACAACTTTCCCCTCACACCCACAAGGCCTGTTACCCTGTCAAAGAAAGCTGTTAGGTTGGTTTGACACAATTTATTCTGGACAAATCCATGCTGACTGTTACATATCATCTTATTTTCTTTTAGATGGCTGCAAATTGACTGCTTAATTATTTGCTCTCTTTATCTTTCCAGATACTGAAAGTTAAGGTTGCTGGTCTCTAATTCCCTGGGTTGTACTTATTCCCCTTTTTATAGATTGCTACTCTATTTGCCCTTTTCCTGTCCTCTGGAATCTCACCCATCTTCCATGACTTTTCGAAGATAATCATTGATGGCTCAGATAAATGGTGGAAAAGAATCTGTTTATTCAGGAAAGTAGAGTTCTATCCAACCTCTTTATATCAAACATTTTATAACACTGGAAAGTAAAATGAAAAATTATAGAACGTGTTAGTTCACAAGTCACTGAATGTTGTAGTCAGTAAGAGTTGGAAGAGACTTTCCTGGCCTGATAAAGAGAAAATACTTATCCTCTTATGAGGGGCAGAAGGGGGTGAAGGTACCTGACCTGGGACTCTTATCCCATGGCTTTGAGCAAAAGACGGTCCCTCCTCAAAACAAGATGCTCAGACTCTGGTGCAAATAGTGAAGCACATGGGGAAAATCGAGTGACCACTATGGAATAGGGACAGCACATGACTGGTGTATTGCATTTGTAAAAATAGGATAGAGAAGAGACTGGGATAAGAATGAGAACTTCTGAGTACTAAGTTCTACTTCAACAAAGAGCCAAGTGGTAACTTGGGTAAGTCATTAGATCTTTCTGTCTGCTTGCAAAATATTTTTGCTTTCCTCTCTCTAATTATATGGCTCTTATGCTGGTGGTGTCCGAGCAGTGTATTGTGCATGAATATGATATGGTGGTAACATAGCTACCCTCCATTTAAACCCAATCTTGAACTGGCTCATGTAGATGCTGAAAGGTCCAAAGTGTTCTGTCTGCAGCGTGGGATGAAAAAAGAGTAGTGACTTCAGAAAAGAGAACTCAGCAACCTTCCTGAAAACCATCTAGGCCAGGATATTGGGGTTTTGTCCAAGGATCTGCTCACAGTAAGTATCACCGTGAGCCCAATGTGGTGGAGAAAAGGACCAGCAGGCCAGATCCACTATTTCTCTGCATTTTCCTCAGAGGCTGAATTCCTCCTGACAACCTATGCTCCTTGAGACTTATTTTCAATATAGGTCTTGGGATTCTTTGCCACCACTCCATGGGAGTTTGATGCCTGTGCAGTCCTTTTACTTAGCCTCTCTTCCCCCTCTCAGGATTGAATCTAGAGGCTGTAGTGTTAATGTTGCAGGGTTTGAGATGTATCTTTCGTTTGATTTTTAACACAACAGTTCAAGAACACTCTAGGTTGCATACCTACAGCCTTATTGGAGTCATTAGTGTTGCAAGTCTGTAACTGAGAGCAGAACTTAACCCACAGGTGCTAGAAATGCATCCAAATCCTTACATAGTTTCCAGACTATTCTGTTTTTCATGCTTTTAGGAAGAGATGGTTCTTGAGTTAATCTTACAAAGATCTCTAAAGTTAAAAACCAAACCAGCCTTGAAAGTTGATTTCCTCCAAGTTCCCTATGTCAGCATCTCAGAAGCTCATAACAACCCTCCTAGCTCATCATTTTCTGAAAAGGTGAGCCTTTTTTTTTTTTTTTTTTTTCATTTTAATGGTTAATGAAATACAATTTAAAGTGCTTGAGCTTGTACCTTTTATTTCACTTCAGAAATTATGAGAAATCAATTCTAAATAGCATTCTGACACATTTAACATTGACTGGACTTGCTTTTAAATCAGTCAACAAGGATCTTTCTTAAAAATATGGTTTCCAGGTCGTACCACATGACTTAGTTTATGAACTGCTCAAACTATGCAAAAGAAATGTAAACATGCTTCTGTATTTGTTGTGTTAGTGCAAGGGTCGGCAAACCGCGGCTCGCGAGCCACAAGCGGCTCTTTAGCCCCTTGAATTTGGCTCTTCCAGGCTGGGGAGATTCAAATCTCCCGCCCTGAGCATGCTCAGACGGAGCATGCTCAGGGTGGAAGCGGCCTGGCCGAGAAGCGGCTCTGCCGGCCGTCCCTACAGCTGCGAGCCTCTGGCCAGGTAAGGGG
>ML685838.1:656962-712695 GCA_007922175.1 Pelusios castaneus
AAATAAATCTGTTAGTCTTTAAAAGTGCCACAGGACTCTGTTGTCTTTCTACAATAGACTAACATGGCTACCCCTTTGGAATTTAATCCCTACAGTAGATGCAGGTAAGTTTGATGGCAGAATTCTTGAGTTGATTTAGCTGCCATTTCTCGACGGGGTGGATTGAATACAGAGTCAGAAAAACCCCTTTCATTCCTATAGTGTTTGTCTCACAGTGATGTAGCTACAGGACCTCAGCTGTGCCACTATAGTCCTTGTGATGTCATAGACATACTCTGAAAGTCTGAGAGCTCTGCCACAATCTGCCTTTGTCACTTTGGTCAAGAAATTTGAGGTCAACATATTTAAACTTAGGTGGCTAATGTTAGAGACTTAAATTCAATATTTAGATATCCACATAAGTAGTCCAATTTTTTTTTTAAAGGGGCTGATTACCCACAAATCCTAGTCAAGGCAGTGGGAGTAGTAGATTGCTTAGCATCTCTAATGATCAAATCAGCCCTAAGCTACACATCAGCCCTAAGCTGCCATTTTCAGCGGCAGTCGACGGGAGATATGCAAGGTACATAAAATACCTTGCATATCTCCTGCTGACGACTTAAATCCTCCCTACACACTACACTAAACTGACTGGAAATGGCGTCCTGTCAGCGTAGTGTAAGTGCAGTTACGGAGCTGGTGTTCGAGCTCCGGTTTGGTTCTCGATTGAGCGAGTCTACAGAGATGCCTCAATCAAAAACTGAAGATCGTGCTGACAGCGGCGACTTTGCCACCATCCATGTAGACTTGCCCTCACTCTTTCATCTCCATTGGTTTTTGCTTCTGTAAAATAAACACTTCACACAGAAGTGGTTGGACTTAGCCAATATTTGTAACATGCCATGAGATTCTCAGATGGGCACTAATTCTGGCCCACTGATGTCTGTGATAAAGCGTCATAGTCTGTATCAGGTTCATGATGGACAAATTCTAGGTATTGTTGTTTTCCCAATCCATTTTCCTGGTGGCTGCTTGTCCCCTTTTGCCTTCTTTAGTAGCTGATTCTGAGTCTTGAGGCAGATGTCACTGGGTGGAATGAACAACAGGAAAATATAAGCTAGAGTAATACAGAAAAAACATCTATATGTAAGCTCTATGTATTAGACTGTGGAATGGTATCCCAAGGGAAATGATGGAAGAGCCACCAAGTGAGACATGTAAAATTTGCCTTGCTGGATACAGGAAAATGTATTACATGGAGAAATTAACTAGTGGCAAGTGGCGTAGAAGAAATTTTCTCTGAAATCCCTGGGCAATAGATCAACATATAAAAGGATTAAGACTGTAGAAACAGGTGAGAGCAACAAGTAATCATCCACAACCCATTCTGGCTTACTTTTGAGCTCCGGTGGAGTTGTATTTTGGATTACTGCAATTTAATCCAGGTATATAGGCCTTGTTTGGCCACACATTTTATACCAATTACATAGGAAGTTTTGGGAAGCCTGGCTGATTTCACGCTATATTGTAAACCTTAAATTTGGGTTGAGAACATGTCTGACTTCTAGTCCATCATTGTCATCTAAGACTGCAGTAGTCATTGTAAAGTACTTTGAGATTGTACTAATCAGTGCTCATTATTAGAGGTGCAGTTTTACCCTATAATGCTTGTAGTAATGTACTGTTGTTATCTTAATGGCTTTCCCCCCCTGGTTCAGTGGAATTAATGAGCCAACCTGGTAGGCCATTACCCACTGTCACAGTTTAGCTGGTCAAAATCGGAATAAGTTTATCTCACAATGGCTGCTTATAATGTGGATTTGCCCATTTAAATTTTGTGTGAAGAAACACATTAAATGTTGTGGTCTAAGTAGTATTCACAGTTGATCTCACCAGCACTTAATGCAAAGAATATAGTTATTTTCTAAATCAGCAGGTTATTTCAGCAATATTAAATCTGGATACGGTCATCACAGTTCAGAGGTTTAATATATTTGGTACATAATGCTTTCATTTCAGGGATGTGGTTGCATTTTTGGTGCCTCTGTTTTGGGAGTCGCCCTATAATACCCTCTGGTTATTTAAGGACACTTTTTAAAGCAATCTCTGACTAGCAAATATAAATGCAGACCTGAAGCATTACCTGACAAACCTACAATCCTGCCTACAAGCTTTTGCTACCAAATAGAATTACATTTTAAATCAATACTTTTGGAAAAGTACAATGCATTATTTATTACCAATTATTGTAAGGATAGAGGAAATGTGAGGTCTATGGATTTCATTTTTAAGGGTCATAATATTTTGTTCCTTCACTTAACCATAGCTTGTATGACACAGTTATGCAACTCTTTTTTGTAATGAATAAATTCATAACTGCCTAACCACTCAGTTTAATGCATGTGGTATAGATTTTTACAGGAAAATTAACTGCTGTGACAAGGTGGAGTAGGTCCTGAGGCCCTGTGCTGGAGGTCCTCAGGGTTCTGCCATGCCTGTACCAAGAAAAGAGCTGTGGAGCAAGTCCTCTGAGTGGCCTAGAAAGACTACGCAAGCAGCAGCCAATCAGCAGGAGTCCGCAAAGGGCTAGCCAATCAGTGTCTGCAGGGAGCAGCCAAGCAGGGCTACATAAATAGGAGCTGCAGCAGGGCCAGAGACCATCAGTTCCTGGCTGGAATCAGAGGCTGGTGAAGGGAACTATAGCACCACTGATAGCTCAGTGCAGGCAGGAACCAGGAGAATGAGACCAAGCTTCTGGCTGGCTGCTGGGTCTGAAACTAGGGGAGCCCTGAGCTATGGGTGAAGCATCAGTGAAGCCTGAGGGAAGTAGTCCAGGGAACTGAAAGTGGTTTCATTAAAGGGACACAGCAGCCATAGCTGCTATTTTTAATGTCCCTATGCTGGTACCCAGAGTAGTGTACCCCCACTGGGGAAGTGACCTACAATCGAACAGCGATAAACAAATCCAAACTATTTAGTGGCCTATTGGGAGAGCTGGGACCAGAGGGCTACAGAGAGGATGAAACCATTATATCTAGGGAGGAATCCCTTGGGGTGTGGCCCAATACCAGGACAGGGGCTGTTTAAAGACTTCAGACTCACCCGACTCAGATGGGGCACTCATGAAAGGTGGTTGCAACGTTGTTACAACTGTATTCTTTCAGATTTTGTCTGTTAGAAAGGTCCCTAGAAAATTAAAAAAGTAAAGGAAAATTAGTGGCAAGGTTGTATTCAATAAATTAAGTAACAAAATTATAAAAGGAATATTGCCACTTATTTGTCTTTAGGACAGTCTCTTTAAAAAAAAAAAAAAAAAGAAAATAATTGTTCCCTGGATGCCTTATTCTGTATACTCATGATCAAGTTAGAAAAGTGGTCAATGGAATTTTGTTTCTCAGAATAATCTTTCTTCAACTGAAGCTTCAATAGCAGTTCTCTCTCTCTTTTTAAAGTTGCAATAGCTATGATTTAGAGCTGGAGTGAAGTTAGAGAAGGTCAGCTTTCAAATTTAAAAAAATATATATACTGTAATAAACTTCTTAAACTTCCAAAATGTAAATCCTAAAATTCCTAACAGAAGCAGCCTCATTTTAGGATAGGGGTATCTGAGATGCAGGAAGAATGCATACAACTAAAATATCACGAGATCATTGGGCCAAATCCTATTTTTTGGAGTGGGGTACTGCTAACTCTACACTATGGACAGAAATTGCATCCTTGTGTTGAACTCAGCTGAAACTGATATAGAAAGTTAACAAAGTGGGATATAACTAGCTGTTTGAAATTTGCACATTTCATTGATCCATTGCCCTCACCCTGCTAATATACTCAAAATAAGCCAGTGTAGTCATGTCGTTACTCACAGTAAAGATGACCAAAGCAACAGGGCCGATAAAGACTATGCTGTGACCAAAGGAAATAAAAAATGCTTGTGGAAGTCTATTCCTGCTTGAATCCATGGTAACTACTCATCTTAGAATAGCAAAACTGCCTCCTCGAAATCAAATTATAGTGGTGGTATTTTGGAGGTAGGAAAAATTTGTGTTGGTAAGCTACTATGGATCATTAACTGACAACTATTTTTTCACACTCCCAGTACTATTCCATGTGAATGCCAAAGGATTTCTAACCTCTAAATTCAAATTCTCTTGTTGCCTAGAAAATTCTGTTTGGGGCACCATTTAAAAGCAAGACCTACAAATACAAGCACTTCAAAATTTTTTAGCAAATTTAAAAAAAAAAAAACTGACAAGATTTGGCAATATACCAGTACAATGTTTTGGACTTGGAGTAATAAAAATACCCTGACAAACCTACTTGCAGAAGATATAGATCTTAACAATAAAAAAAGTGTTCTCCAAAGGCTTCCTTTTAATAGGAATAAGTAGAATAGTAAAATAGTAGAATAAGATTACTCTCTCTCTCTCTCTCTCTATCAATAAAAATGAAGGTTTGCTAATGATAATATAATATTGAAGGCAGCCAAGGCCTTGCAGGGCAGTAGTGTGTTTTTACTGATCCTTCTTTGACATTATTTCTAGCAAGATAGATAATATGTTGAGTTGGAAGATGCAAGTCAGAGGTAAACAAACATGTAACGATGAATACCCCCCTCCCTATTTTTTTAGGGGAAGATCTGGGAAGAGGGTGACATGGAATGACATGACACAGAAATTGCAAAAACAGTATGAAAAATGCAGAGGTTGGGTAATTGAAGCTTGCACATGCGTAATGCACTGGTTACATTAAAAAAAAAGAATGTATAATGTGTTAAAAGCTGTTTTGGGAACAGTTGTGTAATAAGGGATGAAAATGTACAAGTCTCCAAGTAACCATTGGCTCAAATTGGAGAAACACTGGAGCAAGATAGGATGAAGTACCAGACCAGGAAAAAAGAGGAGGTGATGACCATCATGGCTGGTCGAAGCCTTGCTCAGTGCTCTAGAGTCTAGAAACCTGGGTTAATTTACCTATATTGGCTTGTCTGTTGTTTGTCTATCAGGAATGTATGTTCAGGCATTATACGTGACAATAATTCTGACTGAAATTTTATAAATATGGGAAAATCGATTAAGCCTAAACTGGGTGGGCTTATGACTCAGTTTTCCACTTTATATTCCCAACAATGCTTTTCCCAGCTGTTTTGGTATGGCCAAATGTGACATTGAGTGGTCAGTCTTACTTAAAAGGAAGAATTTAGGTACTTTGTATAATCAAGCTGCTCTTCTAAAACAGTGTTTTGACTGGCAGGAACCTGAGACTAAACTGGCAGACCTGATTTTTAACACTGAGTGGACAGATATTAACATTACAATGGGCTTCCTCATTGGTTGAGCCAACAGAGAGATTAAGAACTGCATGGGTAAGGAAACAGAACTCCCATCTTGCCACTTGGGGCAGTAGTTGAGATTTTCACAAGTGAGTAGTAGCTACTTTGTGTGCCTCCATTTTCGGTGTCCAACTCGAAACATCTAAAAAGGTGATTGCTTTCAGAAAGTGTGGTGTTCCTGCCTTAAAAAATGTATATCCCTTTAAGATGACTCAGGATAGGCACCCAATGATAGAGGCACTTAAAATCATTATCATAGAATCTTAGGGCTGGAAGGGACCTCATGAGGTCATCTAGTCCAACCCCCTGCTAAAAGCAGGACCATTCCCACTAAATCATCTTAGCCAGGGTTTTATCTAACCGGATCTTAAATATCTCCAAAGATGGAGATTCCACCACCTCCCTAGGCAACCCATTCCAATGCTTCACCACCCTCCTAGTGAGAAAGTTTTTCCTAATATCCAACCTCGACCTCCCCAGCTCTAGCTTGAAACCATTGCTCCTTGTTCTGTCCTCTGTTACTACCGAGAATAGCCTAGCTCCCTCCTCTTTGGAGCACCCCTTCAAGTAGTTGAAGGTTGCTATCAAATCCCCCCTCAGTCTTCTCTTCTGTAGACTAAATAAGCCTAGTTCCTTCAGTCTCTCCTCGTAAGTCATGTGCCTCAGCCCCCTAATCATTTTTGTTGCCCCCTCTGGACTCTAATTTGTTCACATCCTTTCTGTAGTGGGGAGCCCAAAACTGGACACAGTAGTTCAGATGCAGCCTCACCAGTGCCGAATAGAGGGGAATAATCACATCTTTGTGGTCAGCATCTACAGATTGGAGTTGAAGCACATTGTGAGGATGGTATGCTGAGACTTAAAATGGTATTACTCTGTGGCACCTGTTCAGTAGATAAAGTGGATTTCAGTCTATTGCCTGTTCCCTTCTTCCATACAACTTCATTTTCTATTCCAGATGGTTGCTGATACATTATCTGTTTGTATTGCAGTAGTGCCTAGAGTTGTACTTTGAAGGCCAGTTGTGCTAGGCAGCATACAAACACATTTCATGAGATGTTCTCTGTATGGAAGATCTTCTATCCTAAATAGATCAGTCAGAGGAAGGGTGAGGGATGGAGTTACAAACAAAACATCTGAAACTGAGGCACAGAGAGGTGAAGTGATTTGTCCAAAGTCAGACAGAAAATCTGTTGCAGAATTAGGTACTGAAATCAGGTCTTTTGAGTCCTATTCTGGTGGCTGAATGACAAGACCATCCTTTCTCCCTTATACTTAAATATAACTCTCCATTTCAATTTCCTTTCTAAGATGGAAACCTTACAGTGACTTCTCCATCCCTTCTTGCGTCTTTCATCGCCTAATAATGCTTGAAACCTAAACTATTTTATTAGTGTCTAAACTAGAATATAGATTGTTGAGCTGGTTACTGTCTGTCAATGTGGTTACAAGCTTTCAGCACAGTGTCACCATTAATGGTTCAGTGCTTCATCTTCCATGATAATTTTTGGAAAGATAAAAGGTCTAAATTGCCCTCCAGATCTCCAGTGCTGGTTTAAAGACAGTAAGAATAAACTGAGTCATAAATTTTTAAGGTCAGAAGGGGCTATTAGATTATGTAGCCTGACTTCCTATGTAACACAAGACACACAATTTCATTGTTAATCCTGTATGGAACCCAATAACTTGTATTTTGACTAAAGCAGTGGCTCCCGAAGTTTGCTGGTTCATGAAACACCTTCTTAAATGGTAGTGCTGTGAACTGATTGAACATCAAGCTTTTGTATAAGCAGTGATACATTTACCACAATTTGGGAACTGAGAGACTAAAGCATTTCTTCCACAAAGGAGTCCTGTCTTAATCTGAAGAAATCACTTCTCAGTAGTTTGTTGAAATGGTTAATTATCCTTCTTGCTACAAAAATGACTTTTTTTTCCTAACCTGAATTTATCAGGCTTTAACGGCCAGCCATTGGATATTGTTTCTCCACTAGATTAAAGATCTCTTTAGTAGTAGTTTTTTCCCATTGAAAAATCTACACATTGTAATCAAATCATATCTTTTTCTTTTAAGTGAAACAGCTGGAGTTTCTTAGTCTGGAAATGAAACAGATTACAAACTGCCATGTCTACCAAAAATGACAATCTCAGGACAAAAATGTGTTGCAACTATACCTTTGAAGAAATAGTATTAATTTTTATTAACATAACCAAGGAAACCAGCATGTTCCTGGGTTTTTGCTTTATCATAAAGATATTCAATTATAATCTCTGTTAAAATAATCCAAAGGGCTCCAGAACTTTAAAATCTATTGTATATTCCTGGCAGAGGTGGCAAATGATTTAATGGGTCTGAACAGTCCGCACAAACCTAGGAGTCTCTCCGGGTTATCTGAATCATGCTGATGGAGGAATATAGAACAGCATATACTGCTGCTGCTCTCTGGATTAAGTGTTTCAGGAGTTAAAAAAAAAAAAAAAAAAAAAACCCGTTGTGGGAAAATGCCAAATTTAAAGCATATCTGGAATATAAGAAGAAGTTGATGTTATAGTTTGGTGACCACTATGTTATTAAAGCTGGTATAAAAATAGGGAAACATCTCTCAAAAATGTATGTATGTGAAAAAATGTTCCCTGCATTATTCCTATACCTTCTGTTTGAATTTAGCATATCCTTTATGCTGATTTTCTTTTAAATGGAGTGATCTCTTCATGTTTTTATTTGCAAGGCTTTGTACTCCTAAAACTCGCCCCCCCCCCCCCCCCATGATCTTCTTTGGGACTTTTTGCTAAGGTTCTCTGTTCTTTTTCTTTGCAAAATATCTATCGTCTTCGAGTTCTGATTTTCCTGAGAGCTGTCTCCCTTCCCTTTTCAGAGAATTTGAAAGAATTTGCACCCATCTTCCCCCAAATATTTCTATTTATAGCTGCCAAAGATTGGCATGTGCAGATATTCTAATATATTTGCTTTACTATACCACATTTTTTCCAGGCTCTGCCCTGAAGCAAAATTTTCAGGTGATCTTTTTGGCCTGGAATAGTTTCCAGCCATCTGTAACTCTTTCAGTGCTTCATGTATTTTACCTTTTGCCCCATTAGGGTTAAATTTTTAACAAACATATTATAACAGCTGGGATGACTCAATTTTTTGTTGCATTTTCAAGGCACTAAAACATCTGTCACTTAGTATTTAAAATTTTAAACTTCTTTCTCTCCCCCGTACAATCTGTTTGTAATACCCTTCATTTGGCTTAATATGCAAGTATCTAATGGATTTCCAAGCTTTCTAAGTATCTGATACAGATTTTGTGTGAATCAATTACAGCATGTGTGATGATACCTGGAGTAATTTTTCACAGACCAGAATCAGATATTTTCTCTTAGTCGTTTTGGTTTTGCTGTGCTATGATAATTGTTGGGGAATTTTAGGAGGGGCCCTCTTAGGTCAAGAGGACCTTGATAGGCACCTCCCACCCTGAGGCTCGTTCTCCAGCTGAGACCAAATAGACAGAGACCGAGGGCGTGTGATCAGGCTTTATTCAGCTGAATGGCAGTCTGACACTCAGAGTAAAACTCCAAGGTAGAGAGCCCCAAACAAAGGCTGGCTTACACTTTTATACATTTTTGGGTTACATTTGCTAATATTGACAGACGAGAGAAGAAACAAAACTTTTTGTTCTACAACCATGAGACATATACATGTCAATAGATGACGGATATATGCAAGATGTTTTTACTAAAGGATAACACTTGTTCACCGGTTATCCTCACAACTTGTTCTAAACACTCTCTAATGTTATTACAATTTACGGTACTCAGTAGCCTTGACAAACTTTTACCGTGCTGATGGGGAGGGAGTCATACAGAAAAGGATTCATTCTAGTTTCTTAACTATGCTTAATGACTGAAAGGAGACAGTAAGTCTAGCATCCCCAACAAGCAGAGGAGAATCAATTTACAGGCCAAAACAGGGTCAGAACAAGACAGACTCCATCTTGGATTTCCTTCTCATTATCTATCTAGCTTTAGTTAGCGCTGATATTTTCAAAGCAGTCTAGAGTGTTTAGAGACAATAATTTTAATAGAAAATCAGTTAATCTCCACTGGTCTGAAAATAAAAACAGTTATATGACCTTGTATAGAATCACATAAATGTAAGGCTGGAACGGACCTTGAGAAGTCATCTATTTCTCACCCCCTCCCTTCTGCCCTCATCATGCACTTAACTCTGAGGCAGGGCTCTGTATAGTTAAACCATCCCTAAAAGATGATTGTCTAATGACCTTTTCTTAAAAACCTCCAGTGGTGGGGATTCCACAACCACCCAGGATAAACTTTTAACTATCTTTATAGTTAGAAAATTTTATCTTGTATCCAATCTACATTTCCCTTGCTGAAAATTGTTCATATGTATATATAAATATACCAACCACATATGTTGCGGTGATAACCATGTAATAAACTGCAGAGCCATGTGATGAATTGTGTTTATCATTCACCTTTGCATTCTGTCCCCTCATCCATCTCCACTAAGGCTTCTAACATTCCAAGCCTCTGTGCTGTTTCAAATAGCTTCCTGCGACATCTTGCTTGGGGTACCCAGAACTGGGAGTCCCTGTGTTCCTTCTCTCAGCCTCAGCAGGTGAGAGTTTTGCTAAGCTATGTGTCGGTCCCTGATACATCAGCTTGTCTGCCTTGACAGCAAAATCTTCAAAATGCTCTTAATCCAAACCTTGCCTTGGAACTAACAATCAGTGACCTCCAATTCTTGAGTTCTCCAGAGATCTCTTTGCAGCATCCAGTTACTCTCACTGGCCATTCATGGAAGTTATTAAGTTTGCAGTCTCTGAAGAGACAGAGTACGCACCAGTCTGTTTGGCTGGCTGGGGACTCGCTCTCCAGTTTAATACACAGGACTGAGTTGGTTTTGTAATAAAACAAGAATGCGTTTTTTAACAAAGAACAGAGATGTAGCTGATACTAAGTATGAATAGAAGACAGGTATGATTGTATACATAGCTGACCAAAGCACACTTTCTGCTGAATAAAACTTAATTTTAGCACGTTAAAAACTTTTTCTAAGCAGATTTCTTACTTTAATTAAGTCTCCAGCAACTCTTGCTGTCCAGGCAAAGAAGGATCTAACTCTCTTAGGCCCCCAAAGTGCTGTATCCTATTATCCCCTAAGTGAAGGATAAATCAAATGTCTTTTTTGCCACCCATATGTTATTCGGGCCTTGTACACACTAGAGAGCTTTGTCTACAAAAGTTGACTTTCATTGACAAAACCGTCCTAGCGTACACACTACAATGACGCTTTTGTCAACCAAACTACCATGTTCTGATGAAAATAAAGCCACCTAGATGAGAGGCATAGAGGCATTTTTTGAAAAGTTTTTGCAAAAAAGCACATGTGTAGACACTGCCCTTAGGTTATATTGCTAAACAGAGGGGCCCTATAATCTCAGCATGCCATCGTAAGTGCTGCTCTGGTGAGCTGTTTTATCTCGCAGCCGTCTGTCTCCGCCCCTCCCCTTTCAAAGTCCCAGAACATTTTCAAAACAAACAAGGAGGGTCAAAACAAACAAATACATTTATTTATTAGTCTTTAAAAGTGCCACAAGACTCCTTGGCTATGTCTACACTTACCAAAGTTAGTTCGAATTAGTTAATTCGAACTAACTAATTCGAACTAATTTTAGTTAGTTCGAATTAACTTAATTCGAATGAGCATGGCCCCACTGGAATTTTAGTGCAAATTAGTCAGTTACATTAAGCTCAATGTGCCGGTTAGTTTGAACTGACTAACTGCTTAGTTTGAACTAACATGGCCACATTGACTTAATTCAAGCTAACTAGCTCAAATTAAGGGTTAGTTCGAAAGGTATAATAAAATTTATTAGTTTGAATTAAGGAAACCCCTAATTCGAACTAATGAAAACCTAGTGTGGCCAAGGCTTAAGTTCGAATTAAGCTTCTTTAACTCAAACTAACTTGCCAGTGTAGACATAGCCCTTGTTTTGCTGAACTAGACTGTCTGGCTCTGCATAGGACATAAGGAGTGCCCTTGCTCTGCTGTGAAGTGAGTTATCCACCTTGATGACTGGTGCGAGTTACTCGAAAACTCCTTCCAAAGGGTTAGCCATGTCAGTCTAATTCAGCAATACAAACAAGGAGTCCTGTGGCACTTTTAAAGACTAACAGATTTATTTATCGCATGAGCTTTCATGGGAGAGATCCCACTTCATCAGACGCTTGAAGATGGTAAGACACTTGTAAGTTCCCCACCTTCAAGCTTCTGACGAAGTGGGATTTTTCTCCCACGAAAGCTCATGCGATAAATAAATCTGTTTAGTCTTTAAAAGTGCCACAGGACTCTGTTGTCTTTCTACAAATAGACTAACATGGCTACCCCTTTGGAACCTGAGTAAAAGAGTGATCACCTGTGCAAAACTGTTAACTGTAAATTCAGAAACAAGTTAAATGCTACCTTTCTGAAAGGAGGAGAGAACATATGCACTGAAGAATGGCTTTATTGCAGATTCAGTTTGCTAGCTAAGCATTCTTTTCTCTTGTAGCTGATTACAATTTTTTTCCTTTTCCATGTTGTTGATCCTGATTTCTCCAGGGCACTGACTTTGGTCCTCATGAGGACTTGGGTAAAGTGAGGAATGAACTTCTTTCATTCCCAGGGAACCAAAACTATAGAAAGAAACAGTGTAAAGGGGAGATGCCGATTACACCTGCGAAGACTGAAAGTCTCTCTGAAAATAAGACTATACTTGAACAAGCTAAAGTTGTTGGGATTTGTTAATTTAAAAAGCTGTAGTTGCTTTAACAGCAAATAGTTCCTGCTCTCAGCTTGCAGGGAAGCTGTGGTCAGAATACAGTAAATCATTCAAAAATAAATATATAGGGTTGGGCCCATTAAAGTCAATGAGAGTTTTGCCTTTGACTTCAGTGAGGCCTGGTTTGCACCCTGAGTGGTTATGTTTTCTCAGTAAATCTGAAGCAGTCGTGAATGCCTGGTTTGTTTATTAGAGAGATGAGGTGGGTGAGGTAATATCTTTTATTAGACCAACTTCTGCTGGTGAGAGAGACAAGCTTTCAGGCTTACACATTTGCTTAGTCTCACTCAATTATTTTGCACTCTGAAGATAAGTAACCTAGAGACAAAACTACCGATTAGGCAAAAAATATATTATCTTGTTTAAATTGTTATCCCTTGTAAATTGTTCACTGTGGGGCCATTTATCCCTTAAATGGAACTTTTATTGCTAAGGAATATTTTTATTTTGCTGTGTTAGAAGATATGTGTAAGAATTTATTTCGAGAAGTATATAATCGACAGAAGCAGGGTAGCTGGGTTCTTTTGGTAGACTCGGAACTCCTCTGGGAGGAGCTGGTTCATTCCTGTTGTCTCGTAGATTCATAGATTCCAAGGCCAGAAGGCAGTATTGTGATCATGCAGTCTGACCTTCTGTATAACACAGATCATAGAATGTCCCCAAAGTAATTCCAACGTTATATCTTTTAGAAAAACTTCTAATCTCTGTTTAAAAATGGCGAGTGACTGAGAATCCATTAGAGCTCTTAGTAAATTGCTCCAGTGGTTAATTTTCTCTGTACTTAAAAATGTGTATCTTATTTCCACTCTGAATTTGTCTAGCTTCACCTTCCAGACATTTCTCTCTTACGGGGAACAAATATTATTAAATATTTTCCCCTATTAAAGTATTCAAGTCACCTTTTAACTCTCTTTTTAGTTTAACAAAGATGGATTGAGCTCCTCGAGTCAAGTAGTATTAGGAATATTTTCTAATCCTTGAATCGCTCCTGTGACTCATAGACTCATAGACTTTAAGGTCAGAAGGGACCAGTACGATCATCTAGTCTGACCTCCTGCAAAATGCAGGCCTCAAGACCTCTCCACCCACTCCTGCAATAGGCCACCAACCTATGACTGAGTTATTTGCCTCCTTAAATCATGATTTAAGGACTTTAAGATACAGAGAATTCACCGGTAGGTGAACTATGCCCTGTGCTACAGAGGAAGGCGAAAAACCCCCAGAGCCCAGGCCAATCAACCCTGGGGGAAAATTCCTTCCCGACCCCAAATATGGTGATCAGTTAAACCCTGAGCACATGGGCAAGTCTCAACAACCAAGAAACAATTCTCTGTAATAACTCAGAACCCACCCCACGTACTCTCCCCTCTTAGGCCACTTGTAAATCCACCACACGTAGCCAAATATCACTCAATTTCCAAAATAGGCTAATCATACCATCCCCTCCATAAATTTATCAAGCTCAGATTTGAAAGCAGTTATGGTTTTGGCCCCACAACTCCCCTTGGAAGGTTATTCCAGAACTTTACACCTCTAATGGTTAGAAACCTGCGTCTAATTTCAAGCCTAAATTTCTTGATGGACAGTTTATAACCATTTGTTCTGGTGTCCACATTGGTGCTGTACTCAAATAATTCCTCTCCCTCCCTGATGTTAATCCCTCTGATGTATTTATAGAGAGCAATCATATCCCCCCTCAGCCTTCTTTTGGTTAAGCTAAACAAGACAAGCTTCTTGAGTCTCCACTCATAAGGCAGGTTTTCCACTCCACAGACCATCCTTGTAGCCCTTCTCTGCACCTGTTCCAATTTGAATTCATCCTTTTTAAACATCAGGGACCAGAACTGCACACAATATTCCAGATGGGGTCTCACCAGTGCCTTGTACAGTGGCACTAACACCTCCCTGTCTCTACTTGAAATACCTCTCCTTATACATCCTAGAATCGCATTAGCTTTTTTCACGGCCACATCACATTGGCAGCTCATAGTCATTCTATGGTCAACCATTACTCCCAGATCCTTCTCCTCCTCAGTCCGTTCCAACTGATGCGTCCCCAACTTATAGGAAAAATGCTTGTTGTTTGTCCCTAAATGCATGACCTTGCACTTCCCATTATTAAATATCATCCTGTTCCTCATACTCCAGTTTACAAGGTCATCCAGATCTTTCTGTATGGTATCCCGATCTCTGTGGCTCTTCTCTGAAACCTCTCTAGTTTTTCAACATCCTTGAATTGTGGACACCAGAATTGGAGGCAGTGTTCCAGCAGCAGTTGCATCTGTGTCATATGCATAGGCAAAATAAATCTCGCTAGTCCTACTTTAGATTCCTGTATTGCTGCATCCAAGTATGGTGTTAGCCCTACTTAATGGATATAAAAACCACTACAGTTCTTTCATATGCTAACTAAAATCCTTTTGGGCTGTGTATGTGTACAATTTAGTGCTTTGTACCTATTAAACTAAAAATTGCTGTGTATTTAAGTTGAATTTAAATGGTTGACCAAATGAAGGAAGGTCTGTATTTATATATTCAATAATGAAATGTGTGTAATCTTTTAGCTCCCTTGACCTGGTCCCGATGTGTAAGAAAGGATCCCTGGCACTAAAATGGCTGCCTGTTGTTACAGAAGTGTGTTAAAATGAACAAGAGTGGACAATTATAAGGGGTGCTTCTTCTCCAATTATGTTTTCTGATCGAGATGTTTGCAGTTTGCAGTAGATATTTTCTGTTTTTATGAAATAATGACCCATAGAAAGATAGATATTTATCTCATTAGGAATTGCATGTCACTGCAGCTGTTAGTAGTAAGCCTTTTTTCTTATCGATCCTGTAATCCGAGATAACATAAAAGAAAGTCCATAAGTAATGAGCTAAATGGAGAAATTAAAAACAGAACACACAGTACTGTAATTTGGTGGGGAGTAATTTTGGAAGAGTAGCCTTTTCCTCCCCACAAAGGAATTTTGTTTCTCCTAAACCAGTGTATAAAAAATAAATTTTAATAAGTTGAGAGTGAACAAGCTGCTTTCACTTTAGCAGCGGCAAAGACATGGTAACATTTTTTTTCCTATACCTGTATAGTGCTGCATTAAGTATTAACTAACTCAGTTAAAGTTTTATTTAAATCAAACATCATGACTTATTAAATTCAAATGCTTTTGACCACAGTGTCACACTGGAAGCTTATGTTTAGCTGATTTATTCACCCCAAATCCTTTTTTTGAGTCAGTGCTTCCCAGGATAGAGTTCCCCATCCTGTAAGGCATGCCCTATGTTCTTTGTTCCTAAATGTGTATATTTACATCTAGCTGTATTAAAATACATATTGTTTCCTTAGAATCATAGAAGATTAGGGTTGGAAGGATCCCAGGAGGTCATCTAGTCCAATCCCCTGCTCCAACTCTAACTAAATAATCCCAGCTAGGACTTTGTCAGGCTGCACCTTAAAAACCTCTAAGGATGGAGATTCCACCATCTCCCTAGGTAACCCTACCAGGGCTTCTTCAGCTTCCCAGTGAAAACATTTTCCTAATATCCAGCCTAGACCTCTTCTACTGCAATTTGAGATCATTGCTCCCTGATCTTTCATCTGCTCTCACTGAGAAAAGCCTAGCTCCAGCTCCCTGGAACCCCCTATCAGGTAGTTAAACACTATCATTTTAGTCCTCTGCAGACTAAACAAGCCTAGTTCACTCAGTCTCTCCTCGTAAATCATGATTTCCAGCTCCCTAATCATTTTTGTTGCCTCCTCTGGAATCTCTCCAATTTTGTCCACATCCTTTCTGTAGTGGAGGGCCCAAAAATGGACACAATACTCCAGGTGTGTCCTCACCAGTGCCGAATAACCTGCTGTCAATACCCATACTAATAGAGCCCAATATGTCATTAGCCTTCTTGGCAATAAGGGCACACTGACGACTCATAACCAGGTTCTTGTCCACTGTAACCCGCAGGTCCTTTTCTGCCAAACTGCTGCCTAGCCAGTTGGTTTCCAGTCGGTAGCAGTGCATGGGCTTCTTCCATTCTAAGAGCAGGACTCTGCATTTGTCATTTTGGAGTCTCATCAGATTTTTCTTTTTGTCCCAATCCTCCAATTTGTCTAGGTTACTCCAAAGTATCTACCTCTCACCTCATCTTGCATCCTGTTTACTAAAGGGTCCAGATTCCTCTGATTCAGTGGCCTAACCTCTTCATTATTTACCATTTCCCCAATTTTTGTGTCATCTGCAAACTTTATCAGTGATGATATGTTTTCTGGAGTGCGTGGGGAAAGGAGGAAAATACTTCATCCTTTATTTATTTATTTATTGTTCCTTACCACCCCAGCCCTATTGGCTGGAGTATAGAGGTAGAAGGAATAATGAAGTCTCCTCACTCCCCTTTTTCTTCCCACCCAATTTCTTATGGTGCTAAAGGGCGAGTTTTGGGCTTTCAGCTCTTACTTTCTCCCCCATGCTTGGAGCTGCCGTCTGGTCAGCTCAAACATCTTCAGCTGCTGAGAGGGTCCTTCTTCCCTCCCTATTGGTCTGCATGCTGTGTGCAGGCTAGAAATAATCTTGACCTTATACAGTGACTTAATGGAAGATGACTCTGCAATGAGTGCCGAGTTCCCCATGCAGAAGGAGGAAAGTGGCATGTCCCCTCCACAGGTACAGAACAGCCCCCTTATGGGACAGCTGGGGGATGGCATCATCTGGTGGGAGCCAGGAACCTCTCCTGCTCTGCCTGGGGGAGGGAGGACGTGAAGCATAGGGTCGATGTGTGAAAATGCATTCTTGGTCTGTGGGCACCAGAAACCCATGGTGTGCTACTGAAGAAAGTCTAAGTCTTTTACCTCCAAATACCAGTAGATTTAATTTATTAAATGCATCAGTAATGTGATTAGTGATATAAGATCTGAGAATGGGTGTAAATGAAAGGTCTGGATATAGCTACAGTTTTTTTTTCCAATGATCTTATGATTTATTAACAATGTTTAATTGACTTTATCAGAATAATTTTACTCCTGACTATATTAGTTTTCAGTAGAATTGCATTAAACTGCAGCAGAAGCCTAATTAGCTGTGTTTGTAGATAAGCAATTTCCTTTTGTTACTACCTTCCACTTTCATGTTTTTTCTGTGTCTAAAGGGAATTCTCAGGAAGGCTATGTGGATTCTCTCTCGAGTGTTGTAAAAGGCATTAAAGGTAGATTCTGATACACTCCTGCTTTTCCTAGATTGCTGATTAACAATGGAGATTATTATTTGCACATTATTTTTTATGATCACTTTCTTGTCCTTGAATATAAATATGTCCTTAGAGGGATATTTAGAGAGAGATTTTCTCCTCATTTATACAAATGATGTTGGGAATTATGTATGTTTGCCCAAGGACCTCATGCCGTGATGTGTACAGAATGGACTGGAGCTACACAAAGGCGGAGATATTGCTGGCTGAGCTCAATGAAATTGCCCCCCCAGTAAATTTCTGACAACATTTGTTGACTTGCATTTGATATACAAACTTCACCAGCGTTCTTAGATTCTGTAGGGCTCTATTGACAAGAAGAAGAAAAAGTCCACATAACTGATTCTCCTTTTATCTAAGGCTACCTTTGGGGGAGTACTAAGAATTGTTTACTTTTCATGCTACAGTTCAGTATCCATAGCCTAGAAATTACCCCCATTTTCCATGTACACTGAACCCTTAGGTTTCTATCATATGAATAAGACATCTGTCACGTTTCTGTCCAAACTCCAAGTTAGATACCCAATGCCAGAAGGTGCCATTTTACAGCTATTTGCAGACCAGCTTACATCACTAAGCACATTACAGCTAAATTTAGTAAATTAAGTCTATGAGTGTATGGAGATTTAAAATTTTACAGTACTTTCTTGCTTATATATTATAAGATTAAGATTCTGTGTCAGGTATGGTTAATAAAAGTCAGGGACAGGTCGTGGGCCACAAAACAATAATAATAAAAATAATAAACAAATTCACTCAAGCCCATGATTTGTCCGCCTTGACTTTTATTAAAAATACTCTGTGGCTGGGGGGGCGAGGGGGGCATAGAGCTGCAGGGATTTGCTGCTGCTCCAGCCATACTGGTGCTACTGTAACAGAGGCTGAGGATTGCTGCGCCAGACTCAATGGCTATGTCTACACTTGTTAATTTAAGTCGACTTTAAGTTGACTTAGTTAAGTTGACTTAGTGTGTCTACACTTAAAATTAAAGTCGACTTAAAGGGGAACTTAGAAAGTCAACCTAGAGCATGCACACTGGACGCCTAGGTCGACTTCTAGGGGCTTAGGGGGACCTAGGGATGGTCCATGGGGGCAGGGGGGCACCCCTTGCCCAATGCCAGGGGACTCAGCCTTTGCCCCATTGTACCTAGGTACAATGGGGCAAAGGGGGACAGGGACCCTGGCAGGGCATAGGGGCAGGGCTCTGCCCTGCCCTGTGGGGGGTGCATGTCAGGCTCCCCCTGTCGTCCCCCCGGCAGGGAGGGCATTGGTGTAGCTCTAAGTCGATTTAGGGCTACCCCACGTCTACACTGGCTTAAGTTGACTCTAGGGAGTCGACTTAAGCCTTAGGTCGAATTGAAAGGTGGTGTTATAAAGTCAACTTAATTTTAATTAAGTTGACATTATTTTCCTTAAGTCGACTTAAGCAAGCTGCTTAAGTCAACTTAAGAAAACTGTAGTGTAGACGCAGGGTAAATTAAGTCGACTTAATTTACAAGTGTAGACGCAGCCAATGGTATTGACCCAGCTTGCAGGGGCACTGCTTCAGCGGGCCCAGGGCTAGTTGGCAGTCAGCTGTCGGGCAGCTCCGTGCTGGCTGCCAATCAGCCTGCCCCATAGATCCTGAAGGTCTTGGAAAGTCATGGAATCCATAACTCCTGTGACCATATCATATCCTTAATTATAATGCAATAAATATCTTATCTATGATATTAAAATGTTGTCTTGGGTACATATGTCCTTCACCCCCTCACAAGTACTAATGAATTCATTCTCTCAACACTTTGTAGAGTGAAGACAATATTACTATCCATATTTTGTTGATAGGAAAATTATGCCTCAAATCCCTCAGAGTTTACAGGAAGTCTGTGTTAGATTGGGAATTTAACTTGGGTCGCTGGAGATTTATTCTACAACCTTAATTACAAGGCTATGTATCCTCTCAAATGATCACCATACCCAGTTAATGGCAAATACTAAGAGAGCTCAAAACTTGATCCTAAACAATGTAGCAGTGTCACCTTATGATTAGATGTATCAAGAAAAGCATGTTGTTAATACACAAAGATAACATGGCTCATGTTGGGTAAGGAAAAAATAAACATCTTTCTAGGACTGGCAGCTATAATTTGAATAGTCAAGGGGCTAAATTGCTGCTAGTACATTACATAATTCTGTTTTGATCATTTAAAGATCCATCATTCTTTAATTTTTATAATTTGATAAGAAGAAAGAATGAGTTTACACCCCTAAAGTAAGTCTGGTAGGTTATTATTAATTGTATTTCAGTAGTCCCTAGAGACTCCAGTCAGGCTTGGAGCCCCATTGTTATAGATAATGTACAGAATAAGTTCCAAAGGGGGAGCTGTGTTAATCTATTGTAGAAAAACAAGAGAGTCCTGTGGCACTTTTAAAGACTAACAGATTTATTTATCGCATGAGCTTTCGTGGGAGAAAATCCCACATCAAAGCGTCTGAAGCAGTGGGATTTTCTCCCACGAAAGCTCATGCAGTAAATAAATCTGTACAGAATAAGAGACAGTCCTTGCTCAAGAAACTTTACAGTCCAAGTAGACGAGGCAAACAAAAGGTGATTGAAATGAAGGTAGGCAAAGATCATATTATTTCTGTGCTTCCCTTTGCCCCACTTTTAAACCATATCATAGAGGGCAGGGGTCAGCAACCCAAAAGATGAGCCATTTAAAAAAATTATTTCAATAGCCAAATATTTTGAGACCCACAGGGGTGTTGCTCTCGCTCAGCTGGCTGTGGCCCCACCCTCCCCTGGCCATCCAGCTGTTACCCTACCCAGCCTGGTGCACCTTCCCCCTGCTCTCAACGACCCAGCCCCCTCTGCCGTACTCAACAGCCTGGCCATGGGCTACCCTTCTTGCTTTCCTCCAGCCTGGTCCAGAGCCAACACATGGCCCAAAAAGCTGTTGGGCCCCAGGACCTGCCCACCTGTCAGTGACGTACCAAGGGTCTCCAGCACCCAGGGGACCAGCCTGCAATTGCGCCCCCCCAGTGTCCTAGCACAGCCCCTCAGCTGCCCCAGGGAGGAGCATCTGTATCTGCAGGGGGGGAATGGGGGGTGCTGGAGACTTGGGGGGTGCAAATGCCCCCTCTGCTCTTACCTAGTGCGTGGTGCCTGCTTCTCCCCCTGCAGCCTGGAACTGACTCATGGGGCAGCCTCACCTCCCCCAAAGGAAGACTGCACTGCTGTTCTCTCTCTTCCCTACAAATAGCAGCAGAGCAGCTACAGGGGGTTGCTCACAACCCCCACCAGAGCAGGCTCCCTCTAGTCCCTAGCCTGCACCGCCCTCACCAATCATCCCAGGAGTTCTCCTCCATTACTTAGCGCATGCCGGCTCTGATCATCACACAGCCTCAAGGGGGGCAGCCAGGAGCCATCAGCCGACCCCTGATATAGGGTAAGAAGAAAGGTAGGAAGTTATTTAATTAGTAGCAAAGACAAAAGGAGGCACATGGAATGTAGAAGAGGAGAGATGTAAGGAGGTATGGGCAGGATCTTTCCCACAGGATCTAAGAGCAGCTGTGGTCCTGACCATTCTAAGTGCAAGGCAAGGAATACTTCTTTAACCTTTTGTTTGTTCATACAAACATATAGCACAGTGTGCATATAACATTTAATTTAAAATGTGCCACACATTTTCCCCATGGAAGGAGAAAAAGAAAGATATACATGTGGTAGACTGGGTCAGGGGGTGGAGAAAGGAAAGCAGGTACTCAAAGGTGGTTATTCAGTCCCTCCATCCACAGCAGTTTTCCTTGGTGCATACCTCCTCCCCCCATGCCCTGAACTTCCCTCCTTTTTTCCACATGCTACTTTCCCCCGAATCAGCGAGTGACTGTAAGGCTGGGGCTGAGTGTGGGAAGAGGGATGCAGTCAGCAGAGGCAGGGGTGTGTGTGGGGGGGGAGGGAAACAGTGGTGAGTGGGCTGGGAAGGGGCAAGGTCTGGGGCAGGACCGTGAGTGAAAGAGATGGGAAAGGGAGCTAGCCTCCCTGAGGGGAAGTTTCACTTGCTGCCCATGGATCTATCCCATCTGCCCTTTATCTCTTGGAAATTTACCCCTTTGTCCCCCCATTAGCGGGTCTGTGTCCACATGAATCACTAAAACAGGAAACTCTTCATAGTAGATTATGAATATATTCTGAATATGATCCTACGTGCTGCTTGGCTGCACTATGCTCCTTGGACTTGGTTCCCCTTGAAGCCATGAGCTTCAGTATGCCCATGGGCTCTGCTGGGTTTTGGGGCTTGATTCTTTTGTAAATGGGGAAGAAAAAGTAATGGTGGTATCTCTCAGCTGCCACCCACTTGTGGCACCAAAATAAGACATCACTCGCAGTGAATTGTGCTGCTCTGTGATCCTCCCGCTCCTTTCTTACATGAGCAATGAAATAAAGTAAATGTCAGCATTAGTTTACTAGCATCACTGGGCATCTTCAGTTAGCACCTCCCTGACATGACCAGCATGGTTCATGCTTCTCAGAGCAATTGTTTCAGGTTCTGTGTCACACTCAGTTAACCTATCTGAGGTTTTCTTTATGACTAAAATAGCTAGAGACTTTTTTAAATAAAACCTGAGCTTCTAGAGAGAGACAATATCAGCATTCTTGTGTAATATGTATATATGAAGTGTGTATTGAGAGTTATGAATTAAAGCTGAAATTATGACTACAATGTGTTCATCAGTTCAGGCTGGAGCGGGTGGGTTTCTTAAAGACCAAGAACAAACTGATGCCTCTAGCTAGGTGTCATTAAAGATGATTAGCAATCACCAATCAAGTGGCTATTGTTTGTCAACAAAGTGGGGGTTGGTAGGAACAGACCAATCTGCATTTTAACAAACAACATGGAGCCTCTTTCATTACCAGATTCCATCTCACTTTCCTTACAAATGGAATGCATTGCAGAGGGGGACTGGACTACAAAAGAATGGGTGAAATCACCCCAAGTTCTCTCTCTCTCTAACTTAAGAAGTCAAAGGAACTAGTCCTTTGACTTTATGAGGAGACCCTGACCTGATAATTTTGGTCAGCCTTGTTGTAGAGATGATGTGGCAAGGTTTACCTTTAACCAAGTCAACTTTCTACGTTTCTAGAAAGCATTTTATCTTCATGTCTCTTGTGACTATTTCTGACTTTTATACTTAAACTTGCACTCGCTTAAAATATTTCTTTGCAGTTAAATAAACGTGTTTTATTTTTATTAACTAATCCAGTGTTGTATTTAAACTGAACTGCTGATAACTCCACTTAAAGTAGCAAACTGTTGAATATTGATCCTGGACAGGAGCAGTGGATCTGTAATAGCTGAACTAGCCAGGAAAGGGTGGGATAGTGCAGAATACAGCTTTTGGAAAGATTCAGGCCTGGAAGTCTGTTGTGGCCACCTTATAAGTAGTAACCAAGGCTGCTGGAAGCCAGAGTGTAACTATTGAGTTGCTGGCAGGCTGCTCAGGTCATAGCTGCTGGACCAGGGCTGGAACCATACACAAACATGCAGGGTGTGACCTGCATGCTGTTTGTGAGTGGTCCAGGTTGGGAGCTACAACAGCAAAACATTCCGAGGCATCCAACTTGTGAGGTAGGTGATGATACTGCCCCTCATTGTTCTGAATTGCATCCCAGAACATCGCGGGCATATTGATGCATGCCAGCTGTTTCTGAACCTTAGTGGTGCTGGATGCACTTCAGGAAGGCATTCAGTTATTATTCTGATAATGGCTGTATGAAAATCTCAATAGAATAGAGGTGACAAGTAGGACAAGAGGTTAGGAAGGATGAACAAAGAGCGGAGGGCAGGAGTCATGCAATTGGAAGTGGAGGGATTGAAACAGAAAAGTTAGAGCAAACAATAAATTACATACCACTAAACGATTAATGAGGTGGTTCTGGTCACCAGCCAACTCCTCTAAATTAGGATCTATGCCTTTTCCAGTTCTTTGGGTCACTCCATATCTCATCCATTCTTTCCACTAGCATTTCAGGCAATGCATCTGCTGCTTCATGCTCTGTTCGTCCTTGCAATGAGACGACATTGGGTATTTTGTAGCTTTTTGAGATTGGACTACTTGATTAATGAAATGCAAGAAGATAGATTAGAACTACTAAGGGTAAACAACAATAAAAAGCTAAACTCTGATCATTGGTTTCTGTTGGACTCACTGGGAAAAGAATGCATCTGAAAGTTGGATTTAGTCCAATAGGCCAAATCTTGCCTCTTTGACTTTTCAGAAAGTGGCTGTTTTGCTCCTTGCTGCAACGTCACTTGTTTCTGGGAGCCAAGATGTCCTGGATATATCCTGCTTATGGCACTGTGGAAAGGGCCTGAAGAGCTCTAAGCCCATTTACCAGCTGGGAACATCATATTAATGCTTTAGTTCTCTTGTCCTTTGCACAACCTTCTACAGATCCTGACCCTTCCTTCTCCCCCCCCAACTCCTGCTTTGTGCTGGGATTGTGGAATTTACTAGTATATAATTAGCTGTTGAACCAGGGAATTGTTTTTACAAGTTCTGTGCTTTTGTATTGTATTTGTATCTGGGCAAACTGCATTAAATATCAGCCCAAAAGATAGGCTCATCACTTGGTGATTTGTGGCAGAAGTCGTCATTTATGCTAAACTTTATTGCTATGTAATCATTACAGGTCAGAAGGGTAAATTTCTTCAGAATTTCAGCCCTGAGAGTGAACTAATAAACACAAAATGGAAACTCCTCAAAAGGCTTTCCCACCTACTTCCTTTATCTGTATCTTCTATTACCCCCTACAGTTTTAAGTTGATCTTTGAATCTTTGTGCTTTGTATGCTTGGATTAAACTCACAGCTTATTTAAAGAACTGAACATGATTTTCATTTTCCAATGATGGCTTTGTGTCTCTGAATAGGCACTGTCTTTGATTGTTACCTGGTTACCCTAGCTATATTGTAATAGTCACATCTGTGGAAATGTTTGGATCAACCATGTTTTTCTTTCATTGCTTCAGGAGCATATGTCCACCTCCTTTCCTGCATTACTTCTAACATGCCAGTTATATTCCACACTTGAAGGTTCTAAGATCTATGATGAATTATCTTATTTTCATTTATTTCTCTCATTTATCACACAGACACCTCTGCCTACACATGTTCATTAACATGACACCTTACGATGCATTGATACAAACATCTGTCATTGTTATGCAGAATGCTCAGACTCCATTTGGAAGAGAAAGCACGCTATATACCATTGAGTGGTTTTTAAAGTCTGAGTGTATGCTCAGTATTTAATGATATTGTTCCGTACAGTTTTTCTTAGTAACTCAAGAGGAAAAGATACTCCAAAAATAAATTAATCACCAACATCTTCCTTGAGCAAATGCCTGAGATAAAAGATGGGGTAAAAGTTAGCTGTTAGCTAAAAATTCAGTTCCAGACTCAATTTATTAATCAAAGATTAATCCGCACAAGACAGAAAGGCAAATATATTGACAATTCAGGGAAGTGGCCCTGCAGCCTAAGGCATTCCAGCTTTTTGTCGAAATTCATGCCTTTATATATGCAAGATGAGATGCCATGAAAGGAACTCCATAGTCCAGTAAGTCATTAGAATAGAATTGTCTTTGATTCTCTTTTTATTAAAAAAAATATAATTTTTTTTAAAAGAATCAAACAATGCCACCTGCCATAACCTAATTTCAAATTATACTCCTTCATATGGCACTATTCAGCCTAACTTCCTCTCTAATTGACAAGTAACACACCTCATTTCCCTCCATACCTGATATATATCCATCTATATCCAGCTCACACAACTGACCCCTCTGTGTGCACTGAATGTACATCCAAATCAAACCCCCATTTCGCCCTGATTCACCTGACTAAAAATCTCCCTGAACCTTCTTTCCTTTGAGAACCTGAACTAAGAAGGTTCCTTTTTCAAGGTTTCGAATAAGTAATTCCCATTTACAGTTCTTTGTCCCCTGGTGGCCTTCTAACATCTTCCCATCTGACACTGTCACTCGGTAGCTCTTTGGCCCTCATCTCCATCCCATTTCTCTGTCAGGGCCAGCTCTTTGTTCCCTGAAGATGCAGTAGCAGAGGGAGTTGGACATCCAGCCTTCCAACCCAGAAGGCAATTAAAATTAGAAGGAGCAACCTCGGCTGGTAGGGAGGTGGTCCTGTAGTAAGGGACAGTCAGGAGGTAAAAACAAAAGTTCAGGTAGTTGAATAAGCTTTGCATAAGCATCTGACAATTGGATGTCTATTAAAATTGACCCGAGTCTTCTGATACATACCCATCCTTTAGTGTAATATAAGGGACAATGAAAATGTAGGAAAAACAAAAAGTATCAGAGTGAATCCATGATCAGTTGTAAATGACATTATTTGCATGTGCCTAACTTCAGGCATCTGAGTAGTCCCAATAAAGTCAAAGCTGTTCTGTCTGATAACTTTTATCCAGCTCTAATTATAAACACCTGGCTTATCAAGGGACTGGCTAATGCAGGCTAGCCTAAAAATTGATAATTACTTTAAATTGTACTGTTACAACTTTAGTTAGGCTGACCTGATTCAAAAGCAGTTAGCTTTTCCTCTTAGAGATGCAGTGTGGGATAAGTAAATTGCCAGTTCACTTGAACTTCTGCAGGTAGGCTACATGATTGTATAAGAATGTTTGTTTAGAAAACAGTACGTCTTAGGCTCTGATCTTGAAAACATGTATGCCTGTTATCTTTAAACATGTGAATAACCTAACTAAATCCCTTGAAACAAGGAATCTTGTGGCACTTCTAAAAACCAACAAATGTATTTATCTCATGAACTTTCATAAATAAATATATTTGTTGATCTTTAAAAGTGCCCCAAGACTCCTTGTTGTTTTTGCTGAACTAGACTAACATAACGACCCCTTTGGAACTTATATTTGGAAAGTGTAACTGTGCTACATGCAGATTTTTCTCACTGAAGTATAAAAAGTACAAGAAGGAGAACTGCTTGCATAGTCTTTGATAAAAGGATGCTTTTGATATTCTCTCCTTCATGTGTGGGTGGTTTCTCTGCTCCAGAAAGGAAGAGGTTAAAAGTCCTGTGAAAGGAGCAGCCAATTGGATCAGGCGGCTGCAGAGCCAATCAGGGCCCAGGAGCCGTATATAAAAGAAGGCTTCAGCCACAGATCTGGGGAGTCTTCCATTGGTGCATAGGGTGAGAGGATGTACAGTCTGGCTAGTTGGAGGAGACAGGACCAGGGATGGGTTGGTGTACTGCCAGGGCTCTGAGGGAGCGCGAGCCCAGAACCCTGATATAAGAATGAGAGGTACTGGGGGTGGTATGGATGTGGCTCAGAAGACCAGAAGGATGGTGATGGAGTAGAGGCAGTGCCAAGGCATGGCGCGTAGGTCCCTGGGTCAGGGCTTGGAGAAATAGGGGGGCTCAGATCCCTCCCCACCTCCCCCCCAGACCACCAGGACTCGTGGTGGCCATAGACCCCAAGTGGGCTGTCTGGATTAGATCTTGCCCTGGAAGGGGGAATTTAGCAAAAGGGCTTGGCCAGAGAGCTGAGTCACAGCACAGAGATTGAAAGAGACAGAGCACAACCACTGGATGGGCTTATACTTGAACAATTCCCCAGAACCATCACCAGGAGAAACCCAAGAGGAGACTCCTGTGCTAGTGGATGTATATAGTGGGTTTACATAATTTCTATCAATGCTAAAAGGAATTATGGGGGGGGAAATGGTGGAGAAGAATAAATTGACAGCAAATTGTGGAGTAGTTTAATGGCATAGCATTAAACTATTTTTTGTGGACTATATGTTCAGATTAGAATTCATTAGCATTCACAGGAAAAATACTGATTTCTTTATTTCTCTCTAACTATGGCAGTGTCTACTCTAAGAGCAAGGGTGTAATTTCCCCAGTTTGTATACACACACTCGCTCTAGCTTTCATGAAGCTAAAGCAGCTGGGAATAGCAGTTTACCCACAGAAGCATGGAAGTGGCAGCAGAGACATGACTGAATCATGACGAGTACACATACACTGGTTTCAGATTTGTACTCGCTTGGCTCAGCCATGTCTCAGTTGCTACAGCCTGTACTACTGCAGTGACTGCTTGAGCTAGTGTGAGTATAGGTGCATAAGCAGGGGAATCAAACTCACTCCTGTTGTAGACACAGCCTTTATCTTAGTATATCATCTTAATTCATAGATACTAGGATTAAAATTACAGAATAATTACCACTAGGTATTAGTTGTGAAATTAGCATAAGAACTCATCATCTCAGTTACACTATCAGCATGGGCACCTATATTATGTCTAGACTTCCTTATTTACTAATTGTAGAATACCCATTTTGTGAAAAGTGGGAAGGTAGGCAATGGGGAAAGTGATGGTAGGGAGCTTTAAAGAGCTTGTGTATTGAGAGCTATAATATCTAGTGGAAAGGGGAAACTGCTTGATCTAAATGCTGTCTAGTTTTATGAGGTATAAGATTGAGATCAAGGGTGGGCAAACTATGGCCCACAGGCCAAATCCTGCCTGCGGTCCCTCTCCCTCCCCATCCCCCGCCCCACACGGTTTCACGGGGGCTTGTGCCACGGCCAGAGTGCTGCTGCCGCTCCCCCTCCCAGTTCTAGCCAGGCTGGCCCTTCACAAGGTGCCGCCATTCAGGAGGAGGAGAGATGCAGGAGGCTCTGAAAGGCACAGACCCTCCTGTGCCCTGCCCGTGTTGTGAAGAGCCAGCCTGGTGCCTGCTCTCCAATGCAGGGAGGGGGAAGCTGCCCCCCATCAGAAACAGGAGGGTGGGTGAGTGCTGCTGGATTGGCCCTTCACAGAGAAGCAGAGCCAGTTGGGTGCTGCCTCCTGGGACCTAGTGCTGGAAGGGTTCCATTTCTACGTGTGCTCAGCTGCCCAACATACATAGAAACGAAGCCCAACTGCAGCACAGCGCCCAAATCCCCTGCAGGAATTGAAGCTAACGTGGGTCTGATGATAATATCCTCCTGGGCAGCTGGGCTAGTGGCCAGCCACTGAAGCAAGAGCCTTCCCCTCCTCGTGCCTGGCTTTTTCTTCCCAGGTGGCAGTTCTACTCTGGCTTCCTGGAGCAAAGCAATGCAAGGGGAGGCGGCAGGGTGTGCAGGCTAAGGGCTTGATAGAACCTGCTGGGGTGGGGGCTACTACCCCAAGTCTCCTGCTGCAGCTGCAGAGGCTGAGTCAGTGAGGCTGAAAAACCTGCCTCCAAGCCTGAAGAAGTCAGAGAGGAAGGGCAGGGCTGGGGGATGCAATGTCAAGGGCCACTGCTACCCTGCAGGGAAGAGAGATGACAGAAGCACCTCCATATCTCCACCCTCTTCCCCATCCTGTTATTCTGGGACCTGTTTCGGGCCCTGCACAGGGAGGCCTGCAAGGCATGGGGTTCTGGGGGATGTAAATGTGGGCTTGGTCTCTGGGTGCTGGAAACCCTCGCTACACTACAGCCTTCCAGTCCCCGTCCAACTCTTTGGCTCTCCCCTGGGCAGAGGCAGCTTTTGGGGTAGGCAAAGCAGGTGCACATGTAGGGCACAGAGGTGTAAGGAGTCCCAGCGCCTGCTTCGCTTACCCCAAAAGCCGTGTCTGTCTTGGTTGGCAGCAAGGGGAGGAGCTGGCCCCGGAGGCCGGGGCTAGCAGTGGGGAACTGGGGCTGGAGTGAGAAGATCGGGCCATGGTGGGAGAGCTGGGGCCACATGTGATGGGACCATGGTGGGGGTGCAGGAGGGGAGTATGTGGGGAGATGAAACCACTGCGGGCTGGCAGCAGGGAGCCAGGACCAGCGAGGAGGGCTCCTGCAATGGGCCTATAGGACGCCCCGCAATGGGCTTTCGCATAGGACCCCCAATAGCCAAAGGTTGCCTTTGCCCCTGGGGCTGGCTCTGCAACCACCCAGGGCTGGCTCTCCCTCCACCCCCTGCTGGATCTCCCTCCCTCCCCCTCTCTGCCCATCCCCGTCCAGCTTGCCCCCACCCTCACTGGCCCACCTGTGAATATAATTGCCCACCCCGATTTAGATGGTATATTTATCTTTTATTTTCTTTGGTACGTATCTCTGATCTCTTATACCTACCACTTATAATGTGTGTTTTGATTGAAGTGGTTGAGAAACCTCAACTCAGTTACAAAGGCTTGTGTGTGTGCTCACTCCACGTTGAGGGAGGGAAAGACTGGGTAATAAATTTTCACTGGTCGGGCTTCTGACCAGGAGAGGTTGGTATAGTTCTGGGGTGCAAGACTGGGAACTGGGGGAATTGGCTTGTCCTTTGTGTGTGTGATTTGTAAGTGACTCCAGGAATAATCATGCAATCTATCTGGGTATGGGGCACTGCATGCTGCTGTTCTAAGTAATAACAGAGCCTGGAGGGGATTTGTTGCTCATCACCAGTAAAACATTATGAGAGACAGCCCAGGCTAGAGAGATAAGGGGGCACAGTGGTACTCTAGTTCTAGATTGCACCCCACGGATGCTGTCACACGTACTCAGAAGAATAGATAGTTCCAACAACGGGGAGGATAGGTTCATCAAGCTATTAGCTGAGATAGCTCAGGGATGCAACCCCATGCTCTGGGTGTCCCTAAACCTCTGACTACTAGAAACTAAGACTGGATAATGGGATGGATCACTCAATAAAAAATTGCCTTGTTCTATTTACTCTCTCTGAAGCATCTGGCACTGACCACTGTCTGAAGACAGGATATTGGGCTAGATGGACCATTGGCATGACCCAGTAAAGCTGTTCTTCTGTTCTCAAGGCTGCCACTGATGCATTCTGGCATTTATCCATAATATTTTCCTTAACTGATATCTGACAGCATGGGAAGGATTTAGATTCCAGTAATACAGGCATTTAGTAGCAAGGCCCTGCCTCTTATCTTTTCATCTCTCTGCCAGCAAGAGGTGATGGTGATATATAAATGTGTCTGTTTACATACATATAGCGCTTACATAAGAAGGGCCATGCTGGGTCAGACCCAATGGTCCAGCTAGCCTAGTATCCCGTCCTCTAATAGTGGAGGATGTCAGATTCTTCAAAGTGACTGAGTAGAACAGGAAAGTTATCAAGTGACCATCTTCTCTCATCCAGTCCCAGCTTCTGGCAATCAGCTGTTTAGAGACACCCAGAGCATGGGGTTGCATACTAGACCATCTTGGCTAATTGCCATTAATGAACCTATCCTCTGTGAATTTATCTAATTCTCTTTTGAACCCTTTTATACTTTTGGCCTTCACAACATCCCCTAGAAATGAATTCTACAGATTCACTGTATATTATGTAGAGAAGTGTTTTTTGTTTTTGTTTTTAAATCTGCTGCCTATTCATTTTACTGGATGATTCCTGGTTCTTGTATTATGTGAATGAATGAATTATACTTATTTACTTTCTGTACACCATCTGTAATTTTCCAGACCTCTATAATATTCCCCTTTAGTCATCTGTTTTCTAAGATGACCAGTCCCAATATTTTTAATCTTTCCTCATAGGGAGTTTGCTCCACCCTTCTAATAATCTTTGTTGCCCCGCTTGGCACTTTTTTCAATTCTCATATACTGTATATCTGTTTTGAGATGGGGTGACCGGAATTGTAGGGAGTATTCAAGGTGTGAGCATACCATGGTTTTATATAATATTACCTAGCCCTTTCCTAATGATTCTTAACATTACCACCTTTTTGGACTGCTACCTCACATTAAGCAGATGTTTTAAGAGAACTAGCCCCAATGATTCAAAGATCTTTCTTGAGTGGCAACATCTAAATTAAATCTCATCATTTTACTTGTCTAGTGGGAATTGTGTGGATTACTGTGCATTTATCAACATTGAATTTCATCCATCATTTTGTTGCCCAATAACCCAGTTTTGTGAGATCTCTTTGTGACTTTTCATAGTCTGCTTTGCACTTAACTATCTTGAGTAGTGGGTTTTGGTTTTTTGTTTTAAATCATCTGTACATTTTGCGACCTCTCTGTTTATTCCTTTTCCCAGAGCACTTCTGAATATGTTGGACAGTTCTAGTCCTAGAATGCTCTCTCCATTCTGAAAACTGACCATTTATTTCTACCTCGTTTTTTTTTTTGTCTTCTAACCAGTTACTGAACCACGACAAGATTTTCTGCTTACTTTGCTTAAAAGCTCTTGCGTGAAGGACCTTGTCAAAGACTTTCTGAAAGTTCAATTACACTCTATCCACTGGGTTGCCCTTGTCCACATGTTTATCGACCCATCTCTAAAAATTCTATTAGAGTGATGAGGCATGATTTGGTTTTCCAAAAGCCATGTTGTCTCTTTCCCAATACATTAAGTTTATTTGTGTCTGATAATTTTGCTCTTCTCTATAGTTTCAACCAAATTTGCCCGGTACTGAAATTAGGCCTACAAACTTGTAATTACCAGGATTGCCTCTAGAGCCTTTTTTAAAAAAAACAAACAAACCACCAGTTCTATATTAGCTATCCTTCAGTCATCTGGTGCAAAGACTAATTTAAGGGACAGGTTACCTACCATAGCGAGGAATTCTGCAATTTTATATTTGAGTTCCTTCAAATTCTTGAGTGAATACTTTTGGGTCCTTGTGATGTATTACTATTTAATTTATCAGTTTGTTCCAAAACCACCTCTAGTGACACGTCTATCTGGAACACTTATTTAGGTCTATGATGTGTGGGTCTCATGCTTTGGTCTCTCACTGTAGACTGGGGTGCTGCCAGTTACCCCATCTCCCCAATGATGGTAGTTTCTCCCCCGTGGGTAGAGGAAAGGGAGTAGGGACCCAGGCCCACCTGCTCCTCTGGGTCCAAGCCCAGGGGCCCTACAACAACAACTATATGTTGCAGGTGCTGTATTCACAGCTACACTGATTTCCCCTGGGCTAGTCACTCCCCCACCCCTATCCTTTCAACTTCTGCTAAACCCAGCTCCCCAGTGCCTGCAAAGTAACTCAATCCAACTTCAAAAGCTCTCCTCTGCCAGGGGGCTGGCGCCTTCCTCTGAGCTCTTCTCTCAGTACCACACTTCTGCTTCACTGCACTATCAAACACTCCTCAGCACAGCGCTCAACCTCCAGCTTGTACCCTGTCTGTTGGAGCAGGGAGGTTTTTATCAGGCACCTGGCTAGGTCTTGATTGATCTCAGGTGCCTCTAGTTGCCCTGCAGTAACTCTACTCAGTCAACGGAACAAAGCTCTCAGCATTCTGGAGCTCATATATCTCCCTTCTTTCAGCCATAGGCTGTCCACTGCCCATATCTCACAAACCTAAAAAGAACAGCTTTGCGGTGGTTATCTCGCTTGTATTTTTTACAGTGAAGACCGATGAAAAGAATTCATTTAGGTTTTTCATAGTGGCCTTGTTTTCCTTGAGTATTTCTTTATCACTTTGATTGACCAGTGGTTCCTCTGATTGTTTGGCAGGTTTTCTGTTTCTCATGCACTTAAAAATGTTCTGATGTACTTTGCTGTTAGTTTTTATGTGTTTTTTTTTCTAGTTGGTCTTCATATTCTTTTTTTGGCTTGTCTAATCATATTTTTACACTTGACTTGCCAGAGAGTTGTTTTCCTCAATAGGATTTGACTTCCACTTTTTTAAAAGGTGTGTTTTTCATTTCTAGCTTTCATCGTCATAGTATTTGTGACCCTTCGATAGACAGGCATTTTAATTCTTAGGCCCTTAATCATTAAGAGTGAGTCATTGAATGTACCTCTTAATGTTCCTGAATCACTGTTATATTTACAGGTATATTGATCAAATCATAATTAACAGGTTCATTTTTTAAAATAGAACCACTTGTTTTAAAAAACATTCAGCAAGTTGTTGACTTCTGCTGTTTCAGAATTTTCAGCCTTTTGAAGAGACAGCTGGATTAATATATTACTGAATATATTTAGAATCCTTTTATGCTCATTTTACAATACTCTTGAAGTAAACCACACTTACAAAGTACAAAGGTATGAACGGTGTTTTTCTATGAAGGTCCCAAGAGTCCCAATATTACATGTTTTCTGAGAAGGCTATAAATAACAGTCAGGCAATTAATTTAATTTGGCATGATTTTTCTATTAACAAGAAGGTAAAGGAGCGTACTGTTTTCATGAGGAACAACTGTCTACTATACTTTGAGTTTTGAGGGGATCAAGTAGAGAATAGAGCTAGGAGTATATCAGGAATTAGATTTTTTTTTTTTTTTTGAGCATCTCCATTAGAGGAATAGATGCTTCCACCACCTTAGGCTTCCCATTTCAGGATTGACAATCACCATCATCCATCAGGAATAACTTTTTTAGTTTAATTCCAAAGGGGTAGTTGTGTTAGTCTATTGTAGAAAGACAACAGAGTCCTGTGGCACTTTTAAAGACTAACAGATTTATTTATCGCATGAGCTTTTCTCCCACGAAAGCTCATGCGATAAATAAATCTGTTAGTCTTTAAAAGTGCCACAGGACTCTGTTGTCTTTTTAGTTTAGTATGTGTGAGAACTTTAGCCATTATTAAAATAGCAGTTCTTTATACTTGGTTACTTCCTTTTCAGTTTGAGATAGCCAAAACAAAGGATACCCTGCTCAAAACCAGTCTAACTGTAATGTAAATGAAGTGGCAGATGTTTCTTTTCTATGTGCCTTTTGGTCGGTCTTATTGAGCTAGATCGTGCTTCTGATCTTTATTGGTCCTGTTGAAGTACTGAATTAGAGCTGTACAAAGAAACCATTTCTCTTACAAAGCAACAGGAAATGCTGCATTGGAAAGGGGATCATTCAAGCCAGTAGCAGTGCAAAAGTAATTGGCAAATATCTGTTCCTTTGGAAAATTTTGTAAGGAATTAATTTTTTTTATATTAACTGAGTAGCTGGCCACTAGATTTAGAAATCAAAATCAAACTTCTTATTGCAAACTGAGACACTAAGGTGTAAACAGTTTTGCTGGAACGCACCAAGGTACAGCTAACAGAGGAAAGTTAAAGGAAACCATTCACTGTTAAGTGAAAACAGTTTACTGTGATGGCCCTACCAGAAAGACATTAGGCTTGCTCTGGTAAACAGAAGGATGTAGGCAACGTATCAGAGAGGGCAAAAGAGCCTTGTACATCTCACTGGTCAGAACTGTATTTGGTAATCAAATAACTCATAAACAACAAATATGGGCAGGCTAATTATATGCTGTATATTAAGTATAATCTAATCATGTAACCTGCATATTAAAAATAGTGAAACCATGTAGGAATTTAGACATAATGTAACCTTTTGTATTATGCATGCACCTGTTGCATTATGTATATTTAGCATGTTAGAAAGGTATCTAATCTATCATCTTCTGAACCCTGGATTTTGGGCTTACTTATACGGGTCCAGGAGAGGTTTTGGCTACACCCCACTAGGTTGGATGTATAAGGTGGAACAAGTAATTTGAATACAGGCACCATCTACACATTCTGCTCCTGAGTGAACCTATTCCTTCTTTTCTTCTAACATTTTTCTTCATTCTAAAAACACCTCTCTTTTCATGAGAGGAGTAGAGGATAGAAAAGAAGGGACTAGAGCAGGGAGGAAGAGGAATGAAATGGTGATGCTATCAAACTCTTTCTGACTTTAGAGTTTTAAGAGAATCTCTATTTGGTGTACTTTATTATAGGTGGTCATTGCTTGATACTTGGCCTTCTCAGCTTTCTTGTGAATTATGATGAGCGTTCACACCTTGTTGCACCCCTGGCTGCTTGAAGTTGGATCACATCATAAGACACCGTTGAAAAAGGAAGAAAATTTAGACAGCTCTATTAGCTATGTATACTCTTCTTAAAAATGCATTTAATAGACAGTCAAGATAAAGAGAACTTACAGGTAATAGATCACCTAGTTCGGTGTGGACTAAATTGCTTACTGATGGTGTAAGCCCCATGGGCCAAGGACTGTTTTTTGTTCTGTGTTGTGTACTGCATCCAGCAATACGGGGTCCTGGTCTATGACTGGAGCTCCTAGGTGCTATAGTACTACAAAAAAGAATAAGGGGCTCATGAATATTAAAGGTATCAGCAAGCAATGCACCATCTTGATCTGAGAGAAGATTGCTTGGAAGAAGATGAAATATTTCAGGGTAGGACCTGTGTTCTTTCCAAGCTACATCTGTGTTACAGATGACAATAGCTTCAGTGTGTTTTATTTCATGTAAATAAACCATGTGGCCTTCATCTCCCACAAGCAGCTTAAAAATAGTTTAGTTGGTCCTAGTGTGGAAGCTCCAGATGTGGTCCATCCCACCCGGCAGTTTAGCGTTGCTTCCATGATTTTTGCTTTATGTGTTGTTACTTTACTCTTGCAGGCATTTGGGCAATCGTTCTCGATCCACCGCAAAGTGGCTGAAGATGGTGAAACACGTGAAGAGACTCTCCTGCAGGAGTCTGCCTCAAAGGAAGCTTATTACCTAGGGAAGATCTTGGAAATGCAAAATGAGCTGAAACAGAGCAGAGCGGTGGTCACCAAGGTCCAGGCAGAGAATGAGAGGCTCACTGCAATTGTCCACGACCTGAAAGAGGTACATTGATGAGGATGAGGGAGGAGGCTGGTGGGGATGGGACTAAAGTGTGAATTTTCTTTGAGTTTGATAAATGGCATAACCCTGAGTCACGAAAATAGCATTGTATCTATAAATACAGGAGTGTCCTGCTGTAATCAACCAGAGGGACATCACAACCCAGTGGGAGTGGGTTTTAAAAAGAAAAAAAGTCACTGTTTGAAAAACTGCCTGTGAAGTAAAACCTGTTCAGCATTTTATCATTCTAAAAGTGCAGCAGAGCTTTCATCATTTACTGTTCAGGAGCTGCAGAAAGAAGCACTTCACATAAATAGTTATTTTTGTACTCTCTTCTGTTCAGATGATTCCCTCTTTTCCTCTCATCTTCTTCTTTCTCACTCAGATATTTTGGGTTGGATATGCCTAGGCAGAGCTTCCACTTCTTTGCTCTTTATTCTAGCATACGGGGTTCATGAGCATGATCATGTTTAGAAAGTTGGCATTAGGGAGGAAACAAACTGGCTAGCTAAGCTTCCAAACTAACAGTGAATGCAGGAAAACATGTTTTCAGATTCTCTAATCTCACCATTTTCTCAATAGAATAACAGCACACTGAATGAAATGTAATAAGTGGTGATAATGACACCTCTTAGGTGCTTGGAAGCCTTTGGCCTGAGGAATGCAGACATTGCACACCAACTTGCTATCCAGAAGTGCCCTATTGCTTACATAGCTCATTGCTCCTCATTTTCCAAGCATGTAAATCTCATTGAGATTAGTCTCATAGGTCCTGTATATTGGTAAGGAGCCAAGAACTAAGATACTGTTGTGCAGGTTCTGAAAGGAGGATAGAGAAACTGGATGCTTCTTTAGTGTTAGACACTTTTTATGTAACTTTTACTGGAAGAATATTGATACAGATTTAGGAGAGGTTTAGCAGCAATTCAGTGGCAATACACAACAAGCAATCAAGTAGGGCAGCACACAGGATACGGTAGGCCATGAAGTTTAACCCAAAAATTAGGTGCTCGTGCTCATCCTTGTGGGCTACTGGCTCCAAATAGGTATAGCAGCAGTACAATATGATTCATCTAACCCTATAAACCAACCTTAGTAATATACCAGAAGATGAAGCACAAGACGCAGCATATGGCACTTTTACACTGCACATCCACTCGCTCCTTATATTCGTACTTACAAGATGCAGAGCTAACTAAGACAGGCCAGGTCAAAGTCAGCCCAGGTGCCAAGGCTTGGAGGGGCGAAGAAGTTTTGGTGCGCACCGACCCAGTTGCGTCGATATTGGCGTTTCTCCCAGTTTACCGAGTTGGGTCTCCTTTTATTAATGAATCGATCAAGGGGGGAGGGGGGGTATCACAGTGGACATGCCCCTTCATCCTTATTTGGAGTTGTTTTTGACTGGACACGTCTCTTTTTCTGGATTGGCATCCTTGGGCTTCCTGTCACCAACCTTGTGGCCTGATCCTCTTTATTCATGTTCACTCTCTCCATGCACTTTTCCAAAATTTTCTGCATTTAGCCATTTCATATTGAGGGGGTTTCTTATTCTCAAGAAGCCCACCCTCTGTCCTCTCAAGGATACATCTTGCTCTACTTTTGGACTCCTGTTTGGAGATGCCAATCTTCTCCTCTACAGCCATGTTATAGAAGATCTGCCTTTAGAAATGCATCCTGTAAAAAGGTCCCTGTGCAAAATTAGGATTCTGTAGTTGGTGCCTTGTTTGGAAGCCCACCAGTTGGTTCTGATGTGTCTGTGAGGTGCTTGGATCCTGGGCACATGTTTGTAATGCAGAGACCGGATTGTCTTTTCCTTTGCACCTTGTTATGACACTCTGGGGTGTGATCCAGACCAGTGAGGGACTATGTCATCTCTTCCCTGCAGCCTTGGGTGCCCCACAAGATTTCACTGTTGTGATATTGTACATGGGCTCCTCACAAACAGCATGCGGATCACCCCTTGAGTGTCTGTCTATAGCCACAGTTCTGATCCAGCAATTCTGATCCCAGTAGCTTGTCAGCAAACACCGCCTCACCCTGGCTTCCAGCAGCCTTGATTTACTACATGCAGGGTGATCCCAACACACTCCTAGTCCCAAACTTCCCCCCAAAATGTTTGTTTTGTATTGTCCAGGCCTCTCCTGGACTGATGAGGTATTTTAGATCTGTTGTCTCTGTAGGAAACACTATACAACAACTTGCTCTTTTTAAATGGAGTAACAACACAGTCCAGTTTAACTATAACAGTGGGCTAGTGTTGATTGAAGAATAAAACAAGTTTATGCAATCATAGGCATTAAAGTCAGAAATGGTTATAAGAGAAATAAAGATAAAACACTTCCTAACACTAAAACTTTACAAACTACAAGCTTCATACAAGATAAAATTCTTACCACACGCTCCCAGCAGCATTCCTGTCCAATATTCAGGTCAGGATGTCTCCCAAAGTCAGAGAGCTGAATTATTTTGTCATCTTAGGTTCAAGAGAGATGGACAGAGAGAAAGTGGGGTGTTTTTCTCCTTACTTTTATGGTTCAGCCACCCTCTTAAATGCATCCTGAGAGTGATCCCTAGATAAAGTTCTTTCCAGCTGAGAGCAAGGAGACATGGAGTCTGGTGCAGAGGAGGATTTCTGCTGCTGTTTGCTAAGATGCAGATTTGTTTGTTCCTGTCCCCTTTCCTTGCCAAAAATGGCCACTTCGTAGGTGATGGCCCATCAGTTCTGATGACACCTGGCTGGGGCATTAGCTTGTTCTTTGTGTATGAGAACCATGTTTACCTACTTCCCAGATTTGTTTGGTAAACACACTTCAGTCAAGATTTTAGCTTTTGTTCATAACTGTACGTATAACGTTGCATACATTTAATCATGATATTATTGACCAGCAAGTTATTAGTTTTCAAATGATATCTTACAATGCATATTTTGTACAAAGGTTATTACAATAGTGTGTAGGGTGTCCATAAGGGTGCATTTCATCACACTTGTGCAGTCATTTACATCAATGCAAAGCACAAAGTAGATGTAAATCATTCTGATTTGGTAGCATTGTAGCCCACTTAGCTTTCATTTTATACTTGTGTGATGACTTTATGAGATGCCTGGCAATGGGGAATTAGATCCCAAATATCTAAAAGGATCAGATTCTGATCCATTTCTGAAGTTCTTGAATATGGTTGATGAAGAGATTGTACAATGATGAGCATATTGAAAATGCATGGGTAATTGCTGAGAATAATTTGGAGGGAAAGAAGAAGTTGCATGGTTAACTGTACCAGTGGGTGTTGCAGCTAGAAGGTTTCTATTGATTTCAGAAGGAAACTTTTCCTGGGGTTTTTCCCTCCTGTTTACATGTACAGTCCTCTTGCTTTCTCCCTCTGGTCCTTTCCGATCTATATGGACCAGGAAGGGATCACTCTGAAAAGAGACACTCCTGGTGCCCCAAGAGGACACTGTGTCTCTTACAAGTGACAAATGTAGTTCTCAGATGGTTGGGAAGATAATTGTTATCCTACAGTTGATCTAGTGGGGAAAAGGTAGCAATTAAGTACATTGAAGTATAATAGTTGATTTTGCTGCATAAAGCAATAGAGAGGCACAAAACTAAAGACCTTGAGCAATAGTGTTTGCTGATAAAGTTCTTTGCTAGTGTTGACCCAGATTGCATGGAAATATTTTCCTGTGTCTCATTTTGCATGTAATGATCTTTTATATTTATTGAGTCACTTCCTCTGTCCTTTGTATCCACTTTTCCTGTCTTCAGTGTGTCCTTCCAAAAGCACCTGATAGGAAATCTTAGCATTCTTTGTACCCAGAGAACTAAGAAATTGTGGTGGTTTAAGAACCCAGCTAGATCTTTTGTCATATTGTAAAGGGGTACTGATACAGTACAATATGACATTGCCTGTCCATCATAGGAACAGCCGTGAGTTCAGCTGGAGAACTCTTCTTAGGCTGGCTATGTCAATTGGTTTGAACTTGTGCTGAATACATTTGTTAATCATTAGATCAGATGAAGAATGGTAAGGCAGCCCCTTACCCACTTATTATGTATCACTGTAGTTTCTCTGCAATTCTAAATTTTTGTGCCTTCCCCATGACTTGCTCAGCACTTGAATCTGAAACCAAATGAGGGCCAGACTGCATTAATTTTAACATTTGCTGAAATACTGTTCATGATAGTATTACTACTCCAATCTGATTATACTTTCAAAGAAGATTAACCCCTCCCTAGATCCTCTTCAGTAGATGTAACACCAGAGGAAGGTGACAAGATAGACCCACTGATTAAATGTAGTTTTATCGCATCTTTTTTCAGAGCGATTTTCACTCCATCCAATTTGTTGCTGTAATACTCAAATATGGAGCCATATTTTAACAAAAACATTTGTTGATTGGTCTTTTGTTTCCTGTTAATGAGCCTGGGACAGTGATTTAGCACACACATTTCTAATCTGACACAAGTGACAGTCTTTGCCTTTGGCAACATTTAGGCATTTTGGTCTGCCACAAATAAAAAGACTTAAACAATAGACAGTGGGAAGGTCAAGCAAGGGTTAGGCAGGATAATGGAGCATTGCCAAAAGGACACTGCATAATTTACAGCACGTACCTTCTTTTGATCTCTCGTCTTCCTTGTTTTTCGTAGCCGAAAGATTCCTTTAAAGGTGTAAATGTCAAATAAAACAAGTGCACTTTCAACAGTGCTTTTTACTTTCTATGCAGTGATAAATAAAAGCAAGAGCAGAAGCAGAACATGTCAATGGAGGTACTTACTGAAACTACTGGGAAATGATTAACCCTGTCTAATTATTCTCTTTGCATCACAGTAGCATCTAGAAGCCCCCGACTGAGATCAGAGTTGCATTATGCTGGGTACTGTACAAGCACATAATGAGAGACAACTCCTATCCTGCAGAGCTTACAGTCTAGATGGACAACACAAATGGTGGGAAGGGAAGTAGAGGCACAGAGAGGTGAAGTAAGTTGGCCAAGGGCAACCAGTAGGTTAGTGTCAGAGTTAGGAGTAGAACCCTGGTCCCCTGGCATGCCAGTCCAATGCTCTATTCACTGAATCATGCTGCCTCTAAATCACAAAAGTCTTATATGAGCCCTATGATTATTATTGGGAAATTTTTTTTCTAATACCTAACAACTGAGGGTCCAGTACTTATTTGTAGATGAGGGAACATCAATGGGGAACATCTGTGCTGATTCAGTCTAATATAGTGATTGTTGATTAAAAATAACGTAGGCCAGCCTAAAGCTGTTCAAAAAGTGATGGATGAAGTCAATTGTTAGCATTTGCTATTAAATCCTGAGTGTTCAGTTTTAAGAGTCTTTGCAATGTGATCTGGATTCTTCATAGCAATGCGCTGCATTGCGTGCTAACTTGCACCCCATGACTTCAGTGGCTTGCATGAGCATAAATCAGAAAAGAAATTTACCTCATGAGTCAGACAGTTTGAGGTTTCAGTCTGCTTCAGTTTGTTATGGGTTCAAATTTTTAATAATGATAATATGAGATGTCACATAACAGGCTCATGTGGAATTTATGTAATTAGAGATTATTAGTCAAAGATCAATAGAGAAAGGAAGATTCAATAGGTTGACCAATTGATCTGAAGACTGCAGAAGTGACGGCAGATTGATTCACTCATAACTTACTCCCCCAAACTCTTCCCTTATGTACTGTTGAGGGCAAAGAAATTTCTTTCCTACAGTTGAACTTAATATGGGTTCTCTCCCGGATATCTCCTGATAGTAGGAATCAAAGTTACCCAGTAGTGTTGTTTGTGGGAATCACTTCTTATCAAAAGAAACAGTTGGACTTGCACTTGGAGACCAGGAGTCAAGTCAGCAATACCTATCTGTACAGTTTTCTACAAGAAATGAAGTGCTTACTGTTACTTTAAAAGTGTCAAGTATCTTTTATTTTTAAATGTTATAATAGGTTGTCAATAGCTATTACGAATAAGCTAAAACATCTGCAACTGAGCCATTGTTACAGAAACCATCTATGACAACAAGTGATTCTTACTGACCCAAACATCAATCAATGGTCCTTTTCCCCCCCTTCATTAATCAAAGAACACATCTGATAACAAACATCCTTGTTAATGATCCTTTTCTGAACAACTGGGATACACCGACATTGCAACAAACAAATCTGGGGTGCTAAGGCATAGAGCCCAGGTCAGTTGACTCAGTCTTCATGAGCCAAAAATGTGCAGGATTTTCTGTATGGCACTATACCAAACAGAATATAGTTTCCCGGAGAAGACATTTTGTTGGGGGGGAAGGATGTGAATACTTCAGTCTTTCATTTTTCATGGCTAAAAGCATAGAAGGGATTGTAACATAAGACCTGATGGATTTAGAAATTCATTGCAAGTTCATGTAACAAAACCAAAAAATTCATGATTGCTTTGAGGCAGATAACAGGTTTTCATTAGTGCCTATCACAATAGAGCCCTGATTGATGCTACCACAATACAAATAATAAATGACCAGCAAAATATCAGAGACTCAGGTTAGAGCATTGGCAATTTCTTCACTTGTTTATTCAACAAATGGCAGATCTCATCTTATCCTTTAACACATAGTCCATTCATGAGGTTTCCACCGTGGTTGCAAGCTCAACATTTAAGACCTAAAAAGAGTCTCTTCCGGGACCCAGGAGCAGGATGTTCATGGTGTTACGAGGCTGGTATGAGGTAAGAGTGTGAGATGTCACATAAGCCAGGCTCAACCAGTTTATTGATCCAAAATAAATAAGCAGAGTTCAGAAAGGTTATATATTACCAACTCTGAGGAACTGTCTCACAACATCAGTCCTGAAATAATGGACTTGCTTCTGTTTATTTGTACTACCCTTCTTTACAACCAACGGGGGTGACCCAAACTCCACTATATTAGCACAAATTTTTAATCTTTTTTCAGAGCCATAACAAAGCATGTTATCTCCCGGAACAAGCAACTGTATTTGCATCCCCTACCAAAGGCAACGCGTGATTAAATTCAGTGGGCTCTTCACCTCAGAAAATGAAAATTTGTTATGCAAATCAGGAGTCATCCCTTGCATGACAATGTGGTGCCATTGCTGGTTATCCTGCACAGGGTACAATCTCTCCTGCAATTCCCTCACCTCACTGAAAACCCAAAACTCATTACCACTTTGGCACTTGAGTGAAATTGCTAATAAGTTCTTGGCTTTCATCATGAAATCTAATTGTGCCTTCTGTGTCATCCCCTTTTCTCAAGGGGAAAAATACAGAAGGAAGATGACACAAAGGTGAATAGTGAGAAACTCAAGAATTCCATTCCAGTGTCGTCTTTACTTTATTACCATGTATCAGGCAAGCTGTTTACTTTTAGTTGTTCTGAATAACCAGTGCCAGTCAGCATCCCGGAAGAGGGCATCAAGTCATTTAGAGGTCAGACAGTGTGATCACCCTTTCATTGTGATGGTCAAATCCACTTTTAAGCTTCATGATTGAGGGAAATGAACTTTTTGTTGGCAAATGCTTTGAATGTGTACGTGCAGATGCGCATACAAAATTACAACTTGACAGCTTCTCTAACAGAGTCTCTTAAAAACATAATGTAGGTAGAACCTGGTATTAATAGAGTTTTTCTTTACTGTGGTGATTTCTTTATACATAGCTCCCTTTCTTTATACAGTAATGCTTCACCCAAACATGGCCTTGAAAACAACATAGGCGATACCTTTTAAAATGTCAAGGGAGCCTATTAAATGTCAGAATGCATGTGTTAACGCTGGCTTTGGAATTGCATTTAAAGAATTACTAGGAAATGACAATGTCAGCATTATAAACAGATAGGTTTAACTATGGCCCACTTCCCAGTAGTGTTGCAGACTTAGTCATGAGAATGGGATATCAGAATTCTAATGGTAGATATATTCTGTGAATTATGGCTTTGTGCTAGACCTTTACCTTCTGCACAATAATTCGATGACTATGTTACTTAGTCACATTCTCATGAGAGAGAAGGTAACAAGAACTAGTAGAGCACTAATCCTGTATTTTGAGCAAATTCTGCATAGTAAAAGACATTTTCTATTAAATTAGCTTTTCTTTGGTTAAAATTTCAAGGGCCAAGTTCTTGTCAGTTCAGGAAAAATGGTGTCTCCCCTCCCAAAATGGTCACACATGTGCTTCAAAAACAGAAATGTAAAAATTAGAATAAACAAAATATATAAATGAGAATTGCTTTGCCCGCCTCTAGCCAGAGTACCGGTATTTAAAGTATCCAGTGCAGTTTCCTGCAGTGAACTCAAGGAAAACACTGAAACTGGAAGGGCTTTTGGCCGACTCTGTGTGAATACTGAGGCCCCCCCAACTCACCCTGACTTGACTCACCTCACTGAAAAAAGCCTAGTTAAAGAGGCAGGCCTTGCAACATGGCCAGAAGTGAACAAAGAGAAGTTACGATCAGAGTGAAGAATCAGAGGTACAGGTCATCTTGCAAGGGCATAGGATATGGACCCAGCACTGAGTCCACTTCAAGAAGATACCTCAGCATGTGCCTAAATTTCAGCATGTGGATAATCTCGCTAAAGCCCATGGGAAGTTAGCACATTGGTAATCTGATTAACTATACAGTTAGGGTATGTATATGCTTTTGAGCTGGGAATATGATTCAAGTAAGTGTGTCATCCCTTTCTCCTTTTCTTGATTTCTTCACTCACCGATTGCAGGAGTGCCAGTTTCCCATAGGTTACTGGGCCTTTGACCTCGAGCTTATTAGCATACATGTCAGTTAGTTCCCATGGCATTCTTGTGGTCAGGCCTCTGCTGATGTTCCTAATTTAAAATATTCCAAGCTGCTATAAACTAGCATCTTGTGGTTATTGGTCAGCAGGCTGGTCATTAAAGCATTCCATCTTGGGATATTTTATGATCTAGGGTTACTCCTGGTTTAACTGCTTATGTGGAGGATTTGGGGTCATATGCTTTGTTTAGCTACGCTATTGTCTTACAAACCTTGTAGGTTCCTAACATGTATCCATGCCTTACCTAGCCAATACCACTTTATCTATAACTCTTGGTACTAAGACCCTGTGAGATCCAGATTGACTTTAGTAATTAATGACTCTGAGAGGCCAAGAATTAAGACCAAACACCCATGGCTTTATTAGTAACAGAAATAATGATATCACAAGCATGGCAGGGACAACACAACAAACAGTGGTTCCCCTACTCCTATCAGGGAATACCTGCCTTCTCAGGAGCCCCCTCAGGCTATGTCTACACTTGGAAATTTAAGTCGACTTAGTTAAGTCGACTTAGTGAGTCTACACCTAAATTTTAAGTTGACTTTGGGGGGAACTTACAAAGTCGACCTAGAGTGTCCACACTGGATGCCTAGGTCGACTTCTAGGGGCCAAGGGGACCTAGGGCAGGTCCATGGGGGCAGGGGGGCATCCCTTGCCCAGTGCCAGGGGGCTCAGCCTTTGTCCCATTGTACATAGGTACAATGAGGCAAAGGGGGACAGGGAGCCTGGCAGGGCATAGGGGCAGGGTGGGCAGGGCTCTGCCCTGCCCTGTGGGGGGGGCATGCCAGGCTCCCTCTGTGTCCCCCCCCGGCAGGGAGGGCATTGGTGCAGTCCTGGGGTAGCCCTAAGTCGACTTAAGTCGAATTAAAACAAGGTTTAATAAAGTCGACTTAATTTTCATTAAGTCGACTTTATTTTCCTTAAGTCGACTTAAGCATGTTGCTTAAATCGACTTAAGGAAACTGTAGTGTAGACGTGAGGTAAATTAAGTCGACTTAAGCAAGCTTCAGTCGACTTAATTTACAAGTGTAGACACACCCTCAGTGTCCTGGGTGGAAAGAGATTCCTAATCACGGTGGTTTGTTCCTTCCCCATTGTGGCTCAATTACTGGGGCCTGGCTTCCCTGTTTTTATAACCTATCACCTCATCTGTAATTTTCCATTTTTTACCTTGGGGCGGGGGGAAATAGCATAAGTATTGCCTCAGACCTGCTTTTACAACAGGAGGCCAGAAACCGGTCTCCACCAGCTTCTGGCTTCCCTGTATACGTGCTAAGGTGCAGGACTCCTCTTGCCAATGTGCTGGCCTTCACAGACCCATCATTTGTAACTTTTTAGAATTTTTGGTTTTTACCTCTCTTGCCTTTTAAAAATAATGAATTACTCTTCCTCCTAAAGAGGAGATATAATTTTTCTCCTCAATTTATGAGAGTTGGAGTTACACATCACAGTGATCGTTCTAGTTAAAAATAAATCATCCTATACATTTTAAATGACTCAGATTCTTAAATTACGGTACAAGTTTAAAAATACCATGAAATTATTTTGTGTTTGAAGTTATTTTTGTTAACTTCTCTAAGGGAGAAACAAAAATGTTTTAAAGCTTTAAATGTGTAAAACTTTCAGACCAGTGGGGAGGGGGGAGAAAGCACTGTTTAGGAACCCATTTAGATCTGAAAACATGAAATAATGAAACAACTGTGGTACTATTCCTGTTTATGAAATCCTCCTCCATTGAGAATGTTATCAATAGTAATACATTTGCCTTGTTTCCCTGTCAGATCTAATCGAGGGCAACCACATCACCTGCCTCCTGCTGAATTCAGCTTGTGAATTGCATGAGTGCATCAAGGCCTCTGTCTACTGGAATTCAATGAATACTATTACCTAGGTTCACACTGCAGTAATTAGAAGACAATAATGAACCAAACCAGTAACTTTGCTTAAGAGGCACTTTTTTGCATAGTTTAATTAGTCTGTTCTCTCTCTCTCTCTCTGGAGTTTCACTCTTTTTTTTTTTTTTCTTCAAAGAAGAGCAGTAAGTAAGATGCATATGCTATAGATTGAAGCTCTTCTGAGTTTCCTTAGAGTAGTTCGGTGGTCTGATAGTTCTTAACATCTATACGTGAAACTGGAAAATGTCAAAAATACCAGTCTTTTACATATTCATAGCAGCCAGTGATCCAGCGCTTGTAACTGGCATATCGGAATGAAAATAAGCTATGACCATCAACTTAATATTTTAAAGGCTGGAGAGTTAGTAACTCCATTCTTTAACTAAAACTACTGTTGGGGAATTTTAAGGGGGCCTCCTGGTCAAGAGGACCTGAATAGGCACCCCCACCCAGAGGCTCATCCTCCAGCTGAGACCAAATAGACAGAGACCGAGGGTGTGTGATCAAGCTTTATTCAGCTGAATGGCAGTTTGACACTCAGAGTAAAACTCCAAGGTAGAGCGCCCTGAATAGAGTTGCTTTACACTTTTTATAGTTTTCTGGTTACATTCATTTACATAAACAGATAACAGTGAGAGACAAACTGGATCAAACAAACTCTTTGTTCTATATTGGAAAGACATATACATGTCAATTGATGATGTATGTAGGGTGTTCTTCTTTAAAGATAACATTTGTTCACAAGTTGTTTTCACAGTATGTTTCTAAATACTCCCTGAGTTTATCACGATTTACGGTACTTAACAGCCTTGACAAGTTTATTACACTATAGGGGAGGAAGTCATGCATATAAGAAAACATTCTAATTTCTTAACAGCCCTTGATGGGCAGGGGAGACAATTAGTCCAGCATTCTTTGCATTCTAAACACACTGATAGAAAAACACGCAAGACAACATGATAGATATTAGAACAGGACAGACTCCATCTTTATATTCTCTTTCACTACAAAGTACTTGTTTCATGGAGTGAAATTAATTAATTATGGATTCTGTTTTTTCAGCATGGGTATCGCTTCAATTATAAAACATCATTCTAATTTAGAGTGATTTAAGAGATGTTCTTTCCATCAGGGTGTCAAAAGGAAAGAGGATTTTCATTGTTCAAGAATTATTAAAGCTGTGTATATCAAATCATGAAGCACTGACCTCTTCCCCAGGGACATGAAAAACAGAGAAGGCTCATTCTTTATTTTTTGCTGGATCACTTTCACTTAAAACCAAGTAAAAATACAGAAACATTTCAATACTGAATAGCTAAACATTCAAAAGATTTGGCTTCTGTTGACTCCAAAATGGAAATGACCCAGAAAGCAAGGAAAAAAATGAACAGATTTGCCCAGTCTTTAGGCTTAAAATCTTCCTTCACAATGTACTGTTGTCCGGTCCTTTTAATCTTCACAAAAAGAGATTAGAATACATTTTTCTTTCCTTTTCTTTTGAGAAGAGTTATTGCAATTGCAAATCCTGCTGTACATGACCTCTGGACACAAGCATGATACTCTGAACATAATGTGGTGATGTTACTTGTAAGAAGGTCATCATAACATAATTTTGTTGTAGTAGTGAGAGGAGAAGGAAAAAAGAGCCCTTGCTGGACTCCACACCTTTTCAGCCTCTGAGATCTTGTCTACATTACAGGTTACTTCAATATAAATTATGTCACTCAAGGGTGTGAATAATCCACATCCCTGAGCACTGTAGATTATCAGGAATCTTATCTCCAGCTGGTGGAGATACTTGCTGATAGCAGTTGCTCATGGGCTATATGCCATTGTAGGCAACCTTATCATACCATCACCTCCACAAATTGATCAAGCTCAGTCTCAAAACATGTTAGTTTTTGTTTGCCTTCACGGCTCTTATTTCTCCAACTCTAAATTTCCACTTTTGTTTGTTTAATTTTAACTCTATTGAATAAGCCCTTTCTAGAGCTTTCTGTAGTCTCTGGTCACATTCCTCCAATGTACATTTCTAAAATAAAAGCTCAGTAATATATATTTTGGTACTTTGAATGCCATCAAATTTTTGTTCTACAATTCCGTGAAATACTTTTCAGGTTGAGAACAATCCAAAAGGCAATCCGCAACAGCAGAATTTCCTAAATGGAGTACATGTACAAACGCATGCTAGTTTTCACTAGCAGAACATGCCAAAACCTAGCTGACGCATCTAATGTGGAGAACCTCTGCTATTTCTCCAAAAGTTTCTTCCATTGTGGGACCAGGAAAATTTTCCATTTTTAATATATTTGTTGAGTTCCTTTGGGTTTAGGCATAGGAGAAAGGCTCCATAACTAGACAATGGACCCCCTCTTTGGGTTTCTCCACTCCCTCAGTAATGCCTCAAACAACCAACGTTTTTAGTTTCTCTTTATTTCTTTTCCTAGAACCAGAGGAACATTCCTCGGAGATGTATCATGGGGTTACGACTCTTTGACAACTCAGTTTAATGTTCCATGGTCGGTTTCCCAGTCCCTTCAAAGACATCTTGAAACTTATCTTCAATTTTTATTTGCCCCCCTGCTCCTCTCTGACATGTACTTTCTGAATAAGGCCTAATGCCTGACACATTTTTAGTCCTAGTATAAGCCTTAGTACACATTTCCCCTGGCACAATAACAGACTCAATCTTTTCACTGATCATCTTCACCTTACCTCCAGCCATAGCTGGTGGAACTAATGGTGCTGCCACACCCCCTGGGGAGAAGTAATAACTACCCAATTGTATGATTTACACCTTCAGCACCCACACTATAAAAGCTGTTCCAGCACCATCGTCTCCAGCTCACATTCACCAACAGTAGGAATCAGTGCCACACTGTGAGTGCTAAGCTTTTTCTGCTTGCTGTGAAGGCTTGTCTCCCTTCCTCACTAAACTTTTTTATGATCAAGTCTGGTATCCCATGGGCTTGTGCACCAGTGTCCAATTTAAAAATCATAGGGGTTCTAGTTGTTTCTGGATAGTTATTAAATATTTATTTTATTTATAGTAAATATTTTATTATAATTAATTTTGTTTCTGGGTATTTAATAAATAATGAATGTTATGAAGGCCAAAACTCTACCAGGGTTCAAAAAAGAACTAGGCAATTTCATGGTGCATAGGGGGCAGTGGCTGTTAGCCAAGCTGGTTAGGGATGTAACCCTATGCTCTGGATGTCCCTACCCTCTGCTGGCCAGAAGTTGGGAGTGGATGAGAGGGATGGATCACTCTATGATCACCTGTTTTGTTCATTCCCTCTAAAGCACCTGGTATTGACCAGTGTCGGAAGATTGGCCCAATATGGTCATTCTGTCATGATTATGACTTGATTACAGAGTACAACAACCTTCAGGGGGAGGAAAAGCTGGGTACTAAAGGACTTTTTAATCTAGCAAAGACAGACATAACAAAAACAAATGTCTGGAAGCTGAAGCAAAGCAGATTCCAATTAGAAACAAGGCTCAAATTTTTAGCAGTGAGGCTCATTAACCATTGGAACCAAGTACCACAACGAGGGCTGGATTCTTTACCTCTTGATAAAGAGGTACCTCTTGATACCTCTCAGATCAAGACTGGACATGTTTCTGGAAATAATGCTTTAGTTATTGGGCTCAGCCTAGGGGTAACTGGGTGAAATTTAACAGCCTGTAATATACAGGAGATCAGATTAGATCTAATGGTCCTTTCTTGCCTTAAACCACCAATCCCCAAAGTATGGGGTGTGACCCTCCCCCCTCATGGGGCAGAGGAATGTTTGGGGAGGTGGGGAGGAAGGGAGCTGTACCTGGGCCAGCCCCCTTGGGGGTGGGAAGGGAGCACCACCCAGCCCTGCTCTGCCCTGATGTCTGCTCTGGGTTGGGCCCAGACATGGCCCCTGGTTGCACTGCATGGCCTCAACACCTGGGTTCCACCTCAGCCCCCTCCTTAGCAACCAGCCTGCAGCCTTGGAGCTCAGCAGCCCCAATCCCAAACTCTGCTCCCATTTCCGACCGCAGCCTCTGTCAGAGGTTCAGCCCCTGGTTATGACTATGGCCCTGCTTCCAGCACCAGCAGGGCAGGGGTCGGGGGTAAAAAGTTTAGGGTCCACTGCCTTAAACTCTATGAATGTGTCTATGAGGAGTGGCAATTTTCTAGTGGAACAGGGACAATTTAAAAATAATGAAACCGGAATCCATTGTGGCACAGAAGTTACCAGTAGTGAGAGGGTTAAGGAGACATTAGTAAAGAAGACTGCGATAGCACAGATGTGCATGACTTCTCATTCCACGTATTTAATCACTTCTGTTTAATGATCACTTGTTATGCCATACTCTATAAGTTTCAGGAACTTAGTTATGCCACTGGCTTGATACAGACAGAGCTGAACTCTTTCGTAGTTGTATGTCTCAAAGGATCCAGTATTTTTTAAAGCTAGCTTTGCAGTAGACAGAGGAATGAAGCATATCTTCAGGCCCAACAGTGATGCTATTTCAGAGTGTGGTAATACATGGAGTGTAGGTTTTGAAGTATAATGAACGCATATCACTTCCTTTATCCAAAGCATATAACTCGGGGCCCATCAAGTGCCACCATATACAGGAATGTAAAGGCACACCAGCTACAAAATGTAGCTCAGGCTCTGAGCTTTAATGGATTTGGTAGACATCACATGGGGAGGCAAGGTAAAGCGTAAAAATAAACTACATTTATTAAAATACCAGCAAGAAGGAGGAAAGAAAAGACCAATGCATACACCCCTTCAGCAGACGGGAACCCCAACTGGACAACTGCGGGTGCAAAGCTTAAGGGAGTGATGTCTCGTGGTGGCATACACAGCAGCTGTCCTAATGACGAAGTTCCAACTCAGGAGGGATTTAGCCAATGGCTTTTATACACTTATTTTTGCTAAGTGGAAAGATGGCATGCACATCTCGTTATCTTGTTCACTTATTTACTACATTCCTTTGCCCCTGCCTAATCTCTTTGTTTTTAACAGAGCTTACAATTTATCTCCTGTTCTTATAGGTGCAGGGTAAGTCCTTGGTCAGAGCTGATAATACCAGTTCTGTTTTGCTTAAACACAGGGTTAACTTTTGGTCAGGGCTGATTGATGGCGACACCACCCACTAGATATGTTTATCGCTGTAAGCCAGGCGACCAGCCTTCCCCGGCTAGGTGCCTGGCCTTTCTCTTAGTCCCTGGCCCCTTCGGCGGAGTGGGACAGGCAAAAGGAAACTGTCTCTGGCCCCTCGGGCAGGGCAGGGCAGACAGGCAAACTGTCTCTGGCCCCTCAGGTGGGACAGGCAGGTAAAGTAAGGAGTCAGTTGCCCTGGCCCTCAGGTAGGGCAGGGCAGGCTCCAAGTAAACTGTCTCTGGCCCCTCGGGCGGGGCAGGCAGGTAAGCACACTGTATAAACAAACTGGCACTTGAGTCTCCAGTTCAGGCAGTAGAGACTCACCACCAGCCAAGGCTTCTGGGGTTTCACCAGAAGGGGGGAGGCAGGGGGACGCAGGCCCACCCAACTCCACTGCGTCCCAGCCCAGGGCCCTATCCGTGGCAGAGGGTTCTACCACGGGCCCGGCAGAACCCTCACCAGGGTTCACTGATTCAGGCTCAGGAATCGCCGAGTCCTTATAGGCCACTCGGTCCCCTGGGCCACTTCCTGCCCCCAACCCTGCTGGTACCTGTTCTAGTCCCCCATCATTCTCCTCCTCAGGGTAGTTGCCCAGTGGGAGGTCACAAAGCCCATCCACATCCTCCGCTAAGGGTAGCTCCTCCAGGTCGCAGCCAGCCTCCATGGGTGGGCCATCTTCACTGGCCAGAGGGAGCTCCTCCAGGTCACAGCCCAGTACCGGGAGGGGGTTGTCCGACAGGTCCGCAGGCGGTATGGGAAGCAGTAGGTCCAGGTACTCCTCTGAGCTCAGGTTTCTGGGCGGCCGGTCTCGACAGGCGGCCCCAGCGGGGTCCAGTTGACCGTCGGGGCCCCAGGTCGCCGGCAGGTCTTCTGCAGAGTAGTGGTCAGGCAGGTGCTGGGAAAGGAGCAGAGAAACACCCTTCAGCTGTCTCCCTCTGACTGAGCTCTCCGGCTTTACCCTTATATTTCCTGTCCCGCCCACCTGCTTCTGGCCTGATGGACAGGCGGCCTCCAGCTCCGCCCACTCAGGTATAACTGGGCCCCGGCTGTCTATCTCCGAGGGGGGCCATACTCCCTCACTACAATCGCGTAATAAAGTCTTCTGTTGGGTACTACAGGGAACGTGTCATCTCTACCTATTAGTCTCTGCATCTATTCTGCATTAGTCTCTGCATTCAGTCTCCTGTAATCTATTAGGAAGGTTTATTACTTCACGGAGATTGGTTTTAACTTTTAACTATGATTTTTTGTAGTCTACTCCATAGATACAGCGATAGTCAGCGTTCTCCATATGGATTCCAATTTTTTGTTTTTTAGAATCCTGTGTTTCTGAAGTGGATCTCATGCAGAACCGATAACTTCTGATTGCTGAGAACAGGGATGATAAAAAGTAAACTTGTGCGATGGATATTTTAAGTGAAATTGACAGTTTTTCCTTTCAATTTGATTTAGAAATGAGACTCCCCTCTTGCCCAGAATCCAGATTGATTTTTTTTTTAAGTAAGTATTTACTGGAATGTCCACCAATAATAAAGTTAATTTTCTCAAAAGTAACAAATGACACAACAAACACTGAAGCATTACCGTGGCCTTTTAGCACAGTGTAGTGATGTTAGTCCTGAATTCCCCGGGAAGCAGTTTTCCAACTCCAGTGCAGCTCCTATTGATCTGTAGGTGAACAATAGTAAGTAATTTAGTGCAAGCATCCTGGCTTAGCCAAACAACAGCAATTAAATTAGTGCAGGAAGCCTTCATTTTCACAAACTCTTAAGTACAAAGATCAATTTAAAAAAAAAATAAACCTAGTTTATTTAACGAGTGACTGACACATCATATAAAATTTGAAAAATCCAACGTTGAAACAATTCTGCCTCTAGCTTAACTCATCCTTGGACAATCATTTTTCAAGATGTGTATTTCATGCTCTTCCACTATAGTTTTCAAAATGCTTTGCAGTGTAAATATTATGAAACATTACTGCAATAAATCTCAGAGCCCCTGGTCAGGATCAAGGTCTCTGTTGGGTGTCTTAAACAGGATGAGTATTGTTTGTCTTTGTCTACACCAGGGGTTGGCAATCCCTGGCACACATACCAAAGCAGGCACACGTGCCTATTTACAGTGGCATGCAGGGCTCCCAGCCCTATGGTACCACAGCTGCTCCCTCTTGCTGGCACCTCGCCCAGCAGGGCCTGGGCATGCAAAAGCTGCCCATGAGCAATGGCTCCTGTCCCCTGCTGGCCCTGCCCCCCAACTGAGGAGTGGGTCCAGCAGGGGACGGTCTCCTTTTCCCTGCTCGCCCTGCCCCTGGCACCTGCTGCGGGGTGAGGGCACAGGGCTGGAACAGGGGCCGGCAAAGGTTGGAAGTGGGAGTTTCTCCCACGAAAGCTCATGCATTCAATAAATTTGTTAGTCTTTAAAGGTGCCGCAAGCCTCCTTATTTGTTTTACATACACTAAACAATCTGTTCCACCTTGTATTCAGTTGTGACTTTGAGTAATTTTCCCAGACCCAAAAGAAGAGCTCTGTATAAGCTCGAAAGCTTGTCTCTCTTAACAACAGAAGTTAGCTGAATAAAAGGTATCACCTTACCCATCTTCTCTCTCTCATATCCTGGGACCAACATTGCTACAACACCACAGAATAATTGCCTTTATAAATAGTGGTGTCATATGTGGGGTTTCTGAGAGTAGAATTGCCTGTGACCAGTTTTACTACAGTTGTTTACTATCATTCTGGTAAAGGTAAATGGGATTGCTGTATGTTTTCTGAACTAAAACATGCAAAGAGGAAAATAGCCTGAGCCTGTGTTGCCCATCTCTCTTCTAACAAGATAATAACCTACTGCAAAGTGCCAAAATCTGTTATCACTGGACCAAGGGGCAATTGCAAATTCATTTTCTCCCTAACGTCACCAGTCACCCACATATTCTTTGCAGCTGTGTGCTGATTGGGCCACAAGAGGGCTGCACACCAAGAGCCACTGGTCTACACAATACATTTACAAATCTTGGACCAAATGAATCACTGAAATAACTTCTTTGACCTGTTGGGTGAGAGACAAGATCCACTCCAATTAGGTTTACTGGCTGTTTTAGTTTTATTCGTGTTTGAGGATGTTGCTATTATCATCTATAAATACATATACATGCAAAAGCAGACAAAGTAAGAAAAGTAAATGATCAAGTTCCCTTCCTTGGGGACCAGGTAACTCTCTTCAAATCTCTGGTCTCTATCTTTTTACCCTCTGTTCCATAACATTGTGCAGACTCAATTTACCAAGTTACCTATCTGTGTCCATATTTATAAATATTTTGTTCTAAACCCCTAATTAAAACATTCTCATACATAAATCACAATAACTAACCTAAATTAATACATTTTTACTATCCTGCCAAAAATTACTTTTATCTGTTGGCTCCCAGTTCTGCTCTTACTTCCACTGACTTTATCCCACCAGTTTTTATCTTACAACAGATGTTGTTCTTACTGCTCTGTTCCCGTGACCCTGAGGTTTCCTTGTTTTTGTTAGAGGGGAGATGCTGAATTTCTGTAGGGTTACTCTTGGAAGTATTAGGAAACATTATCTGATGTTATTTTCTAAATAGCTCACCATCTTCCATTTCGGAAAAAAGAAAACCCCATACCACCATTTTTCCATGCTAGCTACATGACATTCTCAATTCAGATCAGCTAGGTACTCATACTAGTAATATTGCAATTCCTATTGCTACTTCAATAGTGTTGCCATATGTTCTTCTCTCCATATCATCAGAGAGATAATTTAGCCAGTCCGGTGTCCCACAGTAAACCTGAATCTCAGTCATATGTGAAATAGCAGACTATGGGGAACTATACTATCTGTGCTCAAACATTTTGGTTACAAAATTTTATATATATATATATATATATATATATATATATATATATATATATAT
>ML685838.1:712705-724201 GCA_007922175.1 Pelusios castaneus
TATATATATATATATATATATATATATATATATATATATATATATATATATATTTTAAAAGTAAATATTTAATATTTACAGCTTTTTTTTTTAACAGGATGATAATATTGTTTAGCTGGCTACACAGCATAGCACTTTTCACCTTTCAAGCAATTAACAAGTATTAAAAAACACATCCACTTAAGTGTACATTCCAATGGGAGTGGATTTCTCTCATTTTACTGAGGGGGAAACTGAGGCACACAGGCCTTAGCTACTTGGACCTGGATTTTTAAAAGTATTTAGGCACATCTCTGCATGTTTAGGTGCTGTGACAGGGTCAGTCTAGATGGCTTCCAGAAAGTTCTAGAAAAACAATATAGCAGCCTCAGGCTCAGCAAGTCCCTTTTCTCTTGTAGCTCAGCAGTGGTTACTCCAGGTTGATTAACACACCTGGAGCTAATCAACGCCCCGCCCAGGACTTGTTAAAAAGATTTCTCTCTAGAGAAAGGAGGTAGCTGGCATGTGAGGGTGAGGAGAGCTCTTGGAGTTTGTGAGAAGAGGCAAGGTGTGGCTGGAAAGCAAATAGATCTGGAGAAGGAGCAGAATGCTCGTCAAGAAGATCCCCACAGGTACAAAGATTGGGGGTAGGGGAAAAAAATCTTGCCCAGAAGAGGTAAAGGATCTTTCCCGGACCTGAAGGTCTGGGGGAAATGGATCCACCACTACAGGGAAGCATGGGACCCACTAAGATAGAGGAATTTTGTCACAGTGCCTGAATCTTTTTGAAAATATGGCCTTTAGTGATTTGAGTTAAGACAGAGAGGGAAGCAGCGTTGCAGCTTGGACTAAAATGTGGGGATTCCTAACCCCCTGCCCAATATTCAAATCATCAGCCTATGTTCATTGTTCCATCTATTGCAACTTCAAGTCAAAGAGCATTATTTAATAACACAGCATGGTGCATACACATTGGCCTTAAGGAGGTAAAGTAAAACCTTCACTTATTCTTCAAATATCCTCTACATAGTCCCACCCCTGGGGGTGTGTGCCAAGAATCTAAGGCTATGTCTACACTTGCAAGGTAGTTCAAATTAAGGAAGCTTAATTCAAACTAACTTAAGCCTTGGCCACACTAAAATTAGTTCGAATTAGTTCAAATTAACTAATTCGAACTAGCTTTTGTAAGGATAGACATAGCCAAATAGTGCAACCTATTTTTCATTTGTGAGGATTGGTGGAATGTGTTTCAACTGTACTAGTACCAGTCTATTATTGCTGTTTCTTCTATGTCTTTCCCTGAGAGGGTGACAGGCTCCATGATTTAGAAATGTTTTTTCACATCTGGGCTCCATGATTTAGTAGTTTTTTTTTTCATATCTCTAACTACTATAGTTCCAATGTAAGTAAGGAAAGTACAGAACACTCACTTGTATTTTATGGTAGCATTGTTAATTAAAGAAAAGTACACTTCCTTTTTAAAACTTTACAGTCAACGGTTTGTTAATAAATGAAGTGTTGCTAATTTAATGGCAACGGTTTAACATATAACATACTTTAAACAAATGTTTCATTTTAAGACTATTCCCTCCCCCATCAGCTACATTTCCCATTCCCAGTCACTTTCAAAGCTGTCTTCTGTTGCTAAATCCAAGATTCTAATTGAGATGCTAAGCAGGAAAAATGGCATCATTGGCTTTTGTTTTAACTGTGAAAGCTCATATTAATAGAGACTTGCATACAAAGCAGCCCCCTTTCACCTGTTGAAACAAAGGAGAGATCATCTATGAAATGAGTGCTGTGGCATATCAGTGTTTTCAAAGAGCCATACAGCACTAGGGGGTGCTCCCTCCAGAAACTCCTTTAATGACTGTGGTACACATTAGCATCACCTGTGATGGAGTGATTTTGAACTACACTGTTCAGTAAGAAGTTCAGTCTTTCAAATCCTTTCCCCAGGATGGTCCTTTGAGTATGACTCATAGTCTGGAGGAGCCTGCTGTTTCAAGTTCTCTGCATGAGAATAGCCATGATTTTGGCAATAGAAGACTGCACCCGCTTACTCCCTGCACACTCTTTTACACATTCATTCCACTTCCAAGATGGCCAGAAATTTGGGATCTCATACAAAGCCCAGTGAAAGCAGTATTTTTTGTTTTGTTTTGTTTTTTTCTATAGACATCAGTGGGTTTGGATCCAACTCTTAGGGTTTTTCTAAATTAGAAAGAGACTGAGATTAAATTAGCTTTAGCTAACAGTTGTTCTCTCACCCTGGCCTAGCCACAGTCTTTACCTAGTTTTAGATCTAAGTTAGCATACTGCACCTCAAATAGTTATATTGAGGTAAAAGGTCAGGTTAAACTAACACATGCTAATCACCCCCTAGCTAACCTTGACTACTATTCCTAGTTTATACAAACTTTTAGGTCATGCCCACAGTAGGGGGGGAAAGGTGTATTTTAATACACTAGCTAATACATGTTACCTAACATACTAAAATGCTAAATTGTAAACTCTTTGGGACAGAGACATCTTTTTGTTCTATGTCTGTGCAGCGTCTAGCACCAAGCGATCCTGGTTCATGATTGGGGATCCTGGGCAGTATGATGATACCAATAAACAATGCTAATATTAACTACTGTGGACAAGATCAGTAATAATTTTAACGTGTTAGCTGGTAGAAATAAACCCAAGATTCTTCCTGAGGATTTTCCTTAATGCAATAACATGGTAAAATTACAACTTTCCTTGTCTACATTAGGATTTTAATGTTAGTTAATCTTGGGATCCAGGGGTGCCATGCTGAGATCGCTTAATTAGAGCAAAACTGCAAACATTGGGACTGGCGATTCCCAAATTTGGTGATTATTTCTAAAAATTAGATTCACCACACCAGCAACAAAGTGCTTCTAATTATCTTTCTTGTTATCCAGAACTAAAACACAGTTTTCTTTAAACCATCCAGCCCTTTGGCTCCCACTCAGGCAGCCAAGTCAAATATGGTGGGGTTTAATGAAAATCTTGTCCATCATATACAAAAGTTCTACCAATCCCAAGGGACCAGATACATTACCAACCAGATCAATGAATATTTCAAATCTCCAAATACATGCTTACAGACAGTTCTTATAAACTAAATTAATATTTGTATAAAAAGAAAGAAAAGAGAGTATTAAAAGATCGTTATACACATCAATGAGAATAGTGTCGATAGGTCAGTTTCATAGTAGAGATGGTAAGCTGAGTTGCAGAAGTTCTTTTTTAATCAGTTTCACGGGTTACAGTCTAGTAGACAATCCATATGCACAGTCTGCATGATTTCTTCCTTGAGAAATAGCAGGGTGAATCAGTTTATACCTGTAGACATTACTACATTCAAGTTTCACCTCCCTGTTAATCCCTTTTTGATTTCTAAATTAACAGAATGTAGTGACAGACAGGAACTATTTGGTTACAGTGATAGAGTCTAACAAGATTATAGGCACACACAGCCATTATTTACTTCCAAACTCATAACAATACAAGTTTAAACGTCAAGTTTTAGCTATTTACAATGAATGGCTCTAATTACCAGTGATATTTCTTTCAATAGGTTTTTTTTTAAAGATTGGGTTTGAGTCATTCAGCTTGCTGGGGCTTAAATGTTTCTAGCTTAGGCCATGTACATGCTACAGGAATCATCACGCAACAAGCCCGTTGTGCTTTAAGTCACATGGTTTTTGTACCGCAGTATTGCGTCCACACTGAGCTGCTTGTGACAGAACAGTGCCCCCCCTGCAATTCGCGATTTCACAAGAAACCCAATTGAATTGTGGGAACGTATCCCACAGTTCCATCCACCCAGATTCGGCGCGAAGAATCGTAGGTAGAAGGAGAGTAGCGCTGAGCACCATGGGTAATGTCTTGGTTTCCCATGGTGCATTCTGTTCCCCAGGCGTCACGAGAGTCGCTACTAGCAACTCGCGCCCATTTTCAACAGTACCGCGTTGCTTCCTGGAACTCCTTTTTGCAACAACATGGATCCAGCTCTGATCTTGACTGTCGCCTTCAACATAATGAATACATCTTGGCTGGTGGCACAGTATGCGTTCAGCTCTGAATCAGACCAGGATTCAGATGACCCTGGGCTGGTGACTGCCATGCAGAACAACAGCACCACATTGCTGAGCTCCTTCACAGAGCATCTGCACATGGTGCATCGCCGGTTCTGGTCACGAGAGATGAGCACCGAGTGGTGGGACCGCATCGTTTTGCAGGTGTGGGATGATGAGCAGTGGCTACAGAACTTTCGAATGTAGAAAGCCACATTCATGGAACAGTGTGAGGAGCTAGCCCCTGCCCTGCAATGAAAGGACACCAAAATGAGAGCCGCCCTCACCGTGGAGCAGCGTGTCGCAATCGCACTGTGGAAAATGGTGACTCTGGGCTGTTACCGGTCGATTGCGAATCAATTTGGAGTCAGCAGGTCGACTGTCGGGTTAGCCCTTTCACAAGTGTGCAGAGCAATTAATCGTGTTCTGCCCTAGAGGACAGTGACGTTGGGCAATGTGCGGGAGATCATCGATGAATTTGCAGCAATGGGATTCCCGAACTGTGGAGGGGCAATAGATGGCACACACATCCCTATTCTGGCTCCGGAGCATCTAGCGACTGAGTATATTAATAGGAAGGGCTACGTCTCCACGGTGCTTCAGGCACTCGTGGATCACAGGGGGCATTTCACGGACATAAATGCGGGGTGGTCAGGTAAGATGCATGATGCTCGCATTTTCCGAAACATCGGCCTGTACCAGAAGTTGCAGGCAGGGACCTTCTTCCCCCATGATAAAATTACTGTCGGAGATGTGGAGATGCCCATAGTAATCATAGGAGACCCAGCCTACCCTCTGATGCCTTGGCTCATGAAGCCCTATACTGGCAATTTGGATCCAAGCAAGGAGCAGTTCAATTACAGGTTAAGCCGGTGCCGAATGACCATGGAGTGCACCTTTGGGCGCTTAAAAGGCCGCCGGCACTGTTTGTATGGGAGGCTAGACTTGAATGAGGACAACATTCCAGCCGTCATTACAGCGTGCTGTGTCCTGCATAACCTCTGTGAAAATAGGGGAGAGAAATTTCCCCCTTCATGGGACGTGGAGGCTGAGCGGCTAGAGTTTGCCTTCCAGCAGCCAGCCACTAGGAGTATCAGGGGGGCACAGCTGAGAGCTGTCCACATAAGGGAGGCACTTAGGGAGCATTTTAGCCACGGGGACTTATAGGACACATTGTATCACTGGGCAGTAGTGTACCTGCACACTACTGGGTGCTGATTACTGGGGGGGAGGGTGGCGGTGGGCGTGTACTGTACTATGCTCGAATGAGTGAATAGTAAACATGCAACAACTAACAATTATTGTATATTGATAGACACTGCACAGTTCAAGTGATTCAATTTTATTAGTAGAAAACATTAAACAATTACAGTAAGCAGTGCCTGCACCAGGGACTATAGATATGTGTAGGTGCGTGGCTCAATGCCATAGCTTTCTGCAGGAAAAATGAAACATCGTAAATAGTGCTATTGTTCTCACTTTGGTTAAAGAGCCAGTAAGATGCGCTGCTGCCACATTCCACAGTGCCTATGGGACAGGGCATTGCTGGGGCCTGAAAAGGCTTTTGCAAAGGGAGGTTTACTGAGGTTTTACTGAGATGCACAGCTCTGTGAACTATTTCCAGTGCTTTGGGTGATTAGTTCACACATGGTATGGCCATGGAAGGTGATATCTCGCTGCTTAGAGTGCACCTGCAAGCCAGAATGCATATCCTGCATGTTACTGGATATAAGCCAGGACTGTACGCAGCAGGCTTGTGTGCAGCCATGGTTCCCACTGCCGGGCTTTGCAACTGGTGAGGGAGAGTATCCCTCTATGGGGGAGGGAACACCGTTGAGCTCACTGAAGGTCTTCTGGATATACTTCCACAGCCTCCTAGTTAAATTCGATGGGAGAGCAACTGAGAGGATTTCTTGAGAATTACAGCATGCATGGATGCACTGCTCATGAATGCAGGGTAGATCCCTCCCATCCCCCCCATCCCCCTCCCAAAAAGAGGATGAAACTCAAAACGCCCATCTCCCGTCTGCTCTTCATTTGCCCACAAAGCTTATCCAGCAAGCACAGAAGCCAGTTCCGATAAAACTTACCAGGGCTCCCCTCTGCTGCATCCGAAGACAGCACGAAGAAGGAATCTGGGCAGTACGTGTCGGGTGGCATAGAGAACAGGTCCTGGCTCCCTAGGTCAGCTGCACCACTTTCAGCCTACAAGGCATCCTCCACTTCCTCGTCCACGAATTGCTCGTCACCATCTGCTCCGGTATCCTTTTCATGGGGGGTGCTGACATGTCCACAAGAGCTTTTGGGGTGGTTGAGGGATCCCCGCTCAGGATTGCTTCCAGCTCCTTGTAAAATTGGCATGTAACCGGCGCTGAGCCGGAGCGCCGGTTTGCCTCTCTAGCTCTGTGGTATATTATCCTCAACTCCTTCGCCTTCGACCTGCACTGAAGAGTGTCTCTCTCATACCCCTTCTCTGCTATGTCCCGAGAAATCTGGCTAAAAATATCAAAATTTCACTTGCTGCCACGTAACTGTACCTGCACAGCAGACTCTCCCCAGATGCCTACGAGATCAAGCACCTCGGCTGTGGTCCATACTGGAGCACGTTTGCAGTGTTGAGCCACCATTGCTCTTGGAGAACACAGCTGCACTCCACATCAAACAAACCGGAAGAGCGAACAATTCAAAAATTCCCAGGAATGATGGGAGGGCAGGGTACAGTCACGTCCCAGCCACAGAGCACAGGAGGAAGTGCAGAAGGGATGGAATTAGAATTCTGGGACATTTCCGGAGGCGTTGTATTGCGCGGCAACCATACACACAGGAACCAGAGTGAAACAGCTGTTCTGCAGTAGCTGTTAACACTTTCAATTTGGTGGTTTACTTGTTGCGCAGTAAGATGGCTGTTACCATGCAACAACATGGATTTGTGTGTGGACGCTGTCCGCGTTATCGCGCAATAACTTCGTAGTGTGTACAAGGCCTTAGTGAGTGTTACAGTATTTTTCCCCAGTGAACACAAAGCCTAAGTGCTTGGCCCTGAAAGCATTCCCCCCTGCCCCATTCCTTTGGTAGGCCAACAGCTCAGAATGTCTGTTGCATTTACTACTTACATTCACTTGCTTATTTCTCTAAAGAATTTCTGCTTCAATTCCAAATCTCTTCCCATGAGCATGATCTTGGTGAGATTATGAAGTTTGGAAGTTATAATCAAAAACAGTTGGTTGCTAGAAGACACTAAAGTTTACAACACATTGGGGAAATACCATTGTAGAGACCAGGCTTTTGGGGTTTTTGGATTGGCCCCCTCCATTCCCTCTCCCCCACACACACACTTTTTTTAATGATGCATAAGGAGCCCGAAGTGGTTTCTTTCCATTAAAAGTTCAGCTACTATTTGGCATTGAAAACCGGCTGAATGAGTGAAATCACATCATGAGTCAAGATACTGAATGTAGCGCAGCTAAGAAGGAAAGATGGACAACCACTTTACCAGACTGCTTATTCTGTTCTTGTTTTACAATATATAAGGAAATACTCTTTAGCAATATTAAAGTGTCAGGCTTTATCCTCTAGTGGGGGAAGGGTGCCCACAAAATACACACTTCTTTAGATGCGGATGCTGGGGAAGCTCCCAAAACCCCCCGGCAAAGACCACCACTAGCAATGAATTTTTGTTTATTCACTATGTATGTGACTTTTATTTATGATTACTGGATGCAGGTTACACAGATTACCAGATTAAGGCAGTGATTAGTAGTACAATAAACACCCAATATATCCACAGGCACTCTAAGCTACAATACCACTTATTGCATGAATGCAGGATTTTTCATCAATTTTGGCTTTAAGCACATGATATAGAGAATATAACAAAGCCCAGTACACAGAAACCAAAACAATCAAGAACACAAGCCAATATGTAAGACACAAACACACGGGACCCTTTGTACTATAGTATAAGGATCTCATTCACACCCGTTGGGTCACGGGGTTTACCTGCGCACCCATGGCTGCATGCACGATAAGTCCCAGACTTCGTCAATGGTTATCCCCCGTTCACACTTCCCCTCCCCTGCAGCAAAGTTATGGCAGCGACGAACGCCGAGCACAGGGGCCGCGCGTTTATACACTCATACAAGAAGGGGATCCAGTGGGTCATGAGGTTCACCTGTGCACCCTTGCTTTCAAAACTCTTGCGTCCCTTGGTGCAGCAGCACACAGGCTAAGTCTCAGACCTGGTTGCTGGTTACTGTTTCCTTGCACACAGTCTTCAACACAAAATCTTTTATCCTTCTTATCACTTACAAACACAAAACAAACAGACAAAAGTATTAACAAAACTATACCCAATGTAAACCCTACACCTACCCCAATTCCTACTTCATTCCCAAACCCAAAATTGGTGCTGCTATTGTTCATTACCTGAAACTCTCAGCATAAAGCCGGGCAAAACCTTAAATTTTGTTTTGCTGTGCTTGAGGGCCGGGCGCTACTCCGACCCTCTACTTTAGTTACCTTTCCTTTGAAATTGATGTCAAGTTGCCAATCTGAACCTTCCCTCAGCTGGCCAGGCCTCGGTGCTTTACATCCGGTCCTGTTGTCCGCGTCCCACGGAGAGCCAGCTGGGAATGCCCTTGGGGTGATCAGCCCCTGGGGCCTGTTCCAGTGCTAACTGGGATGACTCCAACTTGCCCCCCCCCCCCATAAGGCCTCCTTTTATTGCTCAAAACTGCAATGGCGTGGTATCTTCTGATTCATGCAGTTAGCTGCCTGGAGTGTTAGGGACCTTTTACCCTTCCCCTTTTCCAATGGCTGGACGGCTGCATCCTGTTCAAGAGCTTGCATACATGTCAGGTTTTGGTTGCCAAATAAACAGTTGTGGTTTTGCTCAGTTTAGGCTTTGACTTGATCCTGGGGCGTAGTTTGGGCAACTTAAGCCTTTAACACCCTGACATAAAGCACACAGCACAAACTAGAATACAAGTTGAAAAGTGTTGTGGGGTTTGGCAGGAAATGGTGAGGTGAGGAAGGTTTGGTGCACACTAACCCCGGCTGTAGTTGACGGTGACGTCTTCCTAGCTTCTGCTTCAGAGATTGAATCTTATACTGATACGCTGCAGGAGTGGTGTCCACCTAGTCCCTCCTTAGGGAGAGTGGTCTGAGACATGTTGAGCCCAGAAGACTGTCCTCCTTTCACCCACATTAGGGTCTGACAACCTTTTGGGTTTTTCTTCTTCTTCTTTCTTGCTCTTCAGTCTGCTTGGCCCCTACCTTTCAGTTATCTCCTGTCACACTCACACTCTTTCAGCATTTTGCAAATATCATGCCTTGGGAAGTACCTTGTGGGTACATTGTGGATTACTGGTTGGGAAGCTTTTAGATACATAACAGGAAACATCTGCTTCTTCCATGGCACCATGCCCTCAAGTTGCCACTGAACCTTTTCATAACCCATCCGCAGGAGGTTCCCTAGATACCAAAACATAGAACATTCCTAAAAAGCTAAACCAAAAAGCATATCTAAATAAACAGCACAACCCTTGGTTGTTGCAAGCGCAGCAAAACAGACTTTTGCTCTGAATTTCCCTAGGCCTGTTGGGCCTAGGCAAGAGGCCGTGTCCCATAAGGCTGGTCAGGGTTTCATTCATGCAGGACAAAAGAGAGCATTTAGCTAATTATTCCCTGATATTTTTATCTTAGTTATGTTAGGGTTTGATTTAAATTATTGAGGGGACGTCAGATAACTCAGTTTTATTAGTCACACAAGAGAGCAGAATGAGGAAAGGAAAAGTTAATACTTTCCCAAACCAATCTGGGAAACAGCATTCAATCTGTTATGAAATTAGGGGTTCATTTCTGATAATTATAAAAAACTACCCTTGTTTACAACCCAATGGAAGAGTCCCAAATCCCACAATATTCTCTAAGACTTGTGCACCAGTTTCCAATTTCTTATCTTGTTTTGAGTATAGGTTTCCAGAAGTCAGCAAAATGTAGACACATGATGCCCTAGCTTAGTTTGGTATAGAGAGCATGTTATCTAAGCATCAATAAAATTGTTGTCTTGGTCTGTCTGTCTCTGATATGTCTCTGTACCTCACACTAAAATAAAACACTTCACATCTCTCTTGGTTAAACAGCACCCTGAGAAGATCTTAACATGAATACAATTCATAGTTATATAAAAACATGGATACATGCATGTATATGAACATCATGTATTGTATAGGATGCTGGATAACACAGAGAAATGCAATCCTATTTGTAGTTACAGCATTATACAGTAGTAACATAATATGCAATCATATTTGTAGGTACAGCAATAAAGCAATTTACATATTTACTATATATGCTGATGAGAGTTGATTTCACAATACAGCTGTTTACAAGAATCAGCTTCACTGATGCTAGCATAGTTCTAGTCCTTATGTTCATAGATTCCAAGACCGGAAGGTAACATTGTGATCATTTAGTCTGACGTCCTGCAGAACACAGGCAATTGAGCTTCACCAAAACAATCCCTAGACAACATCTTTTAGAAATACATCCACTCATTATTTAAAAAATTATCAGTTCATTTACCTTTGGTAAGTTGTTCCAATGGTTAATTACTCTTGGTTAAAAACTTATGCCTTGTTTCCAGTTTGAATTTGTCTGAATTCAACTTTCAGCCACTGGATCTTGTTAAATCCTTTTCTGCTAAAATGAAGAGCCCATTATTAAATATTTGTTCCTCAAGTCACACCTGAACCTTCTCTTTATTAAACTGAACAGATTGAGCTTTTAGAAGCTATCACTATAAGGTGTGTTTTCTATTTCTGTAACTCATATTTGTGACTCTTCTCTGAACCCTCTCCAATTTATCAACAACCTTCCAGAAATGGACACAGTATTCCAGTAGTGGTCACACAACGGTCATATGAAAAGGTCCAATTACCTCTCTAGTGCTACTTGAGATACTTCTGTTTATGAATCCCAGGAATGCATTAGTTCTTTTGGTGTGAGCTCACACTGAGTTTAAATGAATCTGCATTTTCCCATGAAAAAAAGTTTCACCACAAAAATTCCCAGCCAGCTCTATTTTTAGATAGATAGATAGATAGATTAAAATATTAACTACTGACTGTGTTCTCCTTGTGTAAAGAAGTTCTTTTTTAAATACTTCTGGGCATCCTCACTGAAGATGGTTCTTACTTAACACTCGGCTTCTTTATTAAGTTATTACTGTACGGCTGCTTAGTAAACTAGACTGACTGCAATAATTCTCTATAGAAAACTACCAGTGAAATATTTGGGTATTTTTAACCAAGGACAGAGTTAAATATACTTGGCCAAAACAAACATCTGAGGCAACAAATTTTAAATTCAAGCTTTCAAAGGATTAATACAAGCAAGAATAACGAGAAGTGGATTTAAATATCAT
>ML685838.1:724211-742328 GCA_007922175.1 Pelusios castaneus
TCTTAATGACCTCTACCCTATCCTCAGCGGTTAGTGGTCCTCCTTCTTCTTTCTTTGTTTTTTTCCTGTTTATATGGCTATAGATCCTTTTACTATTGGTTTTAATTCCCTTTGTAAGGTCCATCTCTGCTTGGATTTTGGCATTTCTCACTTTATCTCTACATGTTCTGACCTCCAAGAGACAGCTTTCCTTGCTATTCCCTCCCATCTTCCACTCCTCATAGGCTTTTTGCTTTCTCTTAATCATATGTCTCAGATGCTTGCTCATCCAGCATAGTCTACAACCCTTGTCTATGGATTTTTTCTCTTTCCTGGGGATGCAGGCTTCAGATACTTCCTACAACTTTGACTTGAAATAATTCCAAGCCTGCACCACCTTTAGATCCACGAATTCTTCATTCCAGTCCACTTCCCTAACTAATTCCCTTAATTATTTTAAAGTTAGCCCTTCTGTAAATCAAAGAGCCTCCTCACAGATGTATTTTGTTAAATCATTCCATTTAGTTTGAATTGAATTAGCTCATGGTTGCTCAAACCCAGGTTGTCCACTACAACCTTGCTCGCCGCTAATCTTTTGGTCACCCTCCGGGGTCTTATTCATCGGAGGTGGCGTGCTGACCTGGGTTCTTTTTCCCATGGAGTTAATAGCTCCATCTTTATTTGGGGACTGGTTTTTTGGAGGCCCATGTTATAACATAGGAGGTCAGGATATAGGAGCAACAGAATACAGGACAAAATCCTCCCAGCACCCAAGCTATTAGTAGCAGGATTGGGTGTTTGTCCCAGGAGAGGAAGGTTGGGAGTGGTACCACGGTCAGGAAAATAAGGAGGGCCAGAAAAAATAACAGGGAAACTACAAAGAGTGTCATAAGTAAAAGAGACAATTTATTCTTCATAAGTATAATAGTCATGGCTCTGTAGAGCGACAGGAAATAAAACTTAAAGTACAGAAATGCAGTTTCCTTAGCTAAAGCTTGAGTATCAGTCTATGCCGTCCTATGCGGTATCCTTAGTTGCAGCTGCTTTTAAAGAGACAGTAGATAATTTCTTGCAAACTTACTCTGTGTACACTAAATTCCCGTTACATTTTATGTGCATTATACTTGTACTTATACTTAAACAACACCCTGTTACAATGCTGCCGTTGCCCCTTTTTAAGGGGGCCCAGTACAGCCCTTTACCTGTTCTCCCAGGCACGGGGTTCTAACCTACTTCTGTCCTTACTCCAGGACTACGGGGTTCTAAGCTTGACGGGTGTAACACTTAATAACATATCTATGTAGCTACTATAATTCCAGGACCCAAATTTGATCCCGATCCTCTTTTGAGGGGGGCCAATATTCGCTAAAGTAATTTATTCCCGATCCTCTTTTGAGGGGGGCCAATATTAGTAATTTATTCCCGATCCTCTTTCGAGGGGGGCCAATATTCGCCTAAGTCCTGTGCATATGCCTTTTACCGGTTTCTTACCAGCGCTCTTAGCCTCGTGTCGAATCCGCCTCTGTAAGGATCTGGATCGGCCCTTCGGTTCCTTTCCACCGTGTCAGTCCCACTACCTGTTACCAGGTCGGGGCCGCTGACTCCTCTGCCCAGACTCAATGACCGTAAGGACGAGCCCTATGATCAAAGAGCCTTAGTCCGAGAGACCTCTAACGTCTTAGAAGCTCTGGACTCCGACCCCCTGTAAGATTTGGGGGCCTCAGTTATAGTGTTTTTTGGGTCGGCCCTGTCTCTCACCTTCTGTGAGGTGTGAAACTGTGGCCGCATGGTGTCTGGAAAACCTCGTTTCTGATTGGTTGACATTTAGGTTGAGGGTAACACTTTTTGCCCCAAGCGTATGGGAGTGTTCACACCTTTTGCGAGAGGCGCATGAGAAGCTTCACACCCCTTGGTCGAAGGCGGGGGTGTGAACAACATCCTCATCTCCGAACGCATGGGATGCTTCGCACCTCAAGGGCGCCAGACATCACACCTTAGGGGTGCTAGACAGTGGTCGTACCATCTGTCCCAAGGCGAATGGGAAACTTCACACCTCGTTCAGGGAGGCGGAGTAGTGGTTGAGCACCTGGACCCATAGGCCTCAGGCTATTTGCATATTTGCAGGCGGTTCGAGTTCTGGCATAAGATCAAGAAGGGAGTTTGCTGGTTTGACAAGGCCTCATGTAGTTAAATTAGTCTTGTCACTAGGCAGATGCATAGAGTAGGCCCGTAGAATTATACACTAGCCACTTTAACTACACTTTATCCTTAACATACTATGCCTACCTATAATCCTATATGAAATACCTATACCTATATATCCCTATACCCCCCTTAGATTTCTACAAACCTGTTTTTCTATGAGATCCTCACTACTTACCAACCAATCTAAAATGGTATCCCCTCTCTTTGGCTGGTGTTGTTAGCAGGGCAAGCCCAAGAGTTTTTGGCACCCTAGGTAAACTATGGCTTTGGTGCCCCCTTTCTAAGTTTAATAAGAGATAATATATATATATTTTTTTTCAATAGATGATAAAATTCACTTCTGTCTAATTTGGTGCCCCTCAAAGCCTGGTGCCCTAGGCAACCGCCTAGTTCACCTACATAGTTGGACCAGCCCTCGCTGTTAACATTTATGATACAAAGTGCAACTTATGAATTTTTCTAGTGAAATGGAGGGCAGAGGAGAGTGCTTGCCTGCAGATGATGGCACATAAGAGTTGTAACTTGCATGTGGCATTCACAAGATCAAAGATTTGCTTAATGCGTAAAATGCACACCCTTCACTTATAAAGATAGATCTTGGCTGCTTAGCTCCACAGACTATCATGCTCATCTCTCAACAGTATGGCACGATTGCTGATATAAAGAATTTATGATGGAGCCAGTGATAAAATGCAATTAAAATATCTCTGAATCATGGGAAGGGGAGTCAGCTGCCTTGGGCGGAATGGAGAGCTTATGATGAGACTGACTCTACTTACATCTGAAACGTGGGGAAATGGAACAGCAGTCCAGCCTTCTCAGTTACTGCTTATGATAAAGAACTCTTATTCCCTTCCACCTTCAAGAAAAAAAATGAGCATATATCCATGTCATGCAAAGACAAACCGTAAATAAATGGATGTACATTTTTTTTCATTTTAATTAGTTGTGACAAGTGTAAAAATGATCAATCTCGCTCGTAGTCCATTTAGGTTCTTGTATCGTGCCCAGGTGTAAGGTGAAATCCTTACTCCATTGAAGTCAATGGGAATTTTTCAATTGGCTTTCATGAGGCCAGGATCTTACACTTAGAAGTAGGGGAAATTGTGTCATTGTTACTGACCTTCAAAACAGAAACAGAAATAAACAAAAATTATCTTTGTGTTCAGACTGAAATTGTTTTGTTGCTGTAGTGAATATGCTTCTATTATACACCTCTTTCAGTTAGTATTGCAGTATTTTAGTTTTGTGTGCTGTCAATCCTTTTTTAGGTCCAGAGTGAAATTCGGCACATAACAGACAGAACTCTCTTTCTTTCTTTCTTTCTTTCTTTCTTAGGTGGGTTTTAATAGCAGATCACTTTCAGTGTTTTCAAATGATGAACGGGGGGGTGGGGGGAGGCTTGCATGCGCCCTTTGTTAACAGATCAACCCTGAGGCATTGTAAAATGTAAGAATCCCCATTTCATTGTGGACAGAATTTTGTTTGTAGAGGAGGTCACAAAAAATTGCTATGAAACCTCCCCATTAAAGTGCTAAAGCCAGCTCTGCAGAAGCAATTTTACTCTGAGTTAATTTGGTCATGGTAGCTTGATTGTTTTTATTATTTTATACTGGCACCCAGAGGCCCCGGAGTGCTAGATACTGTAAATCAAAAGTCTTCTGCCTCTGAGTTTACAATCTAAAGTCTTGATCTTGCATACACTTATGAATATTCATGGAATAAATTACATCCTTAAAGTGTAGCACATACATCAAGATGGTGGCATCCTCCCCACATACAGGGTTGGGTCTCCTTTTATTGATGATTTGATGGGGGAGGGAGGGAGGAAGGGCATCTCAAGAGGTGCCCCCCTTTGTTCTTTTTAGGATGGTGGTGGGGGTGGGTGTCCTATTACTTCTCGTTTTCTTGTTTGGCACCAACTTATGTCTCCTTTCCAGCCCTACTCTTCAGCCGTTGGCTCCTGTCTTGTCCAGTTTACCCACTCTCTTAACTGCATTCACTTGGTGTTTTGCCCACTAGATATTTTTAACAAGCATATATGAAGTAATATCTTATTGGAAAAGTACAATGTTAAGCCATAGGTAATAATTATAGAAGGAACTTTCTGTCTCTGGGGAGCCCCCAGCTCCTCAAGGATACAACATCTTGCCAAAGTGGTTAATCATGAAAGCTTTTGTTTATATAGAAGAGACCAAAAAAAGAACCTAGCCTTTTGCACTTTATAAGCATCTTCTAAAACAATACACGTGGAGTTTTCCTTACCCGGCCAGATATGCCCTGTGTCCTTGGCATAAGCTGGTCTCCTTTGTCAAGGCCTAGTTTGACATTTGCTCTGTGCAGGACACAGAAAGGCCTAGAGGTGGCAGTAAGGGGGGAGAAATAATAACCAAGAAAAGGCAGAAAATGTGGGTCTAAAATGGAGACTGTGCAGAGTGGCACCTGGCTGTTTTTAAGCACAGTTGTTTCTTTTGTGGCTTCACACACACTGTGGAGAGAACCTGTTTATAATGCTAGTGAAAAAATACAATACACGATCTTCCACACTCCTCTTTATTCTGGAATATTCCCCTTTAAGACTATACTTGTAGAGAGCAGCCAATTTACTAGCATCCTTTTCCACTAGTAGCTGCAAGGTGCAGGGACTTTGATTATATTCGTTATCTCGTCATGTCACTGTGGTAATGCTGACTAAGTACGCAAGTGCACATTGATATAGAGCAGTGTTTCCCAAACTAATTTGGTCACGGAACACGTTTGGGCTTGGAATATATTGTTGGAACACATAGCTGTTGTTCTGTGGGAAAGGGGCAGGTTCATACCAAAAAATTGCCACATGTATTGCTCAAAAGTTGATATTAAAAAGTTAGTTTTGGGGGGATGTCTTTTATTTTACAAAGACGGAAAAATATCACTAGCAATGAAATTTTTCCACGGAACACCTATTCACATCGCATGGAACACCCGTGTTTGGTGGAACACATTTTGAGAAATGCTGATAGAGAGTGATGTCCTGGTAGCAAGGATCAGTGGCACTGAGATCTTTTGGTTTGGCCTGAGATCTCGGGTAGAGCCCTGCAGTGGGACTGGAATCTTGTGGGAGCAGGACAAAAATTCAGCAAACTGTGTGGGAGCAGGTGGGAGTGGATATTGCAGTATGGGATGGGATGGAAGAAGGATTGAAAATATTGTCTCATCCAGGGCTCTACTCTGGGGCACCTTGATGCATGAGCAAGGATTCCCCCTGCCTGCTTCTACTTCTGGAACCGCTCTCTCCTTTTGCAGGCCTTGATCGTGCATCAGGATCCTCTATTGCAGACTGTTGTGCCCACGCAGAGTCACAGAGGTCTCTTATGGGTCCTGATGCAGCACTGGCATTAAGGCTTTATTTCACTTACAATTAAAGCACACGTCACAGTCTGGTGACATGCGGACAAGAGATCTTTTGTGTTCTTTAGTTTCATAGGTGGCTTTCTTTCTTTTTTGGCACTGATGCATTAAAGTTATTGCAAGACATTCATTCCTCTGGTGATTGGGACTGAAAATAACCTTGAGGCATTAAAACATTACTCGTGTACATTTAGCTCCACCTCTTGGACTAATTTAGCTTTTACAGATACAGTATTTCATAAGGAAATCTCTAGAGGTGATGAAAATGTTTTGGGCTAAACCCTTGCAAACATTTATGGATCAACTGCCATTCCTTGGAACTTTAATATTCAATATGTGATTAAAAGTGTAGTCTCATTATGAATTATGTTGCTGATTATAGAATCATTTGGGTTAGAGTTGTCCTCTACTGGCTCAACTGAAAAGGGGAGGGAGGGGGAAGTGCTCTGCTGAGTGACCCATTTTACATTATACAACAGTGTTTTGGTGCATTTCAGACATGCCTTAAAGAGGCTTTATGTGAGATCAAATGGGAAAATTGAGTCATGCTCCCACCCCTGTTATGTAGGAGGAGGATGTTGTATACTCCATAATGATGTATTTGCTCAGTCAACATATTTTTTTTAAAAAACTGACAAACACATTTGTTGGACATATTTCTATGTCTTTAAAAAGAATATTTTGTGGACGCAAATATACTACTTCTACCAGGAATCAAATATGCACTTGGCATGTTATTTTTCAAAAAATGAAAGACTATTTCACCAGTGAAAAACACACAGCATTTTCATTATTACCCTATTTCTGTCACATTATGAACTATCCTGAAAGACCTTTCCTGGTGTTTGTTCCTACTAGGTTCTAATCTGGGGGGAAAAAAATGAAAATCCATAGATTGCTTTTAGATTAGCCTTGCTAAATCATTGTGCTGCACTAGTATTACTCGCATTACATCAAGTGAATTGACCTCCCCCTCCTCTATGTGCTGTTCCCCAGTGTTTTGAATCCTAACACCTATTTTGATTTGCTGTTACAGCCTGACCTGATGCTATGTCATACACTCCCCTGCATTTAATTTCCTCCCACTCTGTAACTTTCCTATCTTCAAAGCGTCTGACGAAGTGGGATTTTCTCCCATGAAAGCTCATGCGATTAATAAATCTGTTAGTCTTTAAAAGTGCCACAGGACTCTGTTGTCTTTCTACAATAGACTAACACGGCTACCCCTTTGGAAATGACTAGTAAAGCACAGTGTTTTTAGGTGTGGTGTTGAAAATGAAACAGCTGGATCTTTGCCAGTGAGGCAAGAAGTTAGGGTAGTTAGGGTCTTTTCCTTTCAGACAAGAGATTTAAGGTACTTTCCAAACCAGGATTGAGGTACCTCCTCTTTTGGCCAGACTTGCTGCAGTTACAGTGTTAGTGTCTGTCTAGTGGTTTCCTAAGATTGCTGTATTCGCATCTTGTGATTTACTATAATTATAGTTTCTGCTATGTCAAAGTCTATTGGTCTATGGGAAATAAAAAAGTTAATTGAACCCGTATATGAAATAGAGGAAGTATGTATGCTAATGTATGACGATAATGATGCTAAAATGATATGCTAATGCTACTAATGCCAAAAGATATATAAGGCAACTCCCCCATGTATTCGGGGCTCAGCCTTTGGAAGAGATTCCGCTGGGCCAGCTGTCGGCCGACAATAAACTCAGTTAGCCTCCTATTCCAGTCCCCGAGATTCTTCTGTCTTGCTACACCAGTATAATGCAGGCATTTGCAAGTGCCAAGGGAGAGCTTGGAGTATAGAGTGCAATGTTATGTCATTTTCAGTAACAAGATTTGTGTTTTATATTTGTAAAATATAGTACCCTCTTTTCGAAATACAGGATGAGTTGGTGTTGATCCCTGGGACAGGGTAATAGGCTTAGTTCCACCCAGTGCTTTGGATATACACTTAAGTAACGCTGCAGACAGAATTGCTAGCAGTCAGAATTTTTGACCGGCTCTTTTGTCATTTAAAACATTTTTTGTTTTAACCAGAGCAAACAGCGTATGTAATATGAAACAGAGCTTTAATAACACTATTTGGATAAAAGGAGGGAGAAAGGAGAAATATTATAAATATCTGTTTATACTTCCAAGAATGTGTAGGGGAAGCAGATATGTGTGGGGAAGGAATAAGCATTCTGTTACTTTAAGATGATGAATTTAAGCAAGATGATCGATCATTCAGGCTTCCTGTTTGAACAGTTGCAGTATGTTATTTTAGGAATAAAATTGGTTCCAAACCTTGCAGTTGCACATGCAGTAAACCTCAAAGCATTTTCTAAAATAAAGTAGCTTGTAGTGCATCAGTGAAATAATGCATCAGGATGAGGTAAAAGGTGTCTTTTTGTGGCTTTTTTTGTTTGTCTTTTTTTAAATTTTTTTTTATTCAGGTCCTTTGATCCTTGGCCATTTTTCCCTTCCTGCTTTTTCTAAGAACCCTTCCTTTTGATCAGAGTAGCTGATTGCAGGGCCTGTTTTATTTTTTTATTTTTTTTTACTATATCACATAGTATATGATGGATTTTGTAAAAATTAAATACAGGATGAAAGAATTGGTTGATGTTGTATATTTTTGTCAAAACTTACTATTATTTCATCAACTGTTCAACTTTCTTAATCTTTGCTTGATTCTATAGTTAAAAATCTTAACTGATCATTTATGACCTCCCACCTACTTTTTGGTTATGTGGTCTTTTAAATTTTATTGTGTGTAAATTTCTTGGTGCTTATGAAAGACTGCCAGAATAGGCTTGATCCAAAGTCCACTGAAGTTAGTGGGAGTCTTTTCATTGGTTTCACTGTGCTTTATATCAGATAATGTGATCAGACAATAGGCTAGACCAGTGGTCTTCAACTTTTTTTGGATCAGCACCCAATTTTTCAATATTTTCACATTTGCAGTAAGTTTTGTCGTTAAATTCATTGTTACATTGTCATACTGTTAATCGTTAATTATAATTTTCAATTTATTTAAATCTTAAACTCAGATATTTTAAATAGGATGTCAAACAAATTTCATTCAAACAAAATTTATTCATTCATTATTCATAGAAACTTTTTATAAATTACAGACGGATGAACATGGCTATCATCTCCTTACTTCATTTTTGTAGCACCCACCAAAAAAAATCACAAAACGCCCACTAATGGGCGGTATCGCCCAGGTTGAAGACCACTGGGCTAAACTTATGGAAAACTTGTTTCATTCTGATGTGCTCCAGCATGATCCAGGTAGGGTCTGACAAAGAACCTCCAAGTTCATAACTCTTTTAATAACTCCTTTAACAAAAAATGATGTCATTGCCCATTATTGACTTCAGCTAAAAACCAATCTGGGACAATTTACCCTTATTTACAGTCTTTCATACCAAAGCTGTTTCTTCATATCCCTTCCCCTCCTTGCTCACCAACAGTTTTTCTTTTGTACCTGGCTTACATAGCTCCTAATTTTTGAGATAATATTGGTATGTGGGGTAGGGAAGTTTATGTTGGCTTTTTCAGAATGATTTTTTTTTTTGGTGTTATTTAAAACCATCTGCAGACACCCCTATCAGTCAGAGGTGTCTGTTCTTAGAAACTTCTCCTTATCATTGTTATTCTTTGAAACAGGCATCCTCCCTATTTCATTCCTTCTGACCTTATAACTCACTATTTTCAAGGTCTTCCTTCTGCTTGCTAGTCAGGGTCTTTCTTTACAACACATACATTTCTGTAACCATGTTTAAACTAACTCTAATTCTTTAGTTTTATATTTATCCTATAAGTGGACATAAAATTCTTATCCTGAGAAATAATATACAATGCCATTTTTAATTCAGAGGCTCAGTTAGCAGGGAATGCTGCAAGAACACATCTTGTTTTTTCCCAGGTGCTTCATGACTCGTCTGCCATCTGGGATCTTTATTGAAATCTTGCTCCAAGTTGGAGATCTTGAATTTCTTTACTTTACTTAATTGGGTGTCTGGAGTTTTCATTTTTTTTTAATAAAAAGGCTTAGTCTAATAAGGTCTTGTTTGTCATCCAGTGTAATATTTGTTGCATCGACTTATTTTATAGTGGCTTATAATTTTATCTTCTAGGATTTTACATTTGTTTAACCCCAATGCAAAACTGTGTGTTGCAAATCAACTCAGAATTGAGAACACTTACTAGTGCTCTCTTATGTACTAGGAATTAGTCTATACATAACCAGCCAGGTACTTTCAGGCCACTAAATGCAGTTACTGTTTCTTAGAAAGATGTTCAACTTTTCAGAAAGATAGAATATCTGTGATTGTTCTCCCTCTGCAAAAAAAAATATTTTTTTTCTACTTGAACTCCCCCTGGCATCACAATAGAGACAGAACTCGTGCCATTATTATGAATATAACAATCTTCTTAGTAACTATATAATACTCAGTTATGGCCCCCAGGTACCACTGCTGCTGTAGTATTCATCATTCCTCCCAGAGGCAAGAAGATGTGACTGATGGTCCTTCTTGCCGTTAATCGGGAATTAATGGGTTCTCACCAGAGTACTGGTGGGCACTCTTCCCCAAAAGGCCACATCTGCTGCTGATTCCACTTTCATACAGTCCATTATAAATAGGCTTGGCAGAATTTGATTTGTATTTTCTTATAATTTCAATAGATAACATTGATGTTTATTTTTACAATTTTTTTATTTGTATCAATTTAAATTTTCACAGTTGCAGGATATTATGAGGGTCAGATGATAATTATTTAAAGACAGTAAACACTGAGATTCAAAAAGTTTAAGTTGTGTAACTGCTAAAATATAAATTGTCTATCTGTCAAAATTTTCCTCTTAAATCAAACTCTAATAACTTGTCAATCAACAGATTTGTTACTTTGCCTATCTGTAAATTTCAATTATTATTAATGGAAATAGTTCTCATCTGTTTGTTTGTGTATGGTGAAATCAATGTCTGTTGACATTTACAGATAAAAACCCAGTTATTCCAAGCCTAATTATAAATCAGGAGCAACTCCAAAAAAAGACAGTGTTGTTATACTGGTGTACTATTAAAATCAAGTCTTTGGTATCTGATGATTTAGAGAAACTAAAGGTCTCTTCAGAATCTGAGTCTGCCACAAAAAATATTAGAAAACCCAACCTCTACATGCAAAAACTTAGTCAAGCTAAGAATTAGGTGCAGTCAAATAACTTTTTGGTTGCAGTTCTTGAAACATATCTAGAAAGCTGTTGTCTAGAAAACTGGTAGGGTTATTTTTTAAATGAGTTATACATGTACCATTTTATTCATACAGCATAACATGAAACAAGAGATCATCCTTATCGGTAACCTCCTGCCTTAAGAAGCTGCCTCATGTTATCCTGAATTATTTTGGGCGCAGTTGTTCTCCAGCTTAATTAAAAGACTGATTGAGCAACTAATTTTTCCAGCCTTTGAATAATCACAACAGATTTCTCTGAGTAGTACAGCACACAAATAACTGTACGTGGTTGCAATAGTTGCAGTTGGTTCTTACATTATTTCATCTTGGTTAATAAGAGTTATCCTTGCAAGAGAGTCACCAATATTCTTTTTTTTTTTTTTTTTTTGCCATATGAGTTTAGTGTAGCGTTCTTTAGCGAAAAACAGAAGTTAATTGTGTTTGACCTAAGTCTTTCATTCAGGCTTCTAGTAAATAAAAATAATGAGGTGATAAAGCACTGGAGGGCTTTTAAAATTTAAATAGAAAATTAATCTTGGAAGTATTTAGTTCAAGTTTCCATATCATATATTCTCATTTGTACACCTCCAGTTGTATTACAAATAATGGAAAGTGCAGTGTGACAATATATAAGTTGTGCTGCTGCTGTTTTGACACGTAGTGTTAATCATTTTGATTATTCGTTGGTTGCCCTTTTTATGTGCTGGGGCCATGTTTACCATTTCTGCTGCTAGGAATGAAATACGTTTGTTTTTTTTCCTCCTCTCCTTCAGAACAATGAAATGGCAGAGCTGCAGAGAATAAGGATGAAAGACGAAATTCGAGAATACAAGTTCCGAGAGGCAAGACTTCTTCAGGATTACACAGAGCTTGAAGAAGAAAATATCACTTTGCAAAAACTGGTGTCCACACTGAAACAGAACCAAGTAAGCACAGAAGAGATTTTAGATGATAGGTTAAAAAAACCACAACACTGATAGATTTAAAGCTGCATACGCTACCTTAATCAATCTAGTATGAGATTCTTCATACGTTATTGTTAAACAGGCATTGCAAAATAATATTGGCAAACAAGCACAGTAGAAATCTTAATAGAGTGCTGAATGCACCCTGATGTGCCATGACAAGTTAAAGCCCCATTGCAACCAGGTGTAAACAGGATCCATGTTTGCTCTCCACTGCATATGTGTGTAACTCCCACTGATGCTGAAGGGAGACTCAGACTGACGTGTATATATATATATGATGTTTAGAAATGTTACTCTGAAAAATGCTGATGAAGTAATCAAGAAAACTATTGTCTTAGAGGTTGAATGAAAGGGATTCATTTCTCTTGTCAAAAGTGCTGTCTTGTCATGATAAATCAGTAAATATGCAATTCAATTAAACAGGTGGCATTTTTCTTTTTTAAAAGACATCCCATGCCAACACTGGATTACAGTTTATAAGGCAATTCCTTCATTTCTAACAGATTGTAATTGCTTCCTGCCTCCATAACATGCAATTGCTTTTTAAGTCTTAACATGCTCAACGGGATAATTAGGGCTTTTCTAAAATATCCAAGATTGCCAGTTTCTAGTGGGAGTTTGTTAACAAAGATATCTCGTTGCTGTCAGGATTCACAGTACTATTTCATCTAATGATTACTAATATTTTACCCACCCTGGCATGCTGAGGATTGAAGCATTTAGAACAACAATGTAGCACAACAGAAGATACGAAGATAATAGAAACAGATTCATAAGTTTCCTTTCTTTATATTAAGAGATTGCAACTTACATATTTCTAAAACTAAATTTCCAGCAAATTGTCTTTATCAGAGAGATATTATCTAGGCCACTGTATTCTCCTTTGAGGCTCAGGTGTGATTCTCCTTAGCTTCATGAGATTTACTTGCACAGATATTGGGAAAACTAGACCCCTTAATGGACTGTTATAGTTTCCACTAGAAAAGAATCTGTTCACAAGGGTTTGTATTTGTTACAGCACTTGCACTTAGTGAACTTGAATATCAGCGCCCTACAAAGAGGAAAAAATATTTGGAGTATATTGGTTGACTTAAAAAAAAGCAGAATTTTTGCATCAAATCTTTTTTTTTTTTTTGTGCTCCTGTAACTCAGAAAAGAGTTTTGATTTATGAGATATAATTTCATAAAAGATCAGTAATATATAATATAATTCTTTAATTTATAAAATCATGTATTATACAGCCCGATATTTTATATCAGATCTTTTTCAGCATTGGGAAGAAGAATCCATGGAAAATGACAATGTAAAAATAAGCAACACAAACCAACGCTTTCACTAGCTTCTCTCTTTGACTTTATTGATGTGAATCTTTGAGTCTGTGTCAAACAGGTTCATTTTCTAAGTGAATTGTAAAGCACTGGAAGTCAACTGCCTAGAACCAGCTAGTCCTTCTTTTCTCTCCTGCATTTCTGTCCATCTCTGGCATAGCAGATGACTTCTCCATATTCTCCATGAGTGGCTATTGTTGTTATGTGATGAGGTTCTTTCTCCTTTTCTAAAAATACGATCGTTAGCAAGGGAAAAACTTTCCTCAGAGAAACTATCACATATATTGTGTAAATCCAGATGGAGCAGGTGACTGCTGTGCTATGAGGTGAGAGATTTATCAGTTACTGCAGACTGGAGTGACCAACACCAGTTCAGCAAGGGAAGAATTTCAGTCTGGACTGCTACAGGCCCAGACGACCAGTCATCAGCGCCCTAAAATGTCGCATGTATTCTATGCTTGACCACTACTACTATTCCTTTTTTTTGGATTGGCAAAAGTCAACTTCTGTTTTAAAATTACTGCCACTGTAGAATATTTAACAGTTGAAACAGTTTGGGTTATTTAGTTTATCCTTTTATTTTTAAACTAAACCTTATTGAATAATTTTCATAAAACCAACCTATATCTGTCTATAGTATAAAGAACTGGGCATGCAATGATCACATTAGATAAGAAGTTAGATAACATAGTTATAGATGCCTTAAGAAAAGCTTTGAGTGATAAGTCAAACAGTAGATTAAGCTCTGTCTATATGCGATGCCCTGGCCTAATACACCAACATTGCTCTTTATAACTAATAGTAAAGCTGTACTTCCTAGTGTATCTTCAGGTCATTGACTATTCTTCTGTGAAATACAGTATGTGCCCTAATAAATCACCCACAGATACTGATTCGCATCCCCTGAAAATGTGTGCAGAACAACATAAAACAAATTAATAAAATGGAGTAAATGCAGTATACCTTTTCTCATGAATTTTCTTAGTTTGATGCTCTTTGAAGCTACTGGCAATGCGTGGTCTGAATAATTTTTGGCTATTTAGCGCTTAGTTTAATCAGGCTAATAAATGACAGATTTTTAAGACCCAAGTTTTAGTATTATGAATGTTCTTTGTCTTGTCTAATTCAGGTTGAATATGAAGGTTTAAAGCATGAGATTAAACGGTTTGAGGAGGAGACAGTATTGCTTAATAGCCAATTAGAAGATGCCATCCGATTGAAGGAGATTGCCGAACATCAGCTGGAGGAAGCCCTGGAGACATTGAAAAATGAAAGGGAGCAAAAGAACAATCTGAGGAAGGAACTCTCCCAGTATATCAACCTCAATGATAGCATGTACAGTAACCACATTAATATATCGGTAGATGGATTAAAGTTTACAGAGGATGGGAGTGAACCTAATAATGATGACAAAATGAATGGGCACATCCATGGGCCCCTTGTGAAATTGAATGGAGATTACCGGACTCCCACAGTTAGGAAAGGAGAGTCTCTGCACCCTGTCTCTGATCTCTTCAGTGAGCTCAACATATCAGAAATGCAGAAACTGAAGCAGCAGCTTGTCCAGGTAAGAGCTCAAATTAAAAAAAAATAAAAAAAAAAAAAAAAAAGTTTCATGTAATTACATCAGACTTTAATGCTAATGACTGATTTACTTGTCCATGATCATATCCCCCACCATGTATTTTCCCTGCTCTTAAGCCTTTATCCCAGGTGTTTTATAATTTCCAGATCTCTCAGAATAATGGAGTTGAGAGAATGGGGTATGTGCAAGGCATGTATTGAATAGAAATAAGAGGAAGAGAAGAGAAGGGGACCTAGCAGTGCTTAAAGGGTGTGGGGGGAGGAGAGGAGAGGAAAGGCGGATCCACAAGGGGTTGCAGATCTAGCAAAAACAATAATAAATACAATACTTTAAAAATGAAGCCAATTAACTGAAGGTACCTTTTAAGCATTGTCTTCCCAAATTGCTATTCCCAGATAATGATAGACCTTTGAGAGATCATTCGGGACAGGCATGATTCCAGACCACTGGAGTAAGCTGACATGGTGCCTAGAGTGGGTCATCGCTAAGAACGGCAAACTCAGGAAAGGCAGTCAGAAAACAGGGCAGACACACCCAAACTGGCGGTATATTCTACAATTAGTAGTAACAAAAGTGTATTCCTGGATCACTATGTTAGTTTTACCAAGGAGTCACACACAGCTACTTTAGCTCAGGGCTCGACAATACTTGGGCTCCAGATCTCCATGGCACCCAGGATTTTGCCCCTAAGGCCGAGCAGTGCGGAGGCAGCCAGAGAGGCGAACGCCCCCTAGGACCTAAAAAAAGAGCTGGCAGTGCTGACATTTTCAGCGCTGCTCTCTCCCTACCACCGCTGAAAGCACTGGGGAGGAAGTGTCTTCTGCATGCCGCTGCTGAAAGCATCAGCGGCTGCGGTGGCTTTTTGGTAGCAGGGGCTCTGTACTGCCTCGGGAAGAAGTGATGGCAGCGGTGAGCTCTCGGCCTAGGCTAGCCCCTAGGTATGAAGCCGATTTGTCGAAGCCTGTATTAGCATTCCAATACCTTGCCAGCAAACTGGACTTCATGATGTAAGGTAATTAAAACCAAAACCACCCCACATAAGTTCTTCCAGTCCTGAAAGACCAGTCACTCACCCCAGGTCACTAGATACTTCAGGATCTCACCAAAAACAACACTGAAAGCCAATTCTTGGTAAACTAAACTAAAGATTTATTAATTAAGAAAAGAAAAACCAAGAATTATTAAAAGGTTGAAACAGGTAAGATGCATTGCAGTTCATTTGGAATCTATGAGTCCAGTTGTTAGCAGAGTTGTGATGCCTGCTAATTCTCCATATGTCTCTTAGAGTCCTTTCATAAGTTCCTGAAAGTTTCCCATAGTGGATTGGGGTAGATCTGTCTTGCATCTGGAATAGCCCCCTGGTAGCATCCAGAAAGATGAGAACTGTTGGATCAGTCCCAGGATCCATATTTGTAGCTCTCTAACACAAATAACAGTTTGACAGGTGCCTTTCTAGAAAAACAGTCTCAGCAGTCTGCACGTGTATTCCTCTGATGAAGAATAAATACTTGAATCTGTGATCAGTCCTAATGGCCTTGCTTTGCATATTGAATGCTTCAGTCTTGTGAACACAGTGTGATAGACACCAAGTCTTTATCCAGTAATTTCACATTTAAATGCTAAATACTTGCCTTTTGATCTCATACCAATTGGGTATACTTGCATACATAATATAAAGGCAGTGGTAAGACATGAAAAGGATTTAGCAATGTTAATTTGGTAACATTGGTACCTTCAAAGAGGATGTAGGGAAATACAGACAAATTAAATTTAGCATCGACTCTTGCTTCTTATCAATACAAATGAATGGCCTGATGTATGCAAGCCCAACTAATTTTGTTACTTGTACACAATGATTTAGGGCTAGTCTGCACTTAAAAGCTATATTGGTACAGCTGTGCCTCTGTAAGAGCACCTATGTAGCCATATTATGTCCACGTTATGTCCATACTATGTCCAGCTACGTTGGTGGGAGGGTGTTTCCTTCCAACTTAGTGCTCTCCACACTAACGCTTATGCCAGCAAAATTTATGTCACTCAGGTGTGGTTTTTTTCAACCCCCAATCAACAAAAGTTTTGCTGGCATATGTGCTACTGTAGACAAGGCCTTACTGTAGACAAGGCCTGATTCTGTTTCAATGCCTCTTGACATGCGTTTAAGGTCATATTCAGGTGAATCGGTCTGTTAATTTTATCTTGAGCTGGTTTGTGGATATCACAAAGGACAAATATAACCACTCTTTAAAAAGAGCAAAGAAGATCCCATAGACTATTCAGCCTAACTTTGATGCCTGGAAAGATACTGGAACAAAGTATGAAATAATCCATTTGGAAGCACCTGGAGAACAGTAGGATTGTAAGGAATAATTAACATACATTTGTCAAGAACAATTCATGCCAAACCGACTTAATTTCCTTCTTTGACAAAGTTACTGGCCTAGTCGATGGGAGAAAGCAATAGATATGGTGTAACTTGATTTTAGTAAGACTATTGGCATTGTCCCATATGACATTGTCACAAGTAAATTAGGGAAATGTGGCCTAGATGAAAGGTGAATGCATAACTGATTGAAAGGCCAGTAATCAGAGAGTAGCTATCTATGGTGCATTATCAAACTGGGAGGGTATATATAGTGGGGTCCCACAAGGGTCCATTCTGGTCTGGGACTAGTCAATATTTTCATTAATGACTAGGATAATGGAATGGAGAGTATGCTTTTAAAATTTTTGTATGACATTTAATTGGAAAGGATTGCAAGCACTTTGAAGGAAAGGATTAAGATTCAAATGACCTTGATCAATCGGAAATTGATCTGAAATAAACAAGATGAAATTCAGTAAAGACAAGTGAAAAGTACCTCACTTACGAAGGAAAAATCAAATGCACAGCTACAAAATGGGGAATATTTGGCTATGTAGTAGGACTGCTAAATAGGGTCTGATTAGAGTGGACCACAAATTGAGTATGAGTCAGCAATGTGGTACAGCTGCTAAAAAGGATAATACTATTCTGGGATGCATTAACAGTAGTGTAGCATGTAAGACATAGTGGACAATTGTCCTGCACTACTAAGCACTGGTGAGTAACTGGAATATTGCGTTCAGTTCTGAGTGCTCCTCTTTAAGAAGGATGTGGGTAAACTGGGGAGAGTCCAGAGAAGAGCAACAAAAATGATAAAAGGTTTAGAAAACTTGACCTAGTACAGTGGTCGGCAAACTTTTTAGTCAACTGAGCCAAATATCAACAAAACAGCAATTGAAATTTCTTTTGAGTGCCAAATTTTTTAAACTTAAAATATATAGGAAGGTACATTGTTATTAACTTAATAAGGGTATTCGTGACCATCTCCTTTCACTCCACAAATCAATCTCTCTCTCTCTCTGGCTGGCATCTCTCTCTCTCTCTCTCTCTCTGGCTGGCATCTCTCTCTCTCTCTC
>ML685838.1:742338-766846 GCA_007922175.1 Pelusios castaneus
TCTCTCTCTCTGGCTGGCATCTCTCTCTCTCTCTCTCTCTCTCTCTCCCTCTCCCTGTTCACTGAAAGTAGGACAAGAAGTGATGGGCTCAATCTGCAGCAAGGGAGATTTACGTTAATTTGAGAGAGCAGAGGGAGTGAGGGAGCTGCCTTCAGGAGACTTAAAGCCTGGACCAAGCTTGTTAAATGAGCTAACCAGAGACACCTTGTGCAGGGATAGAATCTCAAGCAGCTTGTTCCTTATAAGAGAGCTGATGCAGGTGTTTTGAGAGATTGGGCAGTTTACAGGGAAGTTAGCTCTGAGCAGGACTGTTGCAAACAGTCACCCTCTAAGAACTCATTCAAAAAGGACTCTATGAAGGAACTCTTATGCTCCTCCAGGTTCAGAAGTAAGAGCCTTGCCCCGGAACAGATTTTGGGGACTTAAGTTTTACTTTTGGGTGGCTTTTCTGAAACCCAGATCCTAATGAGGGTGGTAATTAGACATGCAACAGTGGAGTCTCTGTAAAAAGGGCCTGGAGAAGGGAGAATAAAGGGCAGGGCAGAGGCAGAGGCAGTACGGCATGAGAGGGAACAGAGTGGCAGACAGATTTTAGGGAAAGCTTTCTAACTATAAGAATAATTAATCACTGGAATAGGCTTTCAGGGGAGCTTGTGGAATCACCCCCTTCGACAATTTTTAAGAACAGATTGGACAGACACCTGTCAGGGATGGTCTAGGCTACTTGGTCCTGGCTCAGCATAGAGGGCTGGACTTAGTGACTTCTCAAAGTCCCTTCCAGTCTTACAATTCTACAATTCTATGACCTCTCACTTTTTTCAGACCACTGGCAATGGTAAGATCCAGTTCCTCTTGCTAAATAAATTAGTGCCACATTCTGATACCATTACTCTGCTTCAGTAACAGTAACCCTTATTTCCATTTACTTCAGTGAGACTACCTGTGGACTAAAGTGCTATTCAATGTGAGTAAGGGTATCTGAATTAGTCCCTTAGGCTATGTCTACACTTGTTAAATTAAGTCAACTTTGTTAAGTCAACTTAGCATGTCTGCACTAGATATTTAGGTCGACTTAAAGTTGACCTTGTAAAGTTGACTTAGAGCATCTACACTAGATGCTTAAGTCGACCGGCTAGGTCGCCAGAGGGCCGCAGCTCCCAGGGAAGAGGGAAACCAGGCCCCCATCCGGGGCTTCAGCAGGGAGGGATTCCCTCACGCCCTGGCTGAGGCTCCCTGGCGGCAGAGGAGTCCCAGAGGCGGGGAAATCCCCGCCGCCTCGGGGCTCCCTCCACGCGGGCTTGCTGGCTCCTGCATGACACAGGAGCCCCAGCCGGGGGAACCTCCCTCCCCCTCTGCCCCCCCCCAGGCCCAGGGCTCCAGCTGTGCGGGTTGCCGGCTCCTGTGCCACATGGGAGCCCCGGGGCGGTGAGGTTCCCTCGATGCTGGGACTCCCCTGCTGCGCAGCTGGAGCCTTGGGGTGGCCTCTGGGGCACCTCAGCTGGGTGGGGAGGAGGTCGACCTAGGGCTTAGGTCGACTTAGGGTGTCCACACTGGCTTAAGTCGACTTACGAAGTCGACTTAAGCCCTAAGTCAACCTAAAAGTAGATTTTATTAAATCGACATAAGCTTTCCTTAGGTTGACTTAAGAAAATGCTTAAGTCGACTTAATAAATGCTCAGTGTAGACGTGGCTTTGTTTAGGTCGACTTAAGTATCCTTAAGTTGACCTAACTTGTAAGTGTAGATGCACCCTTAGTGTATTTAGATTCAGTTCTGCTCTTATAATAATCAACTGCAAATTTTGCTGTTAAATTCAGTTAGAAAAGGATCTGACAGTCAAACAAGAAAGAAAAAGAGGAGGAAAGAGTTCCTTTCGTTGAATACTTACTAAGTGCCCTTGGTGTTTGAGACATAACATAATGTTATATTCCATATTAGCATCCTCTGCTGATGTACTCTGTCCCATTGGTGAGCATAATGCCAGCAGTTTGTTTTCCATTCCTCTCCTCCATACCCACAAGAGGCATCCCGGAACATGAGACTGGGAAGAGATTCAATGTAAATAAATAAAGCTGCCAACATTCCTGGTGTTGTCATCTCAGAAAGAAATAATACAAAGCAACACAGCCTAAGGGCCAATTGTGCAAGCTGTGAAACAATTCCTTTGGGATGCACAGCTTGTCATCTCAATGAGAACTGAGTGTTCTTGGCACCTTCCAGGATTGGGCCTATCAGAATGTGTCTCAGCTAAAGGGAGACTTGTGGGGAAAAAAGTGAGCAATTCACGAAAGTAAATCTGAGAATATAATGAACCTCTGTTTATTGTGACCAATGGGGAGCAATCATTTAACATGAAGGTGCACAAATTTTGCTGGCGTACTTATTGTCTTACTTATTTAATTACCAAATCTAGGTTATGACATGAGAAAACAGTGTTGATATGATACCTGGAGCTTTGTACAATTAGCTTATTGAAGCTAAATAACTATACACAAACATTAACAGTATTCTTTTGGTAATTATTCTCAATAACATAGTCAGTGTACAGATAATGACCAGGCTAATATTGTTCTTCAAATTTAAATAAGTGTATTCCAAATAGTTATGTATACACTAGCAGGGTTTTTTTAGTTGAGCCCACAGGGGAAATGCCTGTCCACAGCAACTTGATACTATGTGTAAAAGACAGCAATTGCCCCTACTAGGCATCCTAATCATGTTAAGAATTTTTTAAAAAATAGATGCAGTAAAGAAAGTATCATGATTGCTATAGTTTTGGGTTGTTGGGGTTTTTTTTTTTTTTGGCTTTTTAAGTCTTTTCTATTTAATGCCACTTGAGCTCACCTAGGCTGAGTCTACACTTGTAAATTAAGTCGACTTAGGCTTGCTTAAGTCAACTTAATTTACCTTGCGTCTACAGCTTGCTTAAGTCAACTTAATAAAAATTAAGTCGACTTTATAAAACCTCCTTTAAATTCGACTTAAGCCGACTCCCTAGAGTCGACTTAAGCCATTGTAGACATGGGGTAGCCCTAAGTCAACTTAGGGCTACCCCAGGACTACACCAATGCCCTCCCTGCCGGGGAGGGGCACGGGGGGAGCCTGGCATGCCCCCCCCACAAGGCAGGGCAGAGCCCTGCCCACCCTGCCCCTATGCCCTGCCAGGGTCCCTGACCCCCTTTCCCGCATTGTACCTATATACAATAGGGCAAAGTCTGAGCCCCCTGGCACTGGGCAAGGGGTGCCCCCCTGCCCCTGTGGGCCTACCCTAGGTCCCACTAGCCCCTAGAAGTTGACCTAGGCGTCCAGTGTGGATGCTCTAGGTCGACTTTGTAAGTTCCCCCCAAAGTTGACTTTAATTTTAAGTGTAGACTCACTAAGTCGACTTAGTTAAAGTCGACTTAAAATTACAAGTGTAGACATAGCCCTAGTGTCATACAAATTAATTGCAAGGCATTCCTCCAGGAAGTTTCTTGATGTTGGATATAGGCATTCAGTTATACTTATATGCTGGTAATGCTTCAGCAAAATAGGATTTGTTATCTTCAGTGGAGTCTTTGTGGTGTTATATTCATTAAGGCATGTATCAAAGTTTGGTATATGCACCTCCTACTTCCCCCAAAGGAAAGTTTATTAAAACACATTTATATTGATTTCACAGATGTCTTTAAATGTCTCGCCTAGTATTCCTGTTACTGTGAGTTTCAGGTACAATACTGCTAACACCAGGGACATAGCCACGGGTGGGCCAGGGCCCATTTACTTGGAGATGAGGCCCATACACCATTGGCCCTGACAGTGGCACAAACTTCACTGTTGCAGTTGTGGGGCCCAGCTGCTGGCCGGCCCCACAGCCACTGCGGCAAAGTTTTCACTGCTGTCAGGCGCTGCGGAGGGCAGGCCTCATCATGCCACCTCTCCTCCACCTCCTCCTCCCATAGCTCCACTTGTTGCCTAGCAACTGGAGCATCTTGAGCAGTTTCCAGTCATGTGGCTGGAAGCTGTCCTTGACTGGGCCCACCCTGCAGATTCAGGGGCCTGGCCAGAAATGGGGGCTGGCTACACCCCTGTCTAACACTATCTTTCCTGTAACTGCAAACAGATAATCATTTGCATATAGGCACTCTGTTTGTTTTGCTAGTCTGAAGTTTTGCAAGAGAAACAATTTTAGCTATTTAAAATTTCTGTGTGCAACAAAAATTTATTTGCCCTATTATAAAAAAATATACGTCTTTTGTTGCATGGACACCAAAATATTAGTTAAGGCAGGTATTATTCATCCTGCAGCTCTGGGACTGAGCTCCTTTATGCCCCTTGACAAGTCAGCCCACACTGGCTGGTGCAAAGAGGAGACCTTACTGTCTGTCATTGCTTGTATTTCAAGAATAAAAACAAGACTCCCTTCTAAATGTGGTGGCTAACATGAGCCACCAATTCCCAGCAAAGATCCATGCCTCAATCAAAATTATAATGGTGACAAATGGCAAAGATGTCTTCTCTGTTTTGGGAAGGAGGAAATATCCATGTCCTTTTCAGAAAGAGTCCTATGATTCCGTTTATCACTTTAGTCTCCATATTTTTTAGTCCCCGTCTCCCTCCCATCATAGCCATCTTTCTTCTAGGTGAAGAGGATTAGACAAATCTTCATTCAGTCCTGTTGATCCCCCTTCATTACCCAGTGGTTTGATGGCTGTAGAATAATGTTCAATGTTCTCCCTCTTTGGATGGGTGCTGGAACTCCCTCCTGTACCCCCGACTCAAAGTAGTTTCCATCATATACAAGATTTACTATTTTTTTTCAATGGCTGTCAGCACCCCCTTAATAAAAGTTGTTCCAGCACCACCGCTTCTCTGACCTACTCTCACCCAGTTTCCATAACACTTTCTATGCTTTTCTGTTCAGAGAATCAAGAAAATGATATTAGACATCAGGTTACATTATAGAAGTTTCCTGTTCAGAAGTTCCTCACATTTTCCACACTCAGTTCATTGTTAACTTCTCTTGTTAGCAAAGTAAATAATAATGATACATTTGGTTTCCATAGTTCAAAGCAAACTGCTAATACACTTTGGGGGAAAATATCTCCAGAACTGAAATCCTTGCCAAGAAGTATGCAGCATGAACACACATGTAGCTCATTTAGGTTGTTTTTGATAACAATAAACTCAGTGAAACTATTAATTTAGTTGTCTCCAAACCCCCACATTAGACTGAAATACAACACCCTATTTCTAGAAGTTTACTGTAGGTGGAAATAAAAACACTGCAGATTTTAGGAAGTGAAATACAGTTGCTGTACTTAGGAACAGCAGAAACTCATTATTATTCAGGAAAACAAACAGAGTCCTGCAGTTTGCTTTTGCTTTGTTTTTTAAGGCGGAAGCATATATTAGTCACTGAAGCACACAGTAATGTACTAGTGCCGCTTAGTATTAAAGGCTATGTCCACACTTGCAAGTTAGTTCGAATTAAGGAAGCTTAATTTGAACTAACTTAAGCCTTGGCCACACTAGGCTTTCATTAGTTTGAATTAAGGGCTTCCTTAATTTGAACTAATAAATTCGATTGCTTAGTTCGAATTAACGGTTAATTCGAACTAGTTAGTTCGAACTAATCCAATGTGGCCATATTAGTTTGAACTAACTGCTTAGTTCGAACTAATCGGCAGATTGACCTTCCTGTAACTGACTAATTTGAACTAAGCAAGTGCCCTGCATGGCCATGGCTAGTTCGAACTAGCATTCTAGTGGGGCCATGCTAGTTGGAATTAAGTTAATTCGAACTAATTAAAATTAGTTTGAATTAGTTAGTTCGAATTAACTAATTCAAACTAGCTTTTGTAAGTGTAGACATAGCCATACTATTTATTAGAAGTCATATTGATTCCATAGATGTCTTTAAATGTCTCACCCAGCATTCCAGTTAGTACATGGTTTCCAAATACACTACTTCTAATACTGTTTCTCCTGGACCTGTAAACATATAAATGTTTCCATACAGGCTCTCTCTTTATTTTGCCAGTCAGAAGTTTTACAAAAGAAACCATTTTTCCTGTGCTGATTTCAGTTCCTCAACCTTATCATAAAGATTCTATTAACTTCCTTCACCATATAAGGTGAACAATAATATCATAAGAGTCAATTCTAGCTAGTATAAGCAGTCATGGTCACTGGAAAATTGTGGCTCTTTAGGGCCAACTCCCTGTAACAAATGATAAAACATTATTTAACAACGAGCCCTGGTGGCCATCTTTATTTCTATACCAATGCATCTGCTGTAAACTGCCAAATTCCAAGATTTCTCTTAATGCTCATGCTATAGAAACACTTACCTCTAAGGCCGAGTTGTTCTTGTGACAATACCCACATAACTTTTCAGTCTATGGTTCATAGAATCATAGAATAATAGGGATGGAACGGACCTCGTGAGGTCATCTAGTCCAACCCCCTGCTAAAAAGCAGGACCACTCCCACTAAATCACCCCAAGCCAGGATTTTGTCTAACCAGGCCTTAAAAATCTCCAAAGATGGAGATTCTACCACCTCCCTAGGTAACCCATTCCAATGCTTCACCACCCTCCTAGTGAGAAAGTTTTTCCTAATATCTTACCTCGACCTCCCCAGCTATAATTTGAAACCATTGCTCCTTGTTCCGTCCTCTGTTACCATCGAGAACAGCCTAGCTCTCTCCTCTTTGGAGCACCCCTTCAAGTAGTTGAAGGTTGCTATCAAATCTCCCCTCAGTCTTCTCTAGAGTAGACTAAATAAGCCTAGTTCCTTCAGTCTCTCCTCATAAGTCATGTGCCCCAGCCTTCTAATCATTTTTGTTGCCCTCCGCTGGACTCTTTCTAATTTGTCCACATCCTTTCTGTAGTGGGGAGCCTAAAACTGGACACACTATTCCAGATGCGGCCTGACCAGTGCTGAATAGAGGAGAATTATCACATCCCTCGATCTGCTGGCAATACTCCTATTGATACAGCCTAATATGCCATTGGCCTTTTTGGCAACAAGAGCACACTGTTGGCTCATATTCATCTTCCCGTCCACCATAACCCCAAGGTCCTTTTCTACAGCGCTGCTCCTTAGCTGATCGGTCCCCAGCCTGTAGCAGTACATGGGATTTTTCCGTCCTAAGTGCAGGACTTTGCACTTGTCTTTGTTGAACCTCATGAGGTTTCTTCCGGCCCAGTGTTCCAATTTGTCCAAGTCTCCCTGGAACCTGTCCCTGCCCTCCATAGTATCTACTATTCCCCCCAGCTTAGTGTCATCCACGAACTTACTAAGCACACAGTCTATCCCATCATCAAGATCATTAATGAAGATGTTGAACAGAACCGGCCCCAGGACCGACCCCTGGGGCACTCCACTCGTTACCGGTTGCCAACTAGACATCAAGTCATTGATTCCTACCCGCTGAGGCCGTTGATCTAGCCAGTTTTCTATCCACCTTACGGTCCACTCGCCCAACCCATACTTCCTTAACTTGCCGATGAGAATGCTGTGGGAAACCATATCAAAAGCCTTGCTAAAGTCGAGGTATACTATGTTAACGGCACTTCCCGCATCCACAAATCCAGTCATCTCATCATAGAAGGAAATCAGGTTGGTCAGGCACGATTTGCCCTTGGTGAATCCATGTTGACTGCTCTTGATCACTCTGTTTTCCTCCAACTGTTTCAGGATGGATTCTTTGAGGACCTGCTCCATGATTTTCCCAGGGATTGAGGTGAGGCTGACCAGTCTGTAGTTCCCTGGATCCTTCTTTTTCCCTTTCTTGAAGATAGGTACTATATTTGCCTTTTTCCAATCCTCCGGGACATCCCCTATTTGCCACGAGTTTTCAAAGATAATGGCCAGCGGCTCTCCAATCACTTCCCCCAACTCCCTCAGCACCTTCGGATGCAGTTCATCCGCCCCCCATGGACTTGTGCACATCCAATTTCTTTAAGTAGTCCCTAACCTGACTTTCCATCACCGAGGGCCGCTCTTCTCTCCATTCCGCATTACCCCGTGTAGTAGCCTGGGAGCTGGCCCTCTCTGTGAGGACTGAAGTGAAAAAAGCATTGAGTACTTCAGCCTTTTCCTCATCATCCACCACAAGGGTGCCTGCCCCATTCAGTAAGGGACCTACACCACCCCTGATCCTTTTCTTGTTGCTAACATGCTTATAGAACCCCTTTCTATTATCCTTCACATCTCTTGCTAGCTGCAATTCCAATTGTCCGTTGGCCTTTCTGATTTTATCCCTGCAGTCCCGAGCAATATCTTTACATGCCTCTCTTGTTATCTGTCCAAGCTTCCACTTCTTGTGAGCTTCCCTTTTATGTTTCAGCTCACCGCAGAGTTCTCTGCTAAGCCACGATGGGCGCCGTCCACATTTCCTGTTCTTTCTGCACATCGGAATGTTATCTTCCTGTGCCTTTAACAGGGTCATTGTCACAGGAAGAGCCGGTGCTTTGAAGTGGTTGGTACTCGGCCTCATCTGTGCCAGGTTTAGTCGATCTTATCAGATAAATTGAATGAGTAATATGGGTCATGTGATGGGGAGCATACTACTAAGAACCAGGCCTGCTACGGGATAAGATAGCAGCCTGAATTCAAGGGGGGGAGAGATTCCAGGGACAGCAGACTTAGACTGGGAAGCCAGTGTTTCATGAAAGAGTGGGAAAAAGCAGTCTGTGATGGGTCAGTGAAAACTAGGCTGAGAGGGAGAGACTTTCAGGGAGAAGAAAGCTGCTAGTAAGAAAGTCTCAGCAGGGATTGGCATTGGGACCATGAACCACAGGTGTGAGTCAGCAGGAAAGCTGATTGGAAGCTCTGTGTTACTGTAAATTGTTATTTTTTTAATAAACCAAATAAATCAAAAAGACAAGGCTAGAGCAAAAACCTGCTCAGCATTTGTAGTCTAATTAACTGGGTGTGGGGGAGGGTAGATCCGAAGACTGGACTGAAGTAGGTTCCACGACAGCTAGGGAATTTGACTAACCTCTTCAGTTCCCAGAGTGCAACAGGGACTAAATGCTTGACGGAAGTGCAGCTCTGTCTGTCCAAGGCGGTGGACGTGCTGTTTGTATTGTAACACAGAAATGAGGAAAACAGTAATAATGTTTGGCCCCAGTTTTTCTGCTTATGTACTCAGTGGGTTAAAGAAAGAGCCATCTTCTCCCTTCCGCTTACACACACACAAGAATTAAGAGCCCTTAAAATGGCTTCTGTTTTTCCACCTATATTTTTATGTCTGCTGCTGACTGCAGGTGAAAAACTACAGGCCAGGTTTTAAAAGCAGCCCTAAACCGTCTATCATGCACTTACTCTCTACACTGGCAAATGTAGGATTCCTAGTTATCACAGGAGCCTGAACTGCACTTGAGAACACTGGATGAACATTAATGGCATTAACATTCTTTTTTTAAAATAAAGTCTTTAAAAGCTTTTCTCCCTTCATCTAAGTTTTGCAAAGATTGATTTGACTTTCTCAGCTGCAGACTAGGGAGGTGCCTGTGTGGATGGATGAGGAGCAGGGGAATGTTTTTTAAAATGTTTTTTAAAAAACAAAAACCATTGATTTCCCTGAATTAGTAATTCTGTTTCCCATAAAACAAAAAGAGAACTGGCATTTTTTTCCAAATATATAAACAGAGAGCTGGGAAGATACAACAGTGGCTACCAAAGAGCACACTGAGTCATTCATAACTAAATATTACCTGCTTACAATCCATTCTCTAATCCTGCGCCTATTGAAATTACTGTCAAAACACCTATTGACGCCAATAGGAGCAAAGATGGACCCATAGGCTATGTCTACACTTGTTAATTTAGATCAACTTTAGCTTAGTCAACTTAGCATGTCCACTCTATAAAATTAAGTCGACTTAGGGAGGAACTTACAAAGTCAACCTAGAGTGTCCACACTGGACACCTAGGTTGACTTCTAGGGGCTAGGTGGACCTGGGAGAGGTCCACGGTGGCAGGGGGGCACCCCTTGCCAATTGCCAGGGGGCTCAGCCTTTGCCCCATTGTACCTGGGTACAGTGGGGCAAAGGGGGACAAGGACCCTGGCAGGGCATAGGGGCAGGGTGGGCAGGGCTCTGCCCTGCCCTGTGGGGGGGGCATGCCAGGCTCCCCTTGTGCCACCCACTCTAAGTTGACTTAGGGCTACTCCAGGTCTACACTGGCTTAAGTCGACTTTAGAAAGTCGACTTAAGTCTAAAGTCGACTTTCAACCAGGTTTAGTAAAGTCGACTTAATTTTCATTGTCAACTTAAGCAGCTTGCTTAAGTCGACTTAAGGAAACTGTAGTGTAGACGCAGAGTAAATTAAGTCGACTTAAGCAAGCTTAAGTCGACTTAATTTACAAGTGTAGACGCACCCATTGTCTTTTACCTTCTGTTGTGTCACTAGTTCTGATCTCAATAAAGCCACGCAGGAAACTTTAAACTTTTTGGTTTCTTATGTATGACAGTTTGTATCTGAACAGACCAAACTACTAACAATTAACTTGGTTCCCTTGTTTTAGATGTTACATATTTAAACCTTTGGGGAAGTGGCCATTTTCCAATGGCACTATCTCCGTTTTAACCTCCAGATTTTCCTGTGGAAATCTAGGATAGAATTAAGAAAGCTCAGAGCCAGTGGCAACTGCTGCTTTCTTTCTCCCAGGCAGCAAGTGATGTGTACAGCCTGTGTAGATAAAAAAAATTGGATCTGCATCTAATCCACAAGCATGGTCCATGGATATAAAGTGAATATCCACAGATTTGTAGGATTCTAGTGATGTGACCAAAAACTGCATAGCACCGTGGTTCTCAACCTTTGGCATGTCGCAGCACACTCGGTGGCATGTGCGCCTTACAGGACACACCAGCCCACCCCCCAGGCCAAGTCTAGACCCCTCCCCCTGCCCTCCGTGACACATCGCTCTGTGTTGGCACAGTAATGTCTCCCCATACAGTGGCTGAGAACCGCTGTATGGCACTTGCACAGCTTGCTGGCTTTTCAATGATGACATCAGCGTCCACCCCCAGGTTTGTAACAGAACCAATTCATTAGCTTCTTTGTGTGCTAGAAGGATCACTTTTTCCTCCTTTGTCTTTTGAGGAGGTGAGTGTTGGGTAGGGGTAGGTGTTGTTGGGGGGTGGCATCTGGGGGTTCTGTGTGTGCTATAATTTCTATTTCTTTTTATGTAGTTGCTGTAATACATCATTTGATCTAGGGGGAATTTATGCATCTGTTTAAAGATTACCAAGGATACCCAGAACACTCATAGGATGCATTTTGTTATTGTTTGTAAAAATCTAGATAAATAATGATTTATTTATCATTAAAAGAAATGGCAAAAGAATGGCAGTTTTTCACAGACTCTTCTAAATATATTCAGAGAGAATTTGGGGAGAAAACTGTGTGTGTATCATTATGATGCATTATATTATAAGATAGAGTGAGTATATGTGGTGGCTGTTTACTATTCAGAGAACATATTTTGGGATAAATCCGATATTTAGTGAGAAACTAATCACTGTCAATTTAGGTGGCTAAGCAGAATTACTAAGGAAGTGAAGTGGGACTCTGGCTACAACCAATAGCTCAGGCCCTCAGGTTCTTTGGGTTCAGTAGACACAGCACTAAGGAGGCAATGTAAAGAGTAAAAGCAAAAGTACGTTTATTAGGGTACAGACAAGCAGGGGGGAATAGGAAAGAAATCAATGCTTACGCCCCTTCTGCAGATGGGAACCCTGAGCAAGGTGACTGCGGGCGAAAAGCTTAGCGAGCGATGATCCGAGGTGATCATCACAGCAACTGTCCCATCGGTGAAGTTCCAAAGAGGAGGGGTTTAAGCATCAGCTTATATACACTTTCTACACACTAGCAAAAATATTAACATACACAACTAACTTTTTTCCCACCTACTTACTAAATTAGTGTGCCCCCAGTGTCATTAGAATTATTACCTTGTTATTTTGCAAAGAATAACGGCCTTGGTTCCCACCAATAACAGAGGAAGGCACATTTCAAACTGAAGCCAAGGCTGACAGTACCAGCCTTACGTTAATTAGGCAGTATCTGGGAATTGTTATACACAGGCAGGGTTATTTACAGGTCAGGGATAAGATATGGCCACACCATCTAACTAGCTAAGCTGTTACAAAGTCTTCCATTAGCACTACAGGAAGTAGGTAGCTCTTGATTAATTAAGCACCAATAATAAGAAATAATGACCACCTGTCATTAACTTACTGCACATGGTAGTGGGGGTTGAGATTTTCAGATACTCTAGGAGATTTATATATGTACCTTACAACTTAATTTTAAAATTAAAGGCTTGAGTGCTTTGAAATCCTCAACTAGATTTTGTAGTTAGAGAGGAAAATTCTATTGGCTGTGTTTGTGATGGAAATGCTCAGTCCCACTGAGGAAAAATGATAAAGTAGGAGGGGCAAAGAGGTCTTTAAATGGCCACCAACTGAGGGCACTTGTGGTTTCAGTCTTGCTGAGAAGAATGGGAGATTGGCAGTCATTTTTAAAGACAGCAGTTCATCGTACAATTCTCTATTGTTTTACTATAGCACTGGCCAGCACACAAGTAAAGGGTGACTGAGAACTGTCCTATATACCTGGGGTCTGAAGAGCACCATTTAAAGTCACATAGAATTCCTCCTTCCACCCATCTGACCCTTCTCTTCCCCTCTCTGGCATCCCATCCTCACTATCAGCCTGACTTTTCTGGCCCATGACCCCCTCAACTCCCCTTCCCACTTATTTGAGCCAAGCATTACAACTTGGTACACAGGATAACAGTGCCACTCAGGTTCATCCCAACAGCCCCTCTGTCATGACAGAGAAAAGGCCAGCCTCCTGAGCAAATGACTTTGTGACCTGGGGTATATAGCCTCAGCACCACTGGCCTGCCAAAATATAGGGCAATGGCCCAGGTACCTCCTGGCTTCTTGGCCTTTGGGTCTAGATAACTTTATTTAGTTCCTTTCTCAAATGGTTATATTCTTTATTGTATCATTCCAGGTGGAGAGAGAAAAAGCTATTCTCCTGGCCAACCTTCAGGAGTCCCAGACACAGTTAGAGCATACAAAGGGAGCTCTGACTGAGCAACATGAGCGGGTCCACAGGCTCACAGAGCATGTAAACGCTATGAGAGGACTACAGAGCAACAGGGAGCTGAAAGTAGAGCTAGATTGTGAGAAGGGCCGAGACTCCGGGGAGGAAACGCATGACTATGAAGTAGACATCAATGGCCTTGAGATCCTTGAATGTAAATACAAAGTGGCAGTTACAGAAGTGATCGACCTTAAAGCTGAAATAAAGGCCTTAAAGGAGAAATACAATACATGTGTAGAAAACTACACTGAAGAAAAGGCCAAGTATGAGAGCAGGATCCAGAGGTATGATGAGCAGGTTACAAACCTGGAAAAATCAACTAAGGAAAGCTATGAGAAAATGCTTCACATGGAAAAAGAGTTGCAAAGGATGACAAGCATAGCAAACGAAAACCATAATACTCTTAACACAGCCCAGGATGAGCTAGTAACTTTTAGTGAGGAGCTGGCTCAGCTCTATCACCATGTATGTCTGTGTAATAATGAAACTCCAAATAGGGTCATGTTGGATTATTACAGGCAAAGTAGAGTCACCCGTAGCGGGAGCTTGAAGGGACCTGATGATCCTAGGGGTCTTCTGTCTCCACGGATCGCCAGAAGAGGAACAGCATCTCCAGTAGAAGCCAGGACCCCAACTGAGCAGGTTTCAAAAGAGAGCATAGAGGCTGGTAAAGAACAAAGTCCAACCAAGACGCCTACAATTTCTCCTGTCATCACAGCCCCTCCTTCATCACCTGTCTCTGACACCAGTGATATACGCAAAGAGCCAATGAATATCTACAACTTAAATGCCATAATACGGGACCAAATCAAGCACCTGCAGAAGGCTGTAGATCGGTCACTGCAGCTGTCACGCCAGCGTGCAGCAGCACGTGAACTGGTGCCCATGATTGATAAGGACAAGGAGGGCTTAATGGAAGAGATACTGAAACTGAAGTCCCTGCTGAGTACAAAACGGGAGCAGATAGCAACCCTGAGGGCAGTGTTGAAAGCCAACAAACAGGTCAGTAATTAACAATAGCATCAATTTGTGGTTCTCTTTATTTTCATAGCTGATTCCTGTGCCTTTCGATGGGTATAATTGTAGAAATTTCAGAAATCACTGTCTATCTTTCTATTGGGTCACAATGAAATTGAGAGTGTTCTTATTTTCCTTATCTCCCTCTGATCACTCTGGATAGTCTTTCTGCAGCACCCAACCTTGACCTAAAGGATGGGCAGAGTGAGACTTCCTGCAGGGTTTGAGACCTCTAGCCGTCTCATGGATGAGCCTACAGAAAAAGGAGGATAGTAAAGAAAGGCATAGCTAGAGCTGAATCCTAGTGTGGCTCTAGCAAGTCTCCCAGAGTTTGAGAAACATCCAGGTTTTGAAGGTCATAACCAAACCTGGGTCTTCCAGATGGTAACATGATGTACCGTAGCATAGCCTGTAGACAGTACACTATTCTAGGATGCTTAGGAATAAAAAAATCCAATTCATTGCATTTACACAGCATCAGCCAGCCAAGGTTATCAAAGCACTTTATAAAGGTAGTATCATTATCCCATTTTACAGCTGGGGAAACTGAGACCCGGAAAAGTAAAGTGATTTATCTAAAGACATGAGGTAAGTCAGGGTTAGAATCCAGTCCTCCTGCCTCCCATTCCCCAGTTAACCACTGGACTTCATTACTTTCACACTATCCTGTCAGTGGTGGGTGATCTTTGCTAAACAAACTCAGTGATTTTATGGCCAACAGTAGTTAAACTAGGCAGGGGCAAACATTTATTTCTGCAAAGCAAAATGATCAACAAAATTGTAGAGCCTTCTGATTGCACAGTCTCTGATCATTTAATACAAATGAGTGCATCATACAATGCTCTGGGTATGCAAATCTCTCATCCAATTTGGAAACTAGTTTATCACTGCAGTCACCTGGCCAGATAAAATGGTTCTGATTTTCTTTTCTACATGGGTTTTACATCAGTAAAACTCTACTGATTTAAATGCAGTTGCTCCTGATTTTGAGCAGGTTGGAATTTTTCAAATATTTGTTTCCCAGAAATCGCTTCATTGCCATTTGTTAGTCTTTTTTTTAAATAAGAAAAATTTGAATTAAAAAAATATATCCCTATGGGGAAAAGCTGACCAAAAATGTCCACATTTTTATTTTTATTTTAAAAATGATTTTTAAAAAAGATTAACAAATTTTAAAAATTTTAAAAAAGATTTTGAAATTTATCTCAGATTTCCTTTTAATTTTTTTGTCCAGGTCTAGTCTTGATATTCTATTGGTATAAATAAGAAGAGAATAAGTCCCAATGTACTTAAAAGCAAAAGTCCCCCTGCACTGGCAAACTGTGTCAGTCATCACCATGTTCATTTATTTGTGTGTTAAACCACGACTATAGCACGTTCAAAACAGAACTAAATATACTCATGGAAGTTAAGTTCATGAGTGCTTATTAGCCAGAAGATGAGGGATTGCTGTTTGCCAGAAGCTGGGAATGGACCAACAGGATGGATCACTTAGTGGATGGATCACCTGATCCATCCTGGACAACAAGATGGATCACCTGTTCTTTTCATTCCCTTTGAATCAGCAGGCATTTACCACTGTCAGAAGACAGGATACTGAGTGAGATGGACAATTGATCTGACCCAGTATGGCCATTCTTATGTACCCTCATCTCCTACCCTCTGTCCGTTTTTGTATCACTGTGGTTTTTAATCTTTTTTTAGGCTCAAGTCTTGCAGACCCTTCTGTATGTGCTTAACTTTAAGCAGGTAAATAGTTCCATTGACTTCCATGGGATGACTTGTCCTTAAAGTTAAGCATGTGTTTAAGTGTTTGCAGGATCAAGGCCATAGATTGTAAATGTTCAAGGGCTTTTTCATCATCTGTGTTAGTTTGGAGACCAGGACAATGGATCCCAATCTTGATTAGGACACTACTAAAATATAAATGATGCCAGGCTGAAAATTTAAATCACCCAACAGTGACGAAATCCAACATCTAAGATTCCAACAGCAAAGTTTACTTAGCTGTATTGTACATCCAGTGTATTTTATGTCATATGGGTTTTTTGCATATTAAGATATACACTGAACTAGAGAAAGACGCATTGTGAATCTTATGAGTATGAAATGTTTCTGTTCCAACCTAACCCTGAAAAGTTAGTGTTAAAAAGCACTGGGGGATTCTATGTCTGTTTCTCACTGACTCCAATCAAACGTGCTCAGTTCACAAATAAAAAGACAGCTCTTAATTGCTAACTTTGTAAACTCATCCTAATATTTGAAAGCCAAACAGCTTTCTTTCCATCTCATGCTTCACTAGCAATAATCTACCTATTAATCTAGGTATTTCTGTAGCACCTAGCACTATAGTACCTAAGCAGGATTAACCCCATCCTAATACAGATATACTGTTTATGAAGATGTATGTAATTGAGATATACACCTTTAAATTCCAAGGTGAGGATTTTTCAGATGGCATGAGGTTATTATTTATATTGATGACACTAGAAGAAAATCTAGATCAGCCTCTCTTGTCTTTATTTTTTTTTGTACTATCAGTGATAAAACATAATGAAAAATATTGTCACTAGAATACACAGGTAAGACTTCATAAACATAGGAAACAAAGTTGCTGAGAAAGAAGGTATATTAATTACAGTCATTTTCAGACTTAGAACTCAATTTTAATGTAAATCCCTTACTTAAATACTGATAACAGTACTACTGGGTACAGATTTGTATAAGGCCTTTCACATAAACCCAATACCCCAAATCCCAAAAGCCATAGTTAGAACTAAAGAATCAATGACAGTGGGAGAGAGAAATTGAAAGAAGAAAGGAGGAAACAAGTTTTTAGCTTAGATGAGCCGTATTGCTAAGCTCAAGTGTTTCAAAATCATTGAAAAACATCTTAGGTCCTTTTTATTTGTCTTCCAGCTTGTGAACTTTTAATGTGAGCCTATAGGACATATCCAGTTCACATTTTCAAGTTTTTCCTTGCAAAAAGGCGGTAGAGAGGGGGCGAGAGGCAAAAAACTGAGATTCTCGCATAATATAGAACTCCAAAAACTGGGGTCAGAAATATCCACCGGTTAAAGTATAATTTGATCGGCCCCGGAACCCTCCTAACCTCCGGGCCCCCTTCCCATATCGTCTGGGCCCCCTTCATGCATGTGCAGGCCCCAGCCCAGATAGGTATTTGCAACCACTTCTCAGTACTACATGCATCGGTTATCGTTCCATAAAAATATTTATAATTTTATATAGCATTTATGTCTATAGCAATTATTGTCACAAACTAGCAAACACTGCATAACACAAGACCATCAGATCACCCCCTCCCCTGCCTCATTAACTCAAGAATGATGATGAAAGCTCATGCAATAAATAAATTTGTTAGTCTTTAAAAGTGCCACAGGACTCCTTGTTTGTTTTGCTGACCTATACTAACTTGGCTACCCCTTTGGAACTTATCTACCATATGGTTTCCACTGGTCTTATCCCTAGTGGGAACTTTCCTTAAAAATGCTAACATACACAAGGCTATAACAAAGACTTCAAGAGTATATGACTTCTGTAGCATTGCCAATAGCTTGGATGCTGGTTGAAGTACTTGGAAATACGTTATTTAAACATAGATAGAAAAGGGAAGATGACATTAAAATCACCACGACTTGTGATTGATAAAATCAGGCCTCACTTTTCCATAGCACCTTCTATCTGAAAAGCTGAAATCACTTTACAAGGGATAATGACCCAAGCTTTGTACCACCTCCTAAAGCAGTGGTTCTCAAACTTCCGCATTGGCGATCCCTTTCACACAGCCAGCCTCCAAGCGTGGTCCCCTGCCAAATTAAAAATACATTTTTTTCTAGGCAACACTATTTTAAATGCTAAATGTATAACCAAACCTTCTGCCTAAAATGAATTTATCTTTTCTCACCACTTTGAACTTAAGACTAAACCACATTTTTATGGAATTATGTTTAGACGCAGAGAAGTTATTTTTTAAATGGTTATTGTTTAATACTGGTGGGTGCAAAAATTTTGTATCAATACAGCTTTTCAGAGCAAACTTAGCGCCCCATTGCCTCCCTTGCTTCTGCACAGCTATTGGCAGCCCTGGGTGGCTCACAACCCCCACATAATAACCTTGTGACCCCCTAAGGGGTTGTGACTCCCATTTGAGAGCCCTTGTCTTAAAGGGACAGAGTAACCTCATTTTACAGATTAGGAAACTGAGACACAGAGTTGTGAAGCGACTTCGCCCAAAGTCCCACAGCAGTTTCGTGGCAGAGCTAGGACTAAGACCCAGAACTCAAGACTCTCATGCTTTAACCACTGAACAATAGTAGCCCCGAATATAACCCCACACCCGGCAAACCATCTTTGCACAGAGATGAATGCATTTTTCATTCGGATCTTAAGGAGTACTAAACCATTCACTAGTAAAGACTATTTAGACCTTAACCCTGTAGACCATTTCCCTTTGACCACTGTAACACCACATGTGCAGCGTGTCAGAACGTTTTTAGCAAACACACCATGGATGCCACCAATATGCCCTCTAAGCTGATGATGCAGCTGAGCAAGTTATGGTGTTTGCTGAGCAGCAATTTGTGAGGTATGGTGCCACATGGGCAACAGTTTTTTGGCACCGGAAGCATCAGCATGCCTAAGTACCTCAATTCAAAAGAAATGCATAGATGTGTTTTCATTCGAACTTTAATAAAAATGTTAAACTGAAATACTGAAGTTTTATTAATTTACTAAACAAATATGAGATGACACTTGCTGTCGTGCCTATCTAGCCTCTACCATCATCTACACCTCACAGTTTTTGTCGCCTGTCTGTCACATTTCCAGCCTACATATACAGAGTCAAGATCAACCTCATGATAGAAGGTTCAGAAATTCTATTAGCAAACATCCATAAAGCTCTAAATACACAAATGGTGATTTTCAAAGGTTTATACCTTGACCAAATCTGGGTGTGTTTTCCTGGGGACCTTTCTGTCCCCAGAACTATCACTCTATCAGTTTTACCATGGAGGCACTAGAGTTCTTCAAGGAAAAGACATTTAACATTAGCAAAATTACCTATTTTTCACAAAACTCACTCTTGGAAAGTGCTGAGCCACTTTTATTGAAACTTAAAAATTGAGCTTGAGGCAAAGAGTGAGCAGCCCACATGAGAATGTTAATTCTTATAAACAACGAAGAATAGATATTAGGCAGTCGTGTTATTCTTCCTATAGAGAATACATGATATAGTAGTAAAAGTATTCTATCATCTTGAGTCTGAGGAAGCAGTTCATGAGTGACAAAACTTATGCCAACTACAATCCATCATATACTCTGCATATGATACTTAGATTACATGAAAAAAGTAGGAATGCTTTAGAGACTTAAAAAACACTTATTGCAAATATTTTTCAAACTCTCACTATAACAGCAGGTGTATTAGTTACCATGAGTTCAGTGTTCTTTGGGTCAGAGGAAGACACAAAACTCTCAAAGTTGCATGAAACAGCTTGTCTATGCATATAAAAGTCAGACCCTCTAAATGTTGCATGAGACAGCTTGTCCATGCATATAAAAGTCACATCCATTTTTCTGGGCCCCTCCAAGGGTAGAAGTGAGCATTGGATCCCAGAGAAAGCTGGAAAGCTCTGCAAGGCTACAACATTTTGGATCATTAACGTGTTATGTTTGTTCCTCTGCTCCAGGACTGAACATAGCTTGAGGGGGGGAAACAAGTAAATATTTTTTTCCTAGTTGATTACATATTACAATTCAGTGGGGAAAGAGTTGGGTTGCCTGGGACCTCATATTTGATTAAGGGGAAGGGGAAGGAAAGGAAACTGAGGAGGATTCCCACTGGGATGTACTTCACTGAATTACTTTTTGGCTATGTCTACACTACAAACAGATATGAGTGCAAAACAAACTGGTTGAGCCCCACCAGCTCTTTCCTTACAAATAAAGCACAGCCTCAAATCCACATCACCCCAACCTTGTCCACTAGTGCCCACATCAGACCTCTCTTTCCCCGTGTCCTCCTCAGCCCTCATCCACATTCCCTAAGCTCCCTGCCCCCAAACCGCCACTCCAGCCCTCCTAACCCCCCACCCCCATCTTCACTCCACCCCCTTCAATCCCCCAACCTCCTCCACACCTCCCCAGGCCCCTCCATCCCTAGCCCACACTCCAGTCCCCCAACCTCCTTCCCCAGCCTCCACCAGTCTCCTTGTCCCCATGTCCCCTTCACCCCTCTCCAGGCCTCTAACTCCATCCATCCCTCCCCAGCTCCACACCCAGTCCCCTTCTAGTTGCCCATAGTCCTTTCCACTGCTACCCAGCCCCTACCCAGTCTCCTTATCCCCATGCCCCCTCCACCCCACCCCAGGCCTCTAACTTCATCCATCCCTCCTCAGTCCCCCCACCCAGTCCCCACTCCAGCCCTCCATAGTCCCCTCCACCACTACCCAGCCCCCACCAAGTCTCCTTGTCTCCATGACCCCTTCGCCCCTCCCCAGGCCTCTAACTCCATCCATCCCTCCCCAGCCCCCCCATCCTGACCCCTTGCTCGATCGACTCGCGAGTTCGGACCCCTCCATTCCCACCCCCTGGTCTCCGCGTTCCCCCCTTACCTTAACCCCTGATACAAAGGCCCGGGACCGGCCTGCGGTGGCGGAGCACAGCAGCCAGCAGAGTGGCCGGATCAGGCCATGCTGCTGGCCGCCGCACTCTGCTCCCATCGCCACTGCCGCATGCTGGCCCCTAGGGCCTGATCCAGCCCCTCTGCCACCGCGCGCCACCACCACAGGCAGGCAGCGAGGCCAGATCAGGTCTGGGGCCCCTTCCCGGCTCCTCTTCCCCCCGCAGCCTCTTTCCCAGTTCCTCTGCCCCTTTCCCGGCTCCTCTGTCCCCCTCCCTCACAGCCCTTTCCCAGCTCTTACCTGGCTGGAGGTCCAGAGCTGTGGGGGTCACCAGCAGAGCCGCTCCTAGGCCAGGTCGCTCCCGCCCTGGGCACGCTCAGTCTGAGCATGCTCCGAGTGAGAGATTTGAAGCTCCCCAGCCTGGCCGCAGCAGACAGGGCGGAACAAGCGTTCTGCCTGAGTCTGCGGCTTTGCTGGGGCACCTGGGCGGAATGCACCGTTCCGCCTGGGTTTTCTATTTTTAGGGGCCCTGGAATGCTGGGCATTCCGGTGCGTTCCCCCTTACTTTAACCACTGGAAATATCAAGAAAAATGCCAGATACCATGAGACTTATGATAAATTTGTGAGGGTTGAACTGGCAAAATCCACACTGCAAGGCGACATTGGAGTTACTTGGAACAACTGGATTAGTTGAGGAGTTTGTAACTCAAGCTGTTGAATCTCTACTGTTTCTAGCTCAAGCTTCACTAACAGGCCTACTACCTCCTAGCTCAAGCTTAAAATACTACTAAAGTCAAACTAAAAATTTCTGTGTATGGATGGGAGTCAAGTCAGGGGTGACATTCAAGACACCTTCAGATACTCTCCTAGTTAGGGTGACCAGATAACAAGTGTGAAAAATCAGAACAGGGTTGGGGAATAAATAGGTGCCTATAAAAGTCCAAATATTGGACTTTCCCTATAAAATTGGGACATCTTGTCTCCCTACCTAGGATTATCTATATTGTATCATGGGGCACAGAGATGCCTAGGATTGGGAACACAAAGGTGGCACAAAGCCAACTATTTCCACCTCTCTCTGGGTTGTAAATACTGTATTGTGCTTTTAGAAAGACCATCACATAGTCTCGCCCTTTGTGTCTAAGAAAGCAGTCAAGACCCATCACATCGCTTGTCCCTTTGGTTCTTGCTATATTGGCCTTGATAGTTTAAATAATGTCTAAAATACTTTTGAGAAATGGCATAACTGTTTTTAAAATGCTTTTTTTTTTGTGATTTTTTTTCTTTGATTTTTTTCATAAAGAAACAGACACTGAAAAGTACAAAATAGTAAATGATTTACAACTTGTCTCCAAATATAGAACATTTCATGGGATCTCCAATGCGGTTATGCAAGTATGCAATTTTACAATTAAACAGTCACAACAATGAATAATTTTGCATTTTTGATAATGTTTTTTTGGTCAGGAACAATGGACATAATACTAAAAAAAGTGTCATTAAATTAGTGCCCAAAGATAGACAAAAAGCATTTTTTGGAAAACATACTTTTTTAAAGAAGAGTGCATTACTCTTTTGTCATTCAACTCAAGGAAAGGCTCCTTAGAAACAAAATACAGAATTATATTTGAGGGCAGTGCTTTGTTAATGACATTTCACAACAAACCTGGGAAACATGGTGCTATCTAGTGGCCTCCAAGTAGTATTGTAACTTCATACTGAAAAAGAAAACGGCATCATGTTGCTAAAAGAAACAGTATAATAAAGTGATTCGCTAACATTTTCTGTCAAGTTGCCATTAAATAATGAAGCTCCTTGAAAAAAATGTAAAAAGTACCTCTGCTTCTCAACTTGAAATTGTGCTTAGTTCTTTTCTCTATACATAACTTATCTGACTGCAGGAAAACAATCAAGGAATCTACAGTCCTCTTTACTCATATACAGTAGTCTTCAACAGCCCCAAACAGGATTAGAGACCCATTGTACTAAACAGTACAGTAAATTAGAGGAATCCATATAATGTCTGCCCCCAAAGAGCCTGTAGACAAAAATATCCCAGAAATAGGGAGGCAAAATGGATATATTCTACAAGCACATTGATTAAGCACACCTTTTGTTAGTTTTTCTTCTTTTTATTTTATGCATACATTTATTCAGAATTTCACTTACTGTAACTGGATTGGGAGCAAAACAAGCAGAATCTTAAAAATATTAAGCAACAGTAAAATGATTCTAACCATAAAGCTCACCATCAGAATAATGGTTCTGATCATCCTTTTCAAATAATGCATAGAAAATAAACCTGCCTACAACAGAAAACTCAAAAACCTGAGAATTTCTTTTAAATTAATTTAAAATAAATATATACATAAATAAAATCCTCTACTACAAGCAGATATCGTAAATGGTATTCCCCTCTAGGCTCTTTAGTATCCATTTTACATCTGTGCTGGCTGCAGCCACAATGCCTTTATCTTTGACAACTGAGACATCTCTTCAAATCCTGCAACATTGCAGGAATTACTAGAGGACCTAAAAAAATCCCTCAAAGCCTGAGCCTTAAGCCAAAATCTTGGAGTTAAGCAGGTATAGTAAAATGGAGAGTTTGTACTTTGAATGCAAATGTAGATACTCAGTACTACTGGAAGTGCTGTGTACTTTCTATAACTAAAATAGCAGATCCACTGTTTTTTACGTTTTTGTATGAGAAACCTTAAGTAGTTACCATTTTAGGGTGTTTCATTTTTTTTTTCCAGCAACAATATTATCACTCATTTGTTTTGTTTCACATACTGTTACCATAAAGCAAGTGGCAAGACATTTCTAAATGCATCAAGTTGTCTTGAAATTTGAATATCTAAACTGTAAAGAGGAAAAAATGCAAAGTTTACATGCTAGTTTTAGTTTTAAGGGCACAATTTTTGAGAGATTGCATATAGACCAGAGGAAGAGCTCTGTTATAGAATAAATAGACTGGAGGGAGAAGGGGTTGAGAAGAGTCGTCAAGGCCAGTGCAAGGTATGCATGTACGTATGCGTTGTCCTATTCCTTTGATAGCCATTAGGTATAACTGTAGGTTTTTGATAGAAGAATTTGTTTTCTACTGTTTTCCCTAGCTACAAGCTGTATTTTTCTTGGTTTTGTGTGCTTTGCCTTTGGTGTGCTTGCTTATGTTTATAGATGACTTGGAGAAGAGTTGTCCAAGACTCGACATTAATTTTACCTGTAAAAGCTTTTCTGGAAAGCTTTGTTAGCACTATTGCAATTAAAGAAAAGACCCTTCAGAAGGCATGTCAACCAGAGCAAAGAAGTACAGATTATATTTGAAGTCTGACAGTGTATATCCTAGGGGAGGGTGAGTGACAGTCAGTAACAGTTCTGGAATGGCAGCCCAACACAGCCGTGATTTGCCAGATAAATGTTTCCTTGAAATCCACCTTGTTCTCTAGTAAGGCTCTGGAGAAATGTTTATATTCAGGTCAGGATCATGCTCTTTTCCCTCATGAGTTTCTAAACTTGAAGCTTCATGTGAGTCTTATAAAATTCAGCTCTAAAAAGTAAAGGGAACTGTTTAGCTGAAGTCTAAAGAGCACAAAGGTTATCAATGATATACTGGAGAATCTTGAAAATATTCAAAATTCAGGAATTGAATATCTCAGTATTTCCTGAAATTGTTGAATAGGCATAAGGTGTATGAAATATATTAGATTAAAAACTAAGGATAATTTTTGTTC